>JAOTAY010000190.1:21277102-21343324 GCA_025629805.1 Erythroxylum baracoense
CTCCCCCGCGAGCCACGGGTCCAGATGTCACGCAGGATGTCGGGCCCGTGGGCCCGCCCGGGGAGGGGTTCCAGCAAGAGCTATTGGAGAGAAGACTGCCGAAGAGATATACCAAATCTTTGAAATGTTGGGGGCTAATTCTCAATAAAAGAGGATAAGGAGGAGAAGAGCTGGAGCTCATGAAGTGAACTCAAACCAAGAAATGGCTATGAAATTGGTTAAGTTAACAAAGCATGTGAAAATGTTAATTATAAGACCACCCCAAAACATTCCAATTAAAGAGGTATGTGGTATATTTGGAACTTATGATCATATAGCTAACGTTTGTTCATATTCTTTTGAATCTTTTAAAAGTGAGGAAGAACTAGTGAATTCACTTAATGGTTTTCAAATGAGGGTGCCAAATGATCCATATTTGAACACCTATAACCTTGGTTGGAGAAACCACCCAATTTTGCTTAGAAGATTAATAATCCACTAGAGCAGCCCCAAACACAATAGTAGAATTTTTAGAGGCAAATCCAATTCCAAGGGCAAACCTTACATGAGAACCTACCAAGAAAGCCTTGTTTAGAGGAAAGTTTGATGCATTTATTCAGGCAACAATGCAAAATCAAGAAACAAACAATAAAAGATTCAACTCTTTGGAAGCTTCTATAAAGAGGGTTAAGACTCAAGTAAGGAAAATCATTGCTCAAATGTAGAATAATCAAAAGGGAAAGTTGTCCACCCAACCTAAACAAGCCAAAGCAGTTACTAATCTAAGAAGTGGTAAAGTGATTGATAATCATGTTGAGATTCCTTTTAATCTGTCTGATGCAAGTAATCAAGAGAAGGAGAGCCTCATCAAAGAAAAAGATGAGTAAAATGAGGTAAGCAATGGGCACGACTCTTCAAATCATATTCAAAAACGTGAAAAACTTAGGCATGCAACCCAAGGCAAAGAAGGACCATGGCTTCATAAGGCGATTGACCCTTATAGACCACCAATTCCATATCCAAACCACTTTAAGGACTCAAAACAAGATTAGCAGTTTATATATACACACACACACACACACACACACACACACATACATATATGGGCATGACTCTTCAAATCACATTCAGAAAGGTGAAAAACTTGGGTATACAACCCAAGGCAAAGAAGGAACATGGCTTTATAAGGCGATTGACCCTTATAGACCACCAATTCCATATCTAAACTGCTTTAAGGACTCAAAACAAGATGATCATTATATATATATATATATATATAAGCAATTTAGAGAATAGAACTTGCAGATGTTTTAAATCAAGGAAGTATCAAGAGTCCTTTTCCTCCACGTGTTTCTGTTTTCTGTTGGGGACAAATTCGACAAGTTCTATCAACAAAATGGCAATAAAGTGTTTCGCGTCTTTTGTTTGTTTTGTCGATCAGGCGACAGAAATCATCAAAATGAAAGAATTGACAATAATAACGATAAGTATATGAAAGAACCCTTTTTTTGTAATTCCTACGATGTAATTGGAACGTATCGACAGAAAAGAATCTATTTAGATAGTATATATATATTGGCTCAAAATTCAATTTTTTGTCGCTTAGTTCCTTAAAGAACTTCATATAAATCATCAAAGATTTGACCTTTTCGAACTCTGTTTGTAACTCACTATAGGCTCCAGAAAGGGAAACAAACAGAATTGTTCCAATTTTTGTCTTTTAATTCAAACGGAAATACCCCCTGAATTCCTATTTTTTTAATTTTATTTTAAAGAGAAATTAATGAAAGAGACAGAGAAAAAAGCTATGTTATTCAAAACAATTTTACCCAATTTATTGAGAGATATCAAAGTATAACTGGAACTAGAAAAAAAAATTTCTCTGGAGAAGGCAAAATTTTGATATTTCTACATCTAGGATCCGACTTGGATCAGTGATACGAATATAATAGCTAATATAATAGCAAGTGAAATATTATGGCAAGAAAAGGTTTGATTCAGCGAGAGAGGACTAAATAGTTATGGATGAGTTGACAATTAATGCTAATTCTCCTCGACTAATCTAGTATATTCTCCACATTCATAGGAGTGCACCCATGTTTATGCTTTATGAATATGATATTTTCTAGGCATTTCTAATAATATCAAGTATCATTCCTATTTTGACGTCATCCCTAACTATTACTAACTTTGCCTCTGTGCAATAACAAGGGATCAACTGAGATCAATTAAAATGCGACATACCTAATCTTCTAAGCTCGAATTTTTATCATACTCTGTATGATAGTAGAAGCATTCAAGATATAGTTAATATATATATATATATATATATATAAAAGTTAATATTAATTTGCCTTTGTTATATGTGATCAAGAACATTACAACTTATGTGAAGTTCTTTAAGGAACTAAGTGACAAAAAACTGAATTTTGAGCCAAACAAGAAGGTGATAGTTTCAAAAGTAGTAAGTGTAGTTCTTAGCAATAGTTACCCTTCAACTTGAAAGATCTGGGGAGTTTTATTATGAAAGTATCAATGGGTAATGGTGATGAGGTTAAGGTTATGCTTGACCTTGGAACAAGTATTTTATACCTCACTTTATTTATATGAAATTAGATCTAGCATAATTAAGACCTATAAACATGTGTTACAATTAGTTGATAGGTCAATATGTTATCCAAATCAATAATGTAAGATATGTTAGTGAAGGTTAAGGGATAGATTGTCCCTGTAGATTTTGTTGTCTTAGACATAGGGGAATTAAAAGAGCAAGAAAAGGAGCACATTATACTCCTAGGGAGGCCATTTATGGACATCACCAATACCTTGATTGATGTGAAGAACAAAAAACTGACCATGATTATTCTAGGAGTAGTAGTATTTTCAATCTTCAATATTAAACCTATTCCTACTACTAGTGTTTATGAAGAATGTTCTCTTGTTGATCAAATTAATGTTGCAAATCTTGATTTTTCCTTGCAAGAAGAAGAAGAAAAGGAGTTGGACTTGGTTAAAGAACTTGATGAGTATTGCTAATTGCTAGATGATGCAACTAAGGGAGAGTTTGAAAAATTCTTAGAGACAACTCCCAATGAAGAGAAGAATCCAGTCCCACTAAAATTAGAGCTAAAAGAGTTACCTAAGAATTTGAATATGTGTTTTTAGGAGAAGGGGAAACATATCCTGTCATTCTTGCATCCACTTTAGATGCTAACCAATAAAAGAGGACTTTGAGTGAGATGAAAAGATTAAGAAAGCCCATAGAATGGGGTTTGACTGAAATTAAGTGAATTAGTCCCTTTATATGCATACATAGGATTATCCTAGAAAAGGAGGCTAAAGCAGTGAGAGAAACCCAAAGAAGACATAAACTTAATTTGAGGGAGGTAGTGAAGAAGGAAGTTTTGAAACTGCTCGATGAGGGAGTGATCTATCCGATTGCAGATAATGAGTGGGTAAGCCTAGTTTGTGTAGTTCCAAAGAAATCAGGCATTACTGTTATTAGAAATGATAAAAAAGAGTTAATGCATACTAAGACTACCATTTAAGGATGTCAAAAAAGGCCCAGCCTAGCCTGATTTTGGCCCAAGTTGACTAGGCCAAGGGTGAGCCATGGGCCAAGTTTAGGCGAAATGTCATTTTGTCAAAAATGAAGTCATTTTTGAAGTTTTTCTAAAAACAATATATACGGCAGGTTAGTCAGTTTGTGGTCAAGCAGGGCTAGGCCTGGGCTGCCATTGACATCTACAACTGGATGGAGAATGTGTATTGATTACAGGAAACTGAATGCGGTTACCAAAAAGGACCAATTTCCTCTCCCTTTAATTAATTAGATCTTGGATAAACTTTATAGACATGAGTTTTATTATTTTCTTAATGGTCTTTTAAGTTATTACTAGATATCGATCACTCCTAAGGACCAAGCAAAAATGACATTCACTTATCCATTTGGAACTTTTGCTTTTAGGAGGATGCCATTCAATTTGTGTAATGCACCTGAAACATTTCAAAGGTGCATATTTTCCATTCTTTTAGACATGATAAGGACTTTATTATGGTATTTATAGATGATTTCTCAATCTTTGGTGCCTCTTTTGATGATTTTGTAAATAAGTTGACTCGGGTACTTGAAAGATTTATTGAATGCAACTTGACTTTAAGTTGGGAAAAAAAGTCATTTTATGGTAAAGAAATGGACAGTCGTAGGTCAAGTCACTCACTTTTGTTAAGAGTATTAGAAGTTTTCTAAGACATGCTGAATTTTATAGGAGGTTTATCAAATATTTCTCTAAGATAAGTCGTCCTTTATATGAAATGTTGGCTAAAGATGTCCATTTTTTATTTTAATGAGGAATGCCTTAAGGCCTTTAAAATTCTTAAAGACAAATTAATCTCTGCACCAATTATTGTGGCCCCTAATTGGTCTTGGCCTTTTGAAATTATGTGTGACGCTTCTGATTTTGCTGTGGAACTGGAAAACCTGAGAACAATGGAAACCTTTAAACTAAATGGCCACTGAGTAAAACCATATTAATAAGGAGCAATTGAGAAGAAAACAGTAGAATTAATCACTTTGAGCAACCCACCTAGTGCATGAGTAGCGAGGCGTCTAGCTACAAGACGTTAAAGAAACACTAAATGGGAAGCAACCTATATAATTTCTCTTTCAATTATTTGTTATTCCTTTTTTGTGAATCTCGACTTGATCTATTTGCTTTGTGTGCGCAGGCATGGAATCATACAAGAAAAGAAAGAAAAAAATTTAAAAATCTAAAATCACATTTGGGCAACATAACTCACGGGCGTGGGATTAAGAGTCACTCACGTGAGCTCTCAACTCACGAGCGTGATTCTTCCAAAAATTTAAAAATAAAACCAAAAACGATTCACACCTATGCAATAATGATCACGGGCATGACTAGAGGAGTCACTCCAGCATCAACCCAGTACACCATTAACCTGTCTACATAGCCATACACAGAACTGCTCCTAGCTATTGTTCCATGGATGAGACACCCACTACCTTCATCTCTCAACCACATAATGAGTAGACACCAATTTTTGGTACCCCATGCTTACATTTTCAAAAAAAAAAAAGAACACAAGCAAAGGTACGCACTTCTCAAAGATTAACAGATTATTCCTAATACATTTTTATATTCGAGAGCAATTGATGAGTTAGGAATAGTTAATAAGGTTAATGAATTATTGCAAAATGCCATATGGAAAAGTTTTCTGAATTTAAGAACAATTCATACGTGGAATTGATTTTAGAGTTCCTGACTACTTTAGAAGTGGCCAATGAAATTACTGTTAAGGATACGGTGGATAGTTTGAAATTTCTATTGTTGAATAAAACTCATGTAATCACCTTAGATGTGCTAAATTCTATTTTTGGATTTCCAAATAATGATTTATGTGGTTATCATGAGGATTTTCAGGCTAGAGAATTTCAAACCCAAGTAACCAATCGTGGAAAAGTATTTTCTCCAAGCCAATCCAAATCATCTGCATTAGTGGACCTTGCCCTTCACTATTTATAAATTTAAATTATTTATTTTGTGGTGTATGGTGCATGCTAAACCTTTTAATATAAGGATATGGTTAAATGCATATTTAAATGATGTGGCTAAGGCGAGTGCGGGAGAAATAGTAGTTGGAGCATTTGTGACTTAAATTATGGAACATCTTGGCTTACTAGAAGGGAGAACATCATTGTATCTAGTTCTAGGCAACTCGAGTCTTGACTTAAACTTCTTGGTGGCTATGAAAGTTATCAAGCAGTAAGGAAATCGATATGTTCTTCTCAATGAAAACATGGAGGAAGCTTTGAGTAGCAGGTGAGCTTGAGTTGAGGAAGTTGAATTTAACCAAGAAGATGATGTTCCGTCACCTGAAGGAATACAACATAATGCTCTAATTGCTTCTAAGGATTACCAGTCGCTGCTAACCTAATTCACAGATCATGTAACCCAGTCTATAACATTTGGAAGGCAAGCAAATGAGATGAAACACAACATTAAGGCTAACGTGGTGGAGATTAGGGACTTCATGGCCAATATGAATGTTCGCTTTAGACAACTGCCACACCCACCTTAGTATTGTATTTCTATCACTGTTATGAATCTCATATCGTATTCGTCGAAAAATGGTACAGAAGGGGATGATTCGATACAGGGTCTATGTACTGGCTTGTATCAGCCTATTTTGGTTCATACGAACTGGCACCACTGATATTCAAAATACCAACCGGTACTGAAAATTTTACAATTTTAGAGGTTTTTATTAAAAAAATCATAAAACCCCTCCCCCAACCCACCTGGCACTACCTGCTACTCTTCTTCTTCTTTCTCTCTTCATTTTCTCTCTCACAAACTCACACTCTCACTCTCTCTTTTATACAAAAAATCAAATTAATTTAAACCCCCCACTGAGCCGAGTAGGCTGCTCTTCTTCTTCTTCCTCTCATTATTTTCTCTCTCACACTCTCACTCTCTTTTCTTCACTGTCACCACCACTGCTCCAGTCACAGTCTGAAGTCTCCCCAGAATTTCCAGATATGAGATAGATCCAGATCCAAATCTAAATCCAAACCTGACCCAACCAGACATTAAATTGGTTTCTAATTGTTTGGGTGTGTTTTTTGATCTTAAATTTGAAAAAAAAATTCATTGTATTTGGTTGTTTATTTATGTTTGGTGATGAAAATTATTGGAAATTATTGGAATGCAAATTGTTGGAAATTATTGGAAATAAAAATTGTTTATATATGTTTTTGTAATTGTTGATTTGAAATAGTTGGAAATTGTTAGAATTTGGAAATAGAAATTGTTGAAAATGCAAATTGTTTATGTATATTTCATTATTTTGTGATTTGTGAATTTGTGATGGTTGCAATTGTTAGTTGTTGGAAAGGAAATTGTTTATGCATGTTTTGTGATGTTTGAAACTTTGAATTGAAATTGTTCAAAATTGTTGGAAATGGAATTGTTGAAAATTATTGGGAATGGAAATTATTGGAAATGGAAATTGTTTATGTATGTTTTGTAATGGTTGAATTGAAATTGTTGAAAATTGTTAGAAATTGTTTATGTATGTTTTGTGATTATTGAAAATAGAAATTGTTTACGCATGTTTTATGTAATTATGCTTGTTGAATAATTGAATTATTAGTTTTGGACTTATGGTGAATTGTATTCGATGAAATTGAATTATGTATGATGTATGAGTTATATTATATAAGATGGACATGTGTATTTGTGTAATGAAATTATGTGTTTTTTATTTTAATATATGCATTCATTTATTTTTACAGATAAATGGAAGGAAGTTCAAGTACTCCTGGTCAAACTACTTCAGGAAGATACAGTGATCTAGCTTGAACTCATGCTGCATTAGTTCTTGGTATGAGGAACCATACTATTTGCTTGTTTTGTAATAAGCATTTGAAAGGTGGAGGAATAACCCGATTAAAAAAGCATATAGCTAGGGTTAAAGAAGATGTAGAACTACGTAAAAAAGTAAGTCATGATGTGAAGTGATAGATAAAAACTTTGCTTGAATAATATCAGCATGAGAAAGATAGAAGGGAAATGTTGAATTTTGAAATTGGTAGTGGAACTTTATTTGTTGTTTTTGTGATGATTATGGAAATGTTGAAGGTGGTAATGATAGTGGTAGTGGTAGTGGTAGTGGTAGTGGTAGTATTCCATCCCAGACCCAACAAGAAGTTATTATTAGACCTGCACCTGATGCTAGGAAAAAAAGAAAGCAGGTGACTAGTTTTTTTGCACCACAAACAACTCCTGAAATCCAACATTCAATTCGTAGTGCAATGCAGTCAAGAGAAGTAGCTCATAATGTCGATATGGCAATAGCTAGATGGTGGTAGGATACAGTTTCATCATTCAATGCTTCACAGTCTTACTATTATCAATATATGGTGGATGCAATAACCTCTTATGGTTCGGAATACAAAGCTTCTTCGATTGATGACTTAAGAGGTAAACTTTTGAGTTGTTCTGTTTCTGAAATTATAAGTTATTTGGTAGAAAGAAGAGTGAATTGAGCTACTTATGGATATTTTATCATGTGTGATGGTTAGATAAATAAGAGACAAGAGCCTATTATTAATTTTTTTGGTTTATTCTACAAATGGCTATATGTTTTTAAAATCTATTGATGCATCTGGCTTTATTAGGAATACTGAGACTTTGTTTGCGATATTTGACGAAATTGTGAATGAAGTTGGGCTAGAAAATATTGTTCAAATTATTACTGACAATGATTCCACTTATAAAGCAACAGGAAAGAGGTTACAGAATACATATAATTCTTTGTTTGGACTCCTTGTGTTGCACATTGCATTGACCTAATGTTGGAGAATATAGTGAATCTTAGGTATTTTCTTGTTATTGATGAAACTATGTAGAAAGAAAAAAAGGTGACCAAGTTTATCTATAATCATGCATAGGTTTTTAATTTGATGAGAAAGGAATTTACCAATAGTAGGAATTTATATCATACTGGTGTCACAAGATTTGCAACAAATTTCTTATCACTTCAGTCTTTTGTGTCGATGAAAAAAGAGTTAAGACAAATGTTAACAAGTGATAAGTGGGTTACATCTCAGCATGCTAGGTCTAATGCTAGATTGGAGGTTTTCAGCATTATACTGGAAGATAGAGAAATTTGTCTCAATATCAATTTGTTATCAAAGTTTGTGAGCCTTTGGTGAGGGTGCTTCGACTGGTTGATAGTGAAGAAAAGCCAACAATAGGTTATTTTTTGGACGTCATGGAAAGAGTAAAGGAAGCAATCAAGGTCAATCTGAAACATAGGTCTTCTTTGTATACACTGTATCTATCAATCATCAATGAGAGATGGAAAAGACAACTTTCTTCTTCTTTATTTGCAGATGAGGTAGTTTTTAATCCTAATGTATATTTCAGACCGGATTTTACAAAGAAAGCTAAAGTCAGTAGAGGAATGTTATTCGCTATTACAACAATTGTTAGTCATGAAATGATTCAAGATCTTTTAAGCTCACAAATAGAGCTTTATAAGTTGTCTTCTAGGGATTTTGGATTGCCGATTGCAATTCCACAAAGAATAAAAAGTTCTCCAGGTCCTAACTGTTTCTTTTTTCCTATTTATTGGAAATTAATTATCACTTTATTTTGTTTGTAACACTACTTTTCTTATCTTACGATTTACAATATCTTGGTGGGATCAATTCGAAAGTGGTGTTCCAGAATTACAAAGGTTTGCAATTCATATTTTAAGTCAATGTGTGAGTGCAATAGGCTATGATTGGAACTGGAGCACATTTGAATTCATTCATTCCAAGAACAAAAATAGATTATAGCACAAGAGATTAAATGATTTGCTATTTGTTCGTTACAATTTAAAGCTTCGGGAAAGCTATGTTATTATCATTATTAATTTTGATATAATTTCTTATAATTTTCTAATAATTGAATTTTATTGTTTACTAGGAGTCTTAATAGCACTAGTAGTTCAATAGATCCAATATTTATTGATAATATTGATTTTCTTGCTGATTGGGTTTTTGAGGAATTAGATTTGATATGAATGACTTAGAAGATAATGTTAGTTGGTAAAGTATTGACATGTCATTTGATGTGTTTAATTTGAATGATAATGATGATGAGGCTCCTCATAATGATGAAGATTTTGTACCAAATGATAACTAGGGTCGGTATAGTTATGGCGAATATCCTCCCATAAACGATTAAATGAAATTCCAGGTTTTTATTTTTCCTCTTTTTTTAATTTTGCTTATATTTGATGTATATGTTAAATTCTATATATATAATGTAATTGTAAATATTTTTGTTACAGGTTTCACTTTCACTTAGTTGATTTCTCATCACGAACTCTTGTGATAAATTGTGATAGTTTGAAAGTTAAGAATATTTATTATTTTATTGAATGTTTTGAACTTTTGAAGTAACTATTATTTATTATATGATGAAATTGTAATATTTTAAATACTTTGTATTATTCTTAATTTTATATCTATATGATGATAATTTTCTTTTTCACATTAATTATAGTTATTATTTATATGTGACATATTTGAAAATTATTGTTATTTCATATTAATTGTGGTTATTATTTATTATTATGATTTTTGGAAACAAGATTGATGTAAACTTGTAAAGTATACAGTACAACAGTACAATATCACAATAGACTATTTTGCAATTTCTAAAAAATTCAAGGACTATTTCATAAATTTAAAAATTACCTGAACGGTATCTAGTATTTATCGATACCGGTATAGTACCGTACCAGAACTTAATCTGGTACCAAGTCCGAAACGGTATTCGCAACATTGCTAAAAATTTACCCAACTCTAGCTCAAGCAAAGACGAGGATCGACGCATCATGTCTCGTGCCAGTCCATAATAAATGTCATCGACAACAATGCTAGACTTAGACAACAGTTGTTGTAGTACTGCAAGATTATTTCCATCAAAATAATCCTTTATTGACTTTTGGTGGGATATCTAAAATAGAGGACTGATTAATGAACTCTCTAGGAGGTTCCTAAAATAGTATATATATTAGGGTTAATTAAAAAAATATTCAAATTTTACTTAATTTTATAATTATAGTTCAAATTTTAAAAAGTGGTAATAAAATGCCCAAAATTTTAATTTTTTTCAATTCTAATTGAACTTCAAAAAGTAACAACAAATTACTCTCACTTTCAATTTTTTTCAATTCTAGTCCAACGTAAGTAGCTTGTCACGTGTTCCAAGAATCCTAATTATTAATACACGTAAGGCAAACTAACAAAACAAATGAAGATTAATAAAACGATGTTGTTGTTAAAAATGAAATCTCTAAATCAATTTACTCAACTTCAGCCCTTCGTTATCTGTTTGTTATCTCGACGTCCTCAATTCTTTGTTTTTTGTTTGGTCTTCCAATGCTCCAAATCACTCTCGCATCGCAACGTACTGCACTAGCAAGTTCTTCGTTTTCAGTTCCCTCTTTCGATGCCCTCAACGTGAAGACGTCAGGGCTGTATGATCTGAAAATCGAAGGGTGTAAGCATGAAGAGAGTGAACTGAAAAAAAGAAAAAAACTAAAATTAAAACGTGTGATCATCAGGGCTGCGTATTTTGACTTAAGTTATTTTTAAATAACGAGGTCGTTTTAATTATGTGATTAAACGACGTCGTTTTATTAATCTTTATTTGATGTATTAATTTTGACAAATGTGTTTTAATAGATAAAATTTCTAGAGCATGTGACAAGAAGGTCAACAAACTTCACAGAGACACTAGTGTCAAGCTATAATTGAAAAAAATTAAAAACCTAAAGATTTTATTGTAACTTTTTAAAATTCGAGCTAGAATTAAAAAAATTAAAAATTTGAACATTTTATTATTGTTTTTTAAAGTTTAAACTATAATTTTACAATTGAGCAAAATTTGAAAAATTTTTTATATTTAACCCTATATATTATTTGCATGCTTTCCTTCGTGTCATACGATTTTGTTATTTTTTTTTATATACTAGGGGGACCTGTGTGAAAAGGTCAGTTACAAAAATACCCCTAGGGGGTCAAAATTTGGGGTTGAAACTATAGGGTCTGACTTGTTGAAAGACTCTCGTCGTTCCCGAAGCCTCAGCTGGAACGCGCTCGCGCCAGAGGGGTGGTGCAGCGAGGGAGAAGCGAGTCGAGGAGTGGATTCCATCGTTCCCCTACGGGCGGAGTTGGGGGTCAGAGGTTGGGCCAATTCTTGTGGGTTATTGCGCGGGGGAGGTAGGGGGAAGACGAGGAGGTGGGGATGCGCATTGTGCAATCCCAATTTGGCAAGGTTGTCGACATTGGAGTTGTACCATCGGGGGATGTGGCTGAGCGACGAAGTTTCGAACTCGTGGATGAGGCGCCGAATTTCCCCAACTATAACTGAAAGGTTAGATTCGTCTCCCTGTTCCTTGAGGATTAGGGTAACGACTTCTGTACAGTCAGTGTATATGCGTAGGTTGACTAATCCCTGATTCTTTGCTTGTTGGAGACCTAGCAGAAGTGCCCAAAGTTCGGCGTGAAGGGATTTTGCTATTTTAAAAGTATCTTTGAACAGAGTTAGTAAATTTGGAACGTCAAAGTACTGGCTAAGCCCAGAAACATAAATGAGATTGCCAAGGCACTAAGCCCGAGTTCATCCAAAGGAAAATGCTTACCCAGTGCATAGGATCCTAAGCTAGTAAGTTAAGTTTATATGCTTACCAAGTGCATAGGATCCTAAGCTAGTAAGTTAAGTTTATATGCTTACCCAGTGCATAGGATCCTAAGCTAGTAAGTGAAGTTTATCTTCATTTTCCAGGATAAGCAGTTCCATTCCTTCGCCTTCTTCAGGATTTGATATGATATAAGGCACTGTTAATCAGGGGCCAAAAGAAAAGATACTGTCGAAAGACACTGATTTTGTAGATGTCATCACATTCTGGATGGAAATTAGTATTCTACAGTATCCCAACCATGAAGTGTAACTTTCATGCTGTATAAACTCATAGCAACTAAGCTGCAACTAATTTTTTTCTACTTTGGCACGCAAAGCATGCACATAGAATTAGAACACAAGCATCAATAATACCTAAGAACCAAACAAAGTGTATGACTAAATCACAGGATTTCTCTGCTGAACCTTAGCCTTCTCAGCCTCAATGATTGACTCCACTAACTTCACCGCATCATCCAACATACCCTCAGCATTTACAACCACATAATCAAAATTCTTCACATGTTTGACTTCCTCTCTCGCAGCTGCAATTCTCACAAGCAAAGCATCAGCCGACTCCGTCTTCCTATCAATCAACCTCTCCACAAGTTTTAACTCACTCTCTGCAACCAGAAATATAAAGACAGCAGATTTCCCCAGAATCTTCCTCAATGTCTGTGCTCCTTGTATATCTACCCTCAGAACAATATCATACCCATTTGCCATATAATCTCTAATCTGCTTTTTAGGTATACCTTTATAATCACCATACACAAGAGCATACTCTAACAATTCATTCCTCTCCACCATTGACAAGAATTCATCTTTCGAGACAAAGTAATAGTCTTTACCATCAATTTCACCCGGTCGCATTGGTCTGCTCGTTGCAGTCACGACAAAGTGCAGATTTTTCCGTGCTTCTCTCAATTTACTGATCAATGCATCTTTGCCAACACCACTTGGACCGCTAATTACAACGATCAGAGGGTTGGGTGGTGGGCAAATTGGCGTTGTACTGAATGCAGAACCCAAGGAGGATTCAAAGGCGCGAAGCAACTCCGCCTTGGAAGCTTTGTCGAGGAGCGGAATGGGGCACTTTGGCTTCTGAGTATCGGCCATTTTGCTATATGAAGCGAAGAATCGTTGGTGGGTCGGGTGAGAGAGGAACTTAAGATCGGATTTTTTGTGGTGTTTAGAGAAATGGAAATTAGGGTACGTGGGGTTACGAGATTTAGGGTTCGAAAAATTTGGGCAACTGAGATTGGAAGTGCGAGAGAGGGACGAGTAGAGTCGGCGAAACATGAGAGGAAGTTAGGTCGGGGGGTGGAATTATTATATGCAGAGAAGAAGGCGGAGCATTGAATTTGAGAAGCAAAGGAATGGGAAATGTCAGAGAGCCAGGGGGGGCTTAGGGACTTGACATGGGAAAAATCTGTTCGTTTTGGTTTTTGAATTTCTTCGGAAAAGAAAAGATGCGTGTGTATTTTATGCTACTAAAAAAGACGCAGTTTACATAATTTTTAATATCAGAATTTTATTAGAAAATCATTGTGATATCATTTATTGTCAATGACTTTCCTTAAAAATCATCGGTAAGTTAAGTTTTGATGAAGGCGTAGGAGGATGATTAGTTAGCGTGGAGAGGATGAGTTATATGACAATTATCACCCCTTAATTCCACCAAAAACACAGCCGGTGAGTTGTTTGACAATTATCACCCTTTGCTTAAGGCGTACGAAGTACGAAGATGAGTCATGCGACAATTATGCAAACATACATCAATTAATGATTCATAGTTGTTCAATATTTAACAATAACTCCTTTGAATGTGAAATGAAATGGAATAGAATGTTATTTCATTTATAATATAATAGAATATAATGAGATGAACGAGGAGGGTTTTATATTAAATCTTATTCTATCGTAAATAGTAAAAATGAAAACTTTCCGAATCGGAAGGTTTATGATGAAATGTAAAATAATAAACATTTGAGGGTTTATTATTCCATCATTTGATAGGAGAGTTTATAATAGAATAGAATGTAATGAGATGAAAGAAGAAAGTTTCATATTATATCTCATTTCATCCTAAACAATAAAAATGAAAAACCTCTTATTTGGAAGTTGGATGGAATGTAAAATAATAAACAGTTGAGAATTTATTAATGGAATGAAATATTATTCCATCTTTTGGGAGGATAGTTTATAATGGAATGGAATGTAATGAGATGAAAGAGGAGGGTTTCATATTACATCTTATTCCATCTTAAACAGTAAAAATGAAAAATCTCTTATTTGGAAGGTTTAGAATAAAATGTAAAATAATAAACAACTTTATACTATATTATATTATAAACCCTTCATCCAAACAATATTTCACTATATTATATTATGAACCCTTTGTATCCCTCCCAAAAAATAATTTTCTAATATACATCCATTTATATTCTATTCTATCAAAAATTTTACGTTCAACCAAACATAGCCTAAGTAATTTATGGATTCTGTATCCGACAAATAGAGGGAGCATCTCAATTCTAAGTTAGGAAGACCTTTTAGTCTACTTGATGAAGATTCCAAATGAGTGTCACATTTCAATATGTTTATTATTCATACTTGAGCAAGAGTTCTAAGCATCTCGAATAAAACCATTAACCCTGCTGTTACAGTTCCATTCATTACCATTATTAATAAGATTTACCTTAGCATTTTTTGGGAATGATACTTTGATATTATGAAAGTTGGATGCGAGATAAAGAGCTTCAATTTCACTCTAATTGTCTTATTAAAGCCATAATGACTATCTATTACCAATTGTCATTTTAATCATATTCTATATTATGTCCCTAAGTTTAAGGAGTTATAGCATGGAATAAGAGGAATCATTTCTTGGCTTCAATCCTTAGAAATTCTTCCCCCTTAAGTAATTTCCTTGAATCCATTTGACTCAGAGTGATTGGGTTTCAAAGATGATTCTTTATATTCCTTTATCAAATAAGACCTTATTTCATCAAATTAAGCTGATAAGATTCCTAAATCATCCTATATCTTTGGCAAGCAAATGCTTTTCTAACTAACCTTAGCATAGGGCTCATTAGCTACATCCCTAGATAAGAGGAAGTTCCTAAGTAACTTCCCGTTGCCTTGATTATCTTTCTAGGCAACATCAGATAAGATGACCAATATATGGAGACTACTAAGAACTATTGTTATTAATTGTAATCTTCCAGTAAGTATGGAGATATAGGGTCACTTTTCCTTATTTACCTTTCTCATTTAAAGATTAGAGAAGGCTCACAATTGATAAGGATACTAAACAAAGGAGTAGTGATACATTCCTTGATCCAAGAGTTAAAAAGTGTCGGAAATCTAAATGCTTCCAGGGAATCAAGGATGGAATTCCAATTCACAGTGTCAAAGGCCTTGTTGAAGTTAATATTTAATATGCAATTATGATTAGGGCCTCTGGGGAGATAGCTTTTGAAGAACTCTAGGATAAGAAAGTTGTTGTCTCTTATTTTTCTCCTTTAGATGAAAGCAAAAGGACTAATGATGGAGGGAACACTAACTTTAGGTTGAATAAAATGTATTACAGTAAACAATTGGTCTAAAATACATTCAGGAGTTAGGGATAGGGGGTTTAGGAATCAAACATAAGTGTGCCTTATCCCATATTTTCAGCATTATTCAAATTAAGAAGAACTACATATAATTTCATATACATATTTTGATAGAATCCTAAGCTTTTGTAAAAAAAGAAGGCAATAAAGACATCAAGTATCGAGGCTCTACTAGGATTCAGGATAAAAAGGGCTTTCTTGATATTAGCTTCAAAGAAAGGCCTAGTTGGTTGAGCTATTTGTTCATTGATGATTCACTTTTGGATGATGGAGTTAACTGAGTTGGGATTTGAGGAGATTCTAATGGGGGATCCAAATAGTACTTGAAGTAATTCACTAAATGGTTCAACAACCCAAATCTGTCATTAAATATTGCTCCATCATTAGAGATGAGATATTTGATTTTATTTGTATTCCTTATAGACAGGAGATCCTTGTAAAAGTAAGAAGTGTTATAGTCTTCATTCTTTAGCCATAAGACTCTAGAATTATGTCTTAGAAAAGAGTAGCACGCCTGTAGAACTTGGATTTATCTCCCTATAGCATCTTTTCATTGAGTAGCTTAATAGGATCCTTAGTAATGTATAAACCTACTTTTGACTTTGTTGCTGATGTTAGCATTAGGAAGATTTGAATTCCTTTAATTTACAGAATTGTTACCCTTTCTTATGTGATTGAGGTACCCAATCCCAAGAAACTAAAAAAAAAGAGAGGAAATTTTGGATGCAAAATAGATGACACATCAATCACAAGGCGAGAATGAGGAATTCGAAGACTTAACCACTAAGAAGAGATAGAAAGAATGATGGTGAAGGAAATACATCACGAAGAGCAAAGGACCCTTATGGACTTCATGAGGCCAAGGTTCAACGTGTATCATCAAGGAATTACACAACCACTAGTGCAAGCGACATACAATCTATTAGAAGAGATAGCGAACAATAATTATCTTTAGACATCGGAATGAAGTAGACAACAGTTAGCCTTCCAAGATCCAAAAAGAATGATTGTCGAAAATTCAGTGGCAACATTGCAGACTGAAATCGACAATCTTAGCAAGCAATTAAACAGCCTGACGACCACCTCTTTCTCTCCACTCAAAGCAATTCAGCACGAATGCGAGCTATACAGATAAGAGAGTCATATCACAGGTGATTGCTTCATCATGGAAAACAAACAAAATGTAGTAATTCCACTTTAATAGAGTACAATGTGGTTGGGGATGTAATAATCCTTACTTGAACTCGTACAATATTGGGTGGCAAAACCACCCGAATTTCTTTTGGTCTAACAATACAGGATTATACTTGAGAAATCAAGGTCTATTAGGATTTCATCAAGACAAGTCCATTGCAAATCATTCAAAATCAAATAAGCTCATAGATAAGCTCATGAGTCTAAAAAGGAAATTATAGCACGTAGCAAAGGATTGTGCCTCTTTTATTCATAACCTAGAGATTCAAGTGAGACAATTAGCTGATGCATTCTTTACGAGAAGTGTACGAAGCCTTCCAAGCAACATGGAAGTAAATCTAAGAGAGCAATTTAAGGCTATCATACTTAAGAGTGGGGAAGAGCAAGAAAAACTAGTGAAAAAATAAGCTGAAACCTACTTTATAGAAGACCAAGAGAAAAAGAAAAAGGATAACTTTAAGAATGAGGATCCTCCATAAGTTCCTCCTCCTCCATATCTACTGAAAATACCATTCCTACAAAGACTTCAGAAGAGTATATTGGATACACAAATTGCAAGGTATGTGGACAAGTTAAAGAAACTGTAAATTACTTTGCCCTTTGTGGAAGCTTTGGAGAGCATACCCAAGTATGTAAAATTTCTCAAAGACATCTTATCAAACAAACGGCTTGGGATGACAATCAAAAAGTCCCCATGATGAAAAGTTATAGCTCCTTAATTACTAACCACATGCCCTCACAGTTAACTTATCTATGATTGGGGTAAGTTTTAATCTTATAAACCCTCAATATTTCTCAAGCGCACAGTTCATAGCATAGTATTGAAGGTATCGATCCCACGAGGAAGGAGAGTAATCTAATCCTAAAATCTAAAGCCAAAAAACTATAAAACTAAAAAAAGATGCAACAAAAATTAATTATGAAAATTGAGTTCAACCAATAAAATCAGAAATTAAACACAAAAGTATTAACAAATGAGCAATATGCAATCACAATAGAAATCAACCTAAAGAATTTACCAATTTATAAGAGAGGAGATTTTACTTATCATTAAAGCTAACCTAGCTGATTATGTGTCAATGGAGTGTCAGTTCTAGACTATCCTAGGGCTGATTACTCTCTCTCGAGTTATAATCATTAAACCCTAAATTATAAACCCTAATTAGATTATGAAATTTGCAATATCTCAATTCACAAATTATCCAAAACCCTAGTTAGATCTTAAGCACTCTAATAAACTATCGAAACATCACACAGGATCTCTCTCCGCATAATTACCAAAATGATTTGTCACGGTTTTTATTAAATTGCCTAACTCTCATTAATTTTATTTAATCTTTTTGTATTTAGTTCACCATCTCAGTTTATTACCGAATTAAGCAATAACGTAATCAAATCACGACATTTATCCAATAAACACAATCAACTAAATTATCATTAAATCAAAATAAAACCCTAAAGGAGAGTTTAGAACATCATCAATATTCCAAATCCTATCATCAAACTATCCCTCTCAATTCTATACATAAATAAAATCAAAACGAAAAGGAAATAATGACTTAGAATAGATGATGGAAGGCAGAGAAGTTGAGAAACCTCTTGATCTAGGAAGCAGGTCGAGTCAACTTCGTCTTCCTCTTCATCCTCTTCCTTCTTCTTCTTCTTTTTTCTCTCTCTTAGTATTCTCTCTTTAGGGTTTCAAGTGTAGCTGATGCAAAAAACTCCTTTATGCTCCTCTTAATGTTCTTTAAATAGTCTTTTACATTTTGGGTAACTCTAAGGTCTTTCGGGATCTGAAAGGTCTAAAAAGTCCGTTAAAACATGAAGTTTGTAAGTAACTGCGCATTTGGCCGATGCAAGCCACAACCATGGCCCACATTTGAGCCTTCTGTCATGATCGTGGCCTTTGTTTTAGCCCGAATGTCTTCTGAAACTCCTCCGTTCTTTAATATTGACCCTAAAATACTGGCAAACACATCAAGGTACCTCAAAAACATAATATTCAAGCTCAAAAGCTTGTACCAAATCATAAAATACTTAAAAACACAAATAATTGACAAACTAACACAATTCTATCCTAAACACATACTAAATGATCTAATTAACGGCTAAACATATATCAAACTATGTCCCAAAATACAATGCAATTTACACTTACCAATCCAATGAGTTTTACTATACCCTGCAAAGTTGATAATTTAGAGTTTACTAAATATTTATGTGATGCAAGTATTAATCTTATGCCTTTGTCAATTTTTAGGAAATTGGGGCTAGGCGATGTGAAGCCAACTTCCATGATTATTCAGTTGGTAGATTAATCAATAAAGAAACCATTTGGCTTATTGGAGGATGTGCCTATAACAATGGACAAGTTTATCATTCTTGTAGATTTCGTTGTGTTAGACTTTGAAGAGGATCAAAACTATATTCTTGGTAGACCATTTATGAGCATTCGAAGAGCTTTGGTAGATATCCATGAAGGCAGTCACATCCTTCAAATTAGTGAAAAACAAGTGAAATTCAATATGAATAAGATATTAAAGAATCCGAAGGAAGGCAGTTCATTTATGAGAATTGATGCAGTTGAATCTTTAAAGGATGATGCAATAGAGGACGAAAAACAACTGATAGAGGACATAAAGTTGGAAAAAATATAAGGAAGTCTCTGTTCAAGAAGTAGAAAAAGAAGAGGGAATAAGGGTAATTTCAAAAAAAGGGCAATTCACCTTCTTATAGGACAACTATTGGATTTGATAAACAATTCAGGAATTTTCACTATTCCTTATTTTATTTACAGTTTGTTACAAAAAAGGGCATTATTGAACTTACTTGGTTTTCTTAATTTGATTAATTATGTGCTTTTTATTATCTTCCAACATGTAGCTTACTTATAGGCTACTAATCTGCTATGTAGAGAAAAAGGTGGCAAAAAACCACTTATTATAAACTCAGGTTGAGGGTAAAAGCAAGAGTATGTCAAGCTAATGACGTGAAAAAAGCAGTACTTGGGAGGTAACCCAAGAATTAGGATAAGTTTTATTTTTTATTTTGTTAGTATTTTGGTATTTTGTTATTTTATTATTTTTATGTTTATTTTTTAGGGAGTGAATTACTGGAATTTTATGACATAGACTGTCTCCAAATTTTATCACCTACACCATCACCACCGAAGCACTAAAATATTCTTGCCCTAACTTTGTATTTATTATTCTCTATTTATCTTTATTTGTATTGTTTTGTTTTCCACATTGAGAACATGTGTTGTTCAAACGTGAGGATGTACATGCAGTTGCATGTCATGTATATGTGTAAATTTTACATTTGTATATATCAATTGTGTGTGAATTTTATAATTGTATAGCTTTTTTATTAGGATGACATTGTGTGAACATTTTGTTGCATAATGTGAATATGTCAATAGCAAGAACTTAATAGAATTGGATTATTATGAACATGGTCATTTAAATTGTAAGGCATAGTATCTTTGGGACGAATATGTATATTAATTTGGATATGACACTTATTCTTTCACTTTATGACTTTTGTTTGTATATGTTTATAATTATAGTCAATTGAATTGGTTAGCATCATTAGTACCTTTCATAAGAGTGATTGATTAAGAAGAAATGAGGTAGACTAAGAAATTAAAAAAACATTAACAACAAAAAAAATGTTAAATAAAATAACTATTTCACTGACCCTTTTTGAGAAAATCGGGTTAAGAATAGAGATGGTAGCTAATTAAGAGTTATGATATAGCTGAGTAATCGGAGGTATTCAAGACAAGATGTTTATCTTCGGGTCAAAAGGCTATAATGGTGCTTCAACCAAGCTTAATAGACAATTTGACCTAGTTGAGTAATTGAGGGACATTTATGACAAGGTATTTGCCTTTATGTCAAAAGATTATGTTATCATTTAAGAAAATATTTAAAAAATGGTGTTACAATAAATAAACATACCGATCTTTTAAAAATAGCAAGAATTTTTATGAAAGGTTACTTAGTGATAGTTGCTTGTTTAATTGATTAATAATAATAAATGCTTGCTTAGAAGTGCCATAGGTGTACGAATAGAGTGTTAATATTTTGATTGATATGTATATTCAATTCAATGTACTTAAACATGAAAGAATAAGTTAGTATGTTTGCACATTTTAAGTGATTGATGTTTGAGATTAAACCTATAAGATTTGATGCCATTGTACCATTATTTTTAATGTTGCATGAATATATGATTATATGTTTTGTTTGTTTGTAGTTTTAAGTTTTGCTTGAGGACAAGAAAAGTTTTAAGTGTGGAGATGTCTATATTTGTAGATTATAATATGTTTTGCTAGATGTTTAAGTGTGTTTTTAAGTATTTCTTACATGATTATCATGTGTATAGGCTTAGAATTATATTATTGTTAATGTTTGTATGTATTCTAAGTGTTTGTTTAGTTTAAAGTAAGAATTGGATCTTAATTTTATGTTTTAAGAGGTGTTTGATGTGTTTGTGAGTGTTGAAAATCAGGAAATTAAAGAATGAAGAAGATGGAGGAAGCTTCAAGGTGTCACAATCGTGCAAAATTGAGCGTGATCATAATAAAGGCTAAACCAAGTGAAGCATGGTTATGACTCAAAGAGCATGATTGTGACTGAAGATTTCTAGACACGACTTTTTTTGTATCTTTTAAGGTTCGGGGCTATTTTTAGAACCAAATTAAGTGGGAAAACCCTATAAACAACTCTAGAACCTTAATGCACTATTTAAGAACAAGAAAGACACAAAAAGGAGGAGCCAACATCAAATATGGTGAGATCGCAAAGAGCTCCAGGAATTCTAGCTTTCCAGATTAAGGCTTTAGTTTTTCTTCTTTTTCTTTAGTTCTTTCATTATCCTTGATGTATAATTTGAATTCTAAGATGTTAAACATGTCTATGTAGTTCTAAATTTCATATTAATATTTATTTTAGAATTATTTTGTGACTTTTAATTATTGTTGATTTCAATACATATTGGATGTTTGTGATAATTGTTTGTGCATAACCTTGACAATAAATCGAGAAAGTGAGTCAAAAGTAATAGTGTTAGATTATATAACGAGAGTTAGCAATTTAATAGACCCATAATTATAAAATTAACAATCAATCAAAGAGAGATCTTGGTTGAGAAATTGATTATCTATTAGATAACTTCAGATCTAATTGAATAAGTTAAGGAAATTGTTTGAATCAAGAGGTTGCAAATATAGAAATTTCGAATTCAATTAGGGTTAATTGATTAGCTCTTGAGAGAGAGTAATCAATACCTTAAGAAACCTAGTATCAAACACATAATTGGATCAACAATATTAAAGGAAAAAAATAAGAAAAGAATAAGTCATAAGTATTCAATCTTGATCAAAACCCCAAATTTATTGGTAGCTCAATTGTTTATTTAATTATTTGTTCCATTTTATTTATTTGTTCAATTTCTATTATTTACTTTTATTCAAATCAATTTATGAATCCTTAGAAAAAGTTAGGTTCAAATTTGTAACTCTTGTATAATCCTCATGAGAACAATAACATCTTATACTACAAAATACAATCTGTATACTTGCAGTTTATTGAGAGTTTTATTATTAGATATAAAACTTACTCAACTATAAGCAAGCTAATTGAAAACAATTAATGGAAATGGAATCACCATAATAAAAAGGAGTGGATATTATAATGAATAACATGCCAAGATGTAAAGAATCAAGATAGGATGAAATCTTCTGGATGGCAATGGGTCAAAAACATTTAGCACAAAAGCTTGCAAAAACTTCATTTTGAATAAACCAGGTAGTAGAGTTAAGTGGTGCAAGTTAGTATGGGACAATGATATCCTATGCTTTTATCTTGTGGTTGAGGATTAGAGGGAGGCTCATAACGAAGGACAAGCTCAAAACTCCTACATACTCAATAGATTGAGAGCTATGGAATTCTCAACCTGAAACAATAGACCATATTATGGTTACTAGAAAATACAATCAAAGCATCTAAAGGAAAATGGAAAGAATATTGAATCTCAGGAAACCAGTCTAGAACTGGGAGGAGTTAATTAAATGGCTAGCCACTATAAGAATGGGAAACAAGGTAGACTTTAAAGCAATAAAAATCAATCTTGCAACCATGAAGTATATAATTTGGTAAGAAATAAATAGAAGAATCTTTAGATAGGAAAAAGAGATAAGGAACAATTATGTCTGAAAATTATTCTCCAATGCATATTGAACATGATAGCAAGGAGAATAGATGTACAACTCTCAGTTGACATGAAGAGAATATAATTATTAGATTAATACAATTGTAGCTTATACTTGAACACATTGCTTCCTTATTTTTGTTTTATTGCTCCTTTTTGACAATTTGATCCTTGTATGGTTATACTATATTATTAATTAATAAAATTCATTAATTTTTGAAAAAAAAATAACTTTAACAGTTTAATTGATACCACTACTCTTCTTTAACATAGTGTACTCATCCTCATTTATGTATACTTTTAAAAGTCTAAAATATTGTAGTTTTGTTTTATTAATAACTTCTATAAGTCAACTAAATGGTTCCTTCACAAAACAACATATCACATCTTCAAATGTTTAACGAGGAATACAATAAAAATTTGTAAAGTATGTATTTTGATATTCAAATATCATGCAACATAAGAGAGGCATATGAAGTCAAAATAATAGAATCATTGACTACATTTAATTTCCACCGAGATAAATGTCAAAACATCAAAGAACTAAAACTTATATTGTTATAGCATTATAAGATTGGAAATATACACATAACAATTCTAAAATTCAATACGTTGCAGCTGTTGTTATCCCTATATACGTTTCATCAAACGCTTTACAAGCATTAGGTAACCACAACTCCTTAGTCCTCTATAAGTCAGACCCATAACTATAACTCCATAGCTTCCAAATCAGAACCACAAACCACAACTCCTCATTCCTCTCCAAACAATCAAATATATTCATGAATATGAATAATTTAATTAGAGAGAGAGAACCTTAAGGGGGCAAGTGCATGGCGAAGGGGGCAGAGGTTGCAGTACAGTTGGCGACTGGTGGTGCAGTGAGTGAGATTATGAGAGGGGCGGTGAGACTGACTCACTAAGACATGTGTGAGAGACGGAGGGATGAGGAAGAGCCAAAAAGGTGAAGGAAGAAACAAAATTAAAGCAAAACGACGTTATTTTGTTTAGTGAGAAAAAACGGTACAAAATGATGTCATTTTGTTTTAGAAGCAAAACGACATCATTTTGCTTTATCTGTTTAATTATTTACCACTTAATACGACATTGTTTTGATATTTTTTCAATTAAGAATGTCAGGCCTCGGGCCTCGGGCTCAGGCATTTTATCTCCTAACAGGCTTGAGAGTCGAGCCCTTTTTACCATCCCTATCCCTAAGTGGTATAAGTCGATATTATGAGTTGGTACGCTACCAATGTTCACAAATCGACACACATTGTAAGATTCTAGAAAAGGGTCTACGAATAAATATTAAAAAATGTTAAGCTAGGGGGTCGTCTAAGTTTAAATTAAATGCCCCATCCATTCCATTTAATTCCAAGCTTAAACCCCAGTTCCCCTCACCCTCTCCAAAAAAGAAACCCTAATCCTTACTAAACCTTGTAAAAAATCTGCTTGCACTTTATAATTCACTCAATACCCATTTCAATTTTCCTATCTAGAAGTATTAATTCATCAGAACTGATTGTGCCAAGATCTCCATTAATTGATGATCATAATTGTGAGTCAAAGCAGACACCTTGCAAAGTCCATCTTTAGATCTTGTTCTTCTTTATCGAATTATGTGTCCACCTTTATGATTCATGCTCGATTAAAGAGTATAAATGGATAGCATGAGTTTAAGATCAAGGCGTACTCTCTCGCTAAAGGCATGGAGTTCTAAGTTCGTTTTCTTATTCTGACGTTGGGTTTTGTGCATAGATGGAGAAAAAGTGCGACTTTTTTTAAGGATATTTGAACAATTTATTTTATATATGTATTAGAAGCATGGAGCATGACTAGATTTAGGATTTCTCTTGGATTTGAAAGTTCGTGTTTTTATTTGATATTAGAATGTACTTGTGCTCAAGTAGCTCGTGTAGGGTTGGTTATATATAGTTGAATCGAAATGATGATGCGTTGTCTAATCTGCACTTGGGATTTATTTTATGTCTTTGATTTTTTTATTTTAAAATTTAGCAAAAAAATTATTTGTTTAAATTTTTATTTTATGTTTTTGATTTTAGTTACTTTCAGTTTTTAAAATTTATGAACTTTTTATTTTTCATTTTTATAATTTAATTTGCTTCAACTAAATATATATTATTTAATTATTTAATATATTAATTCTTAATAAGAATTATCAATAATTTAATGTAATATAATTAACTAAAATTATGAATAATTTAATTTAATTTACTAGTCTATTTAATTTTTCTAATTAAATTAAATAAAAATTAATTTAATAATTATTAGTTAATATAATTGTATTTAAAATATCTTCAAAAATATATAAATTCCAAATAAAATTTTGATTTAATAATTAAGAAATATTTAAAATAATTTTTAGATTATTTGTTTTAATAAAATAAAATATTTTTTATTGATAATTTATTAATAAATATTATATAAGAGATTAGAATAAAATAATTAATTAAAAACAATTTATCTTTAAGTTTTATCTACTATGTAATTATCTTCAGTAATAAAATACAACTACATTAACATTGACAAATTTTGTTTTTATTTAAAAGAAAAATAGAAACTAAAAGCAGAAAATAAAAAATAAAAACTAGAATAGAAAAATAAAAGTGGAACTAAACGTTCCCTTAAATTATAGTTGTAGACACACGTGTCTCAAATAGCTTTGAAAAAATAATTTTATACCTTCATATTCTTGAATTAGAAAATTTTAGTAACGTATTGCTTCCATCTTCTTTATATTGGTTTAAAATTATGAAAACTTCTGTTAAGAGCTTTTGTTTGAATTTATTCTTATGGTTGTTGGTTTCTTATAAATGCATGATTACATTTGGTATCCTACTACTGGTTAAACAACCTCTCCTTGTTTGTTGTTCAGGTTCGTCATGCAACAAATTTCTAATGATCTCTTTTACTTATATATTGGTTGTTTTGACTTCACTCTCTCTCTCTCTTGGGTTGAGGTTCATTGCCTCTGCCTCCGCCTCTGCCTCCTGATAGTTATAGATTGCGTTATGTTTTAGTGGATAATTTAGTATGTTTTTTATTATCAATTAGATTATTTATGCATGTTTAGGGCTAGAATTATGTTAGTGTGATTATGTGTTTGTGTTTTAGAGTGTTATGTGATTTAGAGCATGTCACTGGGCTTTAATTTTATGTATTTGAGGTGTTTTGATGAGTTTGTTAGTGTTTGAAATCAGGTAAAGAAGATCAGAGAAGATTCGGAGAAAGCTTGGAGGAGGAGCCAAGGTCACAGTTATGACTCATTGGCAACGATCGCGACAGAAACCGACCAACATAAGTTACAATCGTGACTCATTGGCCACAATCTTGACAGAAGCCCAATTTTAAGTGTCACGATCATGACAGGCGTGATAACAGATATGGGACTGCTTCCAAACTCAACTTTTCGAGGGTTATTTCAAACATTTGGACTCAGGTAAAACTTAGTTTTTACCCTAAATAGAAAATGCATATAAAAGCAAAAAAAAAAAAGAAACTCTAAAGGGGAGCCTCCATTTGCCATTTAAAGATAGAAGATAAGGAAGAGGAGAGAAGAAGAAGAGAAAAAAGGAGAGAAGAAGAGGGGGTTGTTGCTGTTGTTGCCACTCCAAGTTATCTTTGTCATTCCATCTTGTTATTTTTTTCATTTGATGTATAAAATGGATATGATGATGAAGAATTTGCATTTAAGGATGTTCTAAACTCTTTTAGGGATTTGTTCTTGAATTAATGTTAATTTAATTATTTTTTATGGTAATGAGTTAGGTATTGTGATTGTTTATCGTATTGGCATGCTTTGGTAATAAATCGAGAGAGTGAACCGACAGCAAAATAATTAGGTTAGGTAATGAGAGTTAACAACCTAACAGATCACACAAACAATCAAATCGGTAATTTATACAAAGAGAGATCTCGTGTGAGGACTCAGTTGTCTATTAGAATGTTAAGATCTAATTAGGTTGTGGGTTGTTTTTGTTAATTGAGAGATTGCAATCTCGGTAATTCAATTCAATTAGAGTTTACAATTTAGGGTTTAATGATTAGAACTCTAGAGAGAATAATCCACCCTTTGAAAGTCTAGGACCGATACCGAATTAACTCAAAAGTAATTAAATTAGAATTAGATGAGAAGATAAATCCCTTTTCTCATAATTGGTTAGTCTTTCTCTGTTAATTGGTTGTGCTCAATTTTGATTTCCTTGCATTAATTTAGAATTTGAATTTTCAATCTATCCATATTCAATTGCTTAATTTTCTGCTCATTTTTATTTTCATTTTAATTACACTTTTAGGGCTTAGACAAGTTAGAATTCAATTAGTTCACTAATTCCTCCTAGGATCGACATCTCGTATACTATGCTTACAACTCATGCGCTTGCGAAATATTGAGAGTTTATAAGATTCAAACTTGCTCAACACCTCTACCTCCACCCCTACCCCTAACTGCTTCCCTTTTTTTCTTTTTTACTCTCCATTTTTAGGTTAGATTGTCCTTTTAAGTTTGTGTTTTCTATCAAATCAAATCTATTTTTTGTTTTTTGTTTTATCCTAAGTTTCAGCTTTTTACATTTTAAAACCATTTTATTACTTTTTGTTGAATTTTCAAAAAAAAATCCTTCTAATGATATTCTCATATATGGATGCAATGCATCTATATTTATGAAAATATTTTGGTTCTCTTGAGGAAAATCTCCAATACAAAATATTGTGATATGAACTAACTAGTTTTAGTTTCCAACTTGAGTATTTGCAAGTTACAATATAGGGTTTTTAACATTAGGATTGTTCAAATTTGACTTGCCCACTACAGAGTCGTCAAGCTTCTATTTCACATCTATTTCTGTAAGATTCATCATTTTGAGGGTATCCTCTGGAGTTTAATTTAGATTGACAATTTGTGAGAATTTTTTGGTGTTGATCTAGATTTTATTCAATCTTGATCCATCGAGGCTTGATTTAATCAAAGATTGTTGTTTTGGGTAATGTGGGAGCTTAAATATTAGAACTTGCGTTGGTTAAACTATTGGGTATTGGGTTTTTACCTACTTACTCTAATGGAGACAAGTTTAGAACTTTGGACATTTACACTTCCACCCCTTTTTCTCTAAACACCACTAGAAACAGGAGCAACTCAGACCAACTTTCTCTATCATCAAATCACCTCTTGAAATTTTGTTACCTTAAAACCAATCCAACCTAGCCTTCACCTTTCTCTTCCATATTTGGCTTCTTTTGTTTCATTATTTTAACCATAACCTGAAATAAGTTGGATTTTATCAAGATAATTTTCATCCCTCTTCCAGATGTTTTCTCACTTGGATTTTGGAAAACTTTATGCCTTGTTTTCTCCTTTTGCAAATCTAGAGTAAGCCATAAAATGGAGGAAGCTCTGGTGAATGGTGTTAACTACAATGAGAATATACAGAGTTGATGTCTGACATCTTTAAAATATTATATTGATTTGGTAGTTTCTCTTCTCTAGTTAATTGGTATCTCATAAATTTTTCTTCTCTATTGGATGCACCTATGATTGGTTTCATATTGTATTTTTTTATGGTTGACTCGGTGTTTTTTAGGTGTTGGGATTTCAATTTTTAGTTTTCATCGAACCATTGAAAGTTTTGAGTTCTTTTTCGTTTATAGTTTTTAATATTTTGTTTGTTCTTTTTCTTAACTATTTAGTACTATGTTTTAACATTCGATATCTAAATTTTCATTTTCTTGCATTCATTTGTACTTATGATTACATTCTTTTATTACAATGCCCATTTTGGGATTTAATATGAATCCTTGTTTCCTTTCTAGAGTAATATTATAGTCGTTTAGTGACTTATTGAGCTTGTCTTCTATATATTGTGTTGGCATTAGGGTAGGAGTAGTGGCTTTGACTTCTGATGATAGAAAAAGGGTTAGTGCTTTAGTGAGTTTTGGGTATAAGAGAAGAGAAAATGTTGACAAAGTATAGATAGGTTCCTAAAATATTCAGAAATTTATATGGAATTCTTTAGAATTGGTGAAGATTTTAGACAAATATAGGATAGGGTAGTATTATAAGAGACAAAATAGTATTTAGGGTGGTCACAGAATAGGGTAGGTATTTTAGTTGTCAAAGAAATCATACATTATGTTGTGGGGATAAAGATGACTAATGATAAGATTATATCTTTAAAGATTATAGTGAAAAGTGTTGTTTTCAATGTGGTGTGTGCTTATGCACCTCAAGTAGGTTTAGACCAATAGCCTAAGTGCCAATTCTGGAAAGAGCTAGATGAGATGATTCAGCAGATCCCCCCTAATGAAAGAGTTATTATAGGAGGAGACTTTAATATTCATATAAATGTCATGGACTCATGGGAGTTTTGGGTATAGTGATAAGGATGATAGTAAGACTGTTTTATTGGATGTCACAGCAATGTTTGAGTTAGTGATAGCAAACTTATTTTTCAAGAAAAAAGAGGAGCACTTGGTGACTTTTAAAAGTAGAATCATAAAACCCAAATTGACTACTTCATTGTAAAGCGGAGCGATAGAGCTAGTTGCAAGGATTGCAAGGTAATACCTAACACTTGCTTACCAACTTAGTATGGATTGTTGTTTATGAATCTTATAATTAAGGTTAGAGGAAGAAGAGAAGTCTTAAGATGTGTACCAGAGTCAAATGGTAGAATCGGAAAAGAGATATGGTAAAACAACATAGGGATAGAGTAATATATGAAGAAGAACATTTAATTAGATGCTAACAAGATGTGAAAGAGAGTGGCAACGCTTTTAAGGAATATAGCTAAAGAGATCTTGGGTGTTTTTAAAGGGCCTAGGGATAATATGATGGAATCTTAGTGATGGAATGAAGATGTACAAGAAAAATTTAAGATCAAGAAAGGTGCTTATAAAACTTTATTGGATAATGTTACAGAGGTAAAGAGAGTAATTAATAGAAAAGTTACAAACTGGTAAAGAAAATAATCACAAAAGCTAAAAGCACAGCTTACAAGAAATTATACCAATGATTGAAAACTAAAGATGGAGAAAAGGCTATTTTTAAGTTAGTGAGAGCTAGGGAACAAAAAGCTAAAGACTTAAATCAAGTTTGTTGTATAAAAGATGAAGTAGGGCGAGTGCTTATGATTGAAATTGACATCAAGAGAAGATAATAGAGATACTTCTATAGCCTTTTTAATGAAAACGTATAAGACAACATCTCTTTACGTGTTCTTAGTACGTCCGAGAGGTATCGTAACTTTACTTATTGTCAACAGCTTACAAGGAAAGAACTAAAAGATCTCCAAGAGAGATGAAGAGTGGAAGGGCAATAGTGGCTGATGAGATACCCATAGAGGTATAGAAGATCCTGGCGAAGAGGATCTTAGTTGACTAGCCAAGCTTTTTAATATGATTCTTAAGTTTGCCAAAATGTCGGATGAGTGAAGACTTAGTATGACAGTTCCTTTATACAAAGACAAAAGGGACATCCAAAGCCATAACAACTATAGAAGTATCAAACTATTTAATCACACAATGAAGTTATGAGAGAAAGTGATTGAGAAAAGAGTGAGAAAGGATGCACCTATCTCAGAGAATTATCTTGGCTTTATACTAGGAAGGTATATGACATAAGCTTTATATTTTCTTAGAAGATTAATGAAATATTACAGGGAAAGACATTGTAACCTATACATGGTTTTTGTTGACTAAGAGAAGTCTTATTACAAGATACTTAGGGAAATCATATAAAAGCGTTTAGAAGTTAAGAGACTTCCTGTGACTTATATGTAGGTTATTAGGGATATGTATGGAGGTATAAAAACTAGAGTAAGGATGATAGGAAGAGATACAAAGCATTTTTTTAATCAATATTGGGTTACACCAAGGCTCCTCATTAAGCTTCTTTTTTGTTTTCAATAATGATGGATGAGCTCGTCAAGAACATCTAAGGGAATGTGTCTTGGCGTATTTTGTTTGTTGAAGACATTGTTTTAGTGGATGAGAAAAAGAGGATGTCAATGTCAAGCTAGAATTTTGGAAGGATACGCTAGAGTCGAACGGTTTTAAATTGAGCAAAACTAAAACTGGGTACTTAAAAGTATAACTTTTTTGTCCATAAGATGGTTACCGATGTGGAGGTAAAGATTGCTTTAAAAGTTATATTATAAAAAGTGTTCTACGTATTTAAGATTTATCATCCAAAACAATAGAGATATCGATAAAGACATAGATCACCGTATCATATCGAGTGGCTTAAATGAAGAAGTGCATTAAGAGATTTATGTGACAAAAAGACACCACTAAAGCTTAAAGATAGATTCTATCATTTAGCAATTAGGCCGGCCGGACATGCGCTATGGAGCAAAGTGTTGGTCTATAAAATAGGTGCATGGTCATAAGCTAATAATGGTGGAGATGAAGATGCTTCGTTAGTTGTGCAACTTTATTAGAAAAGATAAGGTCAAGAGTGTATTGATAAGAGACAAATTAAAGTTGGCTAATATTAATGGAAAATTATGAGAGACAAGGCTTAAGTGCTTCGAACATGTTAAGAGGAAACACTCAAACACTCCAGTGAGAAAATGTGAGAAGATTATACTTAAAGAATGTAAGAGGAAAAAAAGAAGGCCTAAGAATTATGGGGTGTTTCATTGAGAGGAATGACTATTCTATTCCTCATCTTTTCCTGATAACAAGTTGTTACTTTATTATTTGGTTGAAAAATCATACGGAATAAATAATTCTAAGGTTTAGTTATTCTTGAATTTTCAAAATATTTAAAGACACCTCCTTCCCTATCTTTAGCTATTCTTGGAATGGTAATGCTAAATAATAATAATAATAACAACAACAACAACAACAACAACAACAACAACAATAACAAGAAGAAGAAGAATGTAGTTAGTAGGGACTAAAATAGATATTTTGATTTTTTTGTTAGTTATTCTTTTGTCATTCCAAATTTAAGTTTTCAAACCAAACATTGGCATACATCATCATTTGAAATTCTTAGGAATAAACCAAACTAAGTAGTACTTATTCTATTTCATCCCTCATCTATTTTATTCCTAAGAATAACTATTTTATTCCTTATCTATTTCAGCAGGTGAACCAAATACCCTATTAAGGGAGGTAATAAAAAATAATATGATATTGCTAGAACTTACCAAGAACATGATCTTAATAGAAAACTTTGATGTATTAAAATATGGATAAAAGATCTAACCCTCGTTGTTCTCATAGGTTTTATTAACATTTTTCTCTTATATTTGGCCCAAAATTTTTAATATGTAGTACTTTTTACTTAGTTATTTAGTCTAAGCATTTTCCTTACTTAACCTAAATATTTTCTTATAATGAATTGCTTAATTTATTTATTTACTTGTTTCTTGTGTGTATATTTATTTACGTATTTTATTTTTTATTTTTACTCTTTATTTTGTTATATTTTTATTGTATTATAATTAGCATATTTAAATACTTTTATTTTCTTCATATAGGTATAGCAAAAACATCTCTACCAATTAAGAATAAGACTTCATATTGGACCTCCCCAATCCTTACGTATCATCATGAGGTGCCATAATAAACCACTACTTCGACTTCTAACAGAACAACCTTGAATGAGAAGTGGTAACATATGAATCATTCAGTTAGCGAACCATGAGTGTCCTTAATTACATTTAGCGAAATATTTGTGCTTTAGGTACAAAGTCAATATGAACATCTAAAAATTTTAAATATAGCATTGGTTGCATCCTAACAGCTAAGGTCCCTTCTCAGTGAGCGTATCAAACAGGAGTTGGGATAAACCAAGATCCTTATTTTCAGGATGAAGCTACACAAGTAAGATGGTCAATAACCAGGGTCAAATTCTCCGCAAGAGAAACTGATAACTTTGCATGCCAACCAATCCCTTTACCCGATTATAATCTTTCCCGATTATAATACATCCTTCCTACTTCTGATTGATGCTCTAAATAGGACGGCTTGATGTTCAAGTATAAAAGAGCCTTCAACCTTAATTAGTGACATGAATCACAATTTGCAGCTTACTTTCCTCCTCCAACACAAGTCCCCACCTTCATAACACACCTCAGCTGTCAACTTGTGGGTAGAAGAATCACTAGATAACAGCATTAGAATCTGATAAATTTTCATGTTGCCGGCAGATTATTCTTTAGATGAAGCAACTTCACTACTGCCATAATAAATGAGGTCAATACCAATGATTTCCAGATCCACCTTGGGCGGCAGCAACTTTCCTAGCCATAATCTGTGGCTTTGGCTGCAACCCATTGGACCCCTCAATTACTTCATCTTCTCCCATATAGTTCTTACAGGGTGGGTTTCTTCTAGCACCACTATATTGAGTTGAAATAGGCTGATTCCTGACCATTCTTTGCTGATTAAGAGCTTCCGCTGCCCCGCAATTATTATATCGCAAAAGTGAAGCAACAACTTTCCCTGGTTTTGCGGCACCTGCCAAAGAAACATGTAATCAAACTAAGACTCAACCTTACATCCCAAGGGTTCAGAGGCTCAGCAACCAGGTATGCTACAAAATGCATAAACTTAACAACAATAGATAACAAAATCAAGTCTTACATCACAAGATCAATGACTGACCAGAATACACACATCAGAGCTCATACTTTCACCAGAGCTGAAAATGCATATCAAATTGCATTTGGAAAATCGGTGCATATATGCATTCATCAATGTTTCTATGAAGCCAAGTAGCGTTGCATGATAACAAGTTCACAAACTACAGTCATAACCAAGTGAAAAAGTACTAAGACAACAAAACTCTCTGCTGTAATAAAATCAGGAGTTATTGACCCGTTAAATGCTTATGCAATTATAGGTTAGTAAACCTAGTGTCTAGTGGACAAAAAGTCTGAAATAAAAGCAAGTTGATGAAGATCCCTATGATTAGATAATCAAAAAATCAAGCTATTCATACTTCTGTCAGAATGACATGGAATCTGAACACAAAACCTTGTTGATCTCACTGAAAGGAACATGTTAAGCAAAGAGAAATACAAGGGTCTTTTATTTATGCCTTTTTTTGGGAATTCTTTACCTTTCGAAAGATAATAAGGGAAATAGAACAAAGATTAAATCATCAAGTCACAAAGTTACCTTGGATGCTTTGGGGAACTTGAAGTGGAAGCTTTGTCATTGGGAAACCTCCATTTCTGTCCATGACTGGCCTTTCAGTTTCTTTGATGGAACACTTGGAAAGATCATTTGCAACATCAGCCGGATTATGTACTGTATTATCTGAATGTAGTACACATGGCCTGCACACATTGAACATTCAAGTGTATGTCGTAACAAACTTAAATAGTTAATCACCTTTGTGATAAAAAAACATGAAAGAGGCCCATAATTAAAAAGTAGGTAATCAGAAAAAATATTTAATAGGGATACCTGGGCAACGAAGCATGTTGCCTCTCAGGTGGAGCAACAGTTGCACCATTTCCATAGTGCTCCTCAAGATAAGCAAATTGCTTCTTAAAATGGTCAACAGCACTGCATATACAACGTGCACAAAATAAAGATTCCCATTGCCCAAGGCATTTGAACATAAAATCTAATTTAATCATTATAATGGAAAATATTATTCATATTCAGTGAGCAATACCTAGGATACATGAAACCTGTTGGCTCTGAACCTTCCAGATACTCTTTCAACATTTTAGGATGATACTCCAAAATTTCTCGGTATATGAGTTCCCTAACATCTTCTTTGGTTATCCTTCGTCTCTCAAATTCAAATTCCATCTTGGAAACTAGTTGAGCAGAAGGTTCCCTCTCAACCTTGGCTAAACCCTTAAAATAAGGATCTGCAAGAGCCTACCAAAGTAGAGGAAAATAGCTTATCTGATAATATGCACAAAATCAAGAATATGATCATGTAAAGGCATATATATTTACCTCTTCAGCTGTAGGTCGATCTTTGGGTTCAAATGCCAGCATTTTTTCTAACAATCGTAGTGCAAGGGGATCTGCATTAGGAAACTTCTGTGAAAAAGGAACGGGTTTCTTCCTCCGCATGCTGCTTAAGTATCTCCTAGCTTTCTCATTGCGTACCTGTTCATATGGTATCAATAATCTGTCAAATACTATGATTCCAACAACAAAGATATTGATTAGTGCCAGAAATATGGGTTAATTCTCAGTTTGTTATAAAAAAAATTTTCCATCCGTGACGTGGAAGAGAATAAACAGGGGTTGCTGGATGTAGGACACTCCGCCGTTTGAAATGGAGGGGTGCACAACACCCCGCCATGCAAGATGGCGGGATGGGAACACGTGGAGTCCACATGGCCATCCCGCCATCTTGCATGGCGGGATGAGCGGGCTGGGGCCACCCCACCATTGGGCAGCCTTTTAAAAGGAACGTAACTCAACTTTTCCAGTTCAAGATGTGTCCTTTATGTCTCTCCTCTAATACCCAGTTCCAAAAACTCCCATCTTTTTAAGTTTCTTGTTGATATTCTTGTCAATTATAGTTCTTTGGGACTTTATGTCTTTCTTTTACTTGGAGTTATAATTGTTCTATCCAGAAATTGTTATATCCTTTGGAAGTCGGTTATCGTTCCATTCAAGAGTTTCATATCGGTTAAATAAAGTTTATCTGATTCTGAGTGTTCTAATTTCGAAGATTGGTTTGGCTACAATTGGTCTTCACATTGACACAATATTCATGGTGCGTAATTAAGATATCTACCAAGAGAACAAAAATTAATTGGACATGAGAAATTTGCATCATGCAAGTGGGTTGATTTTGATGTTGCATCATGCATCAGGTATCTACAAGAGATAGGTAGTTAAATGCATTGGATGACGTGAATGTTATCACTATGTCAGAGCTTATCTGCATTAGTAGAGGAAAAGTAAGGGGTTTAGAATGGGTTCCTATGGACTAATGAGCTTAGTGTCCGCTAAAAATCAAATTATTATTACTAGATAAAAAGAATATCTATTAAAATTTGGACCGTGTATAAGTTCACACAAATAAGCCGGGGGGGTTGGAAGGCTGCCCACCCCGTCATTGAGAATGGTGGGGTGGCCCCAGCCCGTCTCATCCCGCCATGCAAGATGGCAGGACATGTTCCCATCCCGCCATCTTGCATGGCGGGATGGCCACGTCGCCTTCACATGAATCACCCCGCCAATCACTATGACGGGGTATTGTACACCCCGCCATTTCAAACAGCGAAGTGTCTTACATTTAGTAACTCCTGTTTATTCTCTCCCACGTCACGGACGAAAAATTTTTCTTATAACAAATTGAGAATTTACGCTAATACTCGGGATCGAAACCTTTCATTTAAGGTTCAGTTTTTTTTGGAACCTTTAGCTTATTATGTGCTTTTTTTTTTCTTCCGCAAGATCCTATCGTATCCATATTTGATGAAAATATTTAAGGATGAATATAGGCTACAAAAACGACACCATACACCTAAGATTCTATAGAAGATGGTGAATAAATTGGATCCTCCCATTTTCATGACAACGTAGACATCTCTACAAATCGCAGAGCCTCCTCAATTCGAACACGAACGTTTAAGAAGTCCAAAAAGAATGGAATGACATTCGTCCAATGACTTAATTTCATCCCTTTGGGACATTAATTTGAAGATCGAACAAGCATCGTCTACAAATCCAGCTTGATCACAAATTGACATAACCACTTTAAAAGTGAAATCATTGGGAGCGAAACCAAGTGATATCATCTCATTGAAAAGGCTGATTGCATCCCTCCATAAGTTGTTATTCCCGTAAGCCTCTATAATTGCAGTCCATGTCATTGAACCCTTCACTGCAATTGCATTAAACACCAACTTTGCACTTGAAATCAATCCACAACTTCCATACATCTTGATAATTTCAGATGAAACTGACGGTGTTGACTCAAAATCTTTCTTCAAGACCTGTCCATGAATCTCCTTCCCAAGCTTCAGAGCTTTAGTTTCGCGGCAGAAGGTCAACATCCTTGCCATTGTAATGGCATCCGGTCTGTGCCGTGACATTTGCATTGATCTGAACAGACTAAACGCTTCATCCGTACACCCATTTTCTGCAAACGAATCTATTACAGCTGTCCACGAGATCACATTCCTGTTCTCCATGCCATTGAACAACTTGATAGAATACTGCAAATTACCACACTCTGAATACATTTTTATCAAAGAAGTAGATACAGATACATTTGGTAAGAAGAAATTCTTCACAGCATATGCGTGAATTTCCTTCCCGTGCTTCAAAGCCCTCAACTCTCCACACACAGGAATAACAGTGACAACCGTGACAACATCAGGCTTAAACCCTTCCTGCTGCATCCAAACTACTGACCTCAATGCCTGCTCAAGCCTTGCATTTAAAACATAACCAGAAATCAAAGCAGTCCAAGAAACAGCATTCCTTTCTGACGAGCCATAGAATACCCGCCTCCCTGAGTTAATGTCACCACACTTGCAATACATATCAATCAATCCAGACTGAACGGACAATTGTTTCGAATAATTCTTCATCTTCACAATGTAACCATGAACTTCTTGGCCTAGTTTCCTTGCCTTCACATCTCCAATCGCTGGAAGGATGGTAGTTAAAACGACAGAATTCGGGTATAAGCCTTCCCTAACCATCCATCTTGTATAATCCAGTGATTCCCATTGACGACTATTGTGCGCGAAACCTGCAATCATTGCGCCCCAAACAACAATATCTCTGCCAAGCGTTTCTTCGAACACCTTATGCGCAAACTTAACCTTACCACACTTTGAATACATGTCCACCAAACTAGTCATCACAACAGAACTCCCGAGCATTCCGTTCTTAACCAAAAGGGCATGGGTCTTCAAACCTTGTTTGAGAGCTAATGCGCCTGCAAAGCTCTTAATGACATTACAGAAGGTATAAACATTCAATTCAACACCCAGTTCTCGCATTTCCATATAAGCAGAAAGCACATAGCGATATTTTCTTCCACCGGATAGTACAGTCCCTCTAAGCAACGCATTCCAAGGATACACACTAGCGCAGTTACACTCATTAAACACTTGTTGCGCATCTTCAACAGACCCACACGCCGTGTACAGTTGGACCAGTTTTGTACGCAAAAACTCATTGTTTTCGAGCCCATTAATGCGAATGTGAGCATGAATCTGCCTGGCGAAAGTGAGGTTTTTGGATCGAATACAAGAGGCAATAAGGGCAGAAAAGGTGGTGGGATTTACGGGGATGCCCTGTTGGTCCACGTAGTCCATGATTGTAAGAGCCTCCTTGAGCTTGTTCTCTTTAGCGAATCTTTGGATATCTTTGTAAATGGCTCGTGGGTTTTTTGAGTGGATCGGTAAAGAAGATGGAAACGCATCTTCCTCCGAGAATCGTTTGCGTTTCTTGGTGTGATAATGAGGGTGCCTTTTTCTGAGTTTTGTGGGGTGATGCGCTCGAGACAAGGAGGCTCTAATCTTGAAGTATGGTTTGAGACTGGCGCTGCCTTTCAGAAGGTTGGGAGGTAGAAATTGTTGATAAGGGGAAAGAGGAAGTAAGAAGGCGCCTTCCATGTTTACTTTGCGAATTACAGGGATTAAAGCTTCAAGCAATGGTGCCATGACAGTGGTGCCTTTTTAACCAACCTGCCTTTGTTACTAAATTTCAAGGCAAAATGGGAGTCAAGGGAGGTTCAATGAGGCTCTAATAAGGGTAATAGTGCTAGGTTTAGAGATGCCAATGCATCGGTTGAGTGGAGCCGATCGCAGTTTAGTCTGGCCTGATTCTTAAGGTGCGGTCCAAAACTTAAGGGCGCTTGGATGATGCGTTTAAAAAGGGTTCAATAAGTGAGGAATGAATAACAAGTTGTTGGTTGATTATTATAATTATAAGGATAATATTTTAATATTAGACTTTCGAAAATTACTCAATACCTTCCAAATATTAGAAAAATGAAAATTATTCCTAAATAATGGGTCAGTGTTATAAGCGTAATAGTGGTTGTCACCCCTATGACACTCCCTCCTTCTTTTTTAAAAAATCTTTTTAGCAATTATATATAATTAATTAAAAACAATTAATTAATTAAAATAATATTACAATATAATTAATTAATTACAATTTAATTAATTATTTAATTACAATATAATTCATTAAAATAATATTACAATATAATTAATTAATTACAATATAATTAATTAAGTATATATTTTCTCTTTTTTAGAAATTAAATATAACTAATTAAAATATATTAAAATTTGATATAAAACAAGAATTTAATAGATTTTTATTTTTCAATATTTTTAACGAACCAACCTATCAATGGTAATGATAATAGTAATCATTCCTTCGTTATAACCAACCATTATATTTATAATGATTATATATATTCACATTCTTCGTTATATTCATCATCATTCCTATTACTATTAACCCATTTAAACCAACCACCCCTTTATTTAAGTTGCTTAAAATTAGGTCATTTTAAAAATAATTAATTACAAAAAAATCTTAAACTTTGATCAATTTTATAATTATAGTTCGAATTTTAAAAAGTGACAATAAAATACTCAAATTTTCGATTTTTTTTAATTTTAACTCGACGCAATTTTTTCGTTAAGTTTGCTAACGTGACATGTCATGTGTTCAGAAACCCTTATTGTTTGTATATGTTAGCGTTAGTTAACAAAACAAATCTTGATAATGAAACAACGTATAATTAGTATATGTTAGCAGTAGTTTACTAAACAAATCCTGATTAATGAAACGACGCCGTTTCTGACTGTGAACTCTGACCCTGTTCGTTCATTTTGACCTCCGACATTTTTTATAAATGAAGGAGGTTAGGTCATTTTTTTAAAATGATGTTGTTTAATTATGTAATTAAACAACGTTGTTTTGTTAATCAAGATTTGTTTTGTTATCTACTGCTGACGTGTACTAATAATAAGAGTTTCTAGACACCTAAAATGTCAAGTTAGCAAGCTTAACGGATTAATATCAGGCTAGAATTGAAAAAAAGTGAAAGTTTAAGCTTTATTTCTACTTTTTAAAATTTAGATTATAAATGCAGAATTGGCCAAAGTTTGGGATTTTTTTTAGCAATTAACCCTAAAAAATCTAAAATGATATTATTTTGTAAAGGAAAATGTGAGTTGTTCAAATTCTATTAATTTGAAGTAGGATCATATTTCAGGTCTTTTGTAATGTTTAAAAATTTTGAAATTCTCCTATTAACATCTTTATTCATATATAAGATAATCGCAATTTTAAAATAATTAATTAATAATTTTTTATATGTTTACATTAGCTTTTATATTTCGTCATATTTTCCATATAAGGTTTGACACCTATATCTTAGATAGAATGTCACAGATTTTGCTCTTGATTATTTTAATATTTTCATTAAAATCTAAAAGTCAATGTACTCAATATACAAGGCTCCTTGCTTTATGAGAGGCTGAGGAGGACTATAATATACGCAACTTTCCCTTTGTATTTTACAAAGAGATTATTTATATGATTTGAACATACGACCTTATGATAAACAACCTTATCTCCTTTGAAGTCTTATTATAAATCTTAACAGTCTCAACATTAACACCACTTTTCACCTTGTTGTCTCAATGTAACATCTTATAGGAAAAGATTTAATATCATATTATTTGTGAAGTTTCAAATTAGGAATGGCTTAACAATAATTTCAATTAAAGTGTAAATGAATTATAAATATGCAAATAATTAATTTTTGAAAGTTAAATGTATTGATAAAAAACGATACAAAACAACTCCAAGGATTTTTAGCTATCCTCAAAATAAGGAGATTAAGTGGGAACAAACACAATTCTTAAAACTCCAGAAGCTTCCGAATTAGGGTAGAGCCATCAGGTGTCTTTTTCATCTCTTTATTGGCCAAAAATCAAGTTGAAGGTAGGGCGTTATCAAATTACTTAAGCTAATCCACCACGCTCCTCTTGCGTAGCCCATACTGACACAAGCGATATTCCATTCCCACATTGATTGATCTGGGATTCGAACCCGCGACGTGGTGGGGGTCAAGATGGCTCTGATACCACTTTTCTACCCAAAACTTGAGTTGAAGGTAGGGTGTTATCAAATTACTTAAGCAAGTCTATTGTCCAAATCAATTATGTAAACCTAACTAATAATTACACACTTAAGTTAATATATTTCTTATTCATAACTTAAGCATCTATAGTTTCTTATTTTAATATTAAACTTCTTCCCTCAATTCTTCATTTAATATCAAAATGATGTAAAAGCTGGCCAAATTGTTACTTCCAATAAGTTCAAAAACCATAGAAAATAACAAGACAATAAATCAGTAACTCACTCATGTATAATTGATTAAATCAGTTACATTAATTCTCAAGATTAAGCATTCAACCTATAAGGAAATAAAAAAAGTTCATCATCCTCATAAACTTCAATCTCATGTTTAACAATAAATAGGGAAATATGAAAGCGATAATAGAGGAAATAAGCAGAAGATGGACTATTAAAGCAATAATAAGGTAAACAAGTTCAACCAAACGGAAGATAAAATAGGTTCAAGAACACTAGCAAAAGATGAAATAAGAATGAGCAAACAAAATGAAGAACTCTGATGGTGAATCTCCTACCAAGCTTAAGCTCTCTAGCATTAGCTCTCGCTTTTTGCGTCTGCTCTTATCGATTGGCCTTTAGTTCAACTCTCACTCCCTGCCTCTGCTCCATTCTGACCACCACTTTGTTATTTTCTCTCTTTCTCACTAGTCAACTGCTAATTTTCGATTCATGCATGTGTTTCCTGAAAAGAAAGAGAGCTTTGGAGCAACTGGTAAAAGTTGCTCCTTTATGACCAAAAGGTTACAAGATTGAATGATAAAAACAGCCTCTTTGTAAAAATACAAGAGTAAGGCTGCGTACATCGATGACCCTCCTCATACCCCACAAAGTGAGGAACCTTGTGCACTGAGTATGTTGACTTTGTTCACTTTGCATGTCTTTTTCAAAATTTTAGGCCCATTTTTTGACCTATTATAGTACTAATCTTCATGAAATATTTATATGGATATGTTCCTTGTCATATTATCTTTCCAACGGTATATTATATGCTAAAATCGAAGTTAAAATAAGTGAGAAACAATAGCCCGACGTGGGCATCATGGCCATAAAAGGCTGGAATTTCTGGAAAATATAGGTTTAGTATGAATGTGTTCATTCGCGGTTCCACGCATCCTCAATGGGAGGTGCGCTTCACCAATGACATAAATTTCATATTTGACCCCACCAAAGTCATCCACATGTACTGGTGAGTCTAAAACCATGTTGAACAAGGCTTGACTGGCTACTTAAGGTGGCTCATAGTCACCCGAGAGTGGACGTGTGGCGTAGCAGCTATTGCATCCATACAGTTGTGTCTCAAATGCACCCTAGTGGCAGGTGGGACTCGTGGAGCCACCCTAGAGAGTCGTTTCTACCTAAATTTTAGCCAGAGACTCCTTTTACCTTTGTCTTTTGATCTGTGTGCTCAAAATTATCTTTTTAGCCCTCTGTAATTTATTAAAATATTTTGAATTTTATGTTATTTGTTAACCTAATTTGAAATTTTACTTAATTACATTATTGAAATAATTTTGGGCTATTAACTTGAGTTTTCATGCTTGATAATTGTGTATTATATTTATGAATTTATGTTGCATTTCATATATGTTATGAGTTTGATTTTATTATTTATTTCATTTATGTGTTAAATGATTATTATTTATGTTAGTAATAAATTGGTTAATTGTTTATCTATATGACTAATTGTTAACTAATGCCAACAGGCATAAATTAGATGAACCCTAAAGTCAAAGGTCTCATACCTAGGTGGTATGTGGGTCTATCTTCATTCAATATCATTTTTAGTTTAAAGAATGAAGATGCATTGATATTTTGAATTAGTGGCTATGTTGTGTGATGTGTGATTTCCAAAATAAATTCTTATATACAAGGAAGAAAGTGTGACATCCCCATTTAGTGTTGTTATTATAATGATATAATAGGATTTGAATTGTAATTATTAATGATTTGCATCATTAATATTGAGACTTTGTAAGGGGATGAATTTTCACACTAATTCTAGGTATGTAGATTTATTTTGGACATGGGGAACCAAAATATCAATGGAGTTCACTAATGCATGCATGATTGGTTCATGCTATATTTAGTGGATGTGTTACCCATAATTAAATTAAAATTAATCATTGGGCAAAATACAATTAAACGCTTAATACCACTTATGTTATTAGTGATGATTACTAGCAAGTTTGCAAAATTTTCAAACTGATAATGTAAGTGGGAGTTGAGCTGACTAATTGAGATTAGCATAGATAGATATGTGCCTTAATTAAACCTGAGTATTGATGTAGTGAAATGGTAACCAAGAGTTCGATTATTGAGATAATTAAGGGAGAAAAACTTGGCATAGGAAGGTTTAGTACCTTCCCAATAAGCACAAGTTGCTCAACCATCTAACCACTAATATGAGCCCTCCTAAGACTGCAAATTCGGCCCAGCATCACCATAACCATGAGGCTTCTGCGCTTTGGAGAAAAAAGGATATAAGTGCGCACTTTATAATGTTAGCTTGCATGCACGATGACCTTATTGGGGAGTTTGAGAACTACCCAACTGCCACAAAGATGTGGAAACAATTGTTCCTAAAATATAGAGAGACAACAGCCACAAGGCTTCGTGCCTCAATGCTTAGGTTCAATCAATACATGATGGACCCTCCATAATTCTACAAATGAAGGCAGCATGTTATGATCTCATAGATGAGCAACAGGTTTTAGCTATCATTAGGTCACTTCCTGAGTTCTTGTGGGGACAAGTGAAGTTGATCCTTACTCATAATGAGGCCATTAAGACCTTTGATGACATTTCCCACCATTTGGAGCTTGAGGTAGAACGCAGAAATGAAAATTACAGTGTCGTTGCATTAGTTGCACAAAATGGGCGTAAGGGTGATGGCCCTAAGCACAAAAAGGGAAAAGCTAAGAACTAAGGGCCTCAAGAAGGGAAATTCATTAAACGTCGTAGAGGTAAGTGCGGGGGTAAGAAGGATAAGTCTAAACTCATATACTTCAACTATAGAAAGAAAGGACACTTTACTCAGGTTTGTACTGAGCCCCGTGAAGTTTGCCCTTACTTACCTTCTTTTATACATGCCTTTGTTTGCATACATGTGTTTTTTGCTCATTCTCTCCATGATTGGATTGTAAATATGGTAGTGAAAAAACACATGACATGCAGCCATGCAAGATTTGTAGATTACCATCAATTACCCGCTGGTAAACATTTTGTAACGTTGGGGAATTGAGCAAAGGAGGGGGTCCTTAGTATAATAACCTACCAACTTACTTTGTGTAATGGACGCAAACTACTCTTACGTGATGTGCTTCGTTTACCCACTATTTGATGTAATATATTTTCAGTATCGACATTAGTCGAATTTGGTTTTTCTTTTTTTGTTAGTAAGAATGGTGTGTCCATTTATCTTGATGATACCGTATATGGTCATAGGCACTTTTGTAATAGTTTATTTATTATGGATTTAGAAGATGTATCTGAATCTCATAAATATTTTATTCATGTTGCTTCTTCTTCTTTTGTTGATATTGAATATGAGTTTGTTAAATGGCATGCTCAATTAAGACATATTGGACAAGATAGAATGTCTAGATTGGCTAGAGAAGGGCTATTAGGCTCTCTTGTCAAAGTGAGTCTTCCTACTTGTGAGTCTTGTCTCACTGGGAAAGCTAGTAGAAAGCCTTTTGGTAAGGCTAAAAGGGCTTTGCATCCTCTAGAGTTGATCCACTATGATATTTGTGGGCTTATGAATGTGAGAGCTCATAATGGCGCGACTTACTGTTTCACATTCATAGATGATTTCTCACGATATGTGATAAATGTAAATTGCATCATTTTTTAAGGCATAATTTGATATGTGTTTAGCTATTAATTCAATCATTTAGTATGTGTTTAGGTTATAATTGTGTTAGTTTGTTAATTATTTATGTTTTAAGTTTTTTATGGGTTAGTATAAGTATTTGAGCTTAAATATTATATTTTTAAGGTACCTTGATGTGTTTGCTAGTATTTTACCAACATTGAAGAATGGAGGAGTTTCAGAGACATTCGAGCTGAAACAAGAGCCTACGATTGTACAATCATGATAGAAGCTCCAGATTTGGCCCATATGCCACTATCGTGACAGAATCCCTGGGAATGGCCCACAATTATGGCCTGTATCTGTGCAGATACTCAATATTGTCAAGTTTTGAGGGATTTTTTGGACCTTTCGGACCTCAAAAAAACCTAGGATTACCCCAAACACAAGAGGATATTTAAAGAACAACAAAAGAGGCAGAAAAGCAGCTTTTACATCGGCCACCTTGAGAAACCCTAGAGAGAGATCATCAAGAGATAGAGTAAAAGAAGAAGGAAGAGAGAAGAGGAGAAGAAGCTGACTCGAATTACTTCCCAGATCAGGAGGTTTCTTGACGTCACTACCTCTTGCATCCATTTTAGATTTTATTTTATGTTATTTTCAGTTTTATCATTTTATAGAATTGGATTGAATAATTGATGATAGGATCTAGAATGTTGAGAATGTTCTAAACTCACCTTCGGAATTTTATTCTTGAATTAATGAGAATTTGATTATTTATGTGTTTATTGTATGTTGTTGTGGTTTGATTCTATTATTACATAATTCGATAATAAGCTGAGAGGGTGAATAGAATGAAAAATGATTAAATTGGACTAACGAGAGTTAGTTGATTTAACAGAAACCAGAATTAAATCAGATCGAGAATTTGTGTGAAGAGAGATCCTGCATAGGTTTCCAATAGTTTATTAGAAAACTTCATAGCTAATTAGGGTTTTGGATAGGTTGTGAATTGAGAGATTGCAACCTCCATAATCTGATTAGGATCTATGATTTAGGGTTAATGGTTATAACTCGAGAGAGAGTAATCAACCCCAGGATAGTTTAGAACCAATAATCCAATAGTTCATAACCAGTTAGGTTAGCATTAAGGATAGGTAAAATTTCCTTTCTCTCAATTGGTAATTTCCTTCGATTGATTCTTGGGTGTGCTACAATTTGCTTAATAATTAGTATTTTCATGTTTAATTCTTAATTTGATTATGGCCTTAGATTTTAGGATTATATTAGTTCCCTCCTTATGGGATCGACACCTTTACTACTATGCTAATGAAATATGCGCTTACAGATTATCAAAGGTTAATAATTAAAACTTACATCCAACCAAACTATGATCAATATGGCTTAGTATTTATGTTGTCTCAATGCTCAGAAGCTTTATATTGTTTCAAATACTTTGTAGCTAAGGTTGAGAATTAGAAATAGAGGAGATTTAAGGCTCTGTGTACTAATAGAGGCTGACAATATCTCTCTGATAAGTTTAGAGAATTTTGTGAAAATGAGGGAATACACCGATAATTAATGATTCCTGAAACTTCGCAACAAAATGGGGTTGTAGAGAGAAGGAATCGAACTCTGTTAGATATAGTTACGTTAATGGTGGCTCAAACTAAACTCCTGATTAAGTTTTGGGAGGATGTCTTTGTGACTGCAATGTACATCCTTAACCAAGTGCTTACTAAGTCTGGCTTGACTACTCCATATGAGTTATGGAATAGAGATAAGCCTAATTTGGAAGGCTTAAGGCCATAGGGATCTGCTAGTTATATTTATCATTCTTCTCATAAGTTTGGGAAGTTAGGCCTTAAAGCTAATAAATGTGTGTTTATTAGATATTGTGAGCATTCTAAGGGCTATGTGATAGTGAACATCTTGAAGAGCTCACTGAGGTTGAGTCTCGAGATGTAGATTTTTTAGAGGATGATTTCCCTAATATTCATGATATCAAACAAAGTCTTAGGGATTTGGATTTATAATATATTCCAATGACTATTAAGGTCAGTGGGAGCGTAGAACCTAAGTCTCAGTCTCCATAATTGTGTAGGAGCCAATGTGAAAATGTTCCACCTAGATGCTGTGAAATAGAAGGTGGGTCCTTCTTGAGCATTTATGTTGATGTTGATGAGCCTTCTTCTTTTGAAGAAGCAACGAACTCACCATTTTCGAGTAAGTGACTTGTAGAAATGAAAGACGAGATGGAATCCATGGTTAAGAACCCTGTGTAGGACTTAGTCAATACACTTGTTGGGTTCAAAATCATTGGAAAAAAGTGGGTCTTGAAGGTTAAGTGCAAGGCTGATGGATCAATTGATAAGTATAAGGCTTGATTAATGGCGAAAGGTTACACCCAAAAGGAGGGTGCAGACTATGATGAGACATTTTCTCTTGTTGTGAGATTTATGTCTATTAGCCTTACCCTAACTATTATTGCATATTTAGATTTGGATTTGTTCCAAATAGATGTGAAAACGACATTTCTTAATAGAGAAATAAATGAAAAGACCGATATGGATTAAACCGTTGGGTTTCAGGCAATAGGATAAGAGCACAAAGTGTGTTATTTGAGACATTCCATTTATGAACTGAAACAATCATCTAGGCAATGTTATCTTAGATTTCATCAAGCCATTACAGTGGTAGGCTTTACGATGATTTAAGAGGACCATTTTATATATATAATGTGACAAGAGAATGTGTTTCTTATACTCACTTTGTATGTGGATGATATTTTGATAGTTGGGAATGATATGGAGATAATAATTACCACTCAAAAGTGGTTATCTTTTACTTTTGAGATGAAGGACATAGGTGAAGCATATTATGTTCTCGAGGTTAAGATGTTAATGGATTGTTATAAGAGATTTCTGAATTTGTGTCAAGAAACCTATATTAATAAGGTCTTGGAACGTTTCCATATACATAATTACATACCTGTTGACACTTCAATAGAGAAGGGCTTATACCTAAGTATGGATCAATATCCTAAAACGGAGGAAGAAAAACAACAAATTCATAAGGTGTCATATGCAAGTGATGTTAGTAGTATAATGTACGCTATGGTATGTACTTGACCAATATATGCTTTACAGTTGGGATGGTTGGTAGATATCAAAGTAATCCTGATCCCGCGCATTGGACTAGACCGTGTTTCGCATGGTGTTATTTAGAGCGTGACAAACCCTCAGTGGGAGCTCCACCATAGCATGCACTTCATATTGCATATGCGTGAGACGATCGAATAAGGGAGTGATGAATAGGTCCCTTCTTCATCACTGTGTGAGCCCTGTGGACATTTAGTCCACCTCTACCTTCGGAAATTTGACCTATGTATTGCTACTTTAGCATATTATCCAAGGGTCAGGATGATGCGGTCTAGTGGAGTATGGCTAGGAAAGCAGCCAAGGCTTCATGAATTGACATGAGTGTCTAAGGAAAAATCATTTCAATATCACACAAGATATTTGTGACTCATTGCCCGAGCGATTACAAAGATATTAGTTGTCGATAGGCATGAGTTGTTTATATGGTAACCATGAGTACAAATACATTATGGGATTTGACATAACTATTTGTGAAAAGAGGGATTAGAAATACAAAATCTAGTGTGATTAGAAATGATTTGGGGTATAACGAGATCTTCAGTGATGTTACGTTAGTTTGATGGTGACTTAATGTAACGATCCTCGCTGATACCTTTCTCGTATGGTCACACCATCCACTTCTTGTATGATAGTGAGAATGAATATTTGAGGTTGAGAAATACAACATGAGTTGCTATGAACAAAGAATTTGTTGCTGCGAACAGACATGTGTTTCTTTTTCTAAAGCAAATGTTGCCAATGGAACATATGTTGTTACCAATGTGTATAACTGGAAGATGTAGTAAAATAGCACAAATAGTGTGTCCTTATTAGCACAAGTAAACCAAAGTGTACAAGTAAGCTTGGTCTTACAAGGAAAAAAAAGTCAACAAGTAATTGGTTCCTTGTGGCAATATCTAACTCTCTTTTTATTGGCATAAGATTATGAATAAAGCATGAATTTTGCCACTTGTCTATCTTATACATTTCACACTCTCAAATATTGAGTTTTCCCTTATATTTTTATCTCTTAAAGCTACCATCTACTAGGCCTAGGATTTGGAACGTGAACTAGTGTGAGTAACTTTGGTAGGCGCCCACAACATAGAGAAAGGGCAAATTCGAGCTACATTAGAGTCATTGGAATATAAGCTAGACTTATAAAGTAAGCACAAGGTCCAAGGGACTTGTCGTATTTGAGATGTAAGATCTTACCATACCTTCTTTTAGTAACAATTGTAAATTTTGTATGGAAAGCATTAAGGAAGAGTTTTGCAAAATGTCCATTTTCAATATTCTTTTCACTGCTACAACCAAAGCGTCATAAGGTCAGTTTCACCTTTTTATTTCATTTAACCATTAGGCATTGCAAAAATTGAATTATAATTATAAAATTGGGTAAGTTTAAAATCTTTTTAATTAATATGACTACGAAGAAAGATTCCTTAATAATCTTATTAGAGATCGATAAATGGTTTTCAGGAATTAAGGAAAAGAAAAAGAGATTCCTAATCCTCATACATAAAATTGAAGCTTAGACATGTTGTTTGGCGGAGCGACAAGAGATTCTGTGCTCGTAATGCACGGGTAGTTTGACTAGAACGTAGAACCACGTATTCCTTCAGAAATAAAAGGGCTGGGCAAGCTCCTTTATTTCCATACCTTGTTTCTTTTGTTTCTAATAAATATATAATTAATTAATTAGGGAGTCATCACCATCATCACGATGCTGCTAAGCTCCACAATATCATTCCACTCTCCTTCCACACAACTTTTCAACATAACTTCTACTTACTCACTAGCCTCTCCTCCACATACGGCAACAAGTAAAAGGAGATTAAGGTGGACTTCAAAATCCATAATTGCGTTCTCCTCATCAGAGAATCAGAGGGTTACACACGATCATGATACCACAGAATCTGCATCGGACATAGTGAGGAGGTTTTATGAAGGAATCAACGGCCGCAATCTTGAGGCCGTGGAGAACCTCATTGCCGATAATTGCGTGTACGAGGACCTTATCTTTCCTCGTCCCTTCGTTGGCCGCCAGGTAGCCACTCAAAGCCAACTATTTTACTTTTTATCTTTACGGGGCATTTGCTGATCATAATATTATCACAATTCCTACTATTTTTGTTTCTCTTTTCTCCCCCGTCGAGGCAATACTGGAGTTCTTCAAGAAATTCATCGACTCTATTAGTTCAGATCTTCAATTTGTGATCGATGATATTTCTACTGAGGATTCCTCAGCAGTTGGAGTGACATGGCATTTGGGTATGTTCAGGTTTTATTTTAATTGATCTAATATACATCGATGGGTTTAGTTACTAACAATAGCATTTATATATCAGAGTGGAACGGGAAGCCTTTTCCATTTAGCAAAGGATGCAGCTTTTATCGGCTAAAGATGGAGAACACAGCGAGACAAATAATGTGAGTGAAATTGGTTACATCGTATAAACAGATTTTAATATCTATGTACGATTTTTTATTTTTTATTTTTGAAAATGCTTCCCTGACCCTAACTATTATAAAAATGATTGGAAATCTCCAATTGTCAAATGCAAAACTTTGTTCTCAGTTACGGACGCGATAGTGTTGAGCCTGCATTCAAGCCTGGGGCTACGGCTTTGGTACGCATGCTCTTTTTTCTTATTATATTGAATTGATGATTATTCTCAAAATAGAAACAACTTTTCGTCATACGGTAGGTGATGTTGGTCCACAACTAAAACAGAAATGGCCATCGTGGCTTGACTTGCTAATTGTGGATTACTTATCGTCTTATAAACTGTATTAAGAGATAAATGTCCTCATTCACCAAATGGACGACTTTTAGAGCCTATCGTTTACTAATAAAATTACCCACCATTACTTTGGAGAATGCAGGCTGCCATTAGGGCCGTCACTTGGCTACTGAAACAATTTCCGCAGCTGGCTGATCAGATGCTATGAGATAGAATATAAAATAAGCTATGTATTTCACATCAATTCTTCCTTATGTATTATTATATTGCAGCACTTTTTTGTTTTTAGGTTAGATATTACCCCTTTTTATTGTCATAAACCATACAACTGTGTCACTAATTCAGTCAACAGTGTCCAGTATAAAGTTCTATTGTGGTGAACATAGACACTGCAGCTTCTTCGTTTCTGAGGGTACCACATCTATCCAGGCTGTTCTTTTACTTGTGGAAGGACGTGTGAAGAGGTTTTGATGCAACACATTTGAGTCACTGAAAATGTTATCACTACACCAGAGACTTCTTACCGGCCCACCTAAGGGCAGGTTTAGAAATTTGAGTGGGACAAATTTCAGAATTTATTATAATCATGATGATGTAAGAAGAATACAAGAACAAATGAAAAAGGTTCATTTTGTAAAAAAAAAGACATATTAGTTATCCTCGTCCAACTGGTTAGGATTGTACAAAGGATAAAGGTTAGTAAGCTAGGAGGAACCTCTGAGACAATTCAACCAATTTCCAATGAGAATGATGATGCATATTTTAGCATTTAGAGGAATTCTAATAGTAAGATGATTAAGCCCATTTCTTCCATATAGAGGAGTTGAATTAGTCCAATTGTCGAACCAAAATCAGGTGTTATTTTCATTTCCCGTACGAGTTTTGATTAAGGGATAAATCTTATCTCTCAATCTCAAGATCGAAATAACACTCCAGGAGTGCTCCTGTTTGTATTCATTTGCCAAATTTTGGTATCATTTAGATAGTATTCATTGATCCATTTTGACTATAGTGTCTCATTGAGTAACTTTTATATCCTTTTAGATGATAGGAAATTTTACATTACCTGGATTGAGACTAAACCTAACCCCCCTTCTTATTTTGGAAAATATAATTCATCCCATTTCACTTTTACTCCTTTAGCTGCATTAATTTTTCCTGACCATGTTAGGTTTTTTATGCATTTTTCATTCTCCCTAGTTAACTTCTTATGTATAAATAGATGAGTAGCCTAGTGACCATGTAAGTTCTTGAAAACTGAAGTTATAAGTTAAAGTTTACAAGTTATAGATAAGAACCTATTCTACCAAACGTTGATTTTGTTTTGAAATTTTCCGATAAGAGAATGTAATCAACATGTTTAGGCTTCTTAATAGTTACATGTACACCACAATATCTAAAGGGAGAGTAATGTATAGCCAGGTTTGAAATGTTGCTAAGAATCTCACCATTTTGAACATCAAAGGAGATATATAAACTGCTTTTACGCAAATTCACTCTTAGACCAGATAAAGTAGAAAACTTCTTTAAAATTCTCATTAGGATCTTAAGGGAATAGGGTTCATCACCATAAGATAACATTAAATGGGTAAATAGATAAGGGAAATGGATCCCATGGCTAATACCCTTGGTTCCCTTGAATACTCTGGAGGGGTTTCCATTTATCAAAATGTTGAAGGATGTTGTGAAAATATAGGTCTTAATCTAGCTAACAAACATGATAGGAAATTTAAATACTTGTAGACATTCAATTATGAAGCTCCAATTAACTACATTAAAAGCTTTGAAGAAGTCAATCTTCAAAGCACAACTTCTTGTTGATCTTTTAAAGTCATAGTCTTTCCTCAATTTCTACATAAAAAGTATATTGTCACTGATTGACCTCCCTGGTCACACATTCAATCTGCTTGCTACAAGCTTCGAAACTGTTTGCTACAAGCTTGGAAATTATTTTTTAACAGATATTACAACATGAAATGGGTAAATAGTCATGTATAGAGCTCGAGTTCACCTTCTTAGGAATTAAACATTATATGAGTCTTGTTTAACTCTCTCAACATCCTAGTACTTGAGAAAAATTCCTATATTGCTTCAACCAAAAGTCCTCTAGTGATGACTTAAGTTGATTGAAAAAAATGTGCATTATATCCCTTTAGAATAGGAGATTTATTAGGATTCAAACTGAAAAGTATCTCTTTAACCTCTTGAATAGAAATAGGTTTGATAAGGTATTCCTTCATTTCAGAGCTAAGTTTTTCATTAATGAATCTTTCTAGTTTAGCTCTTCTTTGATCCTAGATGGTACTTGAACTCATCAAATTATTGAAATACTCTAAAGCACCGGCCTCAATTTTATAATTATCTATGTAAGGAATCCTATTTTTATCAAGTAGTGTAGTGATTTTGTACCTATTTCTTCTTGCAATGATTACATTATGAAAAAATCTAGTATTAGTTCCACCCTCTATGAGCCACATTACTTTAGCTTTCTACTTCAATAAGGAATTGTGTATGGCTAGAGCTAAGATATATTCCATCAACATACTAACTTCTTACATCTTCAACTCCTAGTTAAGAGGATCCTAGTAAGACTCATCTTAAACTCTTTTGAGTTTCTCTTTAGCCTAATGAAGAAATATTGCAATATTTAAACAAATATTTTTAAAATCCTTTTAGGCCTTTTTTACTTTGTGAAGCTTCCTCATAAGTTGGAATGCCTACAATCCCTTACCTCATGATCCTAGCTTGCCTTTACTTCTTCATTAAACCCCTTTGTTTCAATAAGGAAATTGAAAAACCTAAATGGAGCCCTTGAAGCAGATTTAGTGGTAAGCTTCTATATTTCAATCCTGGAATGATCTAAGCAAACTGGTGCACCAAAGCAAGCAAAGGAATCAGGGAAATGAGTTAACCAAAGTTGATTCACAATTGATATATCTAATTTCTTCCTAATGAACCATTCTCCTTAGTGCCTATTATTCTATATACAGAAGTCACCAATATATCTTAAGTTTACCACTCTTATGTAATTTACTACCTGCTTCAGTTTTCTATAAATACCCCTTAATTTGATTATATGACCTTCAACCTCACTAGGTGATAAAATACAATTTAGATAACGTGCTAGCATTTAAGGTCTATTAATTAAGGATTAAATTCTTATAACATCTTCCCATAAATTCTTTGAAATCCAAAATTTGCAGTATATATTATTGAAATGTCAAACATAAGTAGAGATCCTTCCAAGCAACAGGTTATATGGATCAATTCATTTATGGAGCTCGTGCAAGAAACCTTGACTTTTTTTAGAAGCAAGGTTAATTTTCCCATTATAATGATGTACATGGTTTAAATGAATTTCCCAATCAACTCCCAAAATACTTGGGCTATTCTTAATATGTTCCATTTTTATTTTGGTATCTAGTAATCCCATTATCATTAGATTTTTTTCCCAAAAATATGTTTTTAATAGCCTACTTCTTAAGAGGTTCATTCAACCATCTATCTATATATATATATATGAATTGACTTCTATTTAACCATGGCAAAGATCTTTAGAGATTGATAGTTGATGAACTTTGCATCAAAACTTCCCCTTGTAGATCACCACCTTTTTTCCTTATAGCATTAACCTCTCCTATCTTAATGTCTTGCTCAATAGGACTAATGGAAGGATCAGACTCTAGCAAGTTTTTCTTTTGGTTACATTTTCCTTTTTAGTTCTTAACAACTTTAAGAATATGTTAGTATTGAAATTTTTTTGTCTGCATCATAGGTTTGCAATTATAAGATAGACCAACTTCTTACTTAGTAAGCTTCCACATTCATTAAACTTTATTACTAAAATGGCTTCAATAAGCTTTACTCCTTTCTTCACCCCAACATATATTCTAGCACAACATAGCTTATCTATTCTAGCTGTTTGAGACTTTAAGAAAAGTTGTTTACCAATTGAACTAGTTGTAAAACATATTTCTTTCACTTCTAATATTCTAATAGGACATTATAGAAGTTAATCCAAGTGCTTTAATTTTTCTGGTGTCCAACTCTAATTTAGGTCTGCATCTTTGTAGGAATATTGGTTGGCCTCCAATATACCACGACCCTTATTATAAAATCTTTAGTAAACTATTAGGTAAATTTGAAGATAAAAGTTTAATCTTCAGTTAGCATTGGCTTATCTAGGCCCTTTTTCCTTAACTTCCCTATGGCCCAGACATGAACTTGGGGAAGGGCAATTCTTTTTCTGTGAAAATATCTAACTTGTGTTGAGGACCAAGTAGAGACACCAACTTGAAGAAGCTCTACAAGAGGTGTGATGACCCCATCCGTCATTGCTCCTTGAAATAAAGTGAGTTTCTCCTTCGAGATATTAAGGGCCACTTTTTCACTTTAGGTTTTCTACATAGTGATTGTTCTCTTAGCTGCTTCACTACCATTTCTCTCCTCCTAGATTCATAAGGTCTTAGTTTTATCTCTAGATCTAATTTTTTCTATAGCTTACTGAGGAGAGGGAAACTCTTCCTCAGTTAAGTGATCCTTACTCTTACTATTCTTTAAAGGAGCCATGTCCTTCCCATCAACATAAGACGATTCCAAAGGCCCTAGATCTAGTCCTTTAGTAAGGCTTTAGCCCTCCTCAAAAGCTAGCATCATTGGGAAACAACTAAAAATGGAAACTAAACTAAGTTCTCCCCATGACAAATATACTAAAACATAAAAGAGAAGTTAGTTTAGAGGGTAGTATGGTAAATGTCCTAGTGAGAAGTTAGAGTCTATCTCCGCTTATCTTGAAAGATTTGATACTTAATTTAGTAATGCTTGCTTATTGTTTTGCCTTTTATGTATTCTTTATCCTTTGACTTAAACACGGGCAAGTCCTTAATGAATATGTCACTTATTATGGTTAGTCTATCTATCTTGCTTTATAGGATCAGCCAAATAATTTTCATCCACTTTAGGTCTCCTTAAATTAGAACTTGAGACATATTAACATCCTAAAGGCATATTATGGATGGTATTTACATCAATCATATAGAACATTAAGTTTGATTATATACTATTTATAAGTATGCTATGTTTAATATTGTTGATGGTACATTTAAGTTGAACCTTAAATCATGCTACATCTTTCTATTTGTTGGTTAATGGGCATAACCAACCTTTTTTTATGGTCATTAAAGTAAATGTATTCTAACTTGCAATATAATGATAACAAAACACTAGGAATACTAATTTTGTCTTTAGCATTAATAGATAATATGAAATATTTGAAAATATTTGAAAGATTTTGAAACAATACAATTTTCATATGAAGATGTTTGAAAAATGTTAAAACCTTAATATTTATATTTGAAATTAGTTGAAAGATGTCAAGTTTTCAAATTACTATATAGAAATGTTTGAACTAAAGGTTGTTACTTGAAAATGTTTCAAAAGATGTTAAATTTTTATACTTGTTATTTGATAATGTTCAAGAGATGTTCAAACTTTAATAATTAAGATGTAATAATACTAATTGCAGTATATTCTTTATGGTCTGAAAGAAATAAAAGAATCTTTAAAAGAATAGCTCTTTAAGAGATCTCTCTCATGCAGGAATTGTTTCACAACCTATATTGCACTTAATTTGACATAGGATGCATAAGAAATGCAGTTAATCCATAGTTAATTACTAGGTGTTCAATGCCAATGTTGGACTAAATGTCATTCTAACACTCATACTTCAAGTGGTTATTAACATTAAGTGTGAGACAGATGGTGGGAACATCATTATATTGAGTGAAATAAGTTTCTTGCATACAAGTGTCCTATGACTTGAATTTTTTAGTGTAACCCCTATCTTGTATATGCTTTGTATTGGTTTTTATATCTTATCAATGAGATTCTTTACTTTAAAAAAATGACTAAAATAACAAAAAAATCTTAAATGGTTAAAAGAAATCAAGATTTAAGAGTAACTGGGTCAGTCGACCAACTGCTTTCAAGAATTATTTTTGGTTAGTCAATTGAATGGTCTAACTGACCGATGATTGTAAGAACAAGTTAAAAGTAATATTTTGCTAAAAGAGGAGACAGATAGTTAAGTAATAACTCATTGATTTAGAAGTCCCAATTTTCAAATTTTCTTTACCATATTGTGTTATTTACTTTCCTAATCATATTAAAATCATAATATCAAAATTATTTTTCTTTGATTTTTTAATATTTTTCTTAAACCTATGTTAGGTAATTTCATAATTTTGACAATATAAAACTTTTTTCAAATTCTATTTGTTTAAATCTTTTGCTTTTAAATTTTCTATATATATTTCTTAATCTAAAAAGCAAAAAGAAAAGAAAATCCTCCATTTCTATACCTTTTTCTTAATTTTAAAATCCTTTTCTTGTAATCAAATTCTCCAAGTTTGCTATATCTATTTAAATATATGGTACTATTTATAAAGACAAAGTGAGATGTTTAACACCTCTCTTTAATTAAGTTCTCCAAGTTAGATAGCTCGAAGTCTAAATCAAGCATACAACTTAAACCAAAGCCAAACCTAATTAAGCTTTAATTGAAATTAAACTCAAATGGTTCATGTTAGGCTCAAAAGTCCATCCCTTTTAAAAAAGTATTAAATGATCCAAAGCTGATTTATGTTGAGTCAAGCCCAAAGCTCAACTTTTTAAAAAGTATTAAATGTTCTAGAGCCTGATTATGACAAGTCAAGCCCAAAACCTAACTATTTGGATGTGAGATTGGTCAAAAATGCTTTATATGTATACAATCACATTCTTCCAACTTTTCTTTTCACTTTCAATAGGGAAATTGAGAACCAATTCTTAACTTCATCACACAATTTCTAAAGGATTGGGCTATTAGGCTTAACTTTGCCTAATTGAACTTTGTACTCTTTTTCTTAAATATCATTTATTACTAAAGAAATATCTCATTAAAAATGAAATAATATTATTTTAATTTAGCTAGTGTTTGAGTTTTGGGTCAGGCTATATTGCAGAACTCGAGTCCGAGCCTACACTACTAAAATCTTTATAAACAAAAATCTGAACCTAACTTAAAATCCCATCATATTCAACCTAAGCTTGTTGATTTCAAGAAAGATCGAGTTGAGTCAAGTCAAGATAAGCTAGGCCAAGCTATTCTATTATCCCTACATCTACCACTATTTGTATCCATTAAATAGACATTGCTTATATGAAAAATCATAGTAATCTTTTGGTCTTATCGATAACTTTAACAATAACCAATTCAGTAAGTCTATCACTTCAACCTTCTAGGCATTTACTTCGTTGTTAACTATCATACTATTCTCTTGGCATATATCACCTATTTGATAACTAGACCTTTGAAATCAGAACTCAATTCAGAATTCTTTTTATATCTTTTTCATTAAAATTTATCTTTATGTTTCATAAAGTATGGTGAATATTAAAATTTTAAAAGTGTTCAGATTAAACCTAATGTTTTCAAAACGTTAATAATAAACCCTAAATGGATGAAATAATTTGACAGGGCTAATTATCTATCAGTTAAATGCCATGTCAATACTGCTACGTAATTAATTTTTTCAATTAACCAAAAAGTGGGGCCCACTTCACGTGATAGTGGGGCCTATTATTTACTCATTTTAGATAGTGAGCCTAACTTATCACATGGAAATGGGACCCATATTTATATATTTTAGACAGTGGGTCTCATTTGCTATGTGGTAGTGAGACCTACATTTTATTTAAAAATAAAAAATAATACCATATTAGCATTAATGTGGCATTTTACTAATGGAGAGTTAACCTCGTTAAATTTTCAATCCACTTAGGGTTTGTTTCGAATGTTTTCACAATGATTATGTTTAATTTGAACGCTTCAAAACCTTAGGGTTTTTATTCTATATTTTGTTGTAAACATTGTGGGTTTTTTTTCTATTCTCTGTTGTAAACATTATGGTTCAAAATGCACTTTTATCCATAAAAAAATTGAATTGCATGTGCCTATGTTATTAAGCCAAGCATTGGCTGGTGTATGTATAAATTAGGGTTTCTAATACATGTGGCAGCTCTACCTCTAGCTCTGGTGTTTCTGTTTCCTCCTTCCTCTTCCTTATCACTTCTCCCCTATTTGAGCATCTAATTCATTTCACTTGAGACTCTTTTCAATGGAAGTAGTTACCACTGGTGACAAAGAAGACTTCACTAATAGTAACTAATATCATTGGTGTAATTCTTCATCAACAACACTAATGGCTTTGAGAATGTTTAGGCATATTTAACATTACTTCTTATTTCAAATCACTTATTCGATTCAAACCAGTTCTTAACATCTAAGAAAATCAACATAAAGATCCAAGGCATTCAATCAGATTCAAGAAATAAGCATCACACAATTAGATCTCCAAGACTTTTAAATTCATATTCAATATGGAACAAATCAAAGATATGCTTCATCTGTTTTTAGGGATGTTAAAGATATGGGATATGCGAATTGTGTTTTTACAAGCTTTAAAATTAAAGGCATAGGTCAGATTAATATATGAAGTAGAAAAAAAAGTATATGTAGTAGAAAAAACAAAAGGGAGGTGTGTATGTTTTAGAGGCTTTTAATTTTAGAAGCATGAAAGCAAGAAACGTAACTTTAAAATAAAGGTAAGCATGATTTCATTTGTTTTCCAAAACCTTCAAATAATTTCTAGAAACTTAAAGTCAAAGAGGACACGCATATGTTTTTAGAAGCAAGAAGAGGAACTAATTATAAATCCTAAATTATCAATGTCCTAATTTGTTTTAGATAATTTCTTAAAACAAGGCAAGAAATGTGGGATAGTACCAAAACTATTTAACTTTTGCATTAATAAATGTTAAGTCTTGATTTTAGCAAATCAATCATAACTAAGCTACTTTAATCAAGTTAAACAATTGAACGAGACTCTAATACTACTATTGAAAAATTAAACACGGTTGAATCATAAGTATAGTAGAAAAATGTTTTTTCATATAATTTCTTGATCGGATCGTTTTAATTGAATAACTTGAAAAATACAAATTATAAACAAAAGGTTGAATTGTACCTATTTCAGATTTTTGTAAAATTTCTTCTCAAACTATCAAATATAATTTTCCTATGTATTTAGTTGTTAACAAATTCCATAGAATAAAGGAAAAAAAACCTAACACTGAGTAAAAAGAAAATAGTGCTAGCTCCTTTATAATTTTTTCTATTTATAAAAACACAGTAGAGCTTCTTTTTTATTAAAATTAACCATGCTAATTATAATCAAATTCTAACTTTTTATAATTTAATTTTGAAAAAAAATCTATTTAATTAAGTTAAACATAATTGTTAAGATTAATAAATTTCAAGAATCAAATATGAGATATTTAATTTTAATTATTATCTCATACTTGATTCTTGAAATTTGTTAATCTTAACAATTATGTTTAACTTAATTAAATAGATTTTTTTCTTTTAAACGCTCTTTATGTGTCACCCATTATTTTCCTAATACGTTGGTAGTGTTTATAAATTATAAATTTGATTATGAATTAGAATTAGAATTAGATAAATTAATTCTTCATTTAATTTATCTTTAATTTTTTAATTAAACAATTTATAATCATAGATCAAGATTTACGTTTAGCAACATGTAATGACTATCCAAATATTAAGAATGTCAAAGTAGTTTAACTTAACCTGATGTATGATTATGATGTATAATCAAATCATTTCATCATCCAATATTTCAATTGGATAAAAAATCGAAATTAGTCTCCACTCTTTTAGATCTAATCATATTCATTTTTATGAATTAATAATTGATTTATAATTGATATTAGAAAATATCTTTTTAAACTACAATTCACTTTGACTAGGAAATTCCTTAAATCATTACTAATTAAGAATGGTGAAACATTATCTCTAATTACTTTATAATGACTAATCCTTTATTGACTTACTTAATTATCTCGATATAGTTTGAACCATATTTAAGTATTAGCGACTAAGTTATCCTAAATAGTTTAGGTCAAAAGTAACATTAAAACATAATAATTTCGCATGAGATACTTTAGTGATATGAAATCTGAGTATCAATTAGACAACAATCATAATGAAAAAATTCACACACATAAGTAATGTTGTATTTGTAATCATCGTAATTGGGTTAGTTCAGAAAACTTATTTTTTAATAAGTATCAACACATCTTTTTAAGTATCTATATATTTAAATTTTTGAGATCCACTACTTCCTTTATAAAAAAGAAACATAATGTATGATAGTTTTACCATTCAATCTATATTCCATCTTGATAAAACCACAACTAGGAACAATTCAAAAATAATAAATAAATACAAATTGAATATCATAATTATAATTTCAGTTGCACATTAATTATTTTAAAGATTTTATCTATAGTATTACAATATCAAATATAATTGACAAAAATAATTAATTATATCGCAAAATTCACAGTCAACTAATTGGTTGTAGGGCATATACCAACATTTATTAGAAAAATAAAATCCAAATAATAGTGACATACTTGTCTCTAACATCTCAAATTTGTAGTATTTCTTGAAACTCCGATTGGTATGGTTCTTAATAAGTTGGTATGGTGGGTGCCCTTGTAGGCATAGAAATGGGTCTTTGGGACATGAGAAACCATGTTTTGTGCTCTTGGTGGACTAAAAGGACACTTTGAATCCTAACGTTTATAATAGAACACAGAACAGACCATAACATTTTGAAACGTTTAAATTAAACCCTTTCATATCATTAAAAAAACATAAATGAATGAAAAATTTAACGGAGTTAACTTCCTATCAATTAAGTGTCATGTCAATATTGATATGACATCATTCTTTATTTTGAAATAAAATGTAGATCTCATTGTTATGTTACAGTGGGATCGCTTTTAGATTATTTTTTTAAAAGCTAATTTTCTATTTAAAAACATAAAAATAATGTTATGATAACAGACGGAAAGTTAGGTCTGTCAAATTTTTCATCCATTTAGGGTAATGTTCTGAATGTTTTGAAAATATTAGAATTTAATTTGAACGCTTGAAAACGTTAAGATTCAAGTTGTATTCTATTGTAGACGTTCAGGTTTAAAATATACTTATAGTTGCACTTGGTGGAATCTGATTCTTCTAATATGATTGTTACCGTTATATTTGAAGGTGATATAGATGTACTCTCATCATAATGCTTGCTGCTAATTCCATAAAGGCTATCTTGTGACAGAATTGTTGGACTTACAAGATTGTTCATATCGAAAGTGTACATCTTGGGTTTCATATCGAAAGTGTACATCTTGGGTACACACTTCAACTAAAATAAGTCATGACACGAACTCTTCTCCGGTCGGATTCTTCTATTTTTTTATTTACAAAAAGAAAAATTTTATACCTAAACCTGAACTCCATATTGGAGGAGCTTGCTAATAAGGTTTTAGAGTTTTGAAATTCATGTAAGATAGGAGTGTATATCTTATATAGTTCATCTTCCTAGTTTGTTTTACTATGCACTAAACTAAGGAATATACATTTTGTCGATAAGAATTTACTTATATGTCCTTGATCAAAGGAATAAGGATCCCAATTTTTATTTTTCTTATGAATTTAAATAATTAATTTACTTTCATTAATTCCTGATCTTTCTAATTTTAATTAATTATCTACAAGTTAATAACAAAAACCATCTCCACGAAATGGATTAATTACCGATCTGCTTCTCTTATCAATAGAATGATTACACTAACTTTTTTAAATGGTAACAAAAAAGTTTTGAAGATTTCTCACATATTGTCTCATCAATAAATATTATGGCTTTAAATAACATATAACAAATATAGTTTTAAGTTTTTATTGATTTTTATTCTAAATTTAAACGTTAATTTTGTGGTTTTTTAAATTTAATATATTTTGCAAGTATATTATGGGGCCAAGTTGCTGATGATCATCTGGCGGATGCATTTTTCCAAAAAAAAACAGAGAAAAGGGAAAAAAAATTCTTATTGAAACAGAAAGGTAAGGATGATAGAATTAGGGGCTTTTCTTGAAATTCTTGAAGAGTAATAACAATGATAAAAGAACGCCAAATATAGCGGTCTTAGCCACGAGGATAGATTCACCTGTAATCATAACCACAGAAAAATAGGGTTAGAGGCTTAACATATATTGTAATAATCATGAATTTTATTAATATCGAAATAAAACCTACATTTTTTTTAGACCTTTACCATTGTTCTCTCACACACATTGCAAGTTATTCCTTAGTTATTCATTATTATTTACTTTTAATTAATAAAGAAGAAATTAAAATGTCAACTCGAATTGAAACTTTGCATTATTGCTCGATTGTAGAAAAGACTGCGTTTAATTACGAAAACTTAGGTAGGGATGCAAAACAACTTCTTTTGTTCGTATTGTAGAATCAAAGTTAAATTTATAGATTATGGAAGTTAAATTTAAATTGAAGTCATTCACGTTTGAAATAAAACATTGAAGACAAAGACATACACCCAACCGGCGAAAGTGAAATACATATTGGATACATTATTTCAAGAGCCGGAGAAAATAATACCACCTTTCTTTGATGTATGCGGAGTAACCAAACAAAAACTTTTCAATTAAAAAAGAAAATATAACAGCAGATGAGAACACAAAAGGATTACAAAGAATAGGCGGAAAAAGCAAAGAACAAATATTGTACAAGTAAACAAATTTTAGATTAACTAATGAAGAGGAGGAATAGACAAACAATTTTTCTGATGCTTTCTAATTTTATGAACTAAAGAAGTAAAATCATTAGATAATGAAACATGCTTCAAGAGCAAAAAGGATAGAATACGATCCAGTATTTGAGGATTCTAATGCTACCTGCTGTGCCTGAAGTGCTAAATGATGGGGCTATAACAGTTGCTTGTGGCGCTGTTGGTGGTTGTGGAAGCTTGGCTTCGTCAGATTTCTGATCGTCGAAGAACGGGTATAACTCATACCTAAGTTGACAACTTGGAGCAAACACTCTTTCTCCTTGTTTTAAACCTGCATTGAAGGCCTCGTAGGCCATAATCAGGCAATCCATGCACAAATTGGTGGCCAAGTCAGGAGTGCAATGTACCAGTACGTACAAACGAGTTCTTGTTACACTCGACAATGTTACATTCCCCGTCGCAAACTTCCGGTGAGAATTGCCGGAGGCAGCCCTAGTTGCGAGGTCATCTAACAAAGTAGAAATCGCTTGACGGAACTGAGTTTCCTCCGACTCAGAGACATTTTCTACGTTGACGAAGCCACTGAAGGGATCGATTTCCATTTTCCCAGACAAGGTGCGGTTGGAGTACCTCAGCATGCAATCATCGTACCAGAGAATGGCTTCCTTCCGGTTGGGGCACAGTTGTGGGAGAACTTGGGAAGATTGGTTGATGCAAGTACGACAGACACTTGCGTTCTTGTCTCCTCTACACATGGCAATCGCGTTGACCGTGTTAGCATCTTGGCCATAGGAGCTACTAGAGAAGCCGTAGCTACTGATTTCAGGGTTGGAGGAGAGAGAGTCGAGGAGGCGGTAGAGATTCGACTCGTAAATACTGTTGCTTGTGAAATTGCCCTTGTCTAAGCAGTAGTGTAAGACAGGAAGATTTGGTTGCTGTGAGGTGGTGAGATCAATAAGTTGAATAAGAACTGAAAAAAGGAAGAAGATGAACCTTGAAGAATTCATTGTTGATATCGTAACCGTCATGGCTCGTTTGGTGGTTTTAGTTCAGTGGAGATGGATGTATAGGAGAAATTTTATTCATGAGAATATATACCATCCACAGTCCTTGCTTCGTAACATAATTAATGTCCTTTAGCTTTTGAAGTTTTATGAGGAAACCCTATGCGTATGTACGTTAGCTCTAATAAGTGTGTCCTCAGCTTAATCAGTCAAAAACGGCGAAAGCTTTTGTGTTTGCCTACTTGATTGTTCTGTTCTAATCTCAATTATTCTCATTACTAGTTTTGAGAATGAATTATTTTCTGAAATAACATCAAGAAAGAATTTTTTACTCTAGGGCATTTTAGAAGTAATATTCAACTATTTATTTTATTTAATTATATCTCACAAGCTTTGTTTTGTGTCATCTTTATCAATTTAGATGAAATTAGACTCAACATGATAATAGCAGTTTCTAAGGGTAGTCAGGGAAGGAGTGAGGCGGGGCACATTACTCATAATGCACCATACTTGGTAAATCTTCATTTCTTCTTTCAAATAACTTCAAGTGATCATTTTTTTAATATGATAAGGAATGACAGTTCAGGAGTTTAATGGTAATTGTACATAAGGCTTAAAAGTAAAAAAACAAGCGTTGAAAGTATAAGATTTTATGGTTCTACAAAGACTAAAAGTGTGAGAGTTTGTAGTTTTACCCGGGTTTTAAATTAAAAACATAAACACCTAGCTAGTATTAAAAGTTAAAGGCATAAAATGCTGAGAATATCGTAGCAAATTATTGAGACATGAAAAGTATCAATGCCAGGAACTATTAACAGATAAACGAAATAAGAGAAGTAAATAATCAACATAGCCTTTAGCAAGGAGACAGAATCTTTTGTCAAGTTTTATGGTGTCTTATTCTGTCCCATGAATCTCAGCCATTTATTTATGCGGGTTCCGTATTTATTTATGCGGGACCCATGTGGGACCCACATAAATGGATGGCTGAGATTCATGGGACAAAATAAGACACCATAAAATTAGATAGAAGATCCTGACTCTTTAGCAAGTCGACAGAGTAGGAAAGGTAAACGCGTAAAAAAAATGTATAGCCTCTAATTGGTGTCGACAAAGCACAGAAAGTGAATACATAAAATAAAATGTCAATATTAGAGAGCCTCCAACATGTCAACTAAGTAAGAAAAATAAATTTATAAAAATAAAATGTTAACATTAGATAGCCTAGAATAGGTTGATGAAGCATATAAAATAAATTCTTGAAATGTAAATGTAACATATTAATGATCGCTACAAGAAAAGTAAGAATTAGCGACGGAACATTAGCGACGGAAAATATACCGTTGCAAATTACCGACGGAACATCTATTTCCGTTGGTAAAGTTGACGGAAA
>JAOTAY010000190.1:21343424-21365674 GCA_025629805.1 Erythroxylum baracoense
GGGTTGCAGTGATGACTGTGTTTGTGTACCTCTTGCTGCCGGAGACAAAAATGGTGCCGATTGAGTTGATGGATAAAATATGGAAAGAGCACTGGTTCTGGAAGAGAATTGTCGGAGCAGTGGATGAGAAGAGTAAGATGGGATCTGCTTGACTTGATGTTTCCGTTGTAAAACATGGTTTCTGAAGTAAGGGATTGTCATGGCTATTCCGCTTCCTGTTTGGCGGAAAAGTCACTCTAAATCTCTTCTAGTCTCTGAAGTAAGGGATTGTCATTGCTATTCCGCTTCCTGTTTGGCGGAAAAGTCACTCTAAATCTCTTCTAGTCAATCTACGAGACTTGTACAAAGAATCAGTTTAAACCTTTTTGACTTTTTAACAGTGTTCCGGTCATCAAGGAGAGTGAAGGGTTTGAGATATTTGTAATCATTCTTGTTTATACTCAAAAGATGGCATTTGGGTTCGAGCTTGAGACTGACCCTACTCGGTTTGATCCCTTAATGAACTCGACTCGAGTTGATTGGGATTTAAGTTGGGTTCGAGTTTTTTTCTTTAATTTTTAGGCTTTGAGCCGGATTTGAGCTCGAGCTACATCATCTGGCCTGTAGAAAGCATATGAACTTTCGCTTTTTGTGAGGTTTTGTCCTGTTCACTTTCGCTTTTTGTTTCTGGGTGTTTTTCGGTGTCAAGTGGAACAGAGAATGTTATGAATACCGTATCAAATTCAGTATCAGATTGAGTTTTAGTATGGTATTATATTGGTATCGGTTAATACCGAATATTATTTTGAATATTTTTTAAATTTATAAACTAGACCCTGAATTTTTTAAAAAATTACAAAATAATCTATTGTTATACTGTATAGTTGTACTATATATTTTTAACCTAGTCTCTAAAAATTAAAATAATAAATAATAATCATAATTAATATGAAATAACAATAATTTTCAAATATTTCACATATAAATAATAACCACAATTTATATGAAAAAGAAAATCATTATTAAAAATATAAAATTAAGAACAATATACAATATTTAAAATATTACAATTTTAATTTTCATTATATAATAAATAATAATTACATCAAAACATCTAATAAAAAGAATAATAAATATCCTTAACTCTAAAATTATTATAATTTACAATAAGAGCTCGTAATAAGGAAACAACTAAGTAGAATTAAAATATGAAATAAAAACATATATTATTTAATTTATTATCAATTAAATATATTATATATTTGATTAATTAAAATTATTATTACAAAATTTATAAATATCTTAATTTAATTTATAACATTAATTTAATAATTATTAATAAATATAATTAAATTTAAAATATTTTTAAAATATATTATATATTTCAAAAAATTTGATTTAATAATTCAAAATATATAAAAAATAAAATAAATATTAGTTTGAAGATGTGGGATGGTTAAAAATTTTATAATTTAGTCCCTATATTTTTTAATTTTTTTGATATTGGCCAATATTTGGTCAATATTTATAATATCGGTCAGTACTGGCCGGTACCAACCGATATTGGCCGATATCAACCGGTATTTAAACCCGATACTAAAACTAATATTCCGGTGCCGTTTTCCATACCGGCCGGTACGGTACAGAATTCATAAATTTGGTGGCAAAGGGTATAACTTCTAACTTCTAAGGTTTTAAAGCTTAAAAATGTATGAAAATTATAAGTTATGAAATAAGAACTCAAAGACCATAATAAAAAGCACTTAAACAATATAAGCCAATTATCCAAAATTCTAGAGACATCCTTAACAAAGCTCAAAGTGAGTTAAACTTGAAACCAACTTATGAGGTCTTACAGTTTAAGGAGAAATAAGCTTTATCAAACTATACCCAAGCCTCAGATGTCCATAATTCAAACCTAATAAAGAAATCAAGGGTTAATGGGTAAAGAAGAAGACAAAAATACCATTTATGTTCATAATGCCATCTTAGCCAAAAAGAATCACAATAAGATCTCCTCTTTAAACAAAATGGAGATATTATAATAACAGATTAAAAATTTGGATCTTAACTACTTACAAAACAACTCCATGTACTTTTAATAATTTTTGCTCTTCTACATTGGTCTTCAAAGACTTCATCTAACTAATCTCCAATAAGCAATCAAACTCCTTATGCAAACATTTTAACATATTACATGTTGAAAAGACTTCATTTAGCATTAACCCTCTAGTGATTTAGACCTAATAAGCTAAATGCACTATTTTTTTTTAAAAACTTGGAACCTAATAAGAGACCTGATAGGAGATTAAGTCAGTAAATCAATCATAAAATTCTTTTATAATGACAAGATGTTGAAGAAGGTTAGAAAATTGTAAATTTATCTCATTCCTAAACTGCTAATCCCTTCTTCCCTTTAAGAATTTAAATTGATATCTTGCTGCAAGATAAATACTAGAGCATTTTGATCCACATTAGGGAGCTTTCATTCAAGGCATATATGTAAGTGACAATATCCTCATTTCTTAAGAATTATTCAGGAACTATCACAAGAAATCAACTAATATAAGTTGCTTCACTAAAATAGATTTTAATAATTCTTTTAAGATTTCCTCTTTGACAGTATTGCATATTTTGGTTTTCCATAAGCTTTCAATAACTAGGTTAAGCAATTTATGACAACCACCTCCTTTAGCATCATTATCAATGGTGAGCCTATATAAGTATTCAAGGGAACTAAAGGGTTTAGGCAAGGTGATCACCTTTTCCTATACCGTTTCACCTTATACATTAAGGTAACTACTAGACTTATTAAACACAACATAAGATAAGATGGTAGATTCATATATCACTATAAGAATACAATTTTGAAATTATTCAACCTCTCATTTGCTAATGACCTCTTAACTCCTCAGTAGAGCAAACACTCACTTTATTGAAGTGTTTTTGAACTCTTTATAGGCATTTAAGTAGTTTTGTAGCTTCTTGATCAACATTAATAAAGCCAACTCTTCATCACTGTTAGCTCTCAACTTGTAGTGAATAAGATCTTTACAATTTTAGGAATGTAAGTAAGGGATCCCCTTTTCACTTATATGGTAATTCCTATAACCACTAAGAGACTCATTTACAGATTATTAGCCACTTTCCATTCACAGAAGAATTAGCTTTTGAAACAAGATTCATCTTTCTTATACAATCAAGCTCTTACTCATAATCTTTATACTCAACAACATCTATGTTTTTTGGAACTCACTTATAATGCTTCCCAAGAATTTGATGAAAAACATATAAAAAAAACTGAAGAACTTTATTTGAAATGAGAGGCTTATAATTCATTTAAAGCTAAATTTAAATAGATAAAAATCTTCACTCTAAAAGATGAAGGAGGCCTTAGCATCACTCTTATCAAACCATAAGCATCATGCCTTTGGAAAAGAGGATTTTGAGGATTTTTACAAATAAAAAGACAATATGGTCTAATGGATTCTTACTTACTTCCTAAGAGGGAGAAGCTTCGTATCTAGGATGCTTCATAGACCATAGACGATATTCGTATCTAGGATGCTTCATAGACCTTAGACCAAATTCTAGGGATGAAGGAAAAACTATGTAGCCAAATGAAGATAATTATTAAGTATGTGTATGACACTTGGTTTTAGTATAATAACTAAAATTCACTTGGACCTTTCTATATAATTCTTGATTTGAATAGATTGAAGCACCTAATACTAGACTAAACAAAAGTTAAGGAGATAATATTAGGGGATCAATGGTCTTGTAACATAAGAGGCTTAACTTTCCTAACGGCCAACCTATAACCCTGTAATCCTAACCCCCATGTTAGGAAATTCCACCATCTAGTTGAAACACAATTTTAGGAACTTCACCAACAAATATTGCTTACAAGTGTTCAAAGATGCTAATCCGAAGTTTCTTGGCATAAGCTATCTATTTTAGATCAAATTTACCAAAAGCCTCCTTTATTATATAGTTGGCCTCTAAACATATGCTAAAGATTAAGGACATATTAAAACTTCAAACAAATAACCTCAATTGTAAGTTCCACAATCAAAACATAGAGTCCACTAATTACATCTTCTTTAAGTGCTATTATTCTTCAATTATTTTTTCTTAAATCTAGTCTTTTGTAGTCTCAACTATAAAAAAGTGGATTGATTGATTTTAGACTAGTCAAGGAAGCTAAATTTTCTTAAATGGTGATAACACCCTTTTAAAGCTAGCTCTAAGTTATTATGTCTACGCTTTATAAAAAGAGAGGCTAGAAACTTTTAAAAATAAGAAGCAAGATATTTACACCTTGACTCTTAAAACCTTAAACTATATTAAGAAAAAAATTTTAATCGATAGAATTAACTCCAATATTAGTGTTGAACTGGCCAGTAAGATGGAGATTGACCTCTGGTCAAAATGTAATTATTTGTGATCATAAATTGGAGTGAGAACAACAAGGGGCTTTAATCCAAAGAGATTAAAGCTGGACTAAGAAGACCACTTACCTTAATAAAGATAGAACTTTTTAATAGGATCAAATTCTCTGTGCCCATATCTCTATGCTAACTTTGTTCCAGACGATCCCATCCACGCAAATATATGGGATCCAAAAAAATGTATGGATGGGATCATCTAGAATAGGGTTAACACAGGGTTATGAGCATAGAGGATCTTGTTCTGTTTTTAACATTTGTGGAAGTTGGGAAGACAATACTAAGAGACTAAGTAATATTATAAATAGCTAGTGTCTTGTAATCAAGACCTAGCTTTGATAGACTTGCCCGTTGTGCAAAAGTACCTTAGCTTTTCTTCATATTTTTACTTGTTTTTGTCCGTGACTTAGAGCAAAAGGACCTTACCTTTTCTTTATACTTTTATTTGTTTTTGTCCACGGCTTAGATTATGTATCGTCCCTTAGGTACCTTCATTAAATTACTTTAACTTGAAAGAGAAAAAGATTAGAAAATTTAACTAATGTTTTATAAAATTATAATTGATTAAATATATGAACTCACCCTTAATATTTTGATTAAAATTTAAACAATAATGTTTTAACATTTATAAATTAAAATTTAATCTTAACATTTATTTGTAAAATAAAAACAACCCTTATTTAGACTAAATTTAGTACTGACGTCAGAATTAGTGACTTTTATAAAGGCTTATTTATAAAGAAAAGTATTTTAAGATTTCATTACTAAATTTTAATATGTTTAAGTTGCAGTAATATGTTTTTTAAATACATTTAAGTGTTGTATTAATAAGTTTTAATATATTTATACGAGGGCTCATGGCCAGCAATTTCTTTTTGCGGCAACAAGGTATAAAGCCAAATCAAGCTTTCCCTTGCTCATATTACTCTATTATTATTAAGTTCTATGAGCATAAATAGACGAATGCTCATAGAACAATATAATAATAAAATAATAGAAATAGATGATCTAAATTCAAATTAAACGGGAACAACATATCTGTTTGTAACTTGTGTTACACGTGTTCGAACTAAGATCCAGCTCTATTAAAAAAAAGAAAAAAGAAAAAGTCTTTTTTCTACCGTGAAACCTTGCAGCTATGTAATACTCGGGGTAAATTCTTAGTTTGATATAAAAAAATTTTTCCGTCCATAATGTGGGAGAGAATAAACAGGAGTTGCTGAATGTAGGACACTCCGCCTTTTGAAATGGCGGGGTGCACAATATCCCGCCATAGTGATTGGCGGGGTGGTTCATGTGGAGGCTTCGTGGGCATCCCGCCATGGCCACCCTGCCATTGAGAATGGGGGGGTGAGCAGCCTTTCAAAAGGCACCTAACTCAACTTTTCCAGTTCAAGATGTGTACTTTATTTCCCTCCTCTAATACCCAGTTCCAAAAACTCCATCTTTTTAAGTTTTTTGATGATATTCTTGTCAATTATAGTTCTTTGGAACTTTATGTCTTTCTTTTACTTGGAGTTATAATTGTTATATCCTTTGGAAGTCAGATATCGTTCCATTCAAGAGTTTCATATCGATTAAATAAAGTTTATCTGATTCTGAGTGTTCTAATTTCGAAGATTGGTTTGGCTACAATTGGTCTTCACGTTGACACAATATTCATGGTGCGTAATTAAGATATCTACCAAGAGAACAAAAATTAACTGGACATGAGAAATTTGCATCATGCAAGTGGGTTGATTTTGGTGTTGCATCATGCATCAGGTATCTACAAGAGATAAGTGGTTAAATGCATTGGATGACGTGAATGTTATCACTGTGTCAGAGCTTATTTGCATTAGTAGAGGAAAAGTAAGGGGTTTAGAATGGGTTCCTATGGACTAATAAGCCTAGTGTCCGCTAAAAATCAAATTATTATTACTAGATAAAAGGAATATCTGTTGAAATTTGGACCGTATATGAGTTCACACAAATAAGCAGGGGGGGTTGGAAGGTTGCCCACCCCGCCATTCTCAATGACGAGGGTGGCCTGTCTCATCCCGCCATGCAAGATGGCGGGATGGCCACGTGTTCCCATCTCGCCATCTTGCATGGCGGGATGGCCACATCGTCTCTACATGGACCACCCCGCCAATCACTATGGCGGGGTGTTCTACATCCAGCAATTCCTGTTTATTCTCTTCCATGTCACGGACGGAAAAATTTTTTTATAACAAAATGAGAATTTACCCCAGAAATACAAAATAATCATCCTTCTATCATATCAAAGCAAGTTTACATACCCTGGCAATGGATTCAGCCGATGGCGTTCCCAATAAATCAGTCATCAAATCCAGTTGATGGACTACATTTTTTCCAGGGAAAAGGGGTTTCCCAGTCAGAAGTTCTGCAAAGATACATCCAATGCTCCATATGTCTATTGCTGGGGTATACTGAAAGCAACAGAATTACTTCTTTAGACATAGTAAAACCAATTCATCATCATACAACCAATGAGAGGTTACTGCATTTGCACACTGACAGAATTGGACAACAATTCTTCACCATCGCCAGTTTCAAACCCTTCCCCATCCCCAACCTAACCTAAGAGGGAAAACAGAGGGGGAGAGAGAGAGAGAGAGAATGAAGGAGTTTATTAAACGTGAAGGCTCTTCAACTCTTTAACAATATTGCACAATCGCAACATTTACTCTCATGCTGAGAAATCAATAGGGTATGTGGAATTATGGCCTGAATAGATTTCACTCTAAGATGTCCAAATCGTCAAGCTTCACATAGCACAAAGTTTAACATAAAACTGAAAAATAATATATGATCACGGAATGTTAAGCAAATGGTTTGTCATGATGATTCCAGCACCTTTGAAAAAAAAGATCCACACAATTCAGGAGCTCGATACCATCTGGTGGCCACATAGTCCTGTTCAAACATTGATCAAGAATTAGCATGAATCATCACACTTGAATCTTTTACCACATTGTAATTTGGGCATCACACCAGAAAAGACAGAACACAGAAACACTTACAGTCCAAAAGATAGCAGTAGGACTATCGTTGAAGGCGACTCTTGCAAGACCAAAATCACAAATCTTCAGCTTGCAGTCAGCATTTGCCAAGATATTTTTAGGTTTTAGATCACGGTGAAAGACATTGGCTGCAGGACCAAAAGAATTTAGAATGGAAAAGACATGAACGTAAGACTATTCACAACAAAAGTAACAAGAGATTGTTACTTTTACCTGTATGTATGTATTTCATCCCTCTAAGAAGCTGATAAAGAAAGAATTGATAATGTTCTAGGGTTAAGTCATCATTTGCTTTAATAACTTGGTGTAAATCTGATTCCATTAGCTCAAAAACTACATATATGTCCTTAAACTCTCTTCTGGAAGGAGGTAACAGAATGTGCTTGATTTCTACTATATCTGGGTGCCGCAGCAACCTAAGAAGTTTAATCTCCCGAAGGATGCGGGTGGCATCAGAGACGTGTTCAAAGATATCATTAATTTTCTTAATAGCAACTTTTTCTCCAGTATGTGTATCATAAGCAGAGCAAACAACACCATAGCTTCCTTTGCCAATTACTTCCTCTATTCTGTACCTGCTCCCCTCACCATACTCTGTAAAAAAGTCTACATCCACAGTTGGCTGCACCACCAAATTAAGACAAACATCATCACCCATGAAAAGGTACACCAGGTTACAAAGTATAGGTCCCAAAATAAATTTTATCAGACATTTTGTCTTAAATGCGTTCAAGCTATGCGCGAGAAGGGCCGTGGGCAATCACATTTCTGCAGGTTGCATATCATTGTAAACAGGACAAATTACTCCATTATCACTGTCCAAGTTCAACATGACCCCGCAAAACCTGCTCTTTTAACGATATAATGATTTAGCTCTAAACTTTAATCATGTGAAACATTTGGCCCATGTAACCTGCCTACTGCAATGATTACAACTGTTCAAAGCACATGGGCTAAAGTATTATCCCATTGATTATACCACTTACACAAGTATGTAACCACAGGGAGAATAGCTTGATACTAATACACATTTAAAGTATCGTAAAAAAAGAAACATAACTTTACAGAGTACATCAACACCAGATACGGTACATAAATTGCCAAGAACTATTTCTTTGGAAGTAAAACATTGTTTTAGACACTGCAATAACATCGCCAGAGTTAATCTCCTATCGCTGTTAAGGTGTAAGATTATAGATATTTTCAGTTGACACTTTCCCATGAACAAGATAATGAAGTGCTTCATACAATTACCACCAGAATGAGAAAGGGAAGAAGGAAACAGGAGAAGAAGAAAAAATCATAATTCTGCAAACGTTGCATAACTCTGATTGATGGTGGGATCCTCCACCATTTTGTAAAAGGAGAACATTATCATGTGTTCAAGAAGCTTAGGACCATGACAAGATGTTATTTGTCTTCCAGATGTTTAGGAACTATACCCTTAACATAAAGAAAGATCCTGTATAATTTGGACAATAGAAATAATCTGAAACCCACGGGGATCAAATCTGAAAATGGACTCAGATCCTAAGATGATAAAAGGAAGCATATTTGTCCAACAAAATTAACAGCTATTAGAAACCAGTGTAATCCACAGTCTCATAAACAACCACGTTGATCTTGCTTCGCAGTGCACCAGCTAACACAGACAAACACCAATGAACAATAGCCATATTATATTCATTTTCATATGAATGATATTGTACCTTTTTTCTCTGATCAGGCTGCATCTCGGCAGCAACGCATAAAAGGTCTTTGAAGAATCGAACACTAAGAGTTAGCTTTCAGACTTTGATCCAAGAAATCAAAAAGCAATCGAGCTTAACCTTAACCAAAACAAAACAAAAAGAAACTAGCCTAATAAAGTTGAACCAGCATCACGAAACTTGAGATTGGGAAGAAAAACAAGGACCCGTAAGTTCAAGTAAATTCCACGGAGACAAAGAACGTCAAAAACCTAAATTCTCTTACAAAAACAACAAAAAAAGAAAAAAGATCGCAGACGTAATAAAGCAATAATCTTTACGAGTCCTTGAAGCTAAAGCAACTTATTATGAGACTATAGGTAGCTAAAAGAAACAAAAACAGGCAAAGACAAGAAAAGAAAGTGTGCGGCCAAAACAAAAGGTGAAGTGGACTAAAATGTAGTAGCTGAAAACGAGAGAGTATGAATCAAAGGGCAGATGGGTACTTGCAAAAACTGCGCTAGTATAACTATATCTCGGAGAATCTAAGGGAACGGGAGATAATCCCTATTATTCAACTCAAGAAACAAGAAAAGTAGTAGTTTAACAGCAGAATGATTCAAGGGCAAGTGGCATTTGCAAAACAGCGCGAATATAACTATAACTTGGAGAATCTGAGAGAACACTGTACCATCTATAATCCAACTCAAGAAACAATAAAACTAGTGATTTAACAGCAGAAAGGTTCGATCTTTTCAGTTTCTGCGAAACTTATTCTGGATCTCAAAGAGAGCCAGGAGAGAGAGAGATGAAAATCAAATAATGGTGACCTTCAAGTTGGGAACTTTTTGTGAGGGAGAAAGCGATAGGGTGGGTCTTTGCAATTTACCTATATTTTGTCCTGTTTTGCAATTAGTAAATGTAATTTTAAAGAAATAGGATGTGACCATTATGTTGTTTTTAGATAAATGGGAATTATGGTTACTGAAGCTGAAATGGCATTTTAGTCAACAAACTTAGTTTGAATTCGCGTAAATATGGAATTTACCCACACAATCGTAGATTTATTTAGTATTTATTCCTGCGCTCGTTTATTGACTTATTATCGTAAAACATTATTGTTATTCTCATTTTAAAATAAAGTTACGACTTTTGACTCATTCCTCGTGCAGCTCGTAATTTTAACTTGTGATTGTTAACGTTCACCGACTTCTTGGCGACTTGTGTTATCATTGCTCGTTGGTGACCATATTTTGATTTTGATTTTTTGTATTATATCCTGAAATGGCTCTCTCTCGAAAAGGATGATAAAACAGGGACACATAAGTAATTGATGTAATTACGTAGTTACAGAATAAATGCAAGTAAATATGGAGATTTATAATTGATTATGACAAATTGACAATGTAAAAGAAACAAAGCTAAACGCTATGTTCTTTGGGGTCAAATCCTCTGTTCTAGTTATGGTGTTCATATCATATTCCATTAAATCTCATCTACATATTTACATGGACTCTACATAAATGTATAGATTAGATTTAATAAAACAGAGTTTAAACAGAGTAAGTAGAACAGAGGATTTGACGAGATATTCCTTAGCATGAGAACCATATACCTTGCAGATCAAAAGATCCCAACAATAATTACACGTGGTCCATGTGGAGGGCTTTGGAATCCTCATGAGTTCTAGTAGTATAAAGTCTTGTTTGGCAATCAGCATATTACATTAGCTGTTAGTTGATTCTATCAGCTGTTAGTTAATAACGGATTAATATAAATGATTTAACCAACGGATAATATCAGTTGTTTATTTAAAGATGCCTGATAAAATTAACTGTTTATTATTAGTTATTTATGTGTAAAATAACTTATAACGACATGATTACAAAAAAAGATTTATAAGAATATTAGTATTATATATTAGTATTATATCTTATTATTTCTTTGAATATTCTCATAAGAATTTAGATAGAACAAAAGAAGTGTTGGACCCCGAACTTTTCTTAGAAGTTAGAATTATTAAATGAGAATTTGTTGGCGTTTAGTCATGGGTAAAAATCAGAATTCCTGAATTAGAAATTTATGGAGTTTATTTATGAATATTTTTTATTTACATATGGTTGTGTGGATTAAATGGAAGTGTTAAAATTAGGTTAAAGAGTTAGAAGGTATTAGAGTAAATATGGAAAGGTAAGTTTGGAAGATTAGAGTTTGTCTTAGATTAATAAGAGAAGAACAAATGAAGGATGTGTGAGTGAAGAAAGAAAGAGATGTATTCTTGAGGTTAAGAAAGAAAGAAAAGAAGAATCTAAAAGAAACTAGAGAAAGAGGAAGAGAGTCGTGTAATAATAAGAAAAAAAGGAGAGACATATTTGAGAGGTTAAGGAAAAAGAGAGAGTTGCGAAAAAAAAAAGAAAGAAAGAAAGAGAGAAGAAAAACATAGGAAGAAGTAGAAGAAGAGAAGCAGAAACCAAACCAGTAAAGAAGAAGAAGAAAAGAAAGATAAAGGAGATAAGAAGAGGAAGAAGAATATTCAGCTAAGTTTACAGGTAATCTTTATTTATTTTTCTTGTTTTGATAGAAAAAGGAAGTAGAGAAAATAGTTTATGTGTTGAAAATGAAAAGAGAAAGAAGAGGAACAAGAGATTTATGTTCTTAGATTTTCATGAACTTTTAACTAGATCTTAATTCTTCTAGTTAGATAAACTAAGAGTAGATTAAGTCTAAGCTCATTTTTAGATAATAGAGCTTTATAGAAGTTCTATTCGTATATGTTGTTTGAATGAAAATATGTTTGTTTGAAGGGAACTAAGAAAGTCGAAGGCAAGAACAAGAGGAAAGACAAACTTGAGCTTGGATTTATAAGTAAATAGGTGGGTAATATGTTTATAGTTTTTGTGATGATGAGCTATATTATTTGATTTTGTATGTATAAATGCTTGTCTTGAATCATTGTGAATGTGAGAAAAATGTTCTGTGAATTTAATATCATGTTTGCTTTGCAAGAATTTTGCTACTTGATATTAATGAAAACCAGAAAATTTAAGAAGCATGAAAATATGATTATGATATGAAATATGTAAGCATCGAAAATTTGCTTGTGTGGGCAAGAGAGATACCATTTCGTTCGTCATATGCACGTTGACCTACAGCGTACTCCCGGCTGCCCGCTTGTGGCATATGGGCTTCGAAAAATGGACTCATTTTGTTCATGATGTGAACTTCGATTTTGCCATTATGTTTTATGGGATTCTCTCGAGCCATATTGTTGTGTATTTTGTTGTGATTTGTTAAGCATGATTTATAATTGAATGTTTTGTTTTATGAATGTAAAATATATGATATGGATTATGTGACTATAATTTAAATTAAGTATTCTACGAACTGGATTGGTGTATTTAAATATGCTTGGTTTTGTGTGTGTGTGGCTCATCACCGATGGCTATAAATGTATTAGCCACTGAGCTTCCTAGCTCACTCCATTATCTTTCCACTCTTCAGGTGCAGAAATAGCAGATTGACATTGAACCTTGCAAAAACTTCAGCTGACTCCAAGAATTTCTATTTTTGTTACTAAATTAGTTCAGAAACTTTTGGTAGCTTTATAAGCAGGTCAAGCACGAGCATTTATGATTGTATTTTTGTATTATGCTAATGATGTGGCTTTTGATATGAAACTGAAGCAATGTACACACTCTGTTTGTTTAAGAAATGAATGTAAGTAAGAGTTGAAGAATTTATTTTCTATTCATGTTCAAATCCTCCTCTGTTAAGTTGTTAAATTCGGTCAGGATTATAAGTGAGAGATGTTTGATGGTTTTTGGATAGATTTTCTTAAGCAAATGGTTAAAGTGGGAGTCTTATATGTATGGATTGTAGTTGTCGGATTCGGGTCTTTTGTTTTGTGATAATGTTTATTGACAGATGAGAGAAAATAAGAGAATAAGGGAATAAAAGTATGTTCTAAAAAATTCGATGAATAAAATTGATTGATCTAGGCAGCATTTGACAAAGTAATCTTCATGAAAGTTGTAGCTCTTTCTTTTAGCTTTCTAATGATATAAAGTTTATAGTTTTTAGACTTCAGGATTGAAAGTTATGATGATTTAAAGTAGGAGTGTATAGTCAAATTTTTAATGAATGTCGCGATCGTGCTATTCGTAAAATGCCTCTCATGCCCGTGAGATTTTCAAAGTCACGCCCGTGACTTTTTCACTTCTTCTCTTTTTTTATTTTATTTATTATTGGTTTGTTTATTTGCTCAACTCCCAATCCGATTTATTTTCATGTCTATTTTATTTTATTATTTGGGTATTTGTTTTCACTCCCACTATGAGTTCTTTTTATCTTTATTGTAGTTTTATTTATTTTTTTTTTTAAATTTTCCCAAATTTTGGCACCTTGTTGTCGCAAAATAAGAAACGAGACACAGGGCCAACAAGAAATCAACACTATCATTTAAAACAAAGGCATCCTATTAGGCGTTTCTTAATTCCTCATGCAATTTACTCGATCCTTTTAGTTGTCTTTATGTTTATTTTCAAAGTTAAAGGAAGACGTATATAATGAGATAATAACTCTTTGTATATTATGACTTAAATTTGATATTAATTCAACTTCAAAAATTAAAATTAAAATTATTAAATTTAAATAATAAACTTACTTTATCTATCTCTATCTCTATCTCTATCTCTTTGAATAATTTGTAATAACTTTTAGATATAATAGTATCTTAATCCCTTAATTTCAAAATTAGCAGATTGAATTCAATTGGCCAACCCAATCAGCTGATTATCAAACATAATTATCAATAAATTGACATGGTTAAATAGCTAGAACCTTTCATTCCACCAAAAAATGGCTGACAAGTCATTTACGAAACAAGGCCTATGACTTTTTCTTTTTGCATTTAACACATAATATATGTAATAAGATTGTATTTTAATTTCAAGGCCGTTCGTAACATTTTATAGATCCTAGGCAAAGTAAAAAAGAAAAGCCCTAATAAATCAACATTATACAAATATGTAAACTTTTAAAACATGTTTTTATTATTAAAATTTAATATTCATACATAAATGACTCAAACTAGTGCCATGGTAAATGTTTTACCATCAAAGTTACCTCACTCACTTTGATTTTTTTATTTACAAATAGTTTCCTTCTTAAAATAGAATTACAAGTAAGAATAAAATTCTATAATTTGTATCGGTCAAGCTCCTTAATTGATGTAGGACTTGTGCATATTTTCTTATACAAAATTTTGGTTTTCATTTTTTTGGAAATCAATAAGTAATAAAATTATTCCTATTTGTATTTATTAAATTTTAGATCTATGTTAAATTTTAACATAGATATGAACATAAAACTTTTTATAATAAATATTTTGTGTCAAGAATATGATAATTTATTCATTATAAACTTAATTAATTAGAACTTATAATTTATAATTAATCTTGACTTAAGTAATATTTTTTCTAAAAATCTTTGATTCTTTATGTTCTAATAATTTCATAATATAGAATTATAAATAAGAATAAAGCTCCCTAATTTATGTCGTCTAAGTTAAAATAAAGCTCCCTAATAATAATTATGATTAAGTATTGTGATTGAATAATTAAAACCTAAAGAGAAAGCAAAAATAATCAATGATGTCAAGTGAAAATCAGAAAAACAATCTTGGCACATATTCAATAAGTTGAAAATACAAAGAACAAATAATTTATTATTTTTTTAGTTTTAAATATATCACTATTTTTGAAAAAATAATGATTGAAAAGAATAAAAATAAAATATGAAGATATTTTAGAATATTTAATTATAAAAACACAAAATAAATCAAATGAAAAAAGATACGTCTTTATTTTTAATAGTGTTTAAATTTTTTAATATATAATGAGAATTTGTTGATATTCAAACTTACATATTATTCAAATCAAATTCAAACGTTTTGACATCAAACTCAAAGGTTGGAGGCTATTGTCCTAATATTTGAAGTTAATGTCTTAGTTAACTTTACATATATTTTAGGCAAAAAGATCAAATTGGACTTAACATTTTTACCTGAATTTAATTTAAACTCAAACGTTTTAACGTGTTCAGAAAGAACTCTAATATTTTATAAGTGTTTAATATGAATCCCGACTTAATATCTATGTAGTCTTGATTATAAAAAAGTACACATGATCTTTTTATTATTTTTTATAGACCCCAACTGTGTATCTTATGGCAAGTGAGCCTAACAAATAAAAAATATCAAGCTTATCTTTTTCTAGATGGTAACATTTAAGTTTTTTTTCCAACCATTGACACTTGGCTTAGACATATTGCTCAAGCAGAATGACAACCTTTCAGAAAAACTCAAATGTTGTCATCTAGTTCTAGGTCTACTTGAAACCAGACAATGACACCTACCTCTTTCATGCCTTCTTCTCTATTTGTAGGTTTGCTTAGCAAATAAAACCCATAATCCCTCTTTCACATCGTCTTCGAAATACCTTCTTTATTTTTGTTGTTGTGGCAGTCATCGAAGCTTTTAATTTGTTCTTCTCCATTCCTTTAGCATTCCTAGACACTTCTCCTGCAATGAAGTATGGTATGGTTTCTCTCTTTTAAAACATAGTTCAAAGCATAAATTAGTTATTGTTTAAATTGAGTTTAATATCTCTTACTATAGGTAAAAGTGAAGGAGATATCATATACACTTTTGTTAATTATGGTGGATTTAAAAGTAACATATAGTCTCGACATGTTACTTTCCTTTATTGATAGCTTATATATGAAAAGGCTTCTCCACGAGTGATAAGCAAGTTTCAGAAGAATGTATGACCAACATTATATATTATTGCATGTTATTTCAATATTTACATTATCTTGCATGTTATTTTATAGGATTCCATATCAGTTTTTTTTAAAATTAATGAAATATGATGCAAAATTAATAAAAACTAGTTTTTTTTAAATCTCTATTATTCTAACATAAATAGTATGATGATACAGAGATTGTAAGCAAATACTTTTGCAATTTTTCTCACTACTCTTGATCAGTACTTAATTCCATCAGTATATACTTGAAAATCCTTTTTTATAGTATGACTAGCTTGTATACAAAATAATACTACATCAGTTGACCAAGACATACCATATTCTATATGCAACACTAAATCTTGAGCAAGCAATCTTAGTCTTCTTTTGTTATAGCTATGCTTATGGCAAAAAAAGTTATGTTCTTCTCCTTTCAAATTGTCTTGTATACATGTACTTAAATTGCTTAAATACTAACAGTCTTGAATATGTGTTTGTATATATGTTTGTATATTTATATGTTCTTAAATATGTATATTTTTATTTACTTACAATTTGCATGCTTATAATGACTCAATATGGATGCTTGAAGTTATATTATGGTGGATACCTTAAGAAATATCCTAAGTTAAGTTATGATGGTAAGTTGTCAAGTTATTTTGATAAAATTGATCTTGATTTTGATAGTTATAGACAAATTTGTGAGAAAGGGAAGGAACTTGGATATTTACAAGTCAATCAAGCTTATTTCATAGTTAAAAGTTTGTTAATTAATTTTTAAAAATATATATGGGACAATTGAGGTATAGGTTACACACAAACTTGATGTTTTTATTATAGCTCTATAAGTTTTGACTATAGCTAGCAAGTGATGATAGGGGACTTGGTCTTTGATAAGGGTGTTGTGTATTATGATGAAGTTAATATAGATATCATTAAAGAAGAGAATTGTAATGATAGAGATGTAAATGCTTATATGAATGAAATTGAAGATGATAATAAAGTTGAAGATGAAAATGATAATGAAGTTTGATGAGCATATAGTACATTTCATATATCAATTCCAAATGGTCACCGCCAAAAGAGATTGACTCTAGTGACTATGAAAGTTTCATTGATAATGATGGGTATTTTGATGGAAAGGAGCTTGGGGAGCCAACTAAAAGACTCAATATATGTATTAGATATGAACCAAATGGTGGTGCATCACATTGGACATTAGGTATGAAATTTGGCAATAAGAAAGAGTTTAAGATATTGTTCTTGATTATTCAATAGATAGAAAAAAGTGAGTCTAATTGAATTATAGTCTAATTGAAGGATGCAAATGGGGACTGTATGCAATCTATAATTGTAAGGACAAATATTTCAAAATCAAGATATATGGGTCTGAGCATATATGTTCCATAATAAACAAGCCTCAAATGGTTACAGTAAAGTTTTTAAATAGACACTTCCAGGACGAAATTCTAACGAAGCCTAATATAACTAATGCAAAGATGATTAAAGTATGTAGGGAAAAGTTGAACATATTTACGAATTCAACTATGTACAAGGCCGCAAAAAGGAAGTTAACGAAGGATCATTAGACTATACTTGTCAATATTTCAAGCTATAAGGTTATATATAAGAATTGAAATATAGCAGTCCCATTCCAATAGTGGAACTATAATTATTAAGGAATTAAAAACCTCATTATTACAATTTAAGAGGTTATAAATTTGTTGTAGCTATGAAAGAAGGATGGAGACACTTAAGGCCATTCAGATTGATGGTTATTTCTTGAAGATTGAATTTTAAGGGCAACTAATAAAGTATGTAGAAGGGTTTGAGATAAAGGATGCATCTAATAGTGTGGGCAGTTATTGAAGTTAAAAATACTGATTCATGGAGTTGGTTCATGTCACTCCTATCAGCTGCTTAGAGTGGGAACATAGAGGTGAAGGTATAATAATATTTGACTTGCAAAAGGAAAAAAAATGTAGACTTATATTTATTTATTTTATGATATATTATTATATTACATTATTTAATTTTTGTTTTTTGACTTGTGTATCCAGCAGTGAATAAATGTTATTAAGGAGATGCTTCTAAATGTATATTATAGAATGTGTGCCAAACATATTTACCATGATATGCATGGAAATTAGAGTAGTAAAGACTTAAAGGAGGAAATTATGGGCATATACATGGTCTATATACATCCAAGACTTCAATGAGTAGAAAAATTGGACAAAATTAGACGTAGATATTTGTCTACATTCCTTGAATATCCACAAAAGAGTTATGCTAAGTCATATGAATCATTTGAGTTAAAATTTCCAATCATTAATAATAAAATGAGTGAGACTTTCAATGGATAGATCCTACTAGCAAGAGATAGACTTGTGACTAATATGCTACAAGCCATAAAGACAATGATGATGAAGAGACATACTAAAAGGAGGGTATACACATAATATGAAAATTAGATATTGTATACGCGGTTGTGAAGAAGCTTGAGGAAACAAGGAGGCAATGTAATTAAGCATTATGTGGAATGGCAATGGAGCATATAAGGTCAATAAAGGGGATGGAAAGCATATTGTGAGTTAGGAAGAGACAATTGTTGTAGTTGCAGAGCAAGAAACCCATATTACTATCTTTTTAATTTTTATCTAACTATCAATGTTAACGTTATAGTACTTTATAAGTTAAAACAACTTTAATTAAAGGCTAATAATTAGAGAATTTTCATAGTTAACATATTAATGGTAACTTAATGATTCTTATTTCTTACAAAATAATGATTACATGAAATATGCTACACATTTCGCCAAAATTATGTTCAATAAACCCACATTTAAAATAACACATTAGGTACTGAGAAATGTCATCTTCGTAAAAAAAAAGTATTAATGTGCGTTAACATAACTGTGCAAATACTTATTCTCATAACTCACAAATCATATGTATATTGATTAATAGGTTGATCAATATTAAACTTATGTGCATGTTAGCTAACAAGTTGCTAATTCTATATACATGACTAAAAGGAAGCATAGATGGATTGATCCAATATCTTTCAACTTTTCGTATGAACCAAGTGGTCTTAGGTTTAAGGAAAGTCTGACATCACTTTAAGACAATTACAAGCTACTATAACCAAAAGGAGAGCAATAATCAAGACTATTAACCAGTAAGCTGAAAAACTAGTTAATTGGTGTGTTTTATATTTGTTGACTTGTTATATTTTGTATTATGACAATTAATGTGGTGTATTTTGTAACTATATATTATGTTTGCTACTTAAACAAAATGAACAAGTTTATTTTGCAAACCTACATAGTAAATAAGTATATTTTTTACTATGACAATTAATTTAGTGTATTATGTAACTATATCTTATATTTAATATTCAAACTCAGTGAATAAGTTTATTTCGCAAACCAACTTAATGAACATGTTTATTTTGTATTATGAGAATCAATGTCTACCTAAAGTTCATGCATTATATTTGGTGTTTTTTAAAACAATATCTTATATTTGTACAACAACTAAATGAACATTTTTCTTTTGTTAGATCAATACAATTACTAAAAATAATAGATCAATTTTTATTCAATAATAAAAAGCATAAGTACATTCATAGAAAATGAACAATCAAAAATCAAAAATCAAACAATTATGTTGAATAACATCAAACTCAACTCTTTTTTCCTCTCTTATTCAACATCTTGGTATCTTGCTTTATAAATTTTAATTGCTCATCATATTCCTTTGTTTTATATATACTTCTCCTTCTTTTAGTCTCCTTATTTAATGCAGATATATCTTTCCTTAACTTTTGAATTATATAGACTACTCTTCAAGAAGTTCCTTATCATACCATTGGAAAAATTTATAATTATTAATGGGATAATTAAGACATCCCAAAAATATTATGCTTGAATTATTATTGCTTCATGATATCCTTAAAGAAGCATAAGTCGTCCCAAAAATCTTATACCTAAATTATTATCGCTTCATGATGTCTTTAAAGAAGCATTCAATACACAAAAGTGAACCTTTTATTAACATTATTTAATTAGAGCTACTGGATGGTTAGAATTCCTTCTGCAAAATTATGAAAAGATTTGCAGTCATTATTTCAATCAACAACATGATTATTTTAAAGAAAAAAAGAAAATGATCATTTCAAAAATACGAACAAAGGACCTGTAAGGCAATTACCGACATAGGTATTAAAAAAATGAGAGAGCAAGTTGTCTTAAACAACTTGTATGCAAGCTGTATGCTCGACATGACAGAGGCGGTGGAGGGTCTATATAAAGACCCTCACTCCTTTCATAAAAGAGCATTATATACATTTGTGGTAGCGTTTTAAAGTCTTGTAAGAGAGTGATTTTGGGTATTTTTTAGGAAATGTTTTTCCTAAAAAAGTGAGTGACAAAATAGTGAGGATATTATCCTAGGGATAGTAAATTTGGGAAACACCTTGTGTGTGAGTGCCACTATTTTGTGTATTATCTGTACTTTCTATACTTGCTATTTTCATTAGTAAAAGTTTTATTCGGAGTTTGACCCATGGACGTAGCCCAAATTAGAGGGTGAACCATGTTAATTTTTTACGTGTTATTTTCTTACTTATTTTACCTGTGGGATTTAATTAGTTAATTTTCCTAACAAGTGATATCAGAGCCAAGGTGGATACATATGGGCACTATTTATATGTACGGATACTATTCATACATATGGGTACTGTTTATACGTATGGTCAAGATGGAGGCAAAAATAAGAAAGATGATTAGCCTAAATGGCTCCAACTACCACATATGGAAGAACAAGATGAAAGATCTTCTGTTCGTCACAAAATTGCATTTACCGGTGTTTACCACAACAAAACCTAAAAATAAATCGAATGAGGAGTGGGTGTTTGAGCATGAGCAGATATGTAGTTTTATTCGGCAATTTGTTGAAGATAATGTGTATAATCATATCTGCAACGACACTCACAGACGGACGTTGTAGGAGAAGCTCGAGGAGTTGTATGCCTAAAAAATCGGTAACAATAAATTATTTTATCTGAAAAATTAGTACAGATAAAATATCGAGAAGGTACCTCTGTAGCAGATCACTTAAATGAATTTCGGGGGATCATGGATCAATTATTAGGAATGAGCATAAAATTCGATAATGAAGTACTTGCCCTTTTTATGCTTACCTCTTTGCCAGAGTCTTGGGAGACTTTGAATATTTCAATCACCAATTCAGCAGTCGATGGTATTGTTAACATGGAATCTATAAAAATTGGAATTCCGAATGAAGAGATGAGACGGAGATCACAAAATTTGGCCTCTTCACCACAGTCAAAAGTTCTGGTCATAGGCTCTAGGGGGAGGAGCAAATCTAGAGGTCTAAATTTTAGAGATAAGACTAAAGGAAGATCAAATAAATATGTAAACGTTAAGTGTCATCACTGCAAAAAGAAGGGTCACATCAAAAGGTTCTGTCGAAAGTTCAAAGAAGAAAAGAACAAAAGCGAAGAAGTCAAGAAAGATGATAGCAGTGATGATGAACACGCATTGACGGCTACCACCATTGATGACTTTCACATCGTCTCATATAATGATGATGTGAATAGTGCATCATGTGAGTTTAACTGGATAGGTAACAGTGGTGCCACTATTCATGCCATATCATATAAAGAACTCTTCTCATCATATACAGAATGAGATTTTTGTGTCGTTAAAATAGGAAATAGCGGTTTAGAGAAAATCACCGAAAAAGGTGATATTTACTTGGAGACAGACAATGGCATGAGATTGCCTCTAAAAGATGTCAAACATGTTCGTGATCTTAGCTTTAATCTGATCTCGGTTGGCATACTTGATGATGAAGGTTTTTGCAGCACTTTCAAAGATGGCAAATGGAAACTTACTAAGGGCTCCTTGGTAATCTCCAAAGGTAAGAAGTGCTCAAAGTTGTACGTGATGCAGGCAAAGGTCTCCAATGATGTTGTGAATCCAGTGGAGAAAGATTATGAAATTGAATTGTGGCACAAGAAACTCAGTCATATAAGCGAGAAGGGGATGACTCAGTTGGTGAAAAAGAATAAAATATTTGGAGTTGACCTGGTACATTTAAAGAAGGGTGCTGATTATTTTGCAGGAAAGCAAAATATAGTTGCTTTTAAAAGTTCCCCTCCTTCTAGAATAAAGAATGTGTTGGATTTGGTACACTCAGATCTATGTGGGCCAATGCCAAATTCACTAGGTGGTGCTCAATACTTTGTAACTTTCATTGATGACCATTCTAGGAAGACG
>JAOTAY010000190.1:21366926-21399124 GCA_025629805.1 Erythroxylum baracoense
ATAGAGGTATGGAAGCGGATAGGTTTTATAGGTATTGAGTGGTTAGTTCGCCTTTTTAATGTGATACTAGACTCAGCCAGAATGCCAGATGAATGGAGATTGAGTAGGTTGATCCCAATATACAAGGCCAAAGGGGACATCCAACAGTGCCACAACTATAGAGGCATCAAATTACTAAGTCATACCATGAAGCTGTGCGAGAAGGTAATCGAGAAGAGGGTCCCGAGAGCAGCTTCTATATCAGCCAACCAATTTGGATTTATGCCTGGTTGGTCCACTACAGAAGCCATACATCTTCTCCGTAGGCTTATGGAAGGATACAGAGAGCGTCAAAGACATTTACATATGATCTTTATCGATTTGGAGAAGGTGTATGATAGGGTTCCTCGGAAAATCTTATGGAGGTGCTTAGAGGCCAAGGGAATCCACCCAACCTATATACGCGTTATTAGAGATATGTATGAAGGAGCAGTGACTATCGTAAGGAAGATAGGCGGTGACACAGAAGCATTTTCTATTGATATTGGCTTACACCAAGGCTCCGCGTTAAACCCTTTTCTGTTTACCTTAGTGCTAGATGAGGTTACTAATCATATACAAGACGAAGTACCTTGATGTATGCTATTTGCTGATGATATTGTCTTGGTAGATGAGACTAGGGCAGGGGTCAATTCTAAGCTAAAATGTTGGAGAGAGACTTTAGAGTCGAAAGGCTTTAGACTGAGCAGGTCTAAGATGGAGTACTTAGAATGTAACTTTTCAAGAAGCCGAATGGACCATGAGGGCGGAAAAAATTGGAACTGATGTCATACCACAAAAACAGAGCTTTAAATACCTCGGGGCTATCATCCAGGGAGATGGTAATATTGATGACGATATAGTCAATCGTATCCGAGCCGAGTGTAGCAAATGGCGAAGCGCATCAGGGGTCTTATGTGATAAAGAGATCCTTTTAAAGCTCAAAGGGAAGTTTTACAGAATGGTGATTAGACCAACGATGTTATATGGGGCAGAGTGTTGGCCCGTTAGAAGTCGACATATAAGACAACTGTTGGTAGCCGAGATGCGTATGCTTTGCGAGACAGACCACAGGTGACTAGTATTACCAACAAGATGAGAGAGACCAGGCTTTGATGGTTTGGGCATGTGCGCAGAAGGCACCCGGATGCTCCGGTAAGACGATGTGAGCAAATTATTCTTAATGGCTACAAGAGGAGAAAAGGCAGGCCATACAAGACGTGGAGGGAAGTAGTTAAGAAAGATATGTCAGAGTTAGCCCTTACAGTGGAACTGGTCAGATATAAAAAATTTTGGCGGGATAGGATAAGAGTAAAGGAAACCCTTCAAAGTACGCCAAGGTAGTCGAGTAAGTGTATTACGAGGATTTACTGTCATTGCTCGCACACGTTATTCACTTGTGTAGGAAGTCTAATCTGTCTCTTCTAGTTTTTTTTAGGTGTTTGGAAACGATCCATCAAGAATGGCGGACCCTGTAGGATTGTCATATACACAAGGTAGCCGCGCCAACACTCCTAGCCCACATAGCGACGGGCAGAGCCGATCTGGTGTAGCCTATTAGGTATTTATTAGAGCTGGGCCCCATATTAGGTCTGTCCTTTGGTCCTATTCCCTTTTCTATTTTTCGTTATTTATTTATTTATTATTATGTATTATCAGTATTTTATTATTAGTATTTTGTTTTTGTATCTTTATTATTTGTATTATTTTGTAGCTATTTTATTTGGTTTTTGTTTTATTCTTTTTCCTTATGTAACTATTTAATTTTATTTACCTCCCCTTTTAGCATATCAGTTTTTATCTGCATCACTTTTTATTGTCACATCTGCATGTGAGTCTACCGGAAACAGCCTCTCTACTATATAAGGGTAAGGCTGCGTACTATCAGACCTTCCCAGACCCCGCTTCATTGCGGGATTTCAAACTGGATGATGATGATGATGAAGTAGATGTCCACCTAAAAAATAGTGGCTATAGTTAAACTGGAGTAAAAAGAAATTTTCAAGTGGACACCTACATATCATGAATAACAAAGATTTCGTTAACTAAATCAGTAAATATTTAATGGAACTAATTTTTTGAACTGAATTGTTAAGGTTTTAAAAGATTAGTCACTTAATTAAAAATTTTAAAAGGTTAGATACTGAATTGATAAAATCATAAAAGGTTGGATACTTTAAGATTGGTTATCTTTTCTTTTTATTAAAATTAAATATTCTAATTAAACTTTAATTATAATTTAATTTGATTTTAATAAAATTAAGTATTTCATATTAAATATATAAAGTTTTTAAAACTTCACAATTAAGTCTAAATAATTTTAAATTAAAATTTCTCTTTTTAATTACTCTTTATGTGTGACCTCTAAATGTGTTGGCAATGATTTATAAGTTTATAATTAGAATTAAATAAATTAAAACTCCTTTTTAATTCATGTTTAATTAAATAATTTATAATCATATATCAATATTAATGTTTAGCAACATGTCATAATCACTTAAATATTAGGAATGTCAAAGTGGTTTGACTTAACCTATCAATGCATGGTTATGATCTATAATTTAATCCTTTCATCTTCCAATGTTCCAGTTGGACATACAGTATGAATATATTGTCTACTCTTTTTGAATCCAATCATGCTCATTTTTACTAATTAGTAATTGATTTAGAATTGCTATTTGAAAATATTTTTTTAAATGTCAATTTACTTTGGCTAAAGAATTTTTAAATTATTAGTAATAAAGAGCGATAGAACATCTTCTCTAATTACTTTAGAATGACAAATCCTTTATTGACTTCATCAACCACTTCTACAGGGTTCATACTATATTCAAGTACCACCTATTGAGCTATCTTAAATAGTATATGTCATAAGTAGCATCAAAATACAATAATTCCCATATGAGATACCTTAATATTATCAAGTATAAGGATCAATTATATAACCATTATGATGAGGAAATCTACAGACACAAAAATAATATTCCATTTGGTATCCTTATAACTAGGTCAATTTAGTGAACTTATTCTCTAATAAGCACCTATATGTTTGTTTAAGTATCTCTATAATTTAATTTATGAGATCAATTTCTTTCTTCATAAGAAAGAAACATAACATGTACTAGTTTCACCGTTTCATCAATATCTCTTCTTGTTGAAAATACAACTAGAAATAATTTAGGAATAGTACAAAAATGCAAATTAAATCTCATAATTATGATCTCATCATATGCTTAATTGTACGGTAATTATTCCATAAATTTTATCTTTAATATTAAAACATCAAATGTAATTAACAAAATACATAAAAATAAATAATGCCTTTATTAATTAAAATAATAATGTCATATAAAAAATTGCGACCAATCGATTGGCTATAAGGGCATAAACTAACAATCTCCAATTTGCACTAAAGGTAATCACCTATGTATCGAATACCACATCCATCCATATACCGATCATGTCTCTTTTAAAAAAATGGATTAGTGAGAGGATCTGCAAGATTCTCTTTAGTGGGAACTCACTTTAATGCTATGTCTTTCTGCTTCACTATATCCTTGATCAAGTGAAATTTCTTAAGTACATATTTGGATCGTTGATAAGACCTTGGTTCTTTTACCTGTGCTATGGCACCATTGTTGTCATAATATAATATTATAGACTCAACAATGTCAGGAACTACTCCAAGTTCAGCGATGAACTTTTTAATCCAAACTGCTTCCTTTGCTACCTCTGACACTAAAATGTACTCTGCCTTAATCATAGAATCCATAATGGTTAGTTTGTTGGAACTTTCCTAACTTACCATACCACCATTCAAAGTGAAGATGTACCCTAATTGTGATCTAGTATCATTTAGATCTAATTGAAAACTATCATTTAAATACCCATGAACTCTCAATTTAGCTCCTCTATAAACTAAGAAAAAATCTTTAGTCTATTTTAAGTAATTTAAAATGTTTTTCATGGCCATCTAGTGACTGTCACTAGGATTGGCCTAAAAGATGCTTGTTATGCTCAAAGCATAAGAGACATCTAGTCTAGTACATAGCATCACGTATATGATTGATCCAATTGTCGAGGTATATGAAATAAAATCCATTTTATCTCTCTCTTCTTGCGACTTAAGACACGTACTCTATGAGAGAGAAATTCCAGGTGACATATATATGAATTCCCTCTTGGAATTATTTATGCTAAACCTCCTTAGCAATTTATCTATGTACTTGGATTAGGATAAGCTAATCAACCTCTTTGATCTATCTTTATGGATCTTTATTCTTAGAATATAATCTTTTTATCCCATATCCTTCTTGGAGAAGTTCTTGGACAGCTAAACCTTTATTGATTGGAGAATTGGTATGTCGTTTCTAATTATTAATATTTCATCTACATATAGCACTAGGAAGATGACTACACTCCTACTAACCTTCTTATAGACACATAGTTCATCCTTATTTTTAATAAAATCAAACTCTTTAATTGTCTCATCAAAATGGATGTTTCATACTCTATAACGCTTGCTTAAGTTATAAATATACTTTTGTAGCTTGCGTACTTGATTAGGAAATATTTTGGATTTCAAAACCCTCAGGTTGTGACATGTACACATCCTTTAACAAATTCTTGATGAGAAATGCTATTTTGACATCCATTTTTTATATTTCATAATCATGATATACGACTATAGCCAATGAGATCTTTATGGATTTAAATATAGATATTGACCAAAGGGTTTCATCAAAATCAACTCCTTGCTTGAATAACTAGTCCACTTCTCCAAGAATTCAATATCCTTCTAATTTAATATGATAGGTGTTTTCCTTTTTCTTCTCTCTAAACCGAATCATAGACGCTTCTTCAGTCTGTGAGTCTTTTAGCCTACTATCTTGCCTTAACTTGAGTACGTGGTTTTTTTTTGTTTTTTCCCTTACTGTTGGCTTTTGATTTGGTTATTTATGTATATGATATTTCTTGTAAAAATATAATTATGCCGTTGGTTCTTGATAAAGCTGACAGGTTGCCATGCTTCCCTGAATAGGGAATCCTGAAGGGTGTGTTGTGAGGTGTAACTTAAAATTTATAATGTATACGGTGACTCATTTAAAGAATAAAGAGAAGGAGAGTGTGCCTTTATCTACTTTGCTTTCAATTTGGGATTGCACGAGTGTTACCTACTTTGCATGAATTTTTTAATTATCCCTAAAAATTTATTGAATCAATTAAGATTTTAATTTATAAATTGATGGCAATAAAATTATATTATTGTTAATATTTTATTTTTACAATATTTATAAATTAATATGTAAAGTCATGATTATTTGAGGAATCCCATGAGTATTCAAATTCTATATATCATTATTTCATTGATTGATTCTTTAGTTCAATTATCATTCTAGTTTATTAATTGTTTTTACTTGTCCTTAGTTTATTATTTAAAATTTAAATATGATTAGAAAGATAGTTAATACTAGTAATCATAGTCTCTATAAGATCGACACCCGATACTCAATATCCTATACTATTACAACAATATGTGCACTTGCATAGAACAATTTATATGGTAAGAGGATTGAAATATAAATATAACATGAGCCCGTGAGGTATAAACTAATATGTATATCATAATAGAATCCAAAAAATTATATCCAAATACTTAAAGTGTTGTATGTATTGAATTTGTAATTATTTTTAACAATAAAATAAATTAAGTTAAATTAATTATTACTTATTTATAATAATACGTACTATAAATAAAAATAAAATAATCATTTTATCGATTAATATTATTAGACATAAATAAAAATAAAAATAATGAATACATTATCAGTAATTAATAAATATAAAAATTAATTTTTTAATAAAATAATTAATATTTCATCATAATATTTTTCACATATATAATTTATATAGTTTATTAATTCCTAACGAACCTTTGTCGCATGGTTATTTTTACGAGTAACACATATCCATAAATTGTCACGTTAGTTAGAGTTAATGATATAACTTAATAAAAGTACTGATTTTGAAGTTTTCATGAAATATAATGGTCTCCCACGAGACTCTTAATGTATTAAAATTTTGATAGAATAATTAAAACTATATGGTAGATTGTTGCCTTTTACTGTTAAAAATATTATGCAATACTTCAGTATTAAAACCTTTCAATATTTTACCCTTTTCTTCTTTAAATTACTCGTGTAACCTCAGCTTGTGCTGAATTGTAGGTTGATAATGCGACTCATTGTAATGTTGATGGACCTTGAACTTTTCTTAGAAGTTAGAATTATTAAATGATAATTTGTTGGCGTTTAGTCATGAGTAAAAATCAGAATTCTTGAATGAGAAATTTATGGAGTTTATTTATGAATATTTTTTTAATTACTTATGGTTGCATGGATTAAATGGAAGTGTTAAAATTAAGTTAAGGAGTTATAATATATTAGATCAAATATGGAAGGGTAAGCTTGGAAAGATTAAAAAAAATGTTGTCTTGAATTCATAAGAGAAGAAGTTAAAGAAGGGTGCGTGGGTGAGAGATGTGTAGAAGTAAGGAAGAAAGAAAAGAAGAACCTAGAGGAAACTAGAAAAAGATGAAGAGAGTCGTGTAACAACAAGAGAAAAAGGAGAAACGTGTTTGAGAGGTTAGGGAAAGAGAGAGAGAGAGAGTCGTGTAAAATAAGAAAGAAAGAGAGAAGAAAAATGTAGAAAGAAGTAGAAGAAGAGAAGCAGAAACCGAACCAGAAAAGAAGAAGAAGGAAAGAAAGATAAAGGAGATAAGAAGTGGAAGAAGAAGATTCAACTGAGTTTTAAGTAACTCTTTATCTATTTTCTTGTTTTGATAGAAGAAGAAAGCAGAGAAACAAGTTTTTTTAATGTGCTGAAAATGAAGAGAGAAAGAAGAAGAACAAGAGATTTATGTTGTTAGATTTTATGAACTTTTAACTAGATCTTAGTTCTTCTAGCTTAGATAAACTAATAGTAGATTAAGTCTAAGCTCATTTTTGGATAATAGAGCTTTATAGAAATTCTATTCGTATATGATGTTTGAATGAAAATATGTTTGTTTGAAGAGAACCCAAAAAGTCGAATGCAAGAACAAGAGGAAAGACAAACTTGATCTTGGAGTTACAAGTAAATAGGTGGGTAGTATGTTTATAGTTATTATGATGATGAACTAAAATATTTGCTTGTACATATGCTAAATTACTTGTCTTGAATCATTGTGAATGAGGGAAAAATGTTCTGTGAATTTGATATTATGTTTACTTTGAAAGATACTACATTTGGTATTGATGAAAAACAAAAAAACTTCCAGAAGCATGAAAATATGAATATGATATTAAATATGTAAATATTGGAAATTTGCTTGTGTGGGTAAGAGAGATACCATTTTGTTCATCACGTGCATGTTAACCTAAAGCCTTCTCCCGGCTGCCAACTTGTGGCATATGAGCTTTGAAAAATGGACTCATTCTATTCATGGTGTAAACTTCAGTTTTGCCATTCTATTTTATGAGATTCTTTCGAGCCATTATGTTTGTGCATTACATCTTGAATTGTTGAACATAATGCATAATTGAGTGGCATGGTTTGATTATTAAATGAACATATGATCTGATTTATGTGGTACTATATTCTTGACTATGTGAATTCTCATAATTAAGAAATTGTGGATAATATAATCTGCTTAGACTAAAATGCAATATATATATATATATATATATATATATGCTTGAGCTGTTAAGCTCAGTGGTTAATATGTTTATAGCCAGCGATAACGAGCCATACACACACTCAAGCATATATATATCTCACCCCATCATTTTTCAATCTTCAGGTACAGACAAAGTAGATTATTGAATCTTGCAAACTTCGGCTGACTCCAAGAATTTCTTTTTCCTTTGTAACTAAGTTAGTTCAGAAACTTTTGATACTTTAGAAGCATATCAAACATGAGCATTCATAATTGTATTTTTTTATTATGCTACTGATCTGGCTTCTGATATGTTAGTTATGTACAATCTTTGTTTCGCCCAAAAAATGACAGTAAGAATTGCAGAGTTTCTCTTTTGAATGTATGCAGAAATTTCTTTTCTGTTAAGTGTCAATTGTGGTTAGGAATAAAATTGTTAGTTGTGTGATGGCTTTTGGATGGGTTTTCTTTAAGTAAATTGTTTTAATATGAGTCTTGTATGTATGGTTTATGTTGTTGGTTTCTGGTCTTGTGATATCATGTAAGGTGTATATAGACAACAGGGAAAGAAAAAGGGGGAAGCAATTGTGTTCTGAATCTTCAATGAATAAACTGTATTGATCTAGGTAGAATTAGATAAATTGTCTTTATGAAAGTTGTAGCTCTTTCTCTTAGCTTTCTAATGACATAAAGTGTTTAATTTTTAAACTTCGGGATTGAAAGTTACAAAGATTAGAAATGGGTGTGCAAAAGTTGCACTGTCATCGAATTACACGATCGTGCACAAGCACGATCGTGCTTGATGCCATTTCAGCTGGACGACTTCCGGCTCTCACAACTGTGACTCTTTGTTGTCACGGCCGTGACATTTTCATTTTTTTGTTTGTTTGTTTATTTATTTTTACTCCCACTAAGAATTTAATTCTTTTTCTTGATATTAGTTATATATATATATATATATATATATACTTTTATTTTAAAAAGTCCCCTAATTTTGACGCCTTGTCATTACAAAATAAGAACCGAGACTCGGGGCCAACATATAGGCTTTTTTATATCCTTTATGAAGAAGTTCTTGGATAACCAAATCTTTACATATTGAAGCACTGGTATGTCATTTCCAATTAGCAATATATGTCATCCACATATAGTATTAGGAAAATGACTGCACTCTCACTAACTTTCTTATAGAAACATGGTTCGTCCATATTTTAAAAAAAATCAAACTCTTTGATTGTCTCATCAAAATGGATATTCCAACTTCGTAATGCTTGCTTAAGTCCATAAATAGAAAATTTCAACTTGTATACTTGATTAGGAAATCTTGTGTTCAAAACCTTCAAATTGTGACATGTACACATCCTCCTGCAAATTCCCATTGAGAAATGCTATTTTAACACCCATCTGTTAGATTTCATAATCATAATATATGGCTATAGCTAAAAAGATCCTTATGTATTTTAAGATAGCTACTGGTGAAAAGGTTTCATCAAAATCAACTCCTTATTTTTGTTTGTAACCTTTAGCCGTTAACCTTACTTAGTATATATGTATATTATCATCCATGTCATTTTTCCTCTTAAAAACTCACTTGCATCCTATAGATGCATCCACCAAAGTCCATACTTAGTTAGTGCACATGAATTCCATTTTAGATCTCATGGTTTAATGCCATTTTAAAGAATTAATGTCAGACATTTCTTCTTTAAAAGTAGTAGGCTCATTATGTATGACCGATATATTATCCTTCCCTTTTTTAATATATAGATCTAATATAGTAGGGGATGACATATCCTACTAGTGCTTCATGGACTATATGTCTTTTAAACACTTGGTTATACATCATATTATCAACTTGAGGTTCTTGTTCTATTTTGATGTTAATTTGTGACTGTTCTACTTCTCTAAGTTCTACCTCACTCTCACTCCTTTCTTTGAGAAAAATTATCTTTCTAAGAATGTAGCATTTCTTAAGTTAAACACCTTTTGCTAAAGAGGATAGTAAAATTAATATCTGATACTCTTTTTCAGATACCCCACAAATTTGCATTTATCTTATTTAGCTTGAAACTTACCAGATATTGCAGCTTCATATAAGCATCACCTCTCCAAATCTTTAAGTGTGACAACCTCGGTCTTCTGCCAGTCTATATCTCATATAGTGTCTTGTCAACCAATTTGGATGAAACTTTGTTTAGAAGGTAAGCAACAGTTTCAATGACATATCCCCAAAAGGAGATGGGAAGGACTACATAACTCGTTATGAAATGTAATAGAGTATGATTTCTCCTCTCAAATACTCCATTATATTGTGGAGTTCCAGGAGGAGTCCATTATGAGAGAATCCCATTCTCTTTTAAGTAACTAAGAAAATCATAGTTGAAGTATTCACCACCTTGATCTGATCTAAGTGTCTTAATACTTTTACTAGTTTGTTTCTCAACCTTAAGTTTAAATTCTTTGACCTTTTTAAATGATTCAGACTTATGTTTCATTAAGTACACATAACTATATCTAGAATGATCATCTATGAATGTATTACAATATAAAAATCCACCTTTATTAGTAGTAGACATAAGCTCACATAAATCTAAATGTATTAGCTCTAATAATTCACTAGCTAGTTCTCCCTTTCCACTAAAGGGTAGTTAGGCCATCCTTTCCAAAAAATAAGAATATCAAGTTTCATATGATTCATAATCAAAATGATATAAATATCCTTCTTTATATAACTTTATGATTTTAGTTTCGTTGATATGACATAATCTACAATGCTATAAATAAGATGAATTTTGATCACTTAACTTTCCTTTCCTGCTATTTATGTCAAGAATTATCCTTTCAAAATATAACTCATACAAACCATTTCTAAGTAATCTAGATCCATAATAAACATCATCTTTATAAAAAAGAACAACTTTTATTTTTAATAATAAAGACAAATCCATTCAAATCTAAATAAGAAATAGAAATGATGTTTCTTATAACGATTGGAATATAATAAAATATTCAATTCTAATTTTACGCAGAAAGGCAAAGCTATACTATAAGTTTCTACAACTAATGTAACAACTCTTGCTCTATGCCCACTCGTAGGTCCACTTTGCCTTTCCTTAATGATCCACTCTATGATAACATTTTCATATTATCACATATATGAAAAAACACATCCAGTATTTAATAAGAATATGGAACAAAAGTAGAAAGATTGATCTATACCTAAAGAGACAGCTTTCTTAAGCTTCTTATCTTTTAGGATAGCAAAATAAGTTGGGCATTTCCTCTTCCAATGTCTATTGACTTCGTAGTGAAAGAATATTCCCTTGTCATTGCTCTTCTTCTTGACACCACCTTTTGACTTTACTACTTTAGCAGAAACCTTCTATTTCTTGTTATTAGTCTTCTTAGAGCTCTTTTTCTTGCTCTTAGAAAATCCACAATAAAAATAGAACTGGGTTCTTTCTTAAGGCACTGTTCCGTAGTCTTGACCATATTCAATAGTTTGGGTGATGACATATCCTTTTGATTCATGTGGAAGTTTATAAAGAACAGTGAAAAGCTTGAATTAAGAGATTGCAGCACCAAATCAATGCTTAACTCATGGTCAATGACAAAACCTAATTGTGCTAATTTTTCAATATACCCCATCATCTTCAACATGTGTAGGTTCACTGAAGATCCTTCTGCCATCTTGCATTGAAATAATGCCTTAGAGAGTTGATACCTCTCCACCCTGTTTTATGTACCAAACAACTCCTTGAGATGCATAATAATAAAAAGAGCATCCATGTTCTCATGCTTCCTTTGAAGCTCTGGAGACATGCTATTCAACATCACATATGTAGCTTGCTCATCATAAAAGATATAATGTTTATATCTATCCTAAGCCTTATTAGTCTCATCTAAACTAAGCTTTGGTGGAATAGGAATGTCAAGAACATACAACTTTTCCTTCTTGAGAACAATTCTCAAATTTTAAAACCAGTTCGATAAGTCAGGTCCAGTTAACTTGTTAGCATTCATAATGCTCCTCAATGTCAAATGTATACTTATTTTCTATGTCAATAACTAAAAGACATAAAAGAAGCAAGTATTAGTTTATATAAAAAAATTAAATAAAATAAGGACTTTAATAAATACTTGATTACTTTCACAATTTTATTCAAAATAATAAACCTCACTATTAAATCGACAAAATTATCAAATAATTTCTTAGCGAGCTAAGATCTTATTTAAAAATAATTGATCTTAAGTTTGCTCAATAAACCAATTAAATTTAAGTAAGGTAGATAATAACTTTATCAATCACATCTTATGTGACTCCTAGATTCGTTATGTGACAACCCTTTGCCATATATATGTATATATAATTCTTAACCCTATTAAATATATATATGATCATGAGTTTACTTATCCAAATCATATAAATTTAGTTAAGTAGGACCTATTAATTTAAGATATAACATGTTTGGGTTAAAATGGCCTTCGATTTGCTCAACAAGCCACATAATATCAAAACTTTGATTTTATTCTTAAATAATAGAAAGAAACTATCACATTCTCAAAGTGCATGTAATATGTAATTGAAAGATTTAAATTTAAAAAATTTTTGGTCTCATAAAAAAATACAGTCTCATTATATTTGTAATTTCTAACATAATTTAATTATGATTGAAATCAATTAAAAACAATTTAGGAATAACATATAAATAAAAATCAAATTTAATAACTTTAATTGCACAATAATCATTTCAAAAATTTATTATTAAAATATCAAATATAATTAACAAAATACATAAAGTAAAGAGTCCCTTTATTAATTAAAACAATAATATCATATATTAAAATTCAAACATTGATTGATTGTAGGGGGCATAAACTAATAATCTTCCCACTTACACTAAATCCAATTGCTTATGTATCTAATACCATATTCATCTATATGTCGATCATGACTTTTTTTGGGACAACGACTTAGTGAGTGGATCTGTAAGATTCTCTTTAGTGGGAACATCTTATAACGTAATGTCTTTTTGCTCCACTATTTTCGTGATCAAGTGAAACTTTTTAAGTACATCTTTAGACTATCAATGAGACCTTTGTTCCATTGCTTGTACAATGACACCATTATTTTCACAGTACAATACTATTGACCTAATAATGCTAGAAACCACTCCAAGTTGGCGAGGAACTTCTTAATACAAATTGCTTTCTTTGTCACCTTTAAAACTAAAATGTACTTTGTCTCGATTATAGAATCATCAATGGTTAGTTATTTGAAACTTTTCTACCATACTACACTAATATTTATAGTGAAGATTTAACCTAACTGTGATCTTCTATCATCATAATCAGATTAGACACTTACATCTAAATACCCCTAAACTCTTAGTTTAACTCCTCTATAGATTAAAACATCTTTAGTTCTTCTTAAGTAATTTAAGACGCTATTCATAGCCATTTAGTGATCATCATCATAATTAGCTTGAAATCTTCCTTTTATGCTCAAAGTATAAAAGACATCTTATTCAGTACACAACATTGCATACATGATTTATTCAAATGGTTGAAGTATATGAAGCAAATCTATTTTATCTCTCTTTTTGTGTCTTTAGAAACATACTTTATGCAAGAGAAATCTCATGTAATATAGGGAACAATTCTCTATGTTAAACCTCTTTAGCACTTTGTCTATATATATGGATTAAGAGCTAAATAACCTTTTTAATCTTATAGATCTTTATTCCTATAATATAGGCTACTTATTCATGGAGAAGTTATTAGAAAACCAAATTTTATAGATTAGAGCATAGTTATGTCATTTCCATTCGACAAAATATCATTCCCATATAACCCTAGGAAGACGACTACACTCCCATTAACCTTCTTATAAACACATAGTTTGTCCATATTTTTTATAAAATAAAAATCTTTGATTGTCTCATCAAAATAGAAGTTCCAAATTTATGACATTTGTTTACGTCCATATATAGAATTTTACAACTTACATACTTAATTAGGAAACCTTTACATTTAAAAATTTTAAGTTGTGTCATGTATCTCAAGCAAGCTTCCATTGAAAAATGTTGTTTTGACATCCATTTGTTAGATTTTATAATTATGATGATATTTAATTATAATCAATAAGATCTTTACGGACTTAAGCATAACCATTGGTGAAAGGTTTTATCAAAATCAACTCTTTGTTTTTGTTTATAAACTTGAGCCATTAGCTTTGCTTTGTATGTGTGTACCCTAATATCAATTTTATTTTAAAAATCAGTTGCATCCGATAAATATAATACCATAGATAGCATCCACCAAAGTCAATACTTGGTTAATATACACAGATTTCATTTCAGATCTGATGACTTCATGCCATTTTAAAGAATCAGTGTCAAACATTGCTTCCTTAAAAGTAGTAGACTCATCATCCATAAAAAATACAATTTATTTTCTCTTTTAAATTTTTAAATATAATCTAATAGTGGGATTGTATATCTTACTAGTATATCACATATTATGTGTCTCTTAAACCCTTGGTTGTATATCATATGTCTTAATTTGAGGTTCCTGTTCTATCTGGATGTGAATGTGTTTTTCTTAAAATTCTTTAAGTTCTACCTTGCTCTCACTACCTTCTTTGAGAATAAATTGTCTTTATAGGAATGTTGCAAGGCTTAAGACAACACTTTTTGCTTAAGAAGATGGTAAAATTCATATTCAACACTTTCTTTTAGATACCCTATAAATTCACACTTATCTAATTAAGCTTGAAACTTATCATATATTACATGCTTTACATAAGCATTACATACCCAAATTTTTAGGTGTGATCAATTTAGCCTACTACTATTCCATATCTCATACAAAGTTTTATCAATCAATACGTTCCACAATGATTTGTCTCTTTTTGGAGATATTCCCTTAATTTACTACATGTCTTTTAAATATGAAATGTACCTGTTGTGCCCAAAAAGTTATAAAAATTACCTTGGCCATTTAACTCACAAATATATGAGGTAGTTATAGTGATTACCTAGGGTCGTCTCCCAAGGAGGTGAAATTGGTTAACTAAAATTAATTTTGAATTAAAAATAAAATAATACAATCTTAAACACTTTATCTCGAATTGTTGAGTAAAAGAATTTAAAGCAAATCTTGCAATTAAACTAAAAAGTAAATTGAATCGATCGGAAGCAAAAACGAGTAGAAATCGAAGTGGAAAACTCTTGAAAATTAACTTCACTAATTTAATCTCCTATGCATGATTAAGGGGAACTGATTGGACAGTTCTCTTACCGAAACTAACAGTTTAGCCCTAAGATTAACTTGAATAATTAACTAATCTAACTTTCATATTCGACAAGTTATCACCCGAGTTAACTATGGAAACTCAACTACTAATTACCTCTTAGGTTAATATATTTCTAATTCTTAACCTAAGCATCTATAGTTTCTTGTTCCATATTAAACTTCTCCTCTCGGTCTATCATTTAATACCAAAATGATGCAAAGTTTGATCATGCTATTACATCCATTCATTTCAGTTTAGAAACTATAACAAACATAAGACAACAACACAATCCCTCAATCAAACTTATTTGACTAAAATAGCTACATTAATCCTCAAGAAAAGAGATCAGCCCATCATAGAAATTACAAGATTCATCTTATTTAAACTCTTCAATCTCATCTTGATCAATATAAAAGAAGTATTAAAGCAACAAATCAAGTAAATAACCTAAATAAACTATTAAACGCTAACAAAGTATGGCTCGGTTAAGTATAATAGGACATGAATCTATAACAAACAAGTAAATGTAGCAAAACAATAAGAAATAGTAAACATAAAGAGTAAAAAATAGTGGGTGAGGGAGTTGCTCCTGCCACTTTCCACATTAGCTCTTGCCCTCTGCTTCTAGTTGATGTTCACCCAAAACAACTGATTGCTGACGCTACCTACCCCTTTTTGCTGCTCTTCTCCTTCTTTCTTCTTAGCTAAAGCTCTCTCCTTCTCTGCTCCACACTTCTCTCTATCTCCTTTTTGTCCCAACCGAATGAGTGTGTCTAGGATATGTGGAATGAAGAGTGAATGAATGATGTCACTGCCACCCTCCTATCCTTTCTATTTATAGCCTCATCTGGGTTTATTTTTTTGTGCCCCTTCATCCTACAATTGCCACGTAATAAACATATGGATTAACGAAGTGCATGAGAATTTGCATGAGGGCTGGTCAAAGACATAATTGTCACCACCTAATGCACAGTGGTGAAAAAGTGTCACCACTGTGTAAGAGAGTGGGCCCCAGTCACAGTATGGTTTCTCGGTGGATTGCTCAAACGAGAGTCTCTCTTTTCAATAAAAGAATGAAGTGAGGAAATCATCAATACGGCTATAAGAGTTCAATTCATCTAACGATGCCTGAATGCTATTTTTGCCTAGTCGGTGAAGCTACGTCTTGTTGGCATTTACCTTGGCTTCAATCACAGAAGATGTCAGCAATCCTTCAATCATGTACATTGGTTAGCTGGGTAGTGCTGTAGTTGTTGACAGATGGATTGTTTCCATTCGGTAGATAAGACCGTGAATACGCCAGTGGTAGTTAAAAATTGTTCTTCCATTTGTTTGATGAGTTGGAGAGAGTTAGTAGCTAGTGGAGTTTTATAGGCAGAAATCATTAGAAGATTAGGTCCTCAATAATTGAGTTTAACTAATGATTCTAGAGTAGTTTTTAAACATTGTTGATAGGCTCCTTCGAGGCAATGTAGATTGAACTGATTGATTAAATCCCAAGTAACTTCATGTCTTGGAGGTTCATCTATTGGTGGGTGCATTCCATTGCTTATCCCAATCTTAGTAGGTAATTTAGTATGTTTTATAGTTAATTAGATGACTTGTGCATGTTCAAGTTTAGAATTGTGTTAGTGTGATTATATGTTTTTGTTTTTGAATGTTATGTAGTTTAGAGCATGCCATTGGGCTTTAATTTTATGCGATTGAGGTGTTTTGATGTGTTTGTTAGTGTCTGAGATCAAGTAAAGAAGATCAGAGAAGTTTGGAGAAAGCTTGGAGGAAGACTTGGGGTGACAATCATGACAGAAGCAACCCAAACATGGCCACAATCATAAATGAATGGGCCACGATCATGAAAAAAGCTAATTTCATGGATCACGATCATGGCAGGTAGATCATGATTGTGGCAGGTAGGCCACGATCGTGACATACCTGCCACGATCCTGGCAGGTGCGATGCAGACTGGGGATCTGCTTCCATTTCTATTTTTGGATGGTTGTTTTGGACTTTTTGGCGTGAGTAAAACCTATTTTTTTAATCTGAAAAGGTAAAAACACTATAAAAGGAAAGAGGAGTGACCTTATCAAGGAGCCTTCATCTTACCAATTAAAGAAAGAGCCAAGGAGGAGAAAGAAGAGAAAAGAGGAGAGAAGAAGAAGAGCAGAAGGAGTTGCTGCAGTCACCTTCAGTCATCCTTTCCAAGTTAATTTCTCATTTTATCTTTATGTTTATTTCATTTAATGTATGAGATGGATATGAGGATGATGACTATTTGTTTAAGGATGTTCTAAACTTCATTTGGGAATTGTCCTTGAATCAATTGTGATTTGATTTCTTTTGATGTTAATGTGTTAGGTATTGTGATTTTTTGTCATTTTTTCACACTTCGGTAAAATCGAGAGAGTGAACTAATAGTAACATGATTAAGTTGGTAGTGAGAGTTAACAACCTAATAGATCACATAAACAATCAAATCGATAATTATATGCCAAAAGATCATGTGTCAGGACCCGATTGTTTATTAGGGTGCTTAAAAATTAATTGGACTGTGGGCTATTTGTTAGTTGAGAAATTGCAATTTCAGAACATGGGATTCAATTAAGGATTATGATTTTGGGTTTAATGATTAGGTCTAGAGAGAGGATAATCAACCTTTTGAAAGTTTAGGATCAATACCCACTAACTCAAAAATAATTAAAGTAACAACTGACAACAGGATAAATCCCATATTCTCATAATTAGTTAATCTTATCTTGTGTGATTTCTTGATTGTTAAATGGGTATGCTTAATTTTGATTTTTTTGTGTTAATTTTAGAATTTCATTTTCAATCGATCCATATTCAATTACTTTATTTTCTGGTCACTTTTATTTTCATTTTAATTATAATTTTTAAACCTTAGAAGTTAGGATTTAATTAATTCACTAATTCCTCGTGGGATCGACACCTCAACTATTATGCTTACGACCCATGCACTTATGGAACATTGAGGGTTTTATAAAGTTAAAACTTGCTTAACAATATACAAAATTTTGTGTTTTTTTCATAAACCTAGCACAAGCAGGTAAGTTAATAAGGCATGTAATTTTGTTTCAATAAACAAAAACAAAACCCTAATATATGTTAGGCCAATCCATAAAACAATGCTTTTAAACCGTTAAACTTATTAAATCAATAATGACCAAGCAATTTAAATCAAGTTAAACAATTAATGGCTCTAATATCACTTTTGAGAAATCAACTATAATTGATTTATGAGCATAGCAAAATTAATTTTTATAAATTTTTGATCAAATAACTTGAAAAAAATAATTATAAATAAAAGGGTTGAAAAATACCTAATCCAAAATCCTATAGAACTTTTCTTCTCCAACTGCCAACCAAAAGCTATTCATATGTCTAGCTTCTAATAATATTCATAAAGCAGAGGAAAGACCTTAAACATTGTAAGAGGAAAGACAGGAGTGCTAGCTCTCTTATACCTTTTTCCTATTTATAAAAAAGGACACTACTAATTAAAATTAAATTTCTAAATACAAATGAAGTCTAACTCAATCATAATTATAACTTAATCTTAATAAAATCAAATATTTCATTTTAATCACTAAAGGTTCTCAAACATCATAATTAAGTCCAACTTAATTTAAATTAAATTTTTTTCTTTTAAAATTTTTTTATATGTGACCTATTAGGTTCTTAATATATTAATAATGATTATAAATTAGAATTAAAATTAGACAAATAAAAACTTTTTAATTTATATCTAATTCCTTAATTAAAAAATTTATAATCATAGAACAAGATTAATATTTAGCAACATGTCATAAGTAACCAAATATTAGGAATATCAAAGTGATTTGACTTAACTTGGCTATGTATGGTTATAATGTATAATTTAATCATTTTGTCATTTAATATTCTAATTGAACATAGAGAATAAAATTGGTGTTTACTCTATTTAAATTAATTATGTTCATTCATTCTAATTAGTAATTGATTATAATTGATGTTTGAAAATATCTTTTCAAATCTTAATTCACTATAGCTATAGAATTCTTTAAATCACTACTAATCAAGAACAATATAAGATTCTCCCTTATTACTTTAGATTAATGAATCCTTTATTGACTTACTCAACCATCTCCATACATTTCATACTATATATCATAAATAGAATAGGTCATAAGTAGCATCAAAATATAATAATTCCTATATGAGGTACCTCGGTAATCTCAAATTTAAGGATTAATTACAAAACTATCATAATAAAGATATCTATAGACATATAAGTAATATTCCATTTAGGATCCTTATAATCGGGCCAATCAAGTAAACTTATTATCTAATAAGAACCTACATATTAGAATCTCTATACTTTAATTTAAGATATAAATTACTTTTTTATAATAAAGAAACATAATATGTGCTTGTTTTATTGTTTTTATCAATATTCCATCTTTTTTTGGTAAATGAATGATGAATTACCATAAATGAAACTATTACACCATTACAATGAGTTTAAAGATAAAAATGAGACTACTCTATATTATAAATGATAACCAAGGAAAATAGTAAGAAAAGCATATCAAAATGAGAAGATTCAGAAAATTTAGAGTTGCCATTTTCTCTTCATGTCAGTTGGGAGGAATCTTTGTGCATCTTTGGCAAAAATTCTTGCTTGAATTGGGTTGACAGTTATGTCGGCTAGTTGGTATTTCTCTTCCTTTACGTTAATGAATCTGCAACTATTTCTTTCTTTCCAAATGTTATATATGGACATTGAGAAGGAAGTAGTAAAGAGGACTGCATTTGGAGCTCCTTTCCTTAATTTGGTAATTACCCACTACAATACGAACTCCTAATAATATTTGCAATATTGAGCAGGTAACAAATGCATAATACAACTCCAGATAGCTTTAGAATAATTACATTGAAAGAAAAGATGATCACGGTCTTCAGAAGCCAAGTTAAAAAGAACATATAAGTCATCAGCATTACCGTGCCATTGATTTATAGTTTGGAGTTGATTTTTGATAACTAGCCAAGTGACGAAGGTTGCTTTAAAACTAATGGTATTGTTCCATAAAAAAGGAGAACCATAAGACCACCATTGCGTTATTAGTAAGGAGACTATAACATGATTTGATAGAGAATACGCCATCTGCCATAAGCTTCTGTGTAATATGATCCTCCTTGACTGTATTAGAAAGTAGCGGAAAGTGAGCCATAAGGGATATGGAACCTCTAAAGTTAGCTTACCATTCTCCATTGGCCATCAAAGAAGATACTTTTAGACTTAAGGGCATTCGGTTTTGTAACCTCTGAAATTTAGGAGAGGAAATAAGGGAACTGATGTCCATCCAATTATCAAACCACACATATGTTTTTTCTCCATTGTTGATTGTGTGTTTGATATGCGGGTAGATGGTATCACGTAATTGCATCCTCTGTTTTAGTATCCATGAGTCCTCCTGAGAGTAATCCACCTGCCAAAAGTTAGAGTTTTTAAGATATATTTCATGTATCCCCTTTGTCCATAAGGCATTACTATTAGTGTATAACTTCCATAACCTTTTACACATTAAAACTTTTTGTATATTAGAGATTAGAATAATCCTAAGACCACCATGTTTTTTATGCATCGTAACATCCTACCATTTCACTCGAGCTTTTCTGGAATTTCCTACTTAACTCGTCTAAAGAAAGGATTTCATAATTCTTTCCAGCTCATTGATACCTTTTTTAGGTAAGGCAACATGAGCAATCCAATATGTATGCAGACTACTGAGTGTAAGTCGAGCTACATAAGAGAGGAAGCAGTTTTGCCAAGCCATAACCTGAGACTTCATTCTTTCAATAATTGGTAAACATTCACTATAACTTTCAATATTCCATTTTGATGAAACTATAACTAGAAATAATTGATAAATAATACATAAATGCAAATCAAATCTTATAGTTATGATTTTATTATAATTTCAATTACATAGTAATTATTATAAAGATTTTACCTTTAGTATTAAAACATTAAATATAATTAAACAATATAAAGATAAAAAAGTGCCTTATTAATTAAAATAATAATGACATATTAAATTACAACTAATCAATTGACTGTAAAATATAAAATAACATATAATAAATTTAAACTCCATTTTCCTTTATATTATTTTGGCTAAAATACATACATTATGCCCCCTCTATTTAAAAAATGAACTTATTAGCGCCTTTGACCACCAGTCAAAGGAGCTTAAAATTCAAAAAGACTTTTTTTACTCTTGTATTATGATTACATCACCATAAATGTACATGCTCCATTTTTGGACAAAAATACCCTTTTAGATTTTTGTTGACTAAAATACAATAAAACCCTATATTTTTTGCTTTATTTCATTATGCCATCTATTTCAAAAATAAAAATTATTTTAAGCATGAATTACATTTTGATCGTTAATAAATAAAAAGGATAAAATTACTGAAAATATCATTACCTTCATAATTGTACTTAATGACTGTTAATTTATGAAAAAATTAAAAAAAGAAAATTTATTTATGAAACAAAAATTAAAAAAATAATAACAATAATAAAATAAAATATCACCAGTTTTATGTTTCCCTATTGCTCTATAAAATATAAAAATGGTGATATTTTATTTTAATTTTGTTTCAAAAATAAATTTATTACTAGGAAGAGAAAACTATCTTTTTTCGTGCATAATGAATGAAGAAAGAGATCAATAGGCTCCAAAGTTATCGGTTGCAAGGTAGTAGAACTTAAAAGGCAATATATAAGCTATTAACTTGAATTATAATACCATTCTATCATGGAACTACTGTAAAATCAAAGAGAAACATCTAACTTAAAACTTTTGTGGAAAGCTAAAGAGATTAATAAAAGTTTTATAAAAATCTTTCCAGAGTGGACTCTTAGCAATTTTATATAGAAGTCTAAAGGTTTACGAGAGCATAGCAATTTGATATAATCTAATGGTCGACTATTGCAAAACGAGGCCCATCGAGTACCCTTGGACAGTTAGACCTCGATTCCAAAATTTTTAAAAAAGAAATAATCATCAATAATAAAATAAAATATCACCATTAAAATGTTGATATTTATTTTTTTCCATAAATTAATGGTCATGAAGTACAATTATGAGAACAATTACCATTAAAAATGCTGATATTTCTTTTTTCATAAATTAACAGTCATGAAGTACAATTATGAGAACAATAATATTTTTAGTAATTTTTTCCTTTTTTATTTATTAACGATCAAAATGTAATTCATGTTTAAAATAATTTTTATTTTTGAAATAGAAGGCATATGAAATAAAGCAAAAAAATATAGGAGTTTAATGTTATTTTAGTCAAAAAAAGACTAAAAGGGTGTTTTGGATAAAAATGCAACATGTATAGTTATGGTGATGTCATCATAATATAGGGGTAAAAAAGTCTTTTTAAATTTTAAGCTCTTTTGACTAGCGGTCAAAGGAGGTAATAAGTTATTTTTTAAATAGAGGGGGGCATAAGGTTCCAAAGGATAAAACACAAGGGTTAAATGCATTTTAGCCTATTATTGTCTAAGTTATAGTGTTGACTACAAAAGTATATTAATGTTACGATTCTATAGATTAATGATCTTTTCATTTCTTTATATGTCAATTTTTAGGAACTATGTTTTTGCAATTCTCTATATATCAAAGTTGTCCTAATCTTTGATGCCACAAAACATAAGAATTTTTTCTATTCTTATTATCGACAAAAACTTCATACATCCTACTATAAGAAATAGATACATAGTTTGTACTAAACCTGAATGTAAAAGGTAAAGTGCCCATTAATCTCTCTTTAGTTATTACTCAATTAGTTACTTAGTCCTATCTAATAAAACAAAAGGAAAAAGAAAAAAAAAGATTATGATATTTGATGTCTTGGTTAGTTTGTTAGTAGATAACAAACTGTCACTAAACTTAGGCATATATAAGGTGATTTGAGGTGACAATTTCACAAGGCTTGATGAGTTACCAAATAGTGAGTTTCATTAGATGAATAAATAAATTTTCTATATGTATTTTTATGAAAAAGATTAATATATGATCATATATGATTGATTGCTCTCGTATCTACTATCCAAACTCTTTTATTCATGAGATCAAGAAAAGAAGATTCAAGTGAGTGGCCAATACTCGTACAATCTATATATTTGGTATAAGTTGCTTTTATCACTCCTTTTTCTTCAAAAGTCTACATCATCTCTTACTATATATAGTTATTAGGCACTTCTTTCTTATAAGTCAAAATATCATTTGTACTTTTTTATCACTTAAGAGTGTTTTATCTACAAAAGTAACTACTCTAGTATGGTCCTTTCCTCCTTGATTTTTATACACCTTATACCATTCAGGATATATATGTAACTTAAAGAAATTTTCTTTCTGATGTCCCTTTGCATCACAATAATACTTATTCTCATTCTTCATAAAGCTCTATTTTTTTCCCTTTTTCCTCCACTACCCTTACATTTATCTCCTCTCCCATTCTTATATTTAATAAGCATAGTTGCATTCTCATGTCCATCAGTTATCCTATTGTGAACTTTCCTTTGTTTCTCTAGACGTAAAACCATTGAATATGTTTTGTTTATAGAAGGTAAAAGATTTATAAGAAGGATCAGATTCTGTATTTTTTCATATGATTCATCTAAACCCATCAAAATTCTAACAATCTAGTTTTATTAAAAAAATTTACCAACCACCTTACTAACTTCACATGTAAAACAAGGTATAAGTTAAATACAATTTAGTTCATCACATAACCTTTTCAATTTAATGTATCAAGCTACTACACTCATTGATCCCTTCGCAACTAAACTTATTTCTCTCTATAGCTAATACTTCAATAGGCCATTACTTTCTCCAAATCTTTGCCTCACAACTCCTTAGAAGTTGAAAGTATACAAATAATCTTCTATTAATTCCTTAAAAATCAATTTTATTTCTATAATATAACATACAATTAATCCTTTTCCATTTTCCATATTCTGTTGAATTTTAATTAGGCATGACATACTTCTATTGGATCCCTCTATAATTATGGGTTAATAAATATTTATTAGTCATGGAATTCCTTAAGTGACTTCAATGGATTGGATATGCGTTTGAATTGGAGTCTTCATTAGGAATTCAAAACGATGTATAGGAAAATATTTTTAAACATTAGAAATCTTTACCATTTATTGAAAAACCTTGAAACACTTCATAAGACTATTATAAATAGAGGAGAAGAGATATGTTTCATCAATTTTCATTCATAACATAAGTGAGAGCTACTTTAGAGTGTTAAGAGATTGAGAAATATCTCCAATTTCTCAAGCTTGAGTATGTTAGTGATCCACTACAAATTGTAAGTTGGTGCAACATTGTAATCCATCCTAAATAGTGTGAGCATTTGAGTTAGCCTTTAGTTTAAGCTAGAGAATAAATCATTGTAATCTTACTATATTATAGTGGAAGATCATATGGACCTCTGATCTATAGTTTTTTCTTTTATATTGGAGTTTCCTTTTAAAATTATGGTGTTCTCCTTCTACTCTCTTACTTACTTCCATATTATTTTTTAGTGCCTATTTTAATCATACAAAAAGGGAAAAGTATAATTTTCACTTTATTACCTTTTTCTTAACAATGGTATTAGAGTTTTCGTGTAAAAGAGTCATTTTTCTTACATGATTTAAAATGGAGGGTCCCTTTACTTATGATGGTGACATGCTCAAACTTATTGCGAAAAATTACTCCTATTAGAAGTCGACGATAGAGGACCATTTGTATTACAAACATCTATATGAGCCAATCACAAATGAGAATAAGCTAGAGGGAAAAACTGACAAAAGATCAGAGCTCCTAAACTAAAAGGTGATGACCATGATTAATAATTTCATTAATAAAAGCTTATTCAAGCAGGTGTTAATATATAACAATGCATATGAATGTGGATGAAACTAAAATCCATGATTCAAAAAAATATGCCTCAAATCAAAGCTCACCTAGTAAGATGCTTGGTTAAGTTAAAGTATAAGGATGATCAATGTATGAAGTTAGAGTATAAGGATGATCAATGTATGAAGTTAGAGTATAAGGATGATCAATGTATGATCAAGTAAACACCTTCAAGGGGCTCATAAATCAACTAATAAAGATCCAGATAAAGAATAATAATGAGTTATAGAGCTTTCTACTTCTCAATTCATTATTTGAAAGTTAGAATGCTCTTATTTCACACTTAGTAACATGATCCCAAGAGGAAAACTCATTATCGAAACTGTTGCTAACAACTTATTGAATGAAAAAGCTCAGAGAAAGTAAGGAACATGGCATATTAGCATAATCTGAGTCGAGAACATAGGAAGAAGTAAGACCTATAGAATGATAAAAGTAAAGGTTTTGATAAGTCAAGAGGGCAGTCCAAATCATGCCCAATAATTAACTACTATTATTACGATAAGCCTAGTTATAAGAAATTAGAATGTTGAAATCTTAAGGGAGATTAGAAGAATGAGACTTTTAAGCCAAACTAGAAGACCAAAAAGAGAAAGAAGAGAAGAGCGTAAGCATTGTAAAAGATTATGATAATATTTTCCTCATTAAAGCGTCTCCTTTTATATAGCCCCGTATGGAGAGTTTTTCTCAATATATCAAAAAGATGATTTTGGCACAGTTAAGATGAGAATTAACTAAATAGTAAGATTGTATGGATTAACAATGTCATCTTAATGACTAATAATATGTGTAAACTCAAATTGAAAGATGTAACACATATTCCTGATATACTCTTGAATCTTATTTCTTCCAAAAAGCTAAACGGTGCTAGCTATATAAACTAATTTTGTGCGAGAAGATGGAAACTTTTAAGTAACAACATGATCACCGTGAGAGGAAGAAAGGAAGGTTAACCATATGTTACACAAGCAAACTTATGTAAAGGATAAACTAATGTGTCCTATGATAACTCATACTTGATGATGTGGCATAAGAGTTTAGGACATATGAGTGAGAAGGATTTACAAATTCTTACTCATAAAGAACTCCTTCCTAATATGAAAGGTCAAACGCTTGAATCACACACTCATTCTTTGGCTGGTAAACAATATAGTTTTATTTTCCATACCTAGTCAGCCATATAGGAGAAAACATGTTCTTGATTTGGTACATTATAATGTTTACTCAATGATAGAAAAATTAATTGCGATGAATTATGTTCTATTACTTTTATTGATGACCACTTAAAAAAGGTATAGGTGTCTTTGTTAAGAAAAACAGGTACTCAAGGCATTTAAAAAGTTTCCTGCCAAGGTGGATTGCAAGATAGATTAAAAAAATGAATGTGTCAGAGCGAATGATAGTGGACAGTACCATGACCTATTTAAAGCATATTACAAGTTATTTAGCATCCAGATCGAGAAAACACCATAATTAAATGGCGTAGTTGAGAGAATAAACTAAACCATTAAGAAAAGGATCTTATTCATACTCTCTTATGCCAATCTCCCTCGGTCATTTTGGAGAGAAGTTGTAAAGACAATCATCAATATTATTAACTACTCTCCCTCAGGTCCTTTAGATGGAGGTATCATAGATGAAGTATGGACAGGAAAGAAAGATTCATATCCCTAAAGATGAATGCCCTAAATATGATTCAAAGATAAAATTATGCATATATCTTGAACTCACCATAAGAAGAATTTGGCTATCAATTGTGGAACCTTGTAAATAAGAAGATTGTGAGAAGTTGAAATGTTTTATTTTTCAAAGATCAAACCATATAAGATTTCAAGAAGCAAAAGGAAAACCTAAACATAAGGTTAATGCCTACTATGATCGTAATTCATGACCTATGATACATGATAATCTAGTGGGACAAAGCAGTAAAAGCAATCGTGATCAAGCTAATGATGTGCCTAATCACATTGAGTCTTTAACAGAGGAGTTTTCATCAACTAAGATAAATGGCATAATGCCTATAGAGTTTATTGAGCTAGAACCTATAGAGCAACCCCTTTTAAGAAAGACAATCATATACTAGATATCTTCCTAATGAGTATTGCATACTCATTACTAAAGAGAAGCCTCAAAGCTACAATGAAATCGTAGTTGATGTTCAAAAAGAAAAATTATTGAAAGCCATATAAGAAAGGATGCAATAAATGTATGAGAACCATACTTATGATCTACTAGAGTGCCTTTAAGGTAGATAAGCCTTAAAGAACAAGTGGGTGTACAAGCTAAAAAACTAAGGAGAACAATCCATAACTAAGGTATAAAGCTAGAATTGTTATTAAAAGTTGCAATTAGGAAAAGGGAGTTGATTTTAAAGGGATCTTTTCACCTGTGGTAAAGATGTCATTTGTATGTTTAGGTCTTGGTCTAGCCATTAGTTTACACTTAAAGATTAAACAACTCAATCTCAAGATAATACTTCTATATCAAGACCTAGAAAAGGATATTTATATGGAGTAACTTAAGGGCTTTGTAGTTTCAAGAGAATAACATTTGGTGTGCCGATTGAAAAAGAGCCTTTGTAGTTAAAAACTAGCACCAAGACAATGATACAAGAAGTTTGACTCCTTTATGGCTGAACATTACTTTAAGAAAACTCACACCATCCATTTTGTCTTTATGAAGAAGTAACTGGTGGTGACTTCATTATACTTCTACTATATATTGATGATGCGTTGATTATTAGGCATGTTAAGAAGAAGGTTATTGCATTTAATAAGGCATTGAGTAAATCATTCACCATAAAAGATTTAGGACTAACAAAGTAAATCACTGGAATAATGATAACTTCAGATCATTCCAAGAAGTTCTTATAACAAATGATACATTAAGAAAGTACTTGAGGGGTTCATTATATATAAAGTGAAGCCAATTAACACCACTTGCAGGACATTTCAAGTTGAGTAAGAAGAAAAGTCCAACAAGTGAGAAAGAAAAGGAAGAAATGATAAACGTCCTGTATTTGTTTGCTGTTGGTAGCTTATGTGTGCCATAGTGTACACTAGGCTAATCATTTCCTACACTGTCAATATTTGAGTTAATTCTTACCCAAACCTAAAAAGAATGTTAGGTAGTTATGAAATGGATACTCTGATATTTCTAATGTACAACTAGGGGTGCTTATGCTTTGGTAAAGGAAAACCTGTGTTAAAAGGATTAATAAATATAAACATGATTAAAGATGTAGATTTCAAAAAGTTAATGTCATAATATTTGATTATTGTTGTACGGAGAGCTATGTCATGATAGTCAAAGCATAACTAATCGAAAAAGGAAGGATCTTTCCAGACAGAAGGATTCTCTGCCTCTGTGGGGTGTTATTTATCAACGAAACATTTTTCTTATCCCTTCATACCTTAAAAACTTTACAAGTCTTCTATAAATATAGGGGAAGAAATGTGTTTCATTAACTTTCATATACAACACAAATTAGAACCATTTTAAAGAGTGAAAGCTAAAGAAAAGTCTCTAACTTTTTAAGCCCGAGTATATGAGTGATCTACCATAAAATGGTGAGACATTTGAATATTGTAATCCATCCTAAATAGGATGAAGAGTTGAGTTAGTCTCTAATTTAAGCTAAAGAAGAAATCATTGTAATCCTACTATATTATAATAGAAGATCTTATAGACATTTAGTTTTATGATTTTTTTTGCATTATAAATTTTTTAAATATATTTTGATGCTCTCCTTCTACACTCTTACTTTCATAATGTTTATGTTAATTTTAATCATACAAAAAAAGGAAACTATAATTTTCACTTAATTACGTTTCAAATTCACCTTAGCTCACAATACAAGTTTCATAGATATATTTTATGAAAGATAATTGTTTTGAATGGGAGGAACAGTCACCATTAACTTTCCTAGTTGATCTAAAAAATGAAGAGCAAGTGGATCTCTAGAAATCTGTATTGTTGTTGAATTTGGATCCTTCCATCAGTTGACTTCCAATTGAATCTTGGCTTTTCTACAATGTAAATTTAGTTTAATACCTTTTACACCATGTACATAATCTATCACCTTCTTCTTGTATTCTACTTAAAAGAAAGGAAAAAAGATGAAAACATAGATATACATACAGTACTGTACCAACTTTAATAAGTAAAAGCTTAAAGAAAATGCTATAAAAGGTGTCTAACCATATAACCGTCAGTAATGACACATTGACTCTTGGATAAATATACAATACATGTTTTTAAAAACTACACAAAAAATCTAGATTAGCCATTAATACGTAACTTGAAGGACCACGTCACTAATGCAACTATAAATATCATGAAGAACAAAGACAATTTGAGCTTGTTTTCGAGAGTTCAACACATTTGGGCAACACTTATAAAAGAGTTTAAGAATGACTGAAGGATTTTATATGTTTGATGAACCAGAGACGTTGTAATATATATAAATTCCTCTACAGTTATTCACTTTTGTTCTTTGGGTTAGTTCTTTAGTTACTTGAATAAACTCATTCCCCGCTATTACACTTTTTGAATTAGTATAATCATTATTACGTTCTTCTATTGTTGATAGTTTGTCAGAAATGAAAAATGGAAAGGTAAAAAAAATTTAATGTATAGGTGAAATATATTAAGCCCTTAACGGGGAACGGATTCTTACAATGTTGGACAATTTTGTCAGTTCTCATAAAGTTGGATAACCATTAATTGTATTTTTTTTAGTTTTCAATAACTTATTGGTTCAGTTACGTAATTTGATCCAGATAAAGGTAATAAAGTGGCCCAATAAATGATCTAAATTAATAGGTCAAAGTCCAAGAAGAAAATGGATCCCGATTAGTGTAGACTGGACCTATATCAGGCCTGTGATGGGGAAGCCCGATATGGAAGCTATATATAAAAGTTAAGGTCTCCTGCAGTGCTCTTATCATTCGTAAGAATATGGATTCTTTAACCCATTAAGAGCGCTTACATATTGAAAAAACTATAGAAAGACATTAACCATATTCAGGGAACGATTCTCGTAAAGGTCCCTGAAGATTGGAGCTCATTTTGGCCATGGAAACTACTTCAAAAGTCGAGATGAACCGAAATCAGGTATTCCACATTTCTTTCATTTTTAACTTTTTCATGTACAATCCAAGACACGTAATAAGGTCCATGATACGTGTTACATGTGGTATCAGAGCGATTACATAATCGGGTTGTCATAAACAAAGATTTTTCTATTTTCATCCATAATGGTTTTCGTTAGTTTTTTATTCGTTTTATGCTTTTTTTGCGTATATGATTACGAGAAAGTGGTATACGTGAGGCTAGCTATGAAAAATGAGTCAAAAAGGGCCAAAAAGTGCAAAAAATCGATCTCGAGTTTGATGAAAATTGCCCTCCCCGTCAGAGGTGATTGCATCATTAGTGCACGCGTCCGACGATGCTACAGTAACCTTCAGAGGACAGTTTAGTTAGTGCGTGTGTTGCATGTGCCAACCACGTCCTACCACGTGGCTCCACGGGGTGACGAATACGAGGAATGGGCTGGCGCGTGCTTCGTACATGCCCGACACGTGGACAACGAGGATGGAGACACGTAATACAGGTGCGTCTACGCATGGTGGCGAGTGTTACACACACGCCAACAATAACTGCGCTTGTAGGGGCATATGCAGATGCATTTGGCTCTTGTCGACGAGCCCGCGTGCAGTACACGCATGCCCCTTCCACACACTTGTATAATGTATCAACGCTACAGTGTTGTTGACGTCAGCACCAAAGAAAAAAAGAAAAATTTTCAAAATTCCCGTAACGTTGTCCATGTTGCTTTTGGGTCAGTTTCTGATCAGGGGGAATTTTTAAAGTGATTTTTCATTTTTCTAGATTTATTACATTGGTAATTAAATTCTAGAAAAAGGTTTTAAAGTTTTTTTAATCTAATTTTGAGCAAAATTTCATGCTCCAAACTGCACATAAGGGAGACATTTAAGTTTTCGTGTCTCGTGTGGTAGGTTCGGTATTCGAAAAAGCATGATAGTTACTCTTATTGAAAATTTTAAGATAAAAGCCTCAAATAAAGTTTAAAGACAATGTTTTCAGTACCAGTATATGATTATTTGACTATGCATTTGGTTTTTGCATTTATAGCTGATTTTCACATACATTATGCCCATATAGAATGTGAGGATAACATAAAGATGTATCCCTTGTGTTTGTAGACCTTTTAGGGCACTGATGAGGATGTAGTCACCAAAGTGAGTTTTCAAGTCAGTATTTTGGATTGTTCTGCTCATATGTTGGAGGATGTCTCTCGTCTTATGTTTGGTTATTCTACCCAAAGGTGATGGCCTTACATAGAGTTTAAGTTGTACATAAATGCATTAAATGAAGGAAAGTTATTGTTTAAATGATCTATTCACCCAAAGGTGGTAATGTCATGAGAGTTGATGGTTTGTACTCTAATCACATTTTATGTAGAGGTCTAATTGCATATATTATGTATTCAACCTAAAGGAGTTTCATAATATGTGTGATCAAATTCTCGGTATAGATATACTTTAATGCTTTAAATATTGTTGTTATCCTACATTTAGCTGATCTTTACATTATCTTTTCTATTTTACAGTCACCTTTTCTATAAACAACAATGCTGCCATGATTGAGACCTTAACTAGTTTCAATTTCAAGAAGGGGAAGAAGGATGTTGAGTTTTTCCTGGAGATGGTCGACATCAACATGGCGATGCATATAGAAAGACCTTCTCCACTCACTGATATCGGCTCAGAAATTGATAAGACGGTTATGGCAATATGGGAGCGGTCAAATAGGATGTGTTATTTGACCATCAAGAGGTTGATCTTGGATCATATGCTTAGTGGATTACTGGATACGGTCATAGCAAAGGAGTTTATGGACAGTATTTCCTAGAGATATAAAGTGTCTTCCCATACGGAGCAAAGCACTCTGATTAAAGAGATATTCTCTATAAGGTACACAAGAGAAGAAGACGTCAGAGAGTACATCATCAGGATGGTTTACCTTTAAAGTAAACTGAAAGCACTTGAATGCAACAAAACCCTGAGGTCTCGAGTTCGGGTACCAAAGGGGACAATACCTGATAGTGAGGGTCGCGTGATCACTTGGGGTACGCGAGGCCCGAGAGGGCGAGGTACGCAAAACACGG
>JAOTAY010000190.1:21407930-21422886 GCA_025629805.1 Erythroxylum baracoense
TGACGCAGTTTTTGGGTTGAATTTTTTTCTACAATATTGCCGACGGACTGATTATCTGTCGGTAAAATTTTCTTTTCTCCGACTGATTATTTAATTATCGTCGGTAAAAGGCGACGGAATATGTGCCGTCGGTAATATACCGACGCTAATTCGCAATTTTCTTGTAATGTAGTGGGTGGAAAAGCAATCGTTGGGCCAACATGCAAGCAGCAAAACGACGTCGCATGAAAACATTGAAAGAAAGAGGAGTTAAACGACAAGGAAGCAAGAAGAAAACGCAACAACTAAAAAGAGTGAAACACATAGAGAAGTGTGGGTTTAAAGGGTGTGGGACCAAGAATTAATTCATAAAACCACTCAGCCCAAAACATTGTCATTAGAGGGGGTTATGCATAGGTTTTAAAGAAGTGAATTGTAAGGTGGAGGGAGGTATTTATTATTCGTCACATCAAGCAATAGTGATGAGGGCGGCAGAAGTGAGGTGGAAGAAGATAGTTTGCGAAAGAGTGGTTAGGCATGAATAGTAAGGTGGCCCATTAAGGTTAAATTGTACCATCGATGAATAGTAAACAAGGAGAGGTGAATAGAGGGCTTACGACAGAGAGAAGAGGAGTAGCGTGAAAAGAAAAGAAGAGCAACACCAGCGATAGTCCCTACATTCGTGATAGTTCCAAATAGAAATCAAGCCACAATAATGTTCGTGACAATCCCAAATAGTTAGGAAGAATTGTGATGTTAGGTAACTAAACTTTTATTTCTTGGTTTACGGAATCCTAGTTATTGAACTCTGAATGTTGTGAGACTTTCGTTCTTTATTTTAATCGATTTATTAGTCAAGTATTAATTATTTTTTAGGTCATTATTTGATTGTTTGATTTTACAGCTAGGTGCGCAATTATTTTATGTTTTTATTCAATCAATCGCTAGATTAAACAAATTGACGTTCAATTCTTTTAATCAAAAGTAGCGACTAAGATTTTTTCTACTACGTTAGGGATATGATTCTAGGAAAAATAATTGTCTAAGCTAAATATATATCGTAGTCGTCTAGTTCATTGATTTTCTTGATTCATAAAGCTATTAATTAATTAAATCTGAGATCGTATCTAGGTTATTGATTAATAAGGGTTAATTCAAATACATGTTTTGGTTAACTAAACTTAAGAGAAAAAAAGTAAATAAATTTACTACGACGAATGCTTAACTAATAAATTGTTTATTTTTTAGTGTCGATGATCAACACAAGTTCAATAATGAAAGAGACCGGAAACAAAGATTTGTTCCTATTGATTGTTAAATTATCATTGTTTTGCTATTAGTTATTTTTCAATTTCGTATTCCATTTAAAATCTGTTTAATTCACAATTTTAAAACTTCCTTTTTATTCCGTAACTATTAATGTCTGAATTTCTCGTGGAACGATCTCTATTTTTCACTACTACATTAATTTATGTCGTCGAAAGTTAGTTTCTTTTTATATTTGGTCAAAATACATCTCGTCAATCAAATCTCTCTTGGTGAAATGGCTTCTTGCACTTCGCTTCTGGTAGGATATCCACTAACATCGTTTGCATCTAAACATCATCACGTTTTCATTTATTATTATTATTATTCCTTGGTGAATCCAATAATTTACATGAAAAAGAGGACGCAGTAGAAGAATTCGGAAGCAAACTGATACTGCTCCATCAAGACAATACTTAGGATATAATCCATCACAGTTCTGGCAATTAGTTAGTGCTTAACATGTATTTGCTTAAGCATTGGTTTGGTGCCTCAAATGCTCATCAACTTTTCAAATTACACCCAGCACGTTGTGTAACGGGCTGCAATTACGGAGACTAACGCAGAATTTAAAGCTCATGCCTTCGAGCCAGTGTGTTTTTTTTGTCTAATAATAATTTTTTGTTTTCGTTTCCATGCAAGTTTAGAAATTAGTAGCAAAGATAAACTATAGAGAGAAAAGCTTCTACATGCTTGCTTATATTCCTTCAATGTACTCAAACTTTGGACCTTTTAAGAATGATTGATTGATTCTAAGTTGCTAAGCTCGACAACCTTTACAAGTAATATCTTCCCAAAAATAAGGAGTCGTCAACGAGAGAAAGAGCCGATTTTCAAGCATCAAATAAGGTAAATTGCCCAAAATCATATACTAGGAAAAGTTACCAACCGCTATCTTTCATGTCTCCTCCTCTCTTTCTCTTTCTCTACAACATACTCACGCTCACTTCTTTCCCTTTTGGATCTCTTTGGTCTCTCTGTCTATCTCCGTGTATGTTTTGACCACCTCTTGTCTTGATATATCATGGAAAATAGCAGAGAACGTTCAGCTTATTTATGGTACTTTCCTTCCCTATCTTTTAATATGAACGAACCCTTTTAGATTCTGGTTTTGAGAATTTTGATATCACAGTTCTGTTAATGTTTTTGGGTTTAACTTCCAACTCCTTACCTACTATAACTGAAAATTCGGTTATTTTTACGTTAAATATCAAGTTTTTGATGCTTGTGTAGCTCAGGAGATTTGTGTGCCAACCTTGACTTTTGTAAAAATGGTTTCTGTTATAACTTAATGGGAGAGAAAATATGGAACTTGGCGAAATGGTAAAAGCTGTTTCAAATTCTTGGTTCCTCCTCTGCTCCTCTTTCTGTTTCCAACGGAACCAAATGCAGCATCCCAGTTACGTTTTCATTGGTGTTATTGGTTTTATTGCATATATGCTTTAAATTTCAGGAATAACAGAAGCAGATATTTTGGAATCTTGTCTCTTTCATTTGGGTCTTCCGTCCCTTTCATTTCTGTCTTTTGCTTTGGGTACCAGATGATGTTCCTCTAGTTCCTATAACGTGTTTAAAAGAATGCTCCAATTGGTCCTTTGACAGTAATTTCCCCAAGTTTGGTACATCGTGTTCTTTGATGTGTTATCTGAAACTGAGCTCTTAACTCCTTGTGGATTTTGTCACATTCTCTACATTATTGAAATGAGACCATTCATGATCACATTGGTAGCCATAGTTTCCAGGAATCTGCCAGAATAAACCACAAAGAGGGGTCTGTTAATCCTGTATGAAGCAGGATTAGGCAAGCTGGGTTCTCTGCCTCTTTCTCTTCTGAGGGTAAGCTATTTGAAATTTTTAACTCCTTTTAACACAAAAACATTGACAAAATGAATCATTTCTCAGCTCATTCTTTACTTTCTTCTCTCAAAGAGATGAGATCTTTTCTAGAGGGGGAAGAGAAGGAGGTTGCCGTCAAGGAGAAAATGGATCAAGAAGCCCCCACAAGAGATGTTCATGGTCATGATCGTGATCATATTAATGATAATGATAGTAAGAATGATCAAGAAACATGTTCGCTTAGCTTAGAACCTGAAACGACTGCAAATGCAAACTATTCCAACAGTGTAGAGTCTGATACAGCTTCTTCCAAGACTAGCACCTCAGGTTCAGACGGTCATCAGGATTCGTTAGTCCCTAAATGGAAAGACTTGTTTCGTGTATTCAACAAGGAAAGTTCCAAGCAGATTCATACCTTCAGAAAAAGTGTTCCCAAGCTCACTAGAAGAAAGAGCAAAAGAATAAAAGATACGATGGTCCCAGCTGTAAATAATACTGCCATTACTGCTCTCGATCCTGAACTCTGCTACTTGAAACCTTCCTGGAAGAACTATTCACTGTCAGAGATACAAACTGCAACCAATAACTTCAGCCGTGGTTCGCACTTGTTCAGAATCTAAAATTGTTTGTGTTTCACCATATACTCTACGTTTAAAAGCTGGTTAAATATCCAACCCAAAAGAACGATGATTTCTTTTCTTTTCTTTTTCTGACTGATATGTAATCATTGAAACAGTAAGTTGACAACCTATATTTTTCACTTTTTGAAGAAAATTTGATCGGAGAAGGTGGCTATGCAGAAGTTTATAAGGGACAGTTGGAAGATGGGAAGTGGGTTGCAATCAAACGGCTGACCAGAGGTTCTCCAGAAGAGATGACTGTTGATTTCTTATCAGAGCTTGGCATTATTGTGCACGTTGACCATCCAAATATTGCAAAATTAGTTGGATATGGTGTTGAAGGAGGGATGCAGCTTGTCCTTCAGTTGTCTGTCAATGGAAGCTTGGCATCTATACTCTATGGTTAGTCTATGCTCCTTTCAAAAGACCTTCAACTTCATTTTTGTGCAATGTCGACCAACTTAACTCATTGATTCTCCTATTGTGCACAGGCTCGAGGGAAAAACTGGATTGGGGAATCAGATACAAAGTGGCCGTAGGAACTGCTGAGGGCCTTTTCTATCTTCATGAGGGATGTCAAAGGAGAATCATTCACAAAGATATAAAGGCATCCAATATATTGCTTACAGAGGATTTTGAGCCTCAGGTGGACTTTTTGATAATCCTGCACATCAATGACCAATACAAGTCATTCAGCTCGTTTATGTTTGATGGCTCCTTTCCTCTAATATTCTGCAGATCTCTGACTTCGGTCTAGCAAAGTGGTTACCTGAGCAATGGACTCATCACACCGTATCAAAAGTTGAAGGCACTTTCGGGTTTGTAATCCAAACTTGACATAATTTCCTCACCATTAGTTTCTAACCTTCAAGAAAGTCCATTCACTTCTCTTTTTTGTTGCCTGGTAGTTATCTCCCACCTGAGTTCTTCATGCATGGAATAGTAGATGAGAAGACAGACGTTTATGCATTTGGGGTACTACTATTAGAGCTGATTACCGGGAAGCAAGCTATAGACAGCTCACAAAGAAGCCTTGTGATGTGGGTATGAACTCTTCTATTTGCTCCTACTTAAATCAAAGCAACTTTTTGTTACTTGCGGCAGATTTTTAAGCTTCTATGAACAATTTGATGCAGGCAAAACCTTTTCTCATGAGGAACAATATTAAGGAGCTTGTTGATCCTGTCCTAGGAGACGCTTATGATCCAGAACAGATGGCCCGTGTGATTTGCACAGCTTCTATCTGTATTGACCAATCTTCAATAGAACGACCTCAAATGAGCCAGGCATGTTCTTCTTAGTCACAATTTCAGAAACAGCAGAGCTCTTAATTGATTCTTAGACGGTTTCTATTTACATTTTGTTGCAGGTTGTAAAGATTCTAAACGGACACGGAGATAGTTTTGAGCAAGTAAAGTTGCAACAGAAGTCTAAGAAACTCCAAAGAACATACTCTGAAGAGCTGTTGGATGCAGATGAGTACAATTCAACCAAGTACTTAAATGACATGAATCGACATATGGAAGTTGTTTTAGGCCACTGTAATAAAAGTTCTGAAGAAAATGGCTCATCCGAACAAAGACGATGTGAATCGTCACATGGAGCTTTTGGGGCAAAATGAATGTTAAGGTTATGTCTATTGCTTGATTACAAGCTCTAAGACACTGCAATGTCAGAATGCAGAAAAAAACGCAAACTCTTTCAGGAATGTTAGAACTGTGGAAGGCCTGGGATCATGCTTGTAGCGAAACAGTGTAGCATCAACCTCATCAGGATTCACAACAGCTTGGGAAGGAAGGGGAAAGATTGACGGCTAGAGGGCATTTAAAAGGAATGACAACAGAACTTGGGCCTTCCAGTTTTGCGGACACGCAGAAAAAATATTTGAATGTAACATTCTGACAACAGTTAACAGGATATATATCCACTTTCTGTGCCGCTTAACTTCTATATTAAGTAATTCTGTCCATTTGATGAAAACCGGATTTTCTGTTTCAATAACTCTATTCCAACCATATTTCGCGTCCAATACAACGTTGTTTAATTCAAGGATGGAACAGAATAATGGGAACAAAGGATTTGAACCCAAAAAAAGTATGCATGAGTACAAGAGAAGTGTTCTCAATTTTCTTTTTCATTCATTTAAGTTCAATGACAACACTTTAAAACTTATTTTCATTTAAACCTTTAGTCATATATTGGTTGCTTATAATCCAACCAAATGTCTTCTTGTTTGGGTTAATAAAAATTTTTTGCTCTAAGAAATTTAATTATAGTCAGTCATTACCTAAAATAAAAAAAGGGAAGAAAAGAAATTAAAATTTTTAAATTTGATATTTTTCGTAAATTCATCTTCTATAAAATTTAGTTAAAGATTAAAAGGAAAATTATAAATTAAGCCTATATTTAGTAATGATAGTTACTAAATATAGGCTTTTTACATCTCCAAAGGATTTGCTTTTGGAGTTGCGGGTTCAACAGGAGAACTAAATTATTTAACCATCTCAGAGTTTTGGTGGCTAAATTTGATGGTGAATTTTTTCATATGACTAAAACTTTCCTATAACATATTAAATCTATCAACAATCTCAAATGGAGTAAACTCATTGCTAAAAACAGTTATGCTATAAGCAAATTCAATAAAAAGTAAAGACTCTTCCCAAGTCCTAAGATTCCTACCAACAATTTCATGCAACAAGGCCCTTAGAATTATAGTAGTCACCTTAGTTTAGCCATGTGTTTATAGATGACAAGTTATAGAAAATAATAATTTAATTCCCAACTTTCTCTATTAATTCTTCTAAAAATAAATTAAAAACTTAACATCACTATTAAACACAATGGTTCTAGGAACTCTATACAATCTAAATATTTCTGATAGGTTGTCAAATTACCCAAAAAAAATATATTTCCAACTCTCCAAAAACTAAGTAGCTAGTGGTGTATCGGGTCGAATCCACAGGCAATTAGTGCAGAGTTACTCAAATGCTCAGAAAATAACAGATTAAAGAATTGATATTGCAAGAGACGTAAATGAAAATAAAAGCAACGCAGAAAATTAAAGGAGAGCTATAGTGACAGATACGACGTGAGCATGTGGTATTGGCATAAAACAGGTCTGGACAGCAAATAACAAAATAAAACGAGATTAAAACGCAATGGGTCAAAACTAGCCAAGATACTCTTCCATTCAGCTTAGAAATTCGATCATTAATATCATAAGATAAATTAGACAATTCAGATAGACAAAGTTATAGCCAAAGGTGACGCACTCATTGACCAATCTTTTCTTACTTTGTCGGTAACTCCGGGAAACGCCCTGACAGGATTAATCTCTAGTTGCATTAAGAATGAAAAAGACCCTTGTCCTAACTAATAAATTCGGAAACGCCGTAATTTATTTAGTCAGATTATTTAATTCAATCGATTTTACCACCAATATACATCGTTCGCAAGATAAAACCAATTCGCTACTTTGATAGAATAATATCCACGACAATACTATCTTATTCAGGAATTTATGACTTAATCAATCACACAACTCGTAACATTGCATAATAAATTAAGCAATAATAAATCTGGTTCAAGCACGGGAATTAAATAAATATCTGAATTGCATAAACAAATAAAAGCATAGTCTCACAAATCATCCATGGCTGAATATCCAAACACCCTAACTAGAAAAGGATTTAGTTGTTCATAGCTAACCTAAGAACACAAGAAAATAACGTGAAAACTACAGTCACGATGGTGGCTGGCTACTAACTACTGAAAAATAGAGGAAGGAAGAGAGGACATTCAAAAGTGAGAAGCAAAAGTTGTAAAAAAGGTGGTCTGATTTCCTTAAGCCATAAGGAATTTATAGCCTCCAATTCGTAACCCTAGCCAAAATTAGTAGAAGTTTCCTAGTTAGTTTTCAATTTGGACTTTTCATTATGGCTTCCCAGGTGGTGTCCAGTGTCTTCAACAAAGATCCAACCCAAAATAGATGACGATTGGGCTTTAAAACTCATCCGTAAATTTGGCCCAGTTCTTGCCTGATACAACATGGGCATGTCGTATCCGTTTCCAACACGTAACTTCTCCAAAATAGCCCAAATCTCTTGCATTACGATTTCAATCCCTACTTTGGTCTCTTGCACACGTAACAAACATAAAAGCACACAAAAACACACAAATAATAAACAAATATATGCAAAATGAATGCAAACTATCCTATAAACCATGCATGAAATGCAACCTATCAACTTCTTAACTATTCATGGCTCTTTCACCTCTCTTTGCTTATTTCCTCGATCATCTAATTAATGACAAAGTCCTCTACCTTCTTAATTTTATTTGGAAATGAACTAACCTAACTATGAAATTCAACTATGTAGAAATAAAAGGAAATAACATTAACTTAATAGTTCATAGGTTGCCTCCCAAGCAGTGCTTCTTTTAGCATTGGTAACTCGACGCTCTATCCTTAGAAACTCAGCCAGGATCAATTATGAGAGACTTGCTTCCACCTTTTTCATTCAACATCGATTTTATATCCTGTAAGTAAGCTATAACTTGCAAAATAATCAAAAGGACAATGTTGATAAAATTATGAAAGCCAATTAAGCTCAATAATGCCCTTTTTTAGAGCAAACTATTAACAAAACACGGAATAACAAAAATCCCTTCATCTTCCATCGAATCCAACAGTTTATCCTATAAGAAGGTGAGTTGCTCTCTTTCTTCCTTAATCACCTTTGTCTCCTCTACTTCTTCCACTTCACGAACAGAGACTTTTATAGCTTCTTCAAACTTGATGTATGTTGTCATCTATTTTTTGTCCTCTTGTTCTTCAGATGATTTGAACACATCAATTATCATAAATAGGCTACTCTCCTTTAGATTCTTTAATACATCATTCATGTTGACTGTCACTCGATCATCATTAATCCAAAGGATAAGTTTCTTTTCATAGACATCTACCAAAGATTTTTCGATGTTCAAGCATGGTATACCAAGGTCTGGTAGATAATATGAGGGGTTTTCATCCTTTTCTTCGTCCTCTCTCTTAATTTCTTAGTCTTCTATAAGGTAGTTTAGAATGGTCTTCCACTGATTCTTCTTATTCTTCCCCATTTCTAAGTGTGATAGCCTCGTATTGCTCTCATTGATATAATTCCATATTGTTCAAAGATTCTTCTACACTGCTCTTATAAAATTCACGGGAAAGTTGTCTTACTTGAATCTCCAGGTTGTGAATAGAAGTGACATGATTTTTTGTTACTTGATCAAACTTTGCCTCCATCCTCTTTTGTCTTTCCTCCTGGCTGGAAAACATCCTTTTCTTGTTCTCTTCCATCTCTATTAGCTTATCAATGATTTTGTCCAATTTGGAATCCTATGAAATGGATTCGTCTTGCTGAAATTTAGATAAGCATTGATGTCCCATATAAGTACTTGCATTATTGGACTAATAGAAATCTGGGTAGTTCTACCACCCTGGAGCGTACATGTTTTAAGATCATTACTTCCCCAACAATAATGTGCCTAAATGTAATTCGCAAAAGTTCCTTTCTCCCTATAATATACATCCGCCATAATTGTTCTTTTTATCTCTTCTTAGCATTCACTCTTTAGATGTCTCATTGTCACTCTAAGATGTCTTGATGTGTCTCTACTTTACACCCTTTTTCTTTAAAAAACAAAATATAGTGAAGAAAGCCTTAGACTAAAGAATGAAACTAATCGCCTCCCTAGAAACGGAACCAAAAACTTGATCGTGGTTTTTTTATATATGTAAGTTTTAATATTTTAACCTCAAAATTCTGCAAGCGCACTAGTTGTTTGCATAGTACCTAAGGTGTCGATCCCACGAAAAGGGTTAATCTAATCCTAAAATCTAAGGCCAAAATAATTTGCAATAATCCAAAATGAACAAAACTTAAGCAAGAAATTAATTCAATCACGCACTCAATTTCAAAAATTAATTACGAAAATATTAACAAAATAGAAGATGTAACACCCAAATAAGAATCAACTTAAAGAACTACTAATTGAGAGAAAGGAGAATTTTATGTATCTTTAATGCTAACCTAACTGATTATGAACTATTGGATTACTGGTTTTAAATGGTCCTAGGGTTAATTACTCTCTCTCGAGTTGTAACCATTAACCCAATTTATAATCCCTAATCAAATTATGGGAATTGCATTCTCTCGATTCACAATCTATCCAAAATCCTAATTAGATCTGAAGTTGTCCGAAAAACTATCGAAAATCCTATGCAAGATCTCTCTTCGCACAAATTACCAAATTGATTTAATTTTTGTTCTATTAAATTCCTTAACTCTTATTAGCCCAATTTAATAATTTTTCACTCAATTCACCCTCTTAGTTTATCACCGAATTATGTAAGTGTAAAAATTAAATCACAATAATCCAGTAAAAACACAACAATCAAATTTCATTAAATAAGAAATAAAATAACCCAAAGGTGAGTTTAGACATCTTCAACATTCGTACAATCTTATCATCAATAGCTATCCCAATTCTATACAATAATAAAATTGAAACTAAACCAGAAATAAGATTGGAATGGATGGCGGAGGCAGCAATGGTGGGAAACTTCCTGTTTCGGTAAGTACTTCATGTAGGCTTCTTCTTCATGTCTCTTCCTTCTCTTTCTCAATCTCTCGATGAACTCTCTCTAGGGTTTCTCAATTGGTGGTTAATGAAAAATCTCCTTCTTCTCCTTTGTCTCATTCCTTAAATAACTTTTATGTTCTGAGCAGCCCTAGGGTTTTTTCAAGGTTCAACAAGGTCTGAAAATCCCTCGAAACTTGACATTTTTACTTGTTTGTGTGTCTGTCCAATGCAGGCCATAATCGTGGCATATCTAACCCTTATGTCATAATCGTGGCAATCAGGCCACGATTATGGGCAATGTCTTAGGTTTCTATTATGATCGTGGCATATATGGGCTGGCTCCCATGCTTCTATCACGATGATTGGGTGCCGTTCTTTCAGCTGAATGTCTCCTAAACTTTTCTGTTCTTCGATGTTGACCCTAAAACACTGTCAAACACATCAAGGTACCTTAAAAACATAATATTTAAGCTCAAATACTTGACTAACCTATAAAAACACTTAAACACAATTAATTGAAAAACTAACACAATTTTAACCTAAGCACATACTAAACAATTAAATTAACACTTAAATAAATAACAAACTAAGCCCTAAAATATGATGCAATTTACACTTATCACTTTGCACCTAGTCAAACAAGTAATAAGGTAGTATTCACATTAGGAGGTTTGTAAGCTCTTTTGTATCTCCCAACGTGAATTTCCCTACCCCCTCTACCTCTTTAAAGATAAAAGTGTTAAGTCAAGAAGACTTCACTTCTTCTATTGATTTTGATAAAAGTCAAATAATAATAATAATAATAGAAGTGTGTGAATTGTTTGATGAATTTGTTAAGTGTGCAGATAAATATAAGTGGCACAAATCATCAAATCAAGACGATACTTAAGTAAAAGCTGAATAAGATGGGTCAGTCGAAGTGAACAAATCTAACACATCAGACGAAACATACGAATCTAAGTAAGTCCATGTAATTGAAAAATGTGCTAAAACGTCAGTTAGTTGGAGTTGATTATAGGACTCAACTAATAACAGACTTTAGAAGACTTGACAAGTAGATTTCTCAAGAAAACTGTTGGAGATTTAAGCTATAAATATTAGTTGTAGTCGTAGACTTAAAAAAAAGAATTTTTGAATGTACAAAAATACTCAAGAGATATTCTGTGCTCAAGTGCTTATGCTGTGAAAAATATTCTGAGGGAAAAGAAACAAAGAAAGAGAGCAAATACATCTGTAGCATGAGTGTGAAAGCTCAAACAATATCTTTCCAAAAGAAAGGAAGGCTAGATCCTGAAGAGCCTAAGGAAGCAGATAAAGAATACTTTGTGAAAGAGACCTGAAGAGGCTTTGTAAGTGTAGAAATAATACTTGTAACATTGAAGGAGATAGTGAAATCTCAGACAAACTCTGAGGACTGGACGTAATCCAAAGTTAAGGGCGAATCAGTATAAATCGCGGTATCATATTCTCTAACTCTTACTTTTTTAATTTTCTTATTGTTAGAAGAATAGATACTAATTTTCGTTATTGCATTACTCATCAATTTATGTACATTATGTAAACTTGTAATCGTCTAAATTTGTCAAGAAAATTAAGAACATTTTAAAGATTCATATCTTAGACGATTTAACACAATTCAACCCCCCTTCTTATGTATTTTTCAACCCCCCTTTCTTGTGTATTTTTCATATTATACGTGATTTCAATATTAACAAGTGATTTACTTCAGTTGGTATCAGAGCAAGGTTTCCAAGAAACACTTTTACAAAGTGAGGATAAAGATCCATGGCTGAGTCACATGTTTTTATAGCAGAAGGTGCCTCAGTCTCAAGACCCCCTGCATTCAATGGTGAAGATCATCATTATTGGAAGGACAGGATGCAGCTCTTCATAGAATCTACACACATTGATGTTTGGGATATTATTAAAAATGGTCCATATATCTTAGCAGACAACGAAGGAGAAAACATCTCTCATAAGTAATGGTCGGTTGATAAGAAAGCTCGCTTTATTAAACTCAAAGGCTAAATTCTTTTCAAGTTGTGCTCTAAGCAGAAGTGAATATGATAGGGTTCATGAATGTGAATATGCAAAGGAAATGTGGGACACATTATCCATTGCACATGAAGGCAAAAACCAAGTGAAAGAAACTAAAATTGGTATTTTTGTTCATCAGTATGAGCTGTTTAAGATGAAAGACGATGAGTCTATTGATAAGATGTTTGGACGATTTCAAACAATTATTAATGGACTTAGAGCTCTAGGGAGAATCTACGATAGTCAAGATCATGTCAGAAAGATTCTCAAAAGTCTTCCAAAAAGATGGAAACCCAAAGTAATAATAATACAAGAGGCCAAGGATTTAAGTAAACTGAAGCTACACGAATTGCTTGGTTCACTGAAAATCCATGAAGTAGAGCTTGATGCTGAAGATAAACCCGGAAGGGATAAATCTATTGCATTGAAGGCTGGTCAGAAGAATTAGAAGAAGCAGAAAAGTAGAAGTACATCTTCAAAAGCGTTCAAGATTGAAGAAATCAGGAATGATTATACTAGTGGATCTGATCAAGATTCAAGTGAAGATGAAGATGAGCTATCCTTCATTTCAAGGAAGATTAGAAGGATGTGGAAAAAGAAATTAAGGGGAAATAAAGACTTTTCTTTCAAACAAAATAGCAAAGATGATTTGAAGAATGAGAAAAGTTCTATTGTCTGCTATAAGTGTAACAAACCAGGACACTACAAGTCTGAATGTCTGTTGCCCAAAAGAAAACAAAAGAAAAGTTAAGAAAACAACAAGAGCATGATGGAAACATAGGAAGATCTAGATTCGTCTGAATCTGAATCCAACTCAGAGACATCAGAACAAGCAAATATATGCTTGGTAGCTGAAGGGGAAAGCAATGATGAGGTAATTTCCAACTTTGATGATCTTTAGGATGCATATTTAGAATTATTAGAAGATTCATATGTTATCTTAAAGCAATATAGGCTATTGAAAAAGAAATTTGTTGAAAATTTGAAGAATACAAAACTTTTAGAAGAAGAAAACATCTGCCTCAAGAAACAAGTAGGCAATATGAAAAAGAAAGTAACTGTAAATAGATCTGAGGAAATTAATCTACTAAAATAAAGGATTAATATTCTTTCAGCAAATTTATCAAAATTTACAGAAAGTAAAAAAAATATGAATGACTTAATTGGAAGTTATAGACATCCAAATGATAAAAGTGGAATAGGCTTTAATAATAGAAATACTACTCATAATAGTAATGTTCTTCATAATAAGAAGTTTATTTATAATAGGAATTTTGTTCCTAATAAAAAGAAAAGGAAATAATATTCTTATTATTCAAAGAAAAATTATATGACTAACCCTAAAGGACCAAAGAAAATATGGTTACCTCAAAAGGATATTATATATGCTACAGATCTCCTTAGTTGGAAGAATCAACCACCACCAATGGTAATTGGATAGTGGCTGCTTGCGACACATGACAGGCAGAAGGTCTATGTCCGTAGACCTCCAACATAAGCAAGGAGGATTAGTAACTTTTGGAGACAACAAGAGGGCAAAATAATTAGGATCGGTAAAGTTGGTAAAGATTCTCTTTCGTCTATTGATAATGTTCTGCTAGTTGATGACTTAAAGCATAATCTAATCAATATAAGTCAATTATGTGATTTTGGATTTGAAATATCCTTTAATCAAAATTCTTGTCTAGTCAAAAACAAGGACAGTTCCATATTCTTTTATGCCAAAAGAAGAAATAATCTCTATAAAATTAACTTAGACGATTTGAAAAGTCAAAATATTTCACATCTTATATCAAAAGATGATGAAAAACTGATTTGGCACAAAAAGCTCGGTCATGTTAGCTTTAAACATATTTCTAAATTAATTCGACATGATTTGGTAAGAGGTTTATCAAAGATAAGTTTTAACAAAGATTTTTTTGTGAAAGTTGTTAAAAAGGAAAATAAGTTAAAACATCTTTTTCATCTAAAAATATTGTAACTTCATCTACACCTCTAGAGCTGTTATATATAAGCTTGTTTGGTCCAACCAGAACAGTAAGTCTTGGTGGAAACAGGTATGGTCTCGTGATTATTGATGACTTTACTAGATTTTTTTGGATATTATTTTTATCTCATAAAGATGAATCTCTTAAATGCTTTATAGTCTTATCCAAAAAGTTACAAAATGAAAAAGAAATTTCTATTGCTGAAATTAGGAGTAATCATGGTGGAGAATTTGAAAATATAAAATGGAAAATGTTAAACCAATGTCAACTCCTATGCATCCTTCAATCGTCTTAACTAAAGATAAAGATAGTAAAAAGATTGATCAAACTCTTTTTAGGGGAATTATTAGTTCTTTGCTTTACCTAACTGTAAGCAGACCTGATATAATATTTAGTGTTTGTTTGTGTACAAGATTTCAAGTAGATCCTAGAGAATCTCATTATATTGCTGTTAAAAGAAAATTGAGATACTTGGCAGGTTCTACTGATCTTTGCTTAATGTATGAGAAAGGTAAAGATTTCAGGTTAATTGGTTATTGTGATGTTGATTATGCTAGAGATAGG
>JAOTAY010000190.1:21422986-21434816 GCA_025629805.1 Erythroxylum baracoense
TTTAGTTGTTCATAGCTAACCTAAGAACACAAGAAAATAACATGAAAACTACAATCACGATGGTGGCTGGCTACTAACTACTAGAAAACAGAGGAAGGAAGAGAGGACGTTCAAAAGTGAGAAGCAAAAGCTGTAAAAAGGTCGTCTGATTTCCTTATGCCATAAGTAATTTATAGCCTCCAATTCGTAACCCTAGCCAAAATTAGTAGAAGCTTCCTAGTTAGTCTTCAATTTGGATTCTTCATTATGGCTTCCCAGCAGGTGTCTGACGTCTCCAACAAAGATCCAGCCCAAAATAGATGACAATTGGGCTTAAAAACTCGTCCACAAATTCGGCCCAGTTCTTGCCCGATACGATATAGGCATGTCGTATCTGTTTCTAGCATGTGGCTTCTCCAAAACAGCCCAAATCTCCTGTATTACGATTTCAATCCCCATTTTGGTCTCCTGCACATGTAACAAACATAAAAGCACACAAAAACACACCAATAATAAACAAACACATGCAAAATGAAGGCAAATTATCCTATAAACCATGCATGAAATGCAACCTATCAATTTCCTTGAAAACTATTTAATAATGTAGGATGCATGATTGGTTTTATGATACATAAAAAACCATTTTAGAAATCTTATCCACCATTATAAAGACTAAATTCTTACCATTACTAAACCTAGATAATCCAAAACTAAATTGATCCAAAGATCTACCTATGGTTTATTAAGTATACATACAAGGGTATGTAAGTTACAAGATTGTATTCTATATTTAAGTTGCTTGTAAGTCGCACATCTGTTTCACACTCTCAATATCTCTCCACATATGTGGCTAAAAGAAATGGTCACTCAAAATATCTAGAGTCTTTTTAACTTTAAAGTGTCCTATTAAGCCTCCCTATGTGGCTTCCTCAAACGCATTTCCCTCAAAGAATTAGGAGGCACATATAGACGATTCTTCTTAAAAAAGTATCTATAATGCCTATAAAACTTTCTAAATGTAGAATCTTCATATGCTTTAAACATATTACCAAAAATAGGATCATCAATATTTAATTCTCTAATATGCTCAATGTTTATTAATTTAGTATGCAAAGTACTCAACAAAGTATGTCTCAAGATAATGCATCAATTAGTTCATTTTGCTTAGCTTACTTACTTTTTCATGTAAGGAAAAGTCTCTATAAACTCAACCATTTGACATGTTTATTACTTATTATACTTTGATCTTGGATATAATTCAATGACTTATGATCTTTTTGTATCACAAACTCCTTAGACCATATGTGGTGTTGTCAAGTCTTTAAGGCCCTTACTAGTGCATACATCTCTTATTATAAATCAGGTGATTTAAAAATACCTTACTAAGCTTCTCATTAAAGCATGTTAATAATTTTCTATCTTGCGTGAAAATAGTTTAAATTCCTAATCTTAATGCCTCACACTCAATCTCAAAAGTGCTGGAAAAATTAGGTAAAGCAAAAAAAAAAGGATTTAAACTTAACTTTTCTTTTAATAGGTGGAAGATACTATTTTAATTTTCATCACACTTAAATCCTACCTTTTTTTTACTTAGTCAAAAGTGAAACAATTGTGTTAAATTTTTTTATTGAATTGTCTACAAAAATGAGCCAACCTATGAAAACTCTTAATATCACTTATAATTTTAGGTGTTGGCCACTCTTTAATAGCTCTTACCTTTACCTTTATTCCATTTGTCCTCACCACATAACTAAGAAATATAACATGTTTAGTACAAAAAGTATACTTTTCAAGGATATAAATTTTCTTGGCCAAACACATATAGGACTTTTCCAAAATGTTCAACATACTCGTTCAAGGTCTTACTATAGATAAGAATATCATCAGAGTACATAACTACAACTTGCCTAAAAATTCAAATAAAATATGGTTCATTAACCTCATAAAAGTGTTAGGTACATTAGTCAAACCAAAAGGATCACTAACCACTTATACAATCTACGTTTAGTTCTAAAGGTAGATTTTCATTCATTCTCTTCTCTAATCATAATTTAATTGTATCCAAATTTCAAATCAATCTTAATAAATATAAACTAAACAACTCATCATGCATATCATTTAACTTAAAGATAGGGTATATGTACTTACAATGATTTTGTTAATGTTGTAATAATCTATATACATTTTCTCTAATCCATCCTTCTTTAATACAAGGAAAATAGGAATAGAATAAGGGTTAAGCTTTCTCTCATATTGCCCTTTTCTAAAAGTTCATGCACTTATTTTTGGATATACTATCTCTTCTAAATTTGTTTTATATACGATTTTAAAATTTGAGCTCTAAGAATGAAGATGATTTGATACTCAATCCCTTTTAATGGTGGTAATCAATTTATAATACCCTCTTAAAGGAGATCATCAAATTCCTATAAAAGAGACATAATACCACTAAAAAAAGTAGCATTATCATCAATTTCATGAGAAAGAAAATAGTCTTTATAAATAAGAAAAATATATGGCGCCTGAGCTACAAAAGAGTCTTTATAAACAAGAAAAATATATGGCGTCTGACCAAGAATGCAGCTCTCACTCTCGCTTCCAAACTCAAACCTTTCCCCTCATATTTATCTCTTTTTTTTCTTTACTTATAGTGCAAAGTTTTCTCCTATGTTTACTCTTGTTTTTGCCCTATTAATATCTCTTTGATCACTCTAATAAATGTTGTATTGGTTTTCATAAAATTAATTTAGTGACAATAAAGCAAAGGTGTCCGATTTTCCATTCATAATAGAAGAATTATATATTTTTATACTTATCGTACATGACTTTCCTATCAAATTACTAAGGATATGCTAAAAGAATGTGTCATGTTTAAATGGGAACCGCATCATATAACACCTCATCCTTATACATTCAAATTTAAAAAGAAATTAGCACCAATTTTGTTACCTTAACTTGTCTACTCTCACTCAACCATTGTAAGTTGTATAGTTTATGGTGTTTCATAGTTGGTAGCCCCAACTTCTCTACTAACTCTACACGAATTGTATTGTTATAACTCTTTCGATCTATGATTATATTATACATTTGATTGGTAGATTCTATACTAATAATTAAATTACCGTAAGTGCATGATATAGTTGTAGGTAGCACAGGCAAGTATGGGTCGATCCTTATGAAGACTGTAATTACTAGTATTTACTCTTCTCTTATTATCTAGCCTAAGAATTGAATGTTTGATTTTTAATTAGAAACAAAACTTAAACAAATAAACTAAAATTTAAGACAATAATAAATGCAAGATGAAGGAAATTACTTAAAAAATCAATATCAAATATTAATGTCATGACCCGAAACGGGCGCGTGATCAGCATGTGGGACTGAGATTCGAAACCTCATATCACACGTAAGCCTACCACTACCGAAAAAATAGATTCAAAACCCAAGAACGCAGCAAGTTCATACAATATAATAACAATAGTGTGCGTCAGAAAGAAGTTTTACTACTCATGAAATCATGTCACTATGGATGCTACAATATAAGATAATGAAAATAAAGAAAGAACATACACAAACGTAGGTAAGTCATAGCGGACACGTCACAGGAGTCACTCCTGCGAAGTTGGTGGTAACTGACCTGAAGAATAAAGTTAAGGGGAGTCAGATCTCACTGAGTAAGCTTACACTGTCTTACGATACCCAATGTTACATGCACAGTCACACATGAATATCAAAATACATCCAATCACATCAACAACACAAATAAATTGTGGCAGAGAATATCTATAGGAACCTAATCTCCAAAGGTAAGCCCTCATAACTCTAAACCTCAAATAGCTGCGGGGAGCTATACATCACCAACGGCCCAGCCATGCTCCTATACTCATGTAGTCGTAAGGCTCTCTTAATCCAAAGGGGCTGCGGGGAGCCAAACATCACCAACAGACTAGCCCTCGCTCAAAACGTCCAAAATCATAAGCATCACAAATAAGGGTCTGATCTGGAGTCAAACATCTACCAGGATCGGCCCATAACATATCTCAATATCATAATAAACAACTCTTATAATCATAACTAGTACGTATCTGGTCCTGATGTATACTCATCAGGTGGCAAGTCCTACAGATTTTTTCTTCCCCATAATCCAACATAGCAATACATATCAAATTATTAAGTATGTAATTTATCAAGTAAACATTCAGTTATGCAATGACCAATGCATGTATGCAATATCTAACCCAACGTATCCACTCAATTAATTCGATATAAAGGATTATACTAAAGCGGGTACACATTACTATGTCTATGCATTCGCTATATAAATATATAAATATTGATCGATACACACACACACACACACACACACACACACACACATACACACACATGCATTTAAATGTAGTTATGCATTGTTATATGTTGTCACCTATACCAGCATTTAACAGTTTTCATTTGTTGGTACAACTACGGTAACAATAAGTCAACATAAACTTACCTGGTAACTAAACTCGTCCGTCCGAACCTTCCAATGGGGTCCCGCTCTTACTATACCTAGTAAATCAAAAGAAAATATCTCAATTAGTGCCAATTAGGAGTTATTATACTCGAATAACAATTTAGATCATCCGAATTACCTAAGTAGTCCATTTATGAAATTCGAAAATTTCTCTAATTCTCACTTAAACATTTCGTGATTTTTATTTCACAAACCGTTCAAACTCTCACTATAGTTCTTTAGAGAAAAATGATCAATATAATTTTTATAATTTTTCACAAAAGTGACCAAAATGATCGCTGGAACAGTACCTCCAGCGACTGAAATATTCCTCATTTCACTAGAATATTCCCTCTAATCACCAAAAAATCTTCAGTCTCAGAATTCAACGATTTTATACCAAAGAAAGCTCTTGATGAGTAGAACAACTTTCTCCAAAGCAACATGCTCAGATTCTCAACATATTTAAACAAATTGAAGAAAAACGAACTGAAACCTTAACCTCTTTTTTCGTCAATCAGTAGCGATCCAGGCTGCAGCTAGTGACGAGACAATGGGGCTTTTGTTTCTGATGTTAAGACGAGTCGAATGGTGGTGTTGGTGACCAGCAATAACCACAGGAAGATATAGATCGACTATTGGCATTTTTCATTGGTTTTTCTCCTTAGTTTTTGCAACGATTTTGGCAACAATGGTGCCTAAAATGGGTATGGTTATGAAGGGTTCGTCGAGAGGAGAGATTGATATTTAACACTATCCGGTTTGAGTCACCAGCAATGAAGAATGGTTAGAGTCAAGGAATCATAAATAGTAACTTTTGGGAGGGGTTAAAATAAAATTATGAGAAAATGGGAAAAAGAAGAAGAAGCCTCTTATAGATATAGCACGCGGGATATTACAATTAGTGTCTAGAAAAATTATTAAATAATTATTCTTTTATCATACAATTGTATTATTGATTATTGGACTATGAAAATTCCTATCTTATATTAATAACTCTCTCGAGACTATTAAAAACTAATCCACCGGTTGATTAATAAAAATATTTGTAGTTAAAACTCTTAGGATTGCATTATTAATTTATGAATTTCACTATTAGGTTTGACCTTAATCTAAAGGATTTATGTCAACCCATCTTTAGATTTGCAATCAACTCCTTTTAATTATAGTAGATCTATTCATACAAAAAGACTTCTTAATCTCAATTATATGATATCAAATCAAGCACTAATATTCTGGATATATTAGAACAAGATTTAAATACATAATTGAATCGTAATAATCAAAAGATTAAAACATATTGTTATCCCAAACTAAGCTTCATCACACCTAGACACTAAACACGTTTAGTTGCTAATTATAGAAAATGAAATCCAAGATAAACTTACATGAAAACTAATAGAAAAAATAGTTCATAATTATAAATCTCCCTTTTTTTTCCATTGGATCTTCTTGCAAGTCTATATTTGATGTAGCCTTCTATCGGATCTCTTTTGATGTTAACTTCATATTTTTCTCATCTCTTGATCAAAATTGTTACCTCTCTAGATGTTTCACGTCTCAGATCTGATGCAAATTTCAACTCTCCTTAAATTACATCCACTCACATTCTTTTATGGTAAATTCTACGGTTTTGATATATACACGGTCACTTACACGGGGTATGTGAGAGATTGTGTATAATATAAAGTACCTAAATTTGTGATTTTACATAAGCACAAAGACTTACATGGACAATATACATGATTGTGTATCTGAAAATACATCGACATGTAACTCCATATGATCATAAACAAATTTCTTCAATCTTAACAAGTTACAGAGACTTACACTGTCTTTATACAGGGGCATGTATATCTTTAGTTGCTTCAAATCTTCATCTTATGCCACATTTTCATTTGAATTCTTCTCTTTTTGTTCCATGAAGACAATTATAACCTATGAATGCACTTGGAGTGAATTGAGTACCAACTATATAACAAAACTGTAAAATATCAAGTAGAATACATCAAATATGGGTGTATAATTATAGTTAAATTAGCATCTATCAAATATCCCTACACTTAAGCTTTTGCTTGTCCTCAAGTAAATCATAATATAAATTATCAACTTTGCAACATCCATCCTTCATTAATTTCAACTTGTCCATCTATATTTTAAATCATTATACCATATTAATCAAATTAACATACAATTAGAACCACTATATTCTAAAACCAATTTCATAAGTCATTATTAATACTAATTACATCAACAATCTTATTAAAATCAAAAGCATGAATCTTTACACCCTCATTGAGAATTTGTTCAATGTACTCAAGTGTTTAGGGTGAAAAGTATTAACTTTCAAATCAATGCATATTAAAACTCTTACCATAGGCTTGCAATATTATCACATCTCCATCACTTGTATGTAAACTAGAAACAAAAATCAAAAAACATTTATAGGTTGTAATAGGGCTTAGGTAAGATATGATTGGGATAATAAAAATGTTATAAATTTGAAGGAAATTTAAAAAGGAAACATTAGATGAAACTTGTTAATAATATACAGGTCCTTTCATTATAAATCCATTAATACTACTTTTTCTTCTTTCTATGCTTTTTTTCTTATCACAATACTAAAGCATTCATCATGTCCTACAATTAAAGAAATATTGGACCTTTCAAAATTTCAAGTTTCAAATATTCAAGTAATGTGAACAATCTTTAGTGTTTAAATTAATAAAAAGGCTTTAAAGAAATTGTGATAAAGTTTAATAATAAGGTTACAACAATGAAAATGGCTAAGGCTCAACTTGGTCATTCTTAAGGGATAAATTAAAGTAAGGTAATTATTAAAGAAATAGGCTTGAATAACTGTTGAATCTATGTGTGTTTATCACTTCAATGCTTCTAATTTAACAAAATATGATCTTAATATGCATAATATAGGGATGTTCTAGAATTATCCTACTATGCATGATAACACACATGAAAGAATAATAGAGCTTTAAAAATTTTGATATCTATATTAATTGTTACTTGATTTTTACAATTGTTACAAAGCACCAATTAATATCAAAAACAAAAAATAAGTCACTTCTCTCCCTAGTAATAGTGCTAAAATTCTTAATACTCGTCAAAAACACTAGAAAATAAAACATAACTTTGTAAAACTACTTTTGAAGTAATGGTGAGAAAGGATCATATCCATAAAGAATGTGTATTAGCTTTTGTAATGAACAAATCAGTATTTAGGATTTTGGGTAGGGGAAAGGTGGGGTTTGGTTGAATTCAATTAACAAAATAAAGAAAAAATAAACTATTGTAGATAAATCAAATCAAACTATACAAAAGTGCTAGGATTAAACAATAGGTTATGAATCTAATTCATGGTTCAATCTCGAGCTTCACATGAATGTGCATAATCAATCATCATGTTGTTCTCATACTTTTCTTTGAAACTATTAATTATAGATTAATAATAAGCTCTATTAATCCTAAATTTCCTTTATATTTTTTCAAATTAAAACAAGCTAGCTATTAGACAACCTGTCTGGGATGCCCCCAATAATCAATGAATGGCAAGTGTTTTTCCTTATGTGAATCCTAGGGACCTTGATGAGTTGATCCACCTACACGTCTTACTTTTACTGTTATATTGGGAGTTACTGCACGTATTGCTTACAATGAGGGGTTGACCCCCTCTTTGATTTATGAACTTCTCGAATCTATGCATATAAAGAAAGATGAAAATCAATTTCGAATTTTTACCACAATATTAATACACAAAATAAATCAATAATTTAATTAAATAGATGTTATCTAAAGATAATTCACTTTGAAGCGACTACTCCCTAAATACACCATCGTAATATTTGATTTCACAATCGAATCAATTTGAAAAAGACCTAAAGTTAAGGATTTATCAATAGGTAATGTTGCTCCAATACCTAACCAAAGGTTGTGTGTAACAAGTGCATAATGTCCACTGGAACGACCATGTATTTTATCATCAACTTGATAAATTAATTTCAAGATATAAGGTTTTCCTACTATAACAGGTTGCTCAAAAGGATCAGCTTGCCCTTTTTCTTTTTCTTTTTATTATTTTTATTTGAATATTAATTATTTAATTCCTTATTAACACTAACGAATTATCGCCGCGATTTATTATCATTTTTCAAAAAATGGATTCCTATTCGAAGAGTGCATAACCGTATAGATAAGCTCACACTAACCTATCAATTTGGGATCCAATTCGGGATTTCCTTGGGAGGAGTTGAGAAGGAATATCTTTTCAATTTCATATCGAATTCAATTGTGGGAATATGATAATCCTTTTCATAAATTATTATATTAGACTAGACAATAACCTCGTTGAAAGCTTATGGAGGTGTATCCACATTTGGAGGAGTAGGTGAGTGTACTTATGAAGGAAATGATCTTTACATAGAAATGAAAGAATTTGGAGTAATTAATGAAGAAAATATTATAGAATCAAAAGTGACTCTGGACTATGGTCAGATGAATGAACCACCGAGAGCTAGTATGAAAGTTTATTAATTTTTGATTTTACTCGATTTTCTTTATTTCCAGATTAAAAAGAAGAAAAACTTCATTCAGAAGATCGAATAAAAACTTCACGATTTTTATTCAATGCAGTTATACATCCGATCCATCCATACGCCCTCACGTCAATCTCACAAGCCTTTTATCCATTCTCATTCAATTATGACGATGGGGGAGCAAGTCAAAATAGAAAAATTCACATTGGGTAGGTTGAAAAAGTATATACAACCTTGGCAAGAATGGCGCTCCGCGGAATATATGACCTATGCGCCTTTAGGAGTCGTTAAATTCCATAGGTGACATAACTACCGAGATCAATGCAGTCAATTATGTCTCTCCTAGAAGTTGACTAACCTTGGAAATCTTAATGCCATAATACCTTTCAAATCCTCCTGGCCATTATCCTACTGTAATAATTCTTGCTAAGAAGAATGCCAATGTTATGGCAATTCCCCCTAGAAGGTAATAGGTTACTCCTACAGCACGTCTTTGGATAATTTATTATAAATCTAGATAGATAAGATCATAAAGATATGCCCTGGGCTGTTGGTTGACATGGGCATAGAAGTCATGTTAGAAGGTATTGTTAAAAGATCATCAATTCCTAATAAAATGGATGTAGCAGTGGCTTGCTGGAAACCTAGAGTCTTTACTTGATCCAGGATGTGTGATATCTTTCTCTTTGAATGAGATCTCAATTCCAGTGACTGTTTCATTAGATATCTTACAACTATAATCCCTCTTTTTTCTGATCTAGTTACTCCACCACTGCGAACCCCAATTAGATTCAAACTATAAATCTCACTAGAATTTTACTGTTAACTTATTAGAATGAATTTCGATTTATTTATAATTTCAAATTTAGTAGAATTTAAAATTCAATTTGAAATTTTTTAAATTGAATATTAGTTTAATTTAATTAATATTAATTAAAGTACAATCAATTATAGATTTTCTTACCTTTTTTATTACAAATATCAACAATATTTCTATTCTCCCTTCAACTTAAAAGATTCCGCCTTCTTCATTGTCTATCTTTAACTATGGTAAGAGCGGGTATATCAAAATAGAAGATTTAGTAAGAATTGAATTGGGTTGGAACCCATTTCTTATACTTTTTATTCCTTTTACTTTCGAAATATGAACACGGGAATCATTGAAATATTAACTTAGGTTATATAGGTACAATCAGAATAAAAAAAGATTTTGTATCATATCAAATCCAATAAACCAAAGATTTGACTGAAGAAAAAAACCGAATCTATGAAATCAAAACTGGGATAAATAGATCCATCGATAAGATAGCTCGAATCACCAGCTAAGACCCTAAATGACCGCTCAGTGATAAAGGAGGTAGGGGTGCAGAGATAGCCAAGAGGTTTGCCTAGAAGCAGCCACCCTAAAAAGAGTGCATAATATCGCTCAATTGGGTGAAATTTTTGAATTAAATCGTGCTACTTTAAAATCCGATGTTGTTTTTTGTAGCAGCCCAAGGGGTTGGTTTACTTTTAGATGCACTTGTTACACAACAAACCTTTAGAGGAAGAGCTAAGCAAAGGGGACAACAGGTAGGAGAAATGGAAGTTTGGACTTTAGAAGGTTTTGGTGTTTCTCATATTTTACAAGATGCTTACTTATAAATCTGATCATATTAGAGCTCGCCAAGAAGTGTGACCAATTCCACTTTTATTGGGAAGTATTGAATATACCCATAATTCTGAGTTTCATGGTACTCCTACTAGGAGACATGTCAGATCTAGATCATCCCAATTTGATTAAATGGGATGACAGTTTCTCATTCTAAAATTATAAAATCAAACTTTCGATCAAATCACACATCGCAGTATACTCCAAATACCTAGATTGGTTATAGTTCCTCCTGTAATACTCCAATCGCCTCGTGAATTGGTGATTCCTAAACGAGTTATAAACGGTATAATGAATATATCTTGTCTCCACATTAGATTAAGAACGGGGTCAGGGGGCTAATTCTTATAGAGCTGAGAGTTTTGGGTCCCAAAAGTGTATAATAAATACCACCAAAACCTAATACTGCAAAGGAAATTAAGTGAAGTACGCCAGATGCAAAGTATGGAAAGGTGTCTATAACTTCCCCCATGGACCTACCCCCCAACCTAGAGTAGCTAGGTGGGTAAGTAAAATTAATCCTTATTCATACATTGGCATCTCCAGTACAAAGTGAGCCACTTCAAATAGGTTCATTGCTTCGGCCCAAAATACGATTAATCCAGCATAGGTTATATGAGCTCCCAGTAGTTTACCGGATAAATTAATAAGTTAGGCATTTCTAGCCTACCAAGCAAAACTGGTATTTTTTTAGTCATGACCAGTAAAAATAAAAAAAATTGTTCAATTTATAATCCTCTATTAATTGAATTAATGGATAGTCTAATTGGAAATAATAAGAAAATGCATAGGTCATTAAAAGAAATTCTAATATAGAAATATATATATTATTACCCCTTTACTTTAATTTGAACTTATTAGTCAATTCATTAACATAATATCTCGAATAAGAAAAAAGGGGGAGTGCACAATCAGATCACTCAAAAAATTCGATCTTATTATTTTTTATTTTTTAGTCCAATTATATTTTAAAATTCTAAAACTAGTTATTCCTAGTATCCTTTTCTAGGGTTTACATTCTCTTTTTTCTTTCCATATTAAAAAAATTTATCTCAAAAACTCCATTATAGTTATAGTAGGTGGCGGTTTTGAAAACCTAACTTCATTAATTGAATCAGAACATTTGTTCCTTGATAGGATACTATCAAAGTTATC
>JAOTAY010000190.1:21434916-21453397 GCA_025629805.1 Erythroxylum baracoense
ATGCCTTGTGATTAATCTTGATATCGTGTTACAAAGGGACTGAGTTTATAACCATGGTTACAGGTTAAATCAGATTACCGATCCTCATTTGATTTGGGTAGTCATAATGTCTTGTTAGAGGCTACTTCTGACTTATGGGCCGTGAAGTTTGATCAAGCCCATTGCCAACATCAAGTGAGCCTACAGGGTCGCACACAGAGAGTGATGTGATCTAGGCTTATTCTCTTAGGCCTAATTTATTAGGCACTGAATAAATATATGTGGATATATTTATTGAGCAAGATTGAATTAAGTTGTCGGGCTTTTATTATATAAGATATAATATGGGCCGAAACTTATTAGGCTTCCATAATCCTAATGGGTTTAGGATTATGATATTCTTATTCCTAATAGGAATAAGGATTAAGGTTTCTTTATAAATAGAGAACATATGTCTCATTAGAGAAGATACGAAAACCCTAGCCACCTAGACCTAGCCGTTCGTTCTTCATCCGAGAGAAAAATTGTGTGGCGTTCTAAAGTGTTTTAGAACGTGCTAGCACACATTAGCCGCTACCCAGATCGTTCATCCTCGTATGGATACCAGTAGAGGATGTTCGCGTGTTGTAACGTCTACAAATATGAAAATAAATACCAATCCGCGTCAAGAGGTAAATCCGTACATGTTGTGTAGTTTCGGTTATACTTTTGTTGTGTAGTATGGTCCGTTCCGCTGCGTATTGTGAATACTCGGGCCATAAGCCATCCAACTGTAACAGCCTGGACTACCCCGCTCATAGATATTTTCCACTTTGGGCCTTGACCTAGCCAAGTCCACACAGTTTTGCTCTTTTAGCACACTCGCTCGGGAAAACGTGTCTTGTGGGGGATAGGTTATAAGGCCTACTTTGTTTCTCTCTCCAATCCATATGGAAATTTAACATTCCACCCCCTTAGAGGCCCAGCATCTTTGCTAGCCTATAGTCCTGGATCCACCCCCCTTGGAGGCCCAGCGTCCTTGCTGGCATATCGATCCGGGTACTAGCACTGATACCATTTGTAACAGCCCTAGACCACACGCTCATAGATATTGCCCATTTTAGGCCTTGGCCCAGCCAAGCCCTCACGGTTTTATTCTTCCCATCTAATGGGAAAATGCGTCTTTCAGGGAGAGGTTTCCATAGCCTTATAAGGGCTACTTCGTTCCCCTCTCCAATCAATATGGGAATCTAACATTCTACCCCCCTTGGAGGCCCAGTGTTCTTGCTGACCCACAGGCCTGGATCTACTCCCTTGGAGGCCCAGCGTCCTTGCTGGCACACAGGCCTGGATCCACCCCTTTGGAGGCCCAATGTCCTTACTGACATATCAATCCGGGTACTGGCTCTGATACCATTTGTAACAACCCGGACTACCTACTCATAAATATTGTCCGCTTTGGGCCTTGGCCTAGTCAAGCCCTCACAGTTTTGTTCTTCCCAGCATTGGAAAAACGCATCTTTGATGGAGAGGTTTCCATAGCCTTATAAGGCCTACTTCATTCCCCTTTCTAATCGATATGGGAATTTAACATTCCACCCCCTTGGAGGCCCATCATCCTCGCTGGCCCATAGGCCTGGATCCACCCCCTTGGAGGCCCAGCCTCCTTGCTGGCACACAGGCTTGGATCCAACCCCCTTGGAAGCCAAGCATCTTTGCTGCCATACCGATCCGAGTACTGACTTCGATACCATTTATAACAACCCAAACCAGCGTGGTGTTCCGGGCTATTACAGTTAGTGTTATGTGAGAAAGACCTATAGGAATATAACTTATATGCATTTTTTAGGTTATGTTAGATGACCTGGGTGATATGATGCTCTTTTTGGTGTATAAAAAATTTGGAGCTTGCTTCATGAAATTTTCCAACATATGAATTGACAAATTACATTCTTCTTTTATATAAATATGGAATATGTTGAATGGGAGGATATATCATAACCTTCTTTTTTCTTTGTAATGACAGCTATAATGAATGTGAGCTTATTCCATATCATTTTGAAGTTAAAGAGGGCTATACAAATTTGATAAATATTATACATTCTTTTAAGATGAGTTTGTATAAAATTATGCCTATTTTTTTCTTTTAACTCTAGGTCTTCTGGGTTTATAATTAAACCATACATGAATGCATGTAATTTCCCTTTTTTTCTCTAGAACTAGAGGATGGTGCATGAGCAATAAAGTTTTTATGTCTAAAATTGGATTCTATATACTCATTTAATGATATTGGAATAGGTTCATAATGTAAATATTTGTTCCTCCCAAAATTTTACTTAGTATTGAATGGTGAACTTATATAAGTGAAACCAATTCCATGTCAATTTAGAGCTCTTTTAAACTCCAAGCATGCTATTTAATTTTTCACTACCTACAGTGAATCTAGATAATGACTCATTGAAAATATTGGTCTCCTAATCCGATGTCTCATTTTAATGCAACACATCATACTCATTGTCATTGGTAATAAATATACTCTTAGAATATACCATGTTATGAATTTTGTATTTCAATTTCTCATCATATGAAATATTAATATCATAATCATTATTATCATTATAAGAATGTGAGGAAGAGGGTATTGTTATTATTGACCATAAAACATACAGTTGCTATTATATTTTTGGATTCCTTACTTTCTGAAGTGGAATTGCCATCTTATGTGACTTTAACTGCCTTCTTCTTCTTCTTCTTCTTCTTCTTCTTCTTCTTCTTCTTCAATCATATATTCCCTTTCTCTTTTAAGAACATCTTCAAAAATTTTTAATGAAATTTATATTTTCTTCATCACTATTATTTATGGATGTCTCCTCATTATCAATTTTCTCATTCTTAGAGGACTTTAAATGTTACACCTCTTCTTTTTGAAGCCACTTCCTTTTCATGTAATTCATTCATCCACATTTCATAGGTGAGTTGTGATCCAGTTAGCTCTTCCAACAACAAAATCCTCAAATCTTTAACTTCTTGTATGATCTTAACTTTTTTCTCCTAAACCTTTGGTAAAAACCTTTAAAAAATCACAAATTAAAGATTATTATAAGCCTTAACAAGACTTTTAAGAGTATTAAAAACATAATATAAATGAAGTGATCATACATGCTAAAATTTGATTTATAATATTTTATATAAATAATTCATATTAATGTATAAACATGCTTACTTTACTTTTTTTATATGAATGGGTCCTCGCATTAATTGTAAGTTACTTTAATCTTTTGGTTAGAAATAAAGTCATTTAAAATACAAAATTTATTATATTATTAAGTTAATTTAAATATGAAAGTACAGAAGACTACAATTATAATATGATTTTTATTAATTTATAAGTTTATAAAATTAGATTATCGATAAGAGCTAAAAGTTAATTGTATCTTTATTAGGATATAAATAATCATCTCATTGACACAAACTTTTTTTGTTTAAGAAATTAAATTGCTTCGTTCATCTAGCCAAAAGTGTGCCTACAAAAGCAATCCATATTATAAATTATGAAACCAGAAAGCCCACAAAAACAGCTTTAAGCCTTTAATAAATAGCTCATAAAATCAATACATATTAACCATTGTTTCAGTCTTTCTTTCTTACTCATTATGCAAGGGCCAGAAGCCATGGTTTCCTTTTTATGCATGTTGCAGTGTTGATTAGAGCATGACTAATGCCCCTTTTTCTGATTTACACATCTTCTTCCTAAATATGCATCTTCAAATTCCTTTTCCTTACTATTTATATTTCAATACTTCTTGCTTGCATATGGTGATGCTTGTTTGACTCATCTTTTTAGAGATAATTGATTGGTTGTTTTTTAAAATTAAAGGTTAATTATCATTTCCCCTTCACCAATTATGTGCACGTTCCTTTTTTTAATCTACGTTGTTGACCTTGTGATATTTTTCAAATATAGGCCATGTTTTGGTTATAATATAGAGCTTTTTATGAATAATTAACTGCTCTCTTATGGTGTTAATAGTTGTGAGGATCAGAGCCTATGCATTAGAAGGTTCGTTCTTGAAAATTCCATGATTCCTCTTTAGCCAAATATTATAGAATGTGATGCTTAGGACTAACTTAGCTATTATCTAACTAACTTCCTTCTCCTTATATTCCTACTACACCAACTTATTAAACCTTGCCAAATTGAGGATGGAAACTAAATATCACTCAATCTTTTGACTTGTTCCCATACTATGGATAAATATTAACACTTAAAAAATAGGTGACTCATTGTCTCCTCTACTTGGTTGCACAACACACACAATGAAGCCACTTTGAGAAATTTTTACAATCTTAAGAGTGTGCTTAATTTTCCTTTGATAGCTAGCCATAAGGTAATTGATGCCTTAGGAAAAGCATGTTTGTGCTAGATCATTTTGTGTTATAGGACCTTGGTTCTTCCTTCTATTAGCTACCTATAAGATGTGCTTGTGAATTTTCATTTGCACTATTCTTCCACCTGACCTAATGCTCTTTCTCTCCAATTAATGTCACTATAAAAGCTTGAGCACATACTAACCTTTAAACGTCATTCCCATAGGCTATTATGGCTTGTTAAATTGTATTGTTTTCTAATATGATGTTCAATTGGTCTCTTGAACCTCCACTAAAGGTCATAGATTTGTCTGAATATTAAACTAGAAACATGTGTTTTTCCCATTTCTTATAATAGGCTCCACTTGCCCTCTAAACTTGTCCTTGGGTTTGAGGATGTTGAGCAGGTTTTGATAACAGTTTGTTTTTAGTTTGAACTACGCCAAAATTCTGATTCCTTATGTAGTATTCATGTATCCATCACATCTATAGCAAACTCTTATCAATTAAAAGTCTCTAAATCCTTTTACCGATAATATGCCTATGCCCTTTCTTTTTGATGTTTGCAACCCTCACTCCATTTGACTTTGTCTATGTAGCTTCCTTTTGCATAAAAATCCTTTAGTATTTGTTCAATGGATTTGTAACTTATTCTAGGAAACCATATATGTGGCTCAATTCACATAGAAATTACTAAGGAAAGCTTTGGTTATTTGAATTATAGTTTCAATAGAAAGGCACTGTAAAGTCCAACATGAAATTCTTGACTTTATATTCTCTAGGAAAGGTATGCAATCTACGTAAGAAGACCTTTTAGTAGTTATAAGAACCCTTAGATATTATATAGGTGCTTGGAATTTTTTATTCTTGTTAGAGTAGCCAACCATCATGCTATCCCACTTACACTAGCTAAAACTATTAGGGAGCTCTTCAGTTTGATGATGACTAGCCTAGATAGCAATTTGAAGGTATTTCGAGCTATCTTAGTACTTGTACTAAGTTAGGATCATCTTTTAAGAACATAATTAGGGCATTAGTAAAGGACAAACTTACCATTCTTATCCCTTTGCACTTAACAGTGAAATTTTAAGCTTTGAACTATGTTGATCATGAACTTAATTAGCCTTATAAGTACTTCTATTACTAAAAGTTAGGGGGATAGAGGATCCCATGCCTTAATCCCCTATCTGCCTTAATAAATCTGATTGACTCTCCATTTTTGAAAAACCATATAAAGTATTAATAACATATTGAGAGTTTGCTAGATGAATTAAAATGGGAAACCAAAAGCTTATTAAGTGTTAAGGAGGAAGTTCTAGTCTAAGGAAACATATAAATCTATTTTAATGATGTAGTTTTTGCTTAAGTTTTTCCTGAAGTAATTTTTGAAAAGCTCCTGAACTATAAGAATGTAATCCCCAATAGTTTTCCCTCTTATATAGGCTCCCTAATTGGATCCATTTTATTCATCAATGCTTTCCTTAACCTTTCAGCTAGAACTTTAGCAATCACCTTATAGATAGTGTTATAGTAAGAAATTGGATAGTTTTCTTTTAATGAGTTTATGGACTTTACCTTAGGGATGAGGCCAACATAAGTCTTGTTGAGCTCCCATAGCATTTCACCTTTCATGAAAAACTCCTTTATAGCTTCAATCTCCATATTCCTATTGTGACACCATGTTTTTTGAAAAAAATAGCATTTAAGTTATTCAATCCTAGAGTTTTTTAGGAGTTTAAAGAAAATAGTATTTTCTTCATTTCCTATATTTCTAGTAGTTTCACAAAATGATTCACCACTTGACTCGGTATTTGGTCTTCAGTGAAAGATTTAAGCGTGAGGAAACTTTTGTAGCAATACCAATGGACTCCATAAAGAATTTCCATATTTCATTATATATTTCCTTTTTGATGCTTAACACTTTACCATCCTCTGTTGCCAAGGTAGAGATTTTGTTAATATTTTTTCTCTCCTGCACTGGCCTGTAAAATAAGGGATAACATATTAAAAAATGTTTAACCTTTGAAGTTTTTATAATTAAGTGCCAAACTTTTTAAAGTATTCGATTTATTTACTAACCTTTTAAAATGTGTATAAATCAGACCAAAAGATTATTTATCATGATGTGGCATATCTATTAAATGCCATATGAATGTCCATTTATTAGCCACGTTAGCAAAAACTAATTTTTAAACTAAATTGTTAAAGTTTTAAAATATTGATCACTCAATAAAAAAATTTAAAAGCTTAAGCACAAAATTAAAAAAATTACAAAAGAATGTGGACTTTAGAATTAGTTATACCACAAAAGAACTGAATATTTTGTCACTATTGGAAAAACACAGAACTCTAGGTTTGTTGCTTGATTAAAGACCATTTGTTCTCTGCTTGATTAAAGACCATTTGTTCTCTACTATAATATTGTACTGTCTTAGAGCCACCTTTTCCCTTTCTTGTAAACCTTAGTTCTACGAGTTTCTTATAAAGATCCTTTTGCATTGAGACTAGCCTTTCCCTAGCCTCTTCTACTACTTCTTGAGTGTGTAACCTACTGTTTTTGTTGATTTTCTTCATTTCTTCTTTATTAGATAGAATTTTCTTAATGCATCTAAATAGTTTGTTCTTTTAACAATTATCTGAATGCCCCTATTCAATGTATCTTCAACCCCTTCCACTTTCAACAAACAGTGATTAAAACAAAAAGGAAACCTTCTGACCCATATTTGGAACATGTTTTGCACCAATATAGGTTTATGGTTTAAAAATAAATGGTTAAGAAAACTAACCTTGCTCTCTGTGAAGATATCTAAACAATGGGTGTTCACTAAAGCTTTATTGAGCTTTTCCTCTTGAAATACACCCCCTTCTACTTTTTATTCCATATGAAAAACTGACCTTTCATTTTAAGATATAATATTTAGGCATTGGTGTGACAATCCAAAAGTTCTTTTGTATGATTTTTAAGATTGAAATTTCCTTATGCTTTAATTGGACTATTCATGCAATTAAAGTCCCCAATAATTAGCCAAGGCTCATTCATTGTTTCTCCTAGCTACCTGATTTTATCCTATAGAGAACATCTTTGAAATGTAAAATTGGAAGCATAAACAAAGGTTAACTAAAATGTTATATAGTTGCCCTTTATTTTGGCTTAGAAATACATTAAGTGCACCTCCACCACTAGTGGGGTAATTTCCACTACTTAGGAATCGTACAACATCATAATTTTATAATTTTAGCAGCAAGCATGTTTTGATAAGATAAGCCAATTTTGATAATGAAGCTCAGGCTATTGCAATTATTTTCTTTGATTTTGGTTTCCAATAGACAAATGATGAAAAGTTTATGCTCCTTAAAAACATTCATTAGCATATGCCGCTTATTAGGGCTATTCAGCTCTCTTATATTCTAGGCTAACACATTTATTTAACCTTAGAATTGAGTGATTTTTTCTTTCTCTTAGAGCCCTTTATGGTTGCCCTTTGAAAACTATCCTCCACTACGAAAAAGGTTTGCTTTCATAATACTATGCTGGCATCTCATGAGGCTCCCTGAATTCCTCACTTTCTCTTTAAGAATTGGCTTATGCTCCTTTTCACTCATTTCCATTCTAATGGAGCTACTCATCTCTGATGCTTCTTTATCCTTTTTGTTTTGACTTGAGGTGCCTATTTTTGCATGTTGTTTGAATTTTGTAAAGGTGTTTTATGTGATATTCCCATCTTCAGAAAATCCTTACCTTTAAGCCTTCCATTTGTTGTAATATAACTGTGACTGGTTCTTTTGCACTATCTAGGTCACTTGCTCTCATTTGATTTAACTAATTACCTATTTTATTAGTAGTATTTTGTACATCTATTCTCCTATCTTGCTAAATTAGTTCTATGTATTCCCCTATTAGGAAGTGCTTCCTAGTAGGTCTCTAATCCGATTTGGAACAGCTTAAGTTAGCCTCTAGTTATAGCTCACATTAACATGACCCTTGAAGAGATTGCTTTCCTCATCAAATCTTAATAATGGTATGGTCTTCGATATTTACTTGTGGGCAGCAGTTAACACACATACCTTCGTATAGTTGATTATCCTCATTTTAGTTGTTACTTCATTTAGGCGTATAGGTTTGCCCACATAGTTGGCTTGATGACTCAAACCATCAATAGTTAAACATTTTAAGGGTATGTTATGCATATTCATCCATATTAGGATTTATTTCCTCCTGAGATCTAAAAATCTGATACCTAACTTCCATAGCTAGAGTAGGATAGGCTTGGAATTGAAATGCCAAGGGTTATTCTCTAAAATTTGGTGGGCTATCTCTAAAAATGAAAATCTAAACATAAAGAGATTATTTTCACTTAAGAGTACCAATTGTAACCCCATGTTTTTATATTGGTGCTTGGAGTAAGCATTTATGGTAGGGTAAGATGGTTTATTGTCCCAAAAGAAAATGATTAATAAGTTCTCCCATTTTGTAGCTCCATCTTTCAAAATACTCACATTGGGAGCAACGATACTTTTACACTCCACAGAGGCTATTGAAGGGAAGCATTGGAGTTTTGTTGTACAAGCTCTATCTCCTATCACTTGTTTCTATGCTTTTTTATAGGAGTAATATTTAAAGTTTGTGTTAATGTGACTTGTTCAAGAGTTAGAGAGAAAAGGGGTGGCGCCTAAGATTCATCCTTCTTTGCTACACCATGATGGGAGCTTAGAGGAGGGAAAGTATTTGGCTAAGAAATAGTAGTGCCATTTATGGACAGAGAAGAAAAAAAAGTCTCTAAGGGGTAATGACCAAAAGTGATTAAAAAAGACAAAGGAAAAAAAAACAAAATAGTAAAATACTGGTTTGAAAGAAAGATAGGGTCCAATCGGAGGATGGTTAAGGCAAACAAACAATCTTAAAAATGGTTGATATTGGGCTGTGAATTGAGAAAAAAGAAAAGATGGTGAGAAAATTGAGAAGGAAAAAGGGGAAACTTGGTAAGAAACAAAGAGGAGGGCAATGATGGACTAAGAACATTGAAGTGAGCCAAGACGATCACAGTGAGCTACAAGTTGAAAAGTTTGGAAACCCTGAGCAAGTGTACTAGGCTGAAAACAAAAAGCAAGCTTCTAAGCATGAACACCCTAAAGTTAGAGACAAGCTTCTCCCTCATTGATACAACTTTTTATGCTAAGGATGATGATATCAATTTTTGTATTAAAAATTCATACTATTCGTCATTTAATTATATTCATATGCTTATAAAAGATAATTAAAATTTTATTTTTTAAGATTCAATTATTATTTTAGAAAAATTCAATAAAAATTTAATCATTTATTAACTTTAACGATTAACAAGAGTTATAAAATATGCACTTGTAATATTTAATATTTATGAGAATTTAATTTTTATAAAATCTCAATTCATCATGAATTATTAGTTTATGATTTTATTATACTGTTTTTAACTTTTTATTTTTAAAATTATAAAAAAATTATTTACACTCATTCGTTTATAAACAAAGATAAACCTAGTTTTTTTTAATTTTATTTATGTGAGCTATTTTTAGATTTGCACAAGGGATTATAACAAGTTGTAGTGGGGTAACAAAACAAATTCCATGCAGTGTGTTTTGGGATATGAAACCGATTTCAGGAAATCAAAGCCTCCCTGTTATCTGTCAACAGAAAGGCTCGTTCCTAGAGCTAAAACCAAAGCAATTCATTGATATTTTTATTTGTAAGTTACACTCTCCATAAAACGGTTCTAAAATGATACAAAACTAATTTGGTATGATATAGTACCTTCTGGCTTTCAAACAATTTGCTTTAACAAAAGAGAGACTGTACTTTTTAATAGTATGTTATCCTGCTTCCTTCTTGTTGCTTATATGGAGCTCAGTACATAGCATGATGACTGCTTTCTACATTAACCAAAATGCTTCAGCTGCAAATTGCAATGGGATTTGGCATATTGTTGAAACTTGTGCGGTTGGCAGTTAAAACGGTTTCTTGTTGATAGGTGGCCTGCGCCAAATCCTTTTCTGCTGTTTAAAGCTTCCAATGACAGCAGATTGCTTCTCAAATCTCATCTGATCTGCGAAATGTTTGTAATATGCTGCGGAGTTTAAGGTTTGCAGAACTTTCACCAATTTCCCATGTCTTTCATCAATTACGGTCTGTCCATCCTTAGACTGGACACCTTCCGCGACAACCCTGATGGGCTTAATCTGGAAGGTTGGCTTCAGCTCAGATTCACTAGCGGCCAGGACCACTGCACCAAGAATCTCCCCCAAGAATGTATCCTGCAGCAAATTCATGTCCAGATATACAAAAAAGACAAGAAAAAGATTTTATCCGTAAAACCTTTGGCAGTTTAAGATCACTAAGATGCACGAATATTATAATATCTGTTTTACCATATGACTGTATAGATAATTTGTTTGCTGCAATCGATGCAGTCTTGACAGCAGACTAAGCCCAAAGATAGCCTCAGGTGTTTTCTTTCCCTGGCGTAGCATATGTAGTACCCGAGGATAGGAACTGACTCTATGTTGGACGCCAAGAGGAATGAGTGTAATGTCAAGTGGTGACTCAAAAACAGTCTTTGCAGCCAACGGGTCAAGAAACAAATTCATTTCTGCATACTTGTTAGAATCAAGGGACAGGACATTCCCTTTGTCCATAAAACTGCTCCTCATGTGTCCTCCAACTACATAGACGTCCTGCAATAAGCTTTCGGCTCATTATCTAAAAGAAGCATATACACTTTTTATCAGTCAGGAAATTAACTCCTCAAACTTGTAATATTTAAATGTATTTTTCACGGCTCATGATTATTCGAAGTCTTCCAAACACAGCATGGTAACTTTTCTAACCTTAATGTGGGAGCTTGCCTTATTCGCTGATAAGATGATACTTGCCAAACTTGTCAGGGGTCCATTGGTCAATATGGTTACTTTTGATCCTGGATCCAATGTTTCTACTATGGACTCCCAAATTTCCAGCGCTAAAGGCTGTCTAAGTTCAGGGTGATCTGTGTCGCGCGGAGCTCCCAATTTTACAGAGTTTTCTGCAGTATACCTTTTGAGGGAAATTTTTCTTTTAAAGAAGCACGAGTACCAAAAACAGAATGAGAGAAACATCCACCCATCCAATTATTACCTTCTAGGACTTCGTGGTAAATCACGTGCAAGCCCGTAGAGAGTGTCCGAGTCCAGCAATCCACCACTCCCATGTGGGATCACCTGAACATATTTGCAATCTCCAACAGCAGAGAAACTTGGATCAGACTGGTTCATTGCAAATACCTCACCCAAGCCAACAGGAATATCATCACGACCCATCATATGTAGCAAATCATAAACAACATCTATAGTTGCAGCATTTGCCCAACCAGTTGGACTTACTATGATTCCCTGGATAAAATGACCAAGAAAATGCAAGTTTAATCTTCTACTATCTTCATTTAAACTTACGGCTGCAAATATTAATCTCCATATATGGGAGAGATGTGAAGACATTCAGCAATTGTTAACGATTAAAAAGGAAGCTATTCCTTCCAATGGTTGCATCCATCTCAAACTAGCTACGTGGGCGGCAATGGTATCATTGACGAACCTTGGAACTTAAAATACCACTTACCTTGATATTGATCATTTCTACAGGTACTTTAAGCAAATAAAATAGAGCTAGAAAATCTCCAGCACTCATATCCATGTCGAAGACTACAGGTTTCCCCAGTTTTCTGCGTCCAAAATCTGGTTTGTAAAGAATTTCTCTGTAATAGGGAAACTGTGTTGTAAAATTGAACTTTCCTGCATGTTGTGGATTATTCAGGACCTGAATGCAATAAATGGAGATGTTAGTAGCCTAGGATTTGGCCGGATCAGAGGGTGTTTTGAGTGTTGAGTACAATGCACTCACGTCCAAGAAGTTCTTGAAAAAGGCTCTGTTAAGTTCACTGGTAGTGTTCGGATTTGGTTTTGCTCTTGTAGCAACAAGGACTCGTACTCTATCAGAACCATTTACCTCCTTTGTATATCCATCCTGTACATTTTTGTTTAGCAGGTGACTGTGGCAATTATAAAATCAAAAAGCAGTGCAAATCCTTACTTCTATTTAATAATTTCTGCAGCTTTGACCAAATTTACATATTACCATGATACTTTACGTAGACAGAAGACGCAAGTGAAAGTAATTAAAGAGATTAGAAGAAGACAACTAAAACAATTCCTTACCTGGCATATTCCTTTCCCATTCTGCACTATGCAAAATGGATCTTGAAGCCGGGTCTGAACATGTCCACTGTGTACTCCACCTTTCTCTAGATTGAATCTTGGGACTTCACGGCCATCAAAGAAAGGATTTGAGCCATCAAAGATCCCATAAGGTTCATTTGAAGTCACAACCGTTATGTTCATATACTCCATTTCAGCAAATTCATTTTTGCCAGTTTTGTCTTGCAAATTTTGCATTATAGAAACGGCTACACCAGACATAAAGGAATCCCACATGAAGTAACTCTGCAAAAATTCACCATAATAGGGTCATAAAGTTTCCTATTTTCAAATGGGAAGAAAATCAGTAAAAGCGTTGTCAAGAAAATAACCTTGTAGAACTGACTGTCAAACCAAGTGTCACGAGCCATTTTCAAGGACTTGAAGCAGTATTGGGCCTCATAAGTATACTGATTCTCCTCGAATGCCTTAAAGAACTCCTCACTTATTGGGATGGAATTTGTTGCATCAAGGGGCACAAGAGTGACAGGAATTCCAGAATGGACAACCTGAGATAGAATTAGAACTCTCAATCCTACCTTAGAATTTGTACTAAGAAAGAATCACTGTCTACATTTCACGTACCTGGTATGCAGCAAAAGGGTCTCCAAATATATTAAACTCAGCATAAGGATTGGTGGTGTAGTCTGTGAATAGATTACCACGGTCACCACACTGCTTTCGCTGGCAGGATGAACTTGCATTTTGTGGGCAACAACCAGTTGGATTGCTCGACCTTACACCACCACCCATGACATATATATGCTCAATGTTCTTCTTTAGACGTGGATTGCTCGTCAGAAATATGCCCAAATTTGTATGAGCTCCTGTTAGGAAAATAGTAATAGGACCTGCAGATATTTTTTCTATCAGCACTTGTTGGGCATTAGGTTGTCGAAGAGGAGAATATTTCCTGCTCCCCTGGTTAATGAACAAACCTATCAGCTCTGCCAAGTATAATAGGATTAAAGAACAGGAGAAAAAAGTGCTACATATATGAGAACTGTCAATAAAAGTTGATAAGCAGATATTGGCAACACAGACTCCACAGGAGTTAGAAGGAAGCTAAGGACTTGTCTGTGACCCAACAGATTGAATTAACTGCTGTATGTGAATGATTTATTGGATATTCCATACTTCACCAATCCATAATGTCATTTGATAGTTTATTCAAATTTATTAATCCACATATAAGATACACCATGAGGAGAATTGCCCAGAAATTAACAACAAAAGGAAAAAAAAAACGTTAAGAACTACCTGTGGCAAGAATGCTTTCCTTATCCCAAAATTAGAATCAATGTCTAGTCGTCCCCCGAAGCGACCAACAGGGATAGCTTGCCTGTACCTACAATATCCGGCTGTTGTATGCCCCTATTATAAGGATTTTTATGTATCAATCAGTAGGAGAAAAACAATAAATTTATGGGGAAATCAAAGTAGTTTGAGCACCTGTTCTATTATGGGGAGATATCCTCCAACATTAGGGAGTATGGTACCGTTTTCTAGTATTCCACCCTCACCTCCTACTCCAACAGGGATATCATCACGACCCATCATGTAAAGAATGTCATAGATCTGGTTCACTGCATGACCTGCATCAGTCCATGCATTCGTGCTGATAGTGATAGCCTGTGCCAAAGATAACCAGATTTTTGGTAGTCTGAATAAATTTTTAGGTACTCAGAGGTGAGCAAGGACTTGCCTCCAATTCGATTTCTGCTCTGTTAAGCTTCAAGAGGTATAAAAGAGCAAAAAAATCATCCGTATCAACATCTGTGTCCAGAAGTATCCGATGCGGACTTCCTTCCACAATGAACAAATTAGTTCCAACACCTCCTACAACCAAAACAAGAACAGCAAAAACATTTCTCTGCATTTTGTATAAAAAATTATTCACAAGACAAGATGATCTTTTGGAAGAAAACCAGCAATCAGATTGTAATCGCTGTTTCTTGTTTTCATATGAACTAAGAAAGAATTGAGTTGACTCCACTGCTGCATTAAACAGAAGCAGAGCCCATGGTTTTCCAACTTTGACCTTCCTTAACCCCACACTCATATCATATATGGGAAAAAAATAGTGGAAAAAATGCATAATATTTGTATATAGCATCACAATGATGGTCAAAAGCCATCATTATCAACATCAATATACGTTCAACAAACAACCATGTGTTGAAGCTTTGTTCTTGCCGTGCCTGACCTTTTACCTACAATATCTTCTTGCCTTTCTCAATTATTCTTGTCTTTTATTTCTACAAAAATGCTAATTACCTTGTGAACATGGACCAAGATTGAATCTAGATTTTCAAGTGTTAAATTCCGTGCCCAGTTAGTGAGAAACACGATCTCCATGACCAAGGATACTTTAATAGGAGTAAAAGTTCAACAAGCTCCAATTCTATATTAAAGAGCATGCCAACGTGATGAAATTAAACATAAGCAAAAGATACACTTGGGATTGCATGGTATAGTTTAACAAAGTCTTAAAGTAGCTGTTGTACTCGTTTTGAATTACAAAGAACTAGTATGAGTTGTTCAACTCATTCTAGTAAGCAAACTAATAAAATATGTTAATGTCCTGACAAATTTATCAAGTCACTCCACCATTGATGTTGCGTTTAATGTAGACTTCAATTGTACAGTCAATACCATAAACAAATTGACTTTATAGTTAAGTATTTCCCTATAGACACTAACTACAATTAAAAAATCATTGCAAAAAGAGAGTAATTGGAGAACCATAAATAATGCAAATATTATTTTAAAACATGTATAAATTATGATTTGAATATCATCTTATACAAGTAAAAAACATTAATCTATCATCATTGGCGAATCATACATAATGATTTCTTTGGTACAGGAATCATTTTTAACTATACACCTCAACTGTGATTAAGTTTGTGTCAAGCAACATAACTGCCTGTGAATTAATTAGTGATATAAAATTCTTGTCTTAATCAGTTGTGGAAAAATCCTGAGTTGCATAATACTAATATAATCTTTATTTTGTGTGGCTATGTTTTAAAATATAATAAAGGTAAAATTAAGAAGCTATAAACAATCCCTGAATATTTAAAAAATAAAAGTATTTAACTCTATCTCATGTATATAAATATATTTATGTGTTTATATTTCATAGATTACAAGACAAGCTCTAAAAAGAGAAGAAATATAGCTCAAGCAATTGAACAATTAGCACTCATGTTGCCAAGAACGACTATTGACATACCCTTAAGACCAATATTAGACACAATAAAAGACCATGGATTATGATTAACTCATCTCTTATAGGGACGGTAATGGGCCAAGCCGACCACAGGCTTGCCTAGGCTCGATAAAATGGGATTGCATTACCTGACTTTTTATTTTTCTTTCCTGTTGGGCTTGGGGCTGGCCTGGCCTAATTTGGGCCAAAAAATTGGGCTCAATGCTCTGCCAGAGGCCCGGTCAACCTGAGCGCGACCCTATTGCCAATACTAATCTCTTAAGAATGAAGGAAATAAAAAATAAGTTTTTATGTATAACATGTCCTATATTACATAAATCAACCAAGATAATATTTCTATAATTATTTTCTTATGTTTTTATTAATGTAGTGTCCTTATAAAATCATGGAAACTCATGGTCGTTTAGTTCCACTTTTATTTTTCTGTTGTAGTTTTTAGTTTTTGTTTTTAATTTATATTTTTCTTTTAAATAAGAACTAAAATCTGTCTTATTGTTAATGTTAAGATAGTTATATTTTTATTACTGATGATGATTACATATTACATATATAATTTAAAGATAATTTATTTTAATTAATTAAATTTATTTAAACTATTATATAATATTTAGGGTTAATTACCAAAAAACCCAAATTTTCATCAATTTTTCAATTATATTCCGAACTTTAAAAAGTAGCAATAAAATGCTCAAACTTTCAATTTTTTTCTATTCTAGCCCAAACTTCAAAAAGTGGCAATAAAATGCTCAAACGTTCAATTTTTTTCAATTCTAGGCTAACGTTAGTGTTTCCGTTAAGTTTGCTGACGTGACTTGTCACGTGTTTTAGAAATCTTAACTATTAATACACGTAAGCCAAACTTAACATAATAAATAAAGATTAATGGAACGATATCGTGATTTAAAAATAACCTAAATCAGATTACGTAGCCCTGACAACCTTATGCTTTGATTTTAGTTTTTTCCTTCATTTTCAGTTTATTCTCTCGACGTCTTCACCCTTAGATTTTCAAATTACGCAGCTCCGACACCCTCAAACTAAGGACATCGGGAGAACGAACTAAAAACAAAGAGCTTATTGGTGTAGTATGTTGTAATGCGAGAATAGTTTGAGACGTCAGAAGAACAAACAGAAAACAAATGTCGAAGGCATCGGGAAAACGACAGATAATGTCGGGCTAGAATTGAAGAAAATTAAAAGTTTGACCATTTTATTGTCACTTTTTGAAGTTTAGAAAATTGAAAAATTGAAAGTTTGAGTTTTTTATTTTTATTTTTTAAATTTCGGGCTATAATTGAAAATTTGACAAAAGTTTGGGCATTTTTGGTAATTCACTCTAATATTTATTAATAAATTATTAATATAAATTATTTTATTTTATTAAAATAAATAATTTTAAAAATAAACCTTAATTTTAATTTAATATTTATTTTAAACATATTTTAGTTATTATCAAAATTTTATATGAAATTAATATATTTTGAAGATATTTTAACTTTAGTTATATTTATTATTTATTATTAAATTAATTATAATGATATATTAAATAATTAGATAATATATATTTAATTCATAATAAACAGATTATGAAAAAAACATAAACAAAATTGGATGAAACCAAAATAAACAGGATTTTTTACAAAAATTTGAAAACAAAAATAGAAATAAACGAAAAAAAAAAGAATCAAACAGACTCCCAACATAAGACATCCATTATTTGAAGGCTTTGAAGAGACTCCATAAATCAATGAAACTGTCTGGTTAGAGGCATTTCCTCGCTTGGAACACTATTTGGAAAAGTCGTTGTTACAAATCATGTCTTTGCTACTTAAACATACATACTCCAATTTCTGATACATATTTAAACAAAAATTACTATATAGTATAAGAATCAAAACTTATCATAATTAGTCTAATTATCAATGGAAATATAATATTTTTAAATAAATTAAAATAAATGAGAAAAAAAATATTTATAGAAATTAGCAAAATAAAATATCTATTGTAAAAACTAGAAGGTTTTTAATGAAAAGCATAATAAGAATGAGCAAGTATAATTAAGAAAGGAAAACAAGAAAAAGTGGATACGATTATACTGACCAAGAGAAAAGTGCACTCAAACATACCAAAATTCATGAGCGCAGAGAGAGTATACTAATCTCACATCCTTACTAAAAGAGATAAGGTCAAGAGTATAATTGTAAGGGATATATTAAAAGTACCTAGCTAATATTATTAACAAATTAAGAAAGACAAGACTTAAGTGGTTTGAACATATTAAGCGGAGACACTAAGACAGTTTAGTAAGAAGTGAGAAGATCGTGCTAAGAGATTGTTAGAGAAAAAAGTGAGGCCTAAGAAAAATTAAGGGAGGTGATCAAGAATGATATAACAATATTGGAACTTACCGAAAAAGACATGACTCATAATAGAAAACTTTGGTGTACTAGGAATCAAATAAAATGATTCCTTGTAAAGAGATTCTTATAGTTCCTCTTCTAGTTGGTCTAAACTTATAAATAGGTAATACTTACCTCTTAAGAATTTAGCCTAAGTTTTTTTTTGACCTAGCTTGATTTAGTAGTTATTATTATTATTATTATTATTATTATTATTATTATTATTATTATTATTATTATTATTATTATTATTATTATT
>JAOTAY010000190.1:21477816-21487968 GCA_025629805.1 Erythroxylum baracoense
TTATGCATGTGAATGAAATGCACTTCATAAATTCTCAAATGATATGACTCAATAGTCTAAGATTCTAACCCTCAGTATGTTTTGGAACCCGGGCTTTTACAATTAATGCCCTTTTTAATGACAAATTGTTAAAAACATTGGAAATAACAAAACTCCTTATATCATCAGCTAGCTCGAACAATTTCTCTTTGAGAAAGTGGAAACCTCCGTACTTAAGGTCACTACTAATAACTCATTAGTTTGTTTCCTTACTTGGTTCCTCCACTAGTTCTTCCTCAACCACCTCTATCCACTCTTCTTCTTCTTCTTCCTAAATAGAGATTTCTAGCTCATCTTCTTCGATTACCTTCTACCACTTCTCTACTTCCTTTTCTTGGATGGAGGCTTCTTCTTCTTTCGAAACCTTTTCTTATAATATCATCTACACTTATGAAGTTAAACCTTGCATTATCTTCACTTAACTTTGTTAATAAGCCCAAATAGGATTCTATGTTATGCTGAAGAAATTCAGGTGAAGAAAATCTTTCTTCGAATTCACGTCGGCTAACTTTAAGTTTTGCAAGATATTCCATTATGCTATTTGTAATGCTTCCCTTTTCTTCGTCTTTTTCTTTAAAAAGCTCTTCTTGGAATGTCCCTCCATTCATGAAACCAACCTTTGTCTTTTCTTTACTCTCGAATTCACAGTGGTTAGTTTTCATTTCACCAAAGGTTTCTATTAATTAATCTCTAAGACTTGCTTCCTCTTCTTTTTATACTAGGGGATTTTTTTGGTACCTTCCTCTATTTATGAAGCTAACCATTGTCTTTTCTTCACTCTCCAATTTTTGTCGATCAGTTTTCATTTCAACAAGGACTTCCATTAATTTATCTCTAAGACTTTCTTTTCTTATAAGCTCATAATGAATTTTGAGAGTTATTGCCCTTCCATCTTCTTTAGCATCTGATTTAGTAGCACTAGGTACACTCCCTTAGATCTTGTCAGATTATATGTCTGCTAGTTGGTCCATTTGATTCACCAAAATTTATATTTAAGCCTCTACTTTGTGATACTTCATGATTGATTATTGAAAAAAATCAGCCATATCTTCCAAAGTTGGCTCATTAACTTGAGACACTTACTGCCATAAATATCCAGCTAGAGCATAATCATCCATCCATAGGCGTAAGAATTACTCCATTTTGAATTATAGTTGTTCTCGTATATTGCACCATGAGGTTAATAGCATATGCTCAATTGTTCCCATCTACGTGTTGGTGTTCGAAATTCATAATTGTAGTGATAACTCTCACCAATGTCGTGACATGACCTAAACATCGGTTACGCTTCCGAAAATATATGAGAACACCCCTCTCTCTAATATGATGATGATATAGATCACGAAAATATATTCTGACTCCCATAAAAGTCTGGTTTGCTCTATCTTCCATTGTGAGTTGTGGATATGACAATGAATTATAATTCCTACAATAACTATAAAATCACGATCAAGTAGAGAACATCAAAAGATAATTAAATTAATAAGCCTTAAAATACAGGAAGATACAATAAAGAAAATAAAATAAATATTAAAGTAAAATTAAAATAAGAGAAAGTAAAAATAAAATAAAATGAAAATGACTAGAGTAATAGTATTTAGGCTTTCTTAATATCAACGTCCCCGACAACAACACCAAAAATTTGTAATAACCGCAAGTGCACAACATAGTTGTAGTTAGTAACGATAAGTACAGGTTGATCCCATGAAGATTATGAATACTAGTGATTACCCTTCCGCTATTATCTAGCCTCGGGATTGATTTTTGATTTTAAATAAAAGAAAATAAAACTTAAAAAAATTAAATTAAATTAAATGGGAATTAATATTGAACACTAAAATAAGGAATCACTTAGAAAACTATTGAGATCAAAAATTAGTATCTAGGTTTCGAATCCCCCTAATCCCTTAGTAAATGGATGATAGTCGTAGATTGCATTATGCTTTGTAGGTAGTTTAGGATGTGAGTGGTTAAATTTAATCGATTAGTGTGTGTTTAGGTTAGAATTGTGTTAGTTAGTTCAATATTTGTTTTTTATGGGTTAAAGCATGCTTTTGAGCTTCCATGTTTTGTATTTGAAGTGCCTTGATGAGTTTGTTAATGTTTTAGAGCTAATGTCGAATAACGAAGGAGTTTCGAAGGAGACCCAAACCAAAATAGAGGGTTACGATTGTGGCTAATGTGCCACGATTGTGACAGAAGCTTGGAGAACTGGACACGTATACCACGTTCATGACAAAAGGACAAACAAAGGGCCACAATTGTGGCCTACGCGGCAGATAACCTACTCTGACTTTCTGAACTTCATTTTTCAAGGACATTTTGGACCTTTTAGGCACAGGAAAAACCCTAGAGTTGCCTTAATTAGAAAAGACTACTTAAAGAAAGAGAAATGATCTGAAAAGGGAGCCTCCATTTGCTACATTTGAAAAACCTTAAAGAAAGAAGAGAGAAGAGGAAGAAGAGGAGATAGAGGAGTGGGATGTTGCAGCTACTACATTCTTGAGCCATCCTGACCCTTCCTAAGTGACATTTCCATTTCATCTTGTAATTTTTTTGTTTGAATGTATATGATGAATGTGATGATGATGATGGATTTGGATTGGATGATGTTCTAGACTCTTTAGGGATTTTGAATTGATTCAATGTTAATCTAGTTGTCTTTTATGTTGATTGATTGGGTGTTGCGATTAATTGCGGTGCTTCAATGTTTCGATAATAAACTGAGAGGGTGAGCTGAATAAAAATGAATGGGTTAGATTAATGAGAGTTAAGCTACTTGATAGACCATGTGATCAATCAAATTGGTAATTTGTATGGAGAGAGATCCCGTGTGAGGACTCGGTTGTTCATCAGAACACTTAAGAACTAATTAGGTTGTAGGATGATCATTAATTGAGAGATTACATTTTCAGTTACTTAACTTAATTAAGGATTATCAATTAGGGCTTAGTGATTATAACTCGAGAGAGAGCAATCCACCCCTCAATAGTCTAGAACCGACACCGTATTAACATATAAGTGACTAGATTAGCATTAATGATAGGATGAATCCCACTCCTTCATAATCGGTTAATTCTTCTTGGTTGATTTTCAATTGTCAAATTGGTGGTGCTTAATTTAATCTCCTCGATTAATATAGAATTCTTGTTTATATCATTCCATATTCACGTATTTAGTTTTCTATTTATTTTTTCTTTCATTTTAATTATCCTTTAGGCCTTAGACAACTTAGAATTCGATTAGTTCAGTAACTCCACGAGGAATAGACACCTCTTATACTACACTTGTGACCTGTGAGCTTGCTGTATTTTGAGTGTTTTAAATATATTAAAACTTTCCTCAACAATGGATCTTTTATTATGCAATTGTTTTATTGATTTATTGGTCATGGAGATTCCTATGGTATGCTAGTAGCTGACCTTGAGTCTACTAATAACTAATCCTAAGGTTTTCAATCGAATTACTCAAGTTAAAGTTTATAGGATTGCTTTACCGATTTGTGAATCCCTCTATTGGGTTTGAACCTAATCTATAAGATTTATGTCATCCTATCTTTAGGGTTACAATCAAATCCTTTAAATTACGGTAGATATATTCAAACCTAGGATTTCTCATTCTCTACTTATGAAACCAATTAATGATATAATATTCCCAGGTTTATTAGAACATAGATAAACACGTAATCGAATCACAATAAGACAACCAAACCAATTGCATTAATAAAAGAATCAAAGCATATCAAAGCATCATCTAACTTAAATACTAACTAGACGTTTAATTACACATAATCAAACACAAATTTGACCATAAACTGAAAGAAAAACAAAAGGAAAACAATGGGTTCATAATTCTAAATCTCCCTTATTGTTTTCTATTGAGTATTTTTGAGATGTAGAGGTTTGATCTTGCATTTTGATGGATATTTCGATGAAATCTTTATGTTTCACTCTTTTCTAGACCAAAATTGCCCCTGGAGAATGAGTTCCATATCTAGAATCGCCTCCCCATGTCTGCTCCATGACTGCTCACCTCTTTTTGCCTTCAAACTTGTCCTTTATATTAAAATTTAGGTTTCTAAGGAGACACACGGTTTGAGGCATGATGCATAACCAAAAATTATAAGAATCCTAAAGATGCACGAGCTTGGGGAATTGTACGACCATGTATCCTTTCTATAGTTCAAATCTTCAATTTTTGCAATGATCTCTTCTAAATTCTTCTCTTTTTAGCCCATGAAGGTAATTATGTTGTGTAAACACACTTAAAGCAAATTAAGTACCAATTATACAAAAAAAGTATAAAATATCAAGCAAAAGCACATTAAATATGGTGTAAAAATATGTTCAATTATCCATCTATCAACAGATAATATTCTATATAAGCATGCCTACGATAAGCAATATTTCACACAAAGCTTGCATGATCTTGCAAGCATGGATTTTAAAACTCCCAAACCCTATCCTATTTAAATGTTTCTTTCTTCTTTCTTCCTCTATACATGCTTTTCTCTCTATTTGGTAGCCCCACCACCTTTTCCCTTAATTTCACTCAATTTTCAAGTAAACTTCTCACATTTCTTCCACTTTCTTCCATTTTTTACCCATCTTACCTATAGATCTAGTGAATTTTACACTAGAAATCTTTTTTGTTGGTGGTGAAGAGCATATTTTTCTGTAACTGTTTTTCCTTTTTTATGTTTTATGTTGTTATTTTGGAGGTTTTCACATGTAAGATGGTGCTAAGTGTGAATCAACTCACAAGAAGGTCTAAACCCAAAGGAAAAGCAAAGGTATCTGGTAGTGGTATATATAATTTGGCTGTAACTTTTAGAGCCATATTCCTGAGTTTCTCATAAGAAGTAGGTGTCAAATTTTAGAAACTTTGCTTTAAAATTATTATTCCTTTTGATTTTAATTTCTAAATTTTGGAAAAATTAGGCTTTAAAGAAAAAGTGGAATCTTTGAGTATTGGAATTAACTAGGAAAATTTTTTTCATTACGATTATGCTGTGTATAAAGAACTACACTACTCCTAGTTACAAACAATTTAGACAATTTTTGGATTAGCCTAAAGGGGGAACCGTTCAACTTGGATTAGCATGTTATGGAGGAAATATTTTGATTCCCCAAAAAAAAAATTGTTTAATCTGATCAAGATTTTTAAGCAAGCACATATTGGAAGAAATTGACTAACGGAGAAGTGTTTGACCATCACAATGCACCAAATAACGTAATTAGGAGTTTGGAACATTTGTTGATGCATAAATTCATGTTTCATATTATTTTTATGAAAAGTCAAAGTAACATGTTATAAAAAGGATTTATTTTTACTTTGGTGCATGCACAACAAAGTTAAGGTCTACACTTCTACGCACATCTTCCACACAGTAGTTACTTCAATCACTAAAAAGAGTAGCTATTTAGGCATGGGATTCTTGGTCACTGCATTGGCTCATTACTATATGATATTACTATTTCTGGACTAACCTTTATTGCTCCTGAGTTTTTTAATAATACACTCTTCAGGAAAACAAAAATCCTAGAGTCCCATAGTATGGAACTTCAGGATCCAAGCTCTCAATCTACACTTAAACACAAGAGAGGATAGGAGGGATCTAGTTCAACACTGCAACAGCAATAACATTAGAAAATGTCAAGTGGAGAATTCGATAAAGAGGAAAAAGGCTATGAAAGGATGCTAAATAAAATGGAGGAAAACAATAAGAGAGTAGAAGGAATAATGGACACCATGGAAGCCAAGTTAAAGCATGTAGTGAGACAACAGGCACTACCAGATGAAGCAATTAATAAAGTATTTTATGATACAAGGTGTCTAAGTTCCTTCACCACCATAATCCTTATAAGTATTCTTGTCCTTTTCTTTTATTAATTTGTATGTTTGTTTTTGTTTATTACATTAGTTAAATTTTTTTATTTTGTACCATTTTCTATATTGAGAATAATGTGTTGTTTAAGTTTGGGACATATATAAAATTGCATATCAATTGTGTGTGACTTTACATTTCCACTTTTTTTAATTTTTGTTTATGTTAGCATTGTGTAAAATTTTGTTGCATGATTTTGCAATATGTGAATTTGTGTGAATTTTTCAATGACATGAAATTGGAAGGAATTAGCTTATTTATGAACATGATCACTTACATTGTGAAGAAACATTTGCTTGTGAAGGTTGTGTTTCAAGTATCTTTGAGGTGAATATGAATGTTGATTAGAATATTGTACCTATTCTTTCATTTTATGATTCTTTTTTAGATGCACCTATGAGTGAATGAATTTAATTTGGTAGGCATCATTAGTAGCTTTTCATAAAAATAGATTGACTAGGAAGAAATGATATAAGTTAGTATATATATATAAAGTTGAATAAATATGTTAAATAAATTTCCTATTCTGTTGGACCTTTTTAAAAAATGTAGGTTAAGAATAGAGCTAATATCCAGTTATGAGTTGTGGTATAACTAAGTAATCAGGGGATATTCATGATAAAATGTTTTCCTTTATGTTAAAAATCTATAATGACACTCCAATCAAGCGTGATAAAACATAACCTAGTTGAGTAACAAAAGGACATTCATGACAATGCATTTACCTTCACGTTAAAAGACTAGGTGATTGTTAAATAAAATCTAAAAAATAAGGTGTTTTAAATAAAAGTGAATATATAAATCTTCTTTTGATATGTCAAGAAATTTCCATGAGTGAATACTTAGTGAGGGCTTACCTTTTTAATTTGGTAACTAATTAAAATGAGTACATACTTACAAGTACCATAGATGTATGAATAGGGTGTCAATATTTTAGTCAATATTTTATTTAAATCAAAGCACTTAGATATGAACGGAACAAGTTAGGGTGTTAGAACTTTTTGATTGATTAATGTTTGTACCAAGTTAAGTTCATGAAATTTACATCATTGTACTATTATTTCGTTGTTGCATGATTGTTTGATTTATGTTTTATGTTTTGTTTGTTTTGTGGTTTTAGATTTGCTTAGGGTTAAGCAAAGATTTAAGTGTGAGGAAGTTGATAAGTGTGTTTTATAGTGTGTTTTCTTGGTTGAAGAGTGTGTTTTTAAGTGTTTTCTTAGGTTTTAATAATGTATTTAGGATTTAGATTTATGTATTTTTATTATGTTTTGTTTGATTATTGTTAATTAGGGTAATAATTTGATCTTCATACATGCTTTAAGGGATATTTAGTATGTTTTAATGATGAGAAAAGACAGGAAATTCGAAGAAAAAATTAAGAAGCTGGACAAAGGAAGCAGTCACGATCATGTATGTGTATGAAGGTGTATCCACGATTATGACAGAGAGTGCGTGGAGAAACCAATGCAAGATCATGTAAGAGACAGTTTTCTAGGTTGCCAAATTTTTTATATTTTTCATAATTTGGGGGGGAAGTTTTGAAACCCTAAAAACAATCCTAGAAGGATCAAGAAGAATAAAAGTAAAAGACAAACATAAAAGAGGTAGATAGAAACATAAGAGAATAAAGAGAGAAAATTTTTGAAGAACATAAGTTGCAGACTTTTCCAATTCAAGGACAAAGAAAGAGAAAACATCTAGAATTCAAGCTTCTTTTCTTTTCTTTTCTTTCCTTATTATTATTTAATATTAATGATGAAGCCATTGGGATATATAGTTTCATTTATGGATTGCTAAACTTATTTTACAGGTTACTATTCAGTTGTTTATTAAACTTTACATTTTTTATTTAATAGAGGTATAACTTATGGTGTTTATTATTTTATATTTGATCTTAATCAAGAGGTTAGATTGAATTATCTCTATTGTGTTGTACAGAGAAAGCTGGTGCCCTTAGGATTGCTTTAAATACAATTATAGTTGGAAGAACTTTGATAAATTGAAAGGTTAGAATTTAATTCTCATATATTTTAATTAGGATTACTTACCTAAACTATTGGATATCTAAGGATGAGTATTATTAAATCAAGAAGCTAAAGTGAGACAAAACAATAATATAAGTAATTTCTAAATTTTCATCATTAATTAATCAACAAATTCACTGCTTGTTTAATTGTTCGATTATCAATTTTCTTTTGTTTAGTTTATTTTCTAATTATTTTATCATATTGTTGACCTTGAAAAAAGTGTATAAGAATTATTACGTGACTAATACAATCCTCATGGAAATGATACTTTTTTATGTTATAAGATACAATCTGTATACTTGCGGTATAAATAAGTTTAAATTAAACTTCAAGACTCAGCTCATCGTGATCTTAGATAAGAAGCTATTAACTTCTTTAAAAGCACATTAAAAAAGAAAGATCCTATTAGTTCAAGCATACTTATTCTCAAATCCTTTTTATGTTATTAAATGAATAATAAGGATAGGGATATCTTAAACAGGCATTTAACAACTCAAGATATCCATAAGGAATTTTTTTAACAAAATAAATATAAGGCACTTAGTCTTGATGGGCTCAATGGTTTTTTCTACTAGAGGGCTTGGCCATTAATAGGGAATATGGTAACAAAAGAAGTGAAGGAGGTTTTTTTTTAAGAGAAACAGAAGCTATTGAAGGAAATAAACAAAACCTTCATTTTCTTGAAACTAGTAGTATATAGCTTAAAGGTGGTAATGTCCTTATATATATAACCAGTATAGGAGCCTACATGTATGAGTTGTGGAAAGAGAAAAACAAGCATTTCTTTTAGGGGCTAAAAACAAAAAAAGGAGGAACTACAACATAACATCATCTAGTCCATTCAAATGCAACTATTGTTAAGGGAAATTGATACATGTAGTTAGGAAATAAAAGATTTATGAAGCCTATGCTACCAAAATAGTTAGGCATATGTTTATAATTTGAATAGCATTTTCATGTATCAAGTTGCTACCAATCATAACAAGGAAGAGGACAAAGGTGATAAATTACAAGAATAGTAAGAGGAAACACAAATCAAGTCAGGAAGAAGCCTTTCCATACTAAAGGCGATCGTTACTTAACTATAAAAACTCCAACAATAGTTAAAGATACCCATCTTAGGAATGAGGCTTGAGAAAGAGACATAAAGAATGAAGGTCTAAGATGAAATGCAGATTGAGAAAGTAGGAAAGGATGATAAGAGACTCACTAAATAAAGCATGCAAAGAGAAAGTAGAGTGTAAGAAATTTATCAAGGGTTCACTAAAGCAATTAGAAGAGTTGAATGATGATAATAATGTAATGGCTTATCCATACGAAAGATTTAGGGGTTAGGTGAAAAGTTACAGTGGTCTTACCCAAGGCATTATATGAGCAACAACTGGTCTATAATTAAAGTGCCGGATGCTTTAGTTTATTTCATATTAAAAGCTGGTCTGGATATTGTATAATAATGCCACAAATTCTTAACAATTTTTTAAAACTTTTAATAAATATAATGAATACTTAATAATCTAATCAGTTTAACACAGAAGTGTGCAATAACTTATTATGTTTAAAATTTATGTAAAATAAAATCCTTTATATCATAATTCAATAAGTAGTCATGCCACTTTAGACATTATACTAAATTTTACATTTAAATACTTAAGAACTTTCTATAGACAGGAATTGGTAAAAATAGCTTTAAATAAAAAGATAAATCTAACTTTGTAATCTTAATTTAGAAGGAGGCCTTGGCATTCATCCAAACAAGCTAACTAATAGAATTCTTCAAAGTATGAGAACTTTAATGTTGTTCACAGGTAAATAATTTTTAAAAAAATTATATATGACATAATATTTAATTTTTAGAAAAGGAAGACTGTTTAGCAATATAAACCTAATCCAAAAACCTCATGGAGTTGGAAGAATTTATTAAAAATCAAGAATGAATTTAAGTTCTCCATTCAACCTATAATTGGTCACGGAAAGGGATTTTTTTTTTTTTTGAGTCCTCTTGACAAATTTCTCTTTAATGATAGCATAATATATGCAATTGCAATTATTGCCAATTTTGATAAGTTTATTGGAAAGCACAAACTCAATCCCTCCAAAGAAGATAAAGCTACTTGGCTAGCTCATTCTTCCTATAGCTTCACAAATAAATAAGCCCTGTATCACCTCAGACATCCAAATCCTATCTAGAAATGACAT
>JAOTAY010000190.1:21488068-21503086 GCA_025629805.1 Erythroxylum baracoense
TATTCTTTTGAAGATTATTCTTTGATCTTTCACATGCTTTTTATTGATCCCTTATCTTCGTATATTTTTTAAATTATTCATAGGCATATGAATACTTTTTAGAATCCTTCAAGTAAACACAAGAAAGAAACTATTAAAAATCAAGAATGAATTTAAGTTCTCCATTCAACCTATAATTGATCATGGAAAGGATTTTTTTTTAATTTGGCAATTGACCCTCTTTGAGTCCTCTTGACAAATTTCTATTTAATGATAGTATAATATATGCAATTGCAATTATTGCCAATTTTGATAAGGTTATTGGAAAGCACAAACTCAATCCCTCCAAAGAAGATAAAGCTATTTGGTTAGCTCATTCTTCCTATAGCTTCACAAATAAATAAGCCCTATATCACCTCAGACATCCAAATCCTATCTAGAAATGACATAACTCGGTGTAGGTTAACGTTTGCATCCCTAAGGCTAGTTTTCCCTCTAGCTGGTAATTAGAGAAAAGTTAAGATAAAAGACAAAGTACACAACCTTAATATACCCCTTACAAATTGTTTATTTTTTTAAGAGACTCAAAGAGTCATGTTCATCTTTTTTTTTGTCTTTCAATTCATAAATTTGGTACGAAGGAAACTAATTAATCCAAGAAAAAGTGTAGTTTGGACACACTCATATAAAATAAACATAGAACAAAAATTTTGAGAGCAATCAATTTCAAGTCCTAATTAAACTAAATAGTTTAATAAAATATTATAATAGATTTCTAATACTAATATAAGTCTTATTAACAAAGTAATTAAAATAAAGATAGGCGCTATTAAAGTTGGACTACTTGTTTTGTCTATGATTTGAAGTAAGTCGTTTCCATTCTCTATTATTGTCCGAACTTGGCTTCAAAGAGTGAGATGGAATTTATAAGTCCAATAAGGACAAATCCAAATGGTAAGTTCTTGATATTTAACTCAAGAAGCATCATAATTAAGATGACCACTCTATTTAATAAGAAAGAAACAAAAACCAACTTTTTTCAAATACAAATTCATCACCAAGAGTGGTCTTAACCACTTTTTAAAGATACAATAGATAAGGTACTAAAGGTGTACTTTGCCAATTTTATATGTCAAAACACTTGTAGGAAAAGTAAGAGGCTGGAAAGTGTCTCGGAAAGGTTTGATGTTCTTTTTATTGAAAATAAGGCTAATATCTACATCAATAGGCAAATCTAGAAGATATGCATTATATCCAAGTTTAAGAATGATAGTGTATGAGCCAATGGCTCAAATATAATAATTTGTTTCTTAAAATTGTCTTAGAATCCTCTTAGGAAAAATGCGAATCATTCTTAATATTAATTTTCGTGAATCTATGATACACATCAGAAAAAATTATATTTTCATTGTTTAATATAACATTTCTCCCGATCTCAACAAGTTAGTTATAAAATATTTTTAGTAGTATCTTAGCTTTTTTCTTTAGGCTTAATGGGTCTCAAAATATACAAATTACTTTGATGAATTTGAGATATGTTAGGTTTATGCTTATTTTCTTCAGGCTTAGCAAGACTTAAAATTAATTTCTTATGCTCAAAAGAATAAGGGTTATCTCTACTAAATTTGATAATAATAAAGTCATAAAGCAAGGATGACCTAAAACAACATGACCAATATCCATGAACAAAACATCATAATATATGTCATCTTTGTAATATCCCATATAAATAATAAATAGACATTTAAAATGATTTCTCACTCATGCTACCAACCACAGCCATCAGAATATAAATACCAAACAAATAAAAGGAAACATATATTATTAATTTTAATACCAAAATAAAGTAGGGACCTGTAGTTTCATATATTAACAATATATTTTTCACATATATCGTATATGTAATAAACTAAATTCTACAAACGAAGTGTGAAACCATAAAGGCAATTTTCAGTAACTTCATCTGTGCCTCACTGGAACAGGTGCTTCACCACACCCTGGAAATTCCCATCTAGCAATCATACCATCCCAGGAAGAACTAACAAGAATAGGGTAGTACGGATGCCAATTACAATCCCTCACAGGAGCATCATGAAAATCAAGTCTTGCAACCTCAGCTCCGGTGACCTGTAAAAACGTTTATATTAGAGATCAACTCAATATAAAAGCCCAATATGATTGAAAGAAAATAACCACTCATAGAACACGTCTCCAGCCTCTGGACATTATTCATCATTGCAACCGATGTCCAATACCCACTAAAACCACTTGTATGTTTGATAATAACGTCATATTGCTATGTCAAACCGATCCAAAATTTAATCCATCACTGTCTTCTTTAACAATTTCCTCCGGTTCTCGTGCTATTGACTACAGTAAAATATTGCTAGTGATGTATAACCTTGAATCTGATGATGAATGGAAAACTTCTACACGTACCAGATCATAAATATAAACAGATGCATCGCTAGATCCAGTGTAGATGTACCTCTGACCCGTGCTGCAACAAGTTATTCACCAAATTAAGCGTCAAAGATTTTTAAAGCTTAACCAAATCCATTTTAAAAGATGTAATGATCATGCTATAAGCAAATCCCCCAAACTGATGAATCGTTTCAACTTAACCAGTAGTCTGCCCATCAACTACCTGATTGATCACCAACATTTATTTATCTAGTGTCATGGGTAAAGCCAGCACATACTCTAGCTTTCAAAAACGCGGTAACAATTGAACCAAGAGATGCAAGCGATGCATTTGGTAGAAGTGACAAGTACCTATATTCTGGAGAGAAGTGACAGCGAATCAGAGTGCGCAAGACTGAATGACCCTTGTATGTGGCCAATGACTGATCACGAGGATGTTTCAAGTTCCTAGCATGGGGTGGATATTCCATCCACCTGTAATCCCATTCAAAATCTCTAAGCCTTGTATTGCTGGTTCAGAAGAAAAAGTTTAGTGACAATGTCGTGTGACCATAGCAGGAACTATGATGAGTCAAAAAGTGTAACTTTTTCTCATTTAGCTTCTGGAACCAAATAAAACAAATAGTACGTATAGTGCAAGAGGAGTTTTCTTACAAAACCTTGTAAAAGCAATGCATAGGAGATTCAAGTTAAACAAGTGTAACAAGTTGGACTTGAACTGAGTACAAATATAACAAGATTTCATCTATCATTGAACTGAGTACAAATATAACTAGATTTCATCTATCATCCAAACTGTCCTCAGAATATGCATCTAAAATACGTGCATGCAAACACTGTCAGTATTACGAATGAGTTAAAGGAACAGACTGCTTGAGTGCGCAACTAAAATGATCTTCCTCTTTTCAATACAACAAAACAGCTCATTTGTACAAGGTCAAACTTACTTTGTCACAAAAAATCTGTACATGGTTCTCAAACCAAGTTTGTCTCTTAGATCAATATGAGCCTCTTAAATGTTTATATTTTCAAAGAAAAATAAATTTAGCCAAGGTATAAAAGGGAAGGTGAAGGATAAGTTTATAGAGCCCATAACAATTTGAGATGAGTGCATTACTAAATACTGCTTAGCACAAGCATCTGTTGGGGAAAAAAATTAGGCCAAGTATCATTCTTGAGAATAACAATTACTACCATGTAACTCAAAGCTATATGCAATTGAAATGATCAACTACTACAAGAATAGGTCAAGAAAGAATCAGATACGTAGAAACTTAAAAAAAAGCTATAGGGCGAGGTGTGCATTGTTATTTAGTGGAAATAAGGACATGAAACAATAGTGTTGGTAGTACTATGCAGTATTGTAGCCCATCCTTCTTATATCCCATAGTTTCGTGGTCTGATCTTTCCCATTTGAAATGAAGTAACGGCCATCTCCACGACTGTCTAGAAATGTAATGCCTTCAAGATGTCCCATCAATACTCCTGCGGCTTGTCCTTTTGTAATAAAGCAACGCCTATCCCACACCTGCATACATTGACAAACATAGAAAATTGATAGAAAGCTGAAAACTTTCATATTTTTAAACTACATTTATAGCTATTATGAATCCAAATATTCCAAGTTACATTAATTGTTGGTTCAAAGCCAACAAAGTAAAAATGGTGGTCCAGCCTAGAGCAAGCTATCTGTGGACAAGGATACCATAAAAAACCTCAACTACGATTATAGTTAAAGATTATCCAAGATTCTAGAAGGCAAACGGACAAATGTACCTTACAAAGATTATCATCACTTCCAGAATAAATGAGATGGCCAGTTTCATCCGCAAAACACACTGTATTGACGTCATACTGGAAGAAAATGGAAATCAGGTTTTAGTATCTTATGCATGATAAACCCAACTGCAAAAGTTCAAGAAATGATTAGAGAGTAAAACTAAACCTAAAATGAAACCACTTTATTGAAATGAAGAATAGCATATAAATTTAGGGAGAAAGTGATGGAAAACAAGAAGAGATAAATATGGTTAAAAGAGGATACTGGATTAGAGGAATAGAGGCACAGATAATTTGATTTTACCGAATGGATCCCTCAAGGAGGATATGTAGCCCCTATTTATGAACATATAGGATAGTTTAAGCAAGCTATATCCTAGCAATAGTCAGCTGGTGAAGACTTTACATCTTGTTTCCAAAGTGGAAAATCTATTTTATATACGACAAAAGAGATTCAAGTACTGAACACTTGTACTTAAACCTGTTGCATTATGAATACATGGTACTTATGCAGGTAACAATTGGACACCAAACAACTCCAACTTTCCAAGCTGAACTGTATTTCACCCTGGAAATGGTTCTTTTGAACACCTGAAACATGTAAAAAGTTGTTTTCAACAATTGCCAATACTAGTACCTTATGTGCAGGTATTCGGAGGCTTCGCCTGTTAGCTTCAAGATCATAAACATAAATTGAATTATCACTACTTGCAGCGACAAGTTCACGCCCATCAGTTGAAAACTTCAAGGAGAAGATCCCAAACTCATCATCATCATCATCATGGCCAGTGAAGTCCAAACCATTATGAATTTCCTGCATTACAAGATTTGAAGTCAATTTAAAATGGCCAGCCAGTGACTAACAATGTCGTTCTATACAAATAAATATTTTTATATATACATATACCTTAACTCTGAGGTTGAATCAGACTATAAGTCCACAGATAAAATGACATGTTCTAGTACAACAAAATGACAACTCAGTGAGGCATGGAACTGGGTTGAGACACACAACACAGAGATGTGCAATCACATAGTCAACCCCTCATATATAGCGAACAATATGATATCAACATCACATGTATTCGGTATCAGTACCAACAATATGATATCAACATCACATGTATTGGGTATCAGTACCAAATTACTGGAACTAAAGCATCATAGAGAAGACATAGATGGCCAACATCAAATGGACTATAGTTCACACTAAATAATAGGTAGATGAATTGCACAAGATTCTTTATAATTCACACGAAGTGTTAGGTAGATCAATTGCAAAAGACTCCAATATATCTGTAACATAGTGTAATTAAAGGACACAAAAATAAGACAGCAAAAAGATCTCCAACATATCAAATGATGGAAAGTGAATTATTTGGAACATAGTGACAACATAATTCTCTACATCTTTGAAAGGAGCATTCACAAAATCAGTTGCAGCACATACTGTTATATTTGCCAACGAATCTGTCACAGCAGACCCAACAGTCACTATATGGACAATGGGTGACATACTAGAATACACCTGCACCATTTACAATCACATGAAATGGAGTCAAGACAGAGAAATTATTGAACCAGAGTTTTCCAAAATGAACAAAGATAAAGATCATAGTATCTCTCAGTGATATTTGGCAGATAAAACAAGTATAAGCTACAGAGCAAGTGAAATCCTGAGAAACTTTTTAATATCAAAAAAGGACCCAAAACAAGATGCCACCTTCAATTTACATATTAATTTCAAAGTCCCATATAGCTAGCAAATCTAAGTGACATTATCTTTATCACAAATAGAGGTTAAACAAAACTTTAAAACTGAAACTGATCATGTCATTGAGCAAGATCTCAAAAATTATGGACTTTGTATCATAAACTAAATCACAAAGAATCTCAATTGAATGATAGAAGTTCTCCAAATTCATTGAATAGAAAAATAATTATTCTGGTGCCATTTACTAGTTTGCTTATCATTTTTTTTCAAACTGACTTCTTTTATGGCACATACCTTTCTTTCAAAATTTGATCACAAACTTACAAGATAACGCTGATCTGGTGAAAGACATGTATCAGTGATAGTCCATCCCACACCTCTGGCTAAAATGTTCTTCTGAAGTTGCCATCCCTTTTCCACATTATATATCCTAATCTGGCCTCTCTGTTTTCAAATAATATGAATATTATATCAATCAGAAAATAATACCCAAGCAGTCTTCCCAATTCAACGAATCCAGTATATCTATGAGCAACTAATTTTGCTTTAGAGTCTGGATTCGTATAGCTCAAATATGAGAGAAACATACCTGAAATCCTGCAATCAAAAGAGTACCATCAGCAGAAAACTGAGAAACATAAGCCCGACTTTTCATTTGATCAACCTTCCAAGGACCGCTGACAGGCAAATATCTACTCAATACATGACAACTATCCGCCGAGGAGAATCTCCCTCTTCCAGAGTAATTTCCCTCTCGACCAACCAACATCTTCACAGTTGAGACAGGCAGCTTGAGCTTGCCAGGCATGTCCCGACCCAAAAGTGCATGCGGTACTGACCTAAGTTTTGTAAGCTGAGCAATCTCATGATCAAGATGACCAGAATTCTCCTTCGACCCCTGATTCCCACAAGATGAAGTGCCTTCACTTTCATCATCACAAACACTAAACTTCTTCCGCACCCTACTCATATTAAACCCCACTCAATTTTCCATAAATCGTAAGCATTCAATAAGCAACCGCCAACCACATTAACAAAAGGGACATGCTTCAACAGTGCAACAAACCACTTGAAAAGTAATCGGCATCAAATCAGTCAATCCTGCAAACCAAACCTGCCCAGACCATCAAGGCCACAACTTTTTAGAGTTGCAACAATTGAGAAATTAGGAACAATCACTACAGTTAAAAAATAAAAAGTTCGAGCTTTTTGCCAGTTTTGAACAGCTTACGATTCAAATATTGGGATAACGACTTTCACAAAATGAAGTGAAACGCTCTTTGCATCCAAATGAAAACAAGGGGTGGATAGCTATGGATGAAAGTTACCTTTAAAAGTTTCTATGGTGACCCAGTTCCGTTTAAGATCTCAATAAGCGAAAACCCGTAAAAGCTACATATACTAGATAAGGAAACTATCAAAGGTCATGATTTTCTGGGGAATCCATGAGACGGAGAGGAAAGAGTCAAAGCAAAGCCGCAGTTTACATGATAACACTGTTTGAGGTTACCAAATATATAGTCTTTGGGTGGTGGATGACTTCTCAGCTAGACACGTAGTTGACTTGTGATCACCCACTATAGATTGCTGGCAGATGAGATGAGAGGGTATGATTTTGTTTTAGGTTTAATATTTTTAAATTTCTTTTCAATTTATAAAAATTTTTACTATTTCAGGAGACTTAATCGCATCTCTTCTCTGATGTACGAATATCTTAATAGTACCAATAAGAAAGTTGGTTTTAGTATAATATGATACCAACACCAGTTAATCATAATATTATTCCGGGTAATTTTTTAAAATATATATAATATTTCTTGAATTCTTTAAAATTGTAAAATAATCATGGAATATATTGTGTTATATAATTTTTTTAATTTTACATCAATTTTGTCTTTAAAAATCATAATATTATAAATTTAAAATAACAATGTCTCTTTATTTCTATTAATATTACTTTTCACATATTTCACATATAAATAATAATCACAATTAATATTAAAAAGGATTGTTTAATCATTATATATATATAACTAAGAATAATACAAAGTACTTAAAATTTAGCAATTTATATCATATAATGAAAAATAATTACATCAAAACAGTATATAGTAAGAATAATAATGGTCTATGATTCTATAATATTACAATAAAAGTTCGTGCTGAGGAACATAACTAAATAGAAGTGAAATATGAAATAAAAATATTTATAGATAAAAGTTTTATGTTTATATTATATATACAGAATTTAACGTATGCATCAAATACAAGTGAAACCAAAAAAAAAGAGAAGAAATGAAAAACTAGAACTTTGTTCAATCAAATATTTGCTCAACTTACATTGACCTCAAATACTCATCATTTAAAAAAGTCTTATCATCATCGTCATCGTCATCATTCAAATTCATTTTATCAAATATCATGTCAACACTTTATGATCTATAATTCTCTTACAAATTACTCTCATATATCAAACTTGATTCTTTAGAAACCTGATTTACTGAAAGATTGATATGATCAAGGCAAAATGGATTCATAGAATTACTCATTCTATTAAAAGTCCAAATAAACAAATAAAATTAATTTATTAAAAACTACAAGAAATTATAATTAACTTAATAATGATAATAACATATATTTCTCAAAGCTTTAAATTGATAACATATATTTCTTGAAGCTTTAAATTTTATCTAACAAAGACAAAATTGTTCAATCTTTTACGTCCCAATCTATTAATTTTCTTGGAATAGAAGAATCCAAATATGCTCTAGTTCCTTACACGCCCTATTACACTCACACATTAACTCATAATTCAAATTACAAATCTTTGCAATTTTGGAATTTCACTTTTAAATTAGTCCTACCAAGCAACTGTAAGACAACACAAATAACCTTATAAACAACTTAAAGTAATGATTAATTTCTAACAAGTAACAAAAGTGAAGAAATATATACCTGGATTAAAATTTTCTTTTTGACGAATTACAATGGGCGTCCTAAAATCACTAGAAGCAACATGACAAACCTTCATTTTTTAGCTTAGAAGATCTTACTTTATCTTATGAGCTACAATTGTTATAATACTTAATAACATTCGCCTATTAACTTCATCTTTCTTTGTAAAACTTGGTCTAAAATAGACACTATGATTAAAAAATTCCCTAACTATAAACACTGTAGAGTAAAAGTGCATATCTTATCTTTCACTGATGATTGTAATCATTAGGTGTATATAAGGAAGAACTATTTTGTATTTTTTTATTGCTTCCTTCACTCTCTTTATAGTGATGTGCTTTGAATACACAAGAAAATAAAACTTAACTCTACAAAATTAAATTTGTAGTAGTGATGAGTATGGATCGTATCACATAGCATGTGTGTTTAACATTGGAAATGAATAAAATAGTGTTTAGGCTTGGGGAGTTTGGATGAAATTGATAAACAAAACAAAATAAAACTAAACTATTAATGATAAATCAAATTAAACAATACAAAAGTGATAGAATTAACCAATGGGGATCAATTCCTAGAATTAACCAATGCGGATCAATTCCAATTTGTGGTTCAATCCCAACCTTTACACGAATGAGCACAATTTATCATCATATTTTCTTGTACCTCTCCTCAAAACTATTAACCATAGATTAACAATAGACTCTATTAACCTCATTTTTTCCTTAGCCCATAATTAACCTAAATAATATCTTTAGTTAGGTCTAGCTATCAGGTAACCTAGACTAAGCACTCTAGATTTAGTGTGACAACTGCATTACATAATAAGAAAACGGGTTAATTTAGGCAACAACCATACAAGCTTGGGTCATTTAATCTATGTTATATTATCTCATAATCATTAGTTTACCACAAGTGAATTAGAGTTACAACAATTACGTATTGTAATCTAGATTCTAGCAATGTGTTCATACATGAATAATCTATTTGAGAGTGAGAACATTAATCATTCATACATGAATCCTAAAACATTAAATAAAAAATAACACAATCAATTCCAAGAGAGAGTGAGAAAAATAATATTAGATTAAGTAATGTCCAAACATGTTCATCGATCTCGATATCCCCTTTGACCCAGAAGGATGAAGGTTAGCTCCTCATAGCTCTCCAAGATATAAGAAATCGGCCCTCTTTCATGTCTTTAAATCCTTTTCTCTTTCATTTTGTCACTAAATGTCCTTTTATACTAAAAATTAGGGCTCTATAAAGACACATAGTCAGCTATATAGGAGTATATGTAACCGTGCGTGTCATTTTTTTCCCAATTTTGTGAACTTACATAGTCTTGGTGAGCTATGCAGCCCTTTAATTGTCGTGGAAGTCCACACATGGCCATGCAGGTTGCAGGAGAGGTTGAAACTACATTTTTGCTCTCCTACATGCTTCTAGTGAATTACACGGTCTCATACAAGACGGTGTACGTTGCAATTAATTCATTTCTTTCATTCTTTTCACCCTAATTCATCTCCTTCTTTTTCCACAAAGGTAAATAAGATTGAAAATAATAGGACGACTCCAAGGATATGTTTTTAGCACATTTTGGTTCTTATTCTTCCAACTTGTACCTAAAACAAAATATGAACCAAAATAAATATCTTAAGCACATCATAACATTAATTACTAAGCATTAGGGAGTAAGTATATTATAAATCAAGCACTTATCAAATTCTCCCACATTTAGCTTTTGACCGTCCTTCGACAAAATAAAAATCAAAAACAAAATCCAAACACTTTCTTTTAAAACATATTTCCTAAGAATAAAAAGTCATAAGAAAAGATAAACAACTTTCAAATCATGGAAAGAACTAAACATTCAATGCTTTTACTGATGATCAATCAACAACCATTCCCTTCAGAAACTAAGCAATCTATGGGTAGATCTTGAAAAGTTATGTTAAACAATAAGATAATTCTACAGGTACACTCAAACACCTTTTATGATGAAGGCATTCCATGCCTTTGCATATAATTTTAGTTCTCCACCACTAAAGGTTCATATGCATAATCATAAATCAAAGTAATTTTTGCAGTTGTAACAGGGGAAAAAGTTAAGGTGAAAAGTATTTGGATCATATAGTTTAAAAGTCATCAAAACTAGTGAAGCAGGAAAAACACTCAATAGAGTATCAAGTGCAAAAACTTACATCTACTCAGAACTGGGTACGATCAGTTATAATGAATGAAAAAAAATCTATTTTGTTGCTTATATTCAAGCCTTCACACCATAAACCATATGAAGCTTAAGGAATTAAAAAGAATTACTCACAAAAATTAGTGATAAACAATACATTATAACCATAAGGAGTGATCCTTCATAATAAATTCACCCATTTCATACAACTTTAGGAGGAAGGATTAATAAGAATTGCTTTTCAAAATAAATGATTTTCCTCTATAAAATTTTTTCTTTTATTATATTTTTTCTTTTTTCTTTTTTTATTATTTTTTATTATTTTTTTAAAACAAGAATTGAAAGAAACTATATCAATAATGGAATTCATTGATAAGATTTTAAATCACATTCTATCAATTATAACCAACCCGTATATATGCACACCCCACACTTATGCTCATATACATCCACAAACATCAACAATCATAAATGTTCCACTAGCTTTAAGGCTTGGGTAAGACATTTGGTTAGGTTAAAGGCTTGCAATGTAATTAGCACAAAAAAAGGTTAATAAAGCTCAAAGGGGCTTAACAAAAGAAAAAATCATATCATTAAGTAGGCTATTTAGCTAATATAGCTCGTAAAATGAAGAATGTCTATATCATTTGAGTGTTAATGCTTGTGTTAAAAATGTGGTCTCAAATTGAAAATCAAGGAAAAGTCAGGATGTACATGTCATGAAGACCATACATGAACAAAAGATTATGAGACTAATATAGATGTGTCAGTCTAAAAAGGCCCAAAATCTCACTTGCTTATGTCTACCCACTAGTTACTACTCTTATAAAGCTAAAATACATTAATTGTAAGGCCCTAACATATACTTTAGAAGTATTATAGCATGTATGTGGTGTATTAAGAAGTGAACATAATAAATTAAGTGCATCTTAATAAGCAACATAATGTAAAAGACATGGGTAAATGGGCATTAGTTTCGACATGGACATACAAACTTAGACATGAAATATGGATGGGAATTTTTGATATTTTTGCTTGGATTTATGAGCTTGAAGTGAGGGGAATGGATAAAAGATGTATTCCATAAGCAAATGGCATGTTGTTGGTTAAATTGGATGTGTTTTTGTATTACTCTTGCATGATAAGACTGAAGTTAGTTGATTTAGAATATGTACCTCGCTGGATAGATAGGTTCCACTAAACAGACTTCTATAATTTGGTCATATCTTGGTCTGTAGACCTCAAATTGGATAATTTCAATTGGATATTAAACTAGAGACATAGTTATAAAACTTTTATAAAGGAACCAAAATTTTATTCTACCTCTAAGCTTTTTGAATTTTGATTTGAAGTTAAGCTTTGGTTGTTGTTTGTTTTTTCAAATAGTCTGTAGTTTTTTAGGTATAACTCCTGATATAATTAACCAAATTGCATAAAATTTATGCCATTAGAAACTTAAGACATATAGTAATGAAATTAATTGATAAGATTATCGGCCAATTTGGGAATTAAAGGAAGAAGAAGGACCAACATGTGAATTTTTCTAAAGTTAACACATGGACCAATTTGTGTAAAGCATTTGTGACCAATAAGATTAAAGCTTGTGTGTCTCTAATAGAATTGTAACACATGTTATAATAAAATTGTAATACGTGTTCCAATAGAATTGTAACACGTGATCTAATATAATTATAACATGTGGCCCTATATGATTGTAACACATGGTCCAATAGGATTGTAACATATGGTCTAATGGGACTAAAACATATGTCTAAGACTAGAAAATTCACGAAAAGGCATATGGAAAGGGGAGATGGATGGCACTTGGGGGGTTTTATCTTCAAAATTTTCTCCTCTCCATTTCACCTTCTTCATCACATCATTTTTCATTTGGTGAGTCAATCAAAGCCAAAGAGGAAGGGAAGGAAAGGCATTAGAAGAACTACTTTGCCAATTTTAAGGTTTGGGAATACACTTGGTTTAAATTCTTTTTGTGTGTACTTTTTAATGGATACAAAGATTCATTTGGATATGGAATGGTTGCTGGGATGATGCTTTGGTTCTATTTTAGTGATACCTTACATAGGATTGGTTGAATATGATAAGAGCGTAGTAAGTAATGGAATTATATCTAGGGTTTATTTGAATAAGTCACATTGTTTGAGTTATAACTCAGCCTAAATACCTCTAAATTGGGTTATTTTAGTTGAATATGAAACATAAGACATAGAAATAAAAATCTCTAGGAGAGACTCTGACTTAATTATGGCTTTATGACATTGGAAATTGGGTTTGAAAATAGTAACCTGATGCTGCCCCTATTTTGGAGCAACTTGTTATATTTCGTTTGTATCTCATGATCTAAAAGTCCAAATGATCTGATTGTTAGTCATATAGAGTCTAGAGACATAGGGAAACAAATTTATAGAAGACTTAAAGCCCTAATTCAAACGTTTTCTATATTCATATTAAGGAACAACTGGAGCCCGTCATGTGATTTGCTTCTGGAGTGATTGATTGCTTTTTTTTTTACCACCATAGGCATGTCGCAAATTGCACTATTTTGAGTTTTTCTTCATTTCAGATTTTTACCGAATCTTATCCAAACCTTTTTTAATGTATATGAAACTTTTCAAACACCTAGAAATAAAAGAAATAGGATTTTCCTTATGTGAAATGGGTGATTGAACATTGGAATTTAAGAGTGAGCACAACTAAAGAAAATTTACATGTATATAAATGATTTGTATACATATTTATCATTCATATGTGTATAGAATGATTATACAAGTGTGATTTTGATATGATTCTAATGGTGGTAGGTTATGACTTGCATGTATGAACACAAATACAAAATTTATGACTTGAAATATATATCATGTGATTTGTCAGTATATGAATTGTAAAATTGACAAATGGTTAAAGGAAATGTTACAGTGCCTACTCTGTTGCCCTGGTAGTGGATAGATAGGCATGCCTATAGGGTTACAGTGCAGTTGCTACAGTTTGAAACCAATAGTTTCTTCCTTTTGAGACTATAATGTCTCTACAGTTTGATATCTTCAGGTATATACAGTTTGATACTTTTAAGTATCCACAATTCTAATATCTTTGAATATCCATAGCTCCCATTATCCCCATAGGAATGTGCAGGCCTAACACAAAAAGTAAAGTAAATGATTATAAATAAGAAATACAATATGACAACATAAATAACTAGTATTAATGAGCATTTGTATTTGTATTGATAATTTGTATCAATAAGCGTTGAATATCAATATTTGGCTTATAAATGTACATTTTCGATATATGGATAATATATTAAAGCATATTTCTATTATGTACTTTACTTAGGTATGCCATCATTGTTTACATGAGCGTTAATATTAATGTTTAGTTTATGAATATGAATTTATGATACATGAGTTTATGATATTTTTGAATGTGTGTACTTAGTGGATGACTGTTATGAGTGGTCATCCAAACTAAGTGTTTTCTCCACTCAGCTTTCAAGCTTAGTACGTGTGTTAATCTGTGTAGGTCCAGGTCATAGGAGTGAGGTACAGTGAATATTTGCAGGGACCAAGGCCAATAACTAGGAGTAAAAGTACATTTGGATCTGTCTTTTGATTAAGGAATGGTTATATATGTAATAAAGGAAATTGTATGTTTTCCTTTTGGATTAACATGTAAATATAAAGATATAATACTGCTTTTCGATGATAATGTTAAATGATATGAAATTTTGAATATGTATATGTTGGACCCCGATTTCAGAGTCTAACTTTCATGCTTGCTCTGATACCAACAACTGTTAGACCTCATTTCCGAAGTCCAACTCTTGTAGAAAATCATAATACTTGAGCTATTTCCTATAAGAGAACACCTTAATCATTATCGATTCATCTTCTTGCTCTGATTGTTAATGGTCGACTTACAGCTAAGTAGTCGACTTGTTCAATGCTCCATTTCAACCCGA
>JAOTAY010000190.1:21503186-21515429 GCA_025629805.1 Erythroxylum baracoense
CTAGCGAAATAAAATTTTACTCACATTGTAATAAATAATTAATCTCCAAAAATGATTCTATCATGATCCCAAAAATTTTTCTAAGGTAAAAATTCAATTATCGTGCTTATTCCATAAACTATTATGCTTAATTTAACGAAAAATTTCGGGGGCCAACAGTATATGTATAGCATTGAACAGAAAGATGTGTGGTGAGAGTCCTTACAAATGAATAGAAATGTGTCGTGACTATTTTTACAAGAATTTGGTTGCCATGTATGTGCATGGTTGTAGGTTCCATGTAGTGGTGTTACATTGACCAATCATAAGAGTAAAAATACATGCCTAAGTTGCCATGAACTTTTTCTAGTTAATTATACTTTCTAATTATATATATAAAGCCTTAGAAGCAATAGAAAAGGAGATAATGTTTTTTACAAGCAAAATAACTAAAAAATAAATTTAAAAGCACACATGATAAATAAGGTCCCTAACCTCGCACTTAAAAATTTCATTGTCTTGAGTGTAACATTAAATATAAGAAATGGAGCATTGAACACAAACAACATATATGAAAATGTAAAGGAAAAGGAGGAAACTTCCCTTGGGTTGTCTCCCAAATAGCGCCTTTGTTTATTATCGTTAGCTTAACTTTATGTTTTCCTCATCATCTGACAAAATTATGGTCTTTAGGTGTCACTGATTCTGCATTTTCCATTTGAAATTCTTCTGGATAAGGCTTGATTCAATGATCACTCACATTCAGTGTCTTCCTTATTTTCAAATTCTTAATGTCTACTAGATTCCTACACTTCATAGGTATTTTCTTTCTTGGCAATTGTTTAATTGTAGTTAGTAAAGATATATTCACTTATACCTCTCAAAAAGTCTCCAATATCTCTTTACCCTTTTCCTCCTTGCTTGATTTTGCTAACCTACTAAGGAAAGGTTAATGGTTAGTTTTAACAATAATTCGGGATTCAATATTTACCTTCAAACTAGATAATATATCCTTTTCTCCTTCAAACTTCTTCTCAATTTCTTCTTCATTAGCCATCTTTTGAGCAGTCCTCCTAGGATCCTCATGCTTCTTACCACTGGTTAAGGTCACCATGCTAACATTCGTTGGATTTACCTTGGGTTGGGATGATAACTTTCATCTACTTTATGATTCTAAGTGGTTAATGGCTACCACCATCTAACCCGTCTAGCTCTTTAAATTCTAGATGCTAGACTTTATATCTTAGAATTGAGATCTTGTCTCTTACAGAAATTGATTTACATCCTATTGGAATTGTAGAGTGTTAGTGGTAAGAGACTTAACTATATCTTCTAGAGATGTACCTGAATTAGAATAAGAGGCTTATGGTCTATATGGGAATTGTTGTACGCGCTATAGCCTATTTGGGAAGCAATTTTGTTACCTATTCCTTCCATAACTTAGGTTTGGGTAATCTCTCTAACTTGGGTTATAGGATTGGGAATATAGGCTATGGGAAAAAATTCCCCTAATAATATTGACATACTCCCTTCATATTATCCTTTTGATCTCAGAATCAAATTGTGGAGATCTTGTTGATGAGATCTCATCACTACTATATATAATCACTAATAAACATAGAAAGATCAAGAAATAAATGTAAAAACTAATTATAATCAAATATATATACAAAACACCAATTAAAATCAAAAGTAAAAATTAAATCACTTCACTCCTCGACGACGATGCCAAAATTCTTACTATGGATCGAACACACCAAAAAATAAAACTTATCTCTGCACAACTAAATTTATAGTAGTGATGAGTAGGGATCGTATCCATGGAGAGTGTGTTTAGCTTTTGAAATGAATAAACCAATATTTAGGCTTGGATGATATGGTTGAAATCGATAAATAAAATAACGTAAAACTAAACTATTGAATTTAAATCAAATCAAACAGTACAAAAGAGATAGAATTAACCAAGGGGTGGGATAGAATTAACTAATGGGTTTCAATTCCAGTTTGTGGCTCAATCTCAACCTTCACTTGAGTGAGAATAATTAATCATCATGTTGTCTCATACCTCTCCTCAAAACTATAAATCATAAATTAACAATAAGCTCTGTTAACCTCAGTTTTCCCGTAGTTCATATCTAATCAAAGTAAACTATTTAATCAAGTCTAGCTATCAGACAACCTAGAATAAGCTCTCTAGATTTAATATGACAGTTGCATTATGTAATAGGAAAATAGGTTAATTTAGGCAACAACCATACAATCTCAAGTCATTTAACCTATGTTATGTTAACCTTAATGATGCACAACCATTAGTTTACCACAAGTGATTTAGGATACAATGATTACATATTGCTATCTAGATTCTACAATAAGTTTATACATGAATAATCTATTTGAGAGTGAGAACATTAATCATTCATACATGAATCCCAAAAAATTAAATAAAGAATAACACAGCCAATTCCAAAGGAGAATGAGAAACATAATACTAGATTAAGAAATGCCCAAATATGTTCATCAACATCGATATTCCCTTTGAACCAGAAGGATGAAGGTTAGCTCTTTACAACACTCCAAAAAGTAAGAAATCTACCCACTTTTGTGTCTCTAAACTCTTCTCTCTTTCCTTTTACCACTTAAATGTCCTTTTATACTAAAAATTAAGGTTCTACAGCACATATGGTCAAACATGGGCATATAGGTGATCATGTGTGTCATTTGTTTCCTAATTTTGTGAAATCTATGTAAGTGGATGTGTAACTATAAGTTTTACATGATCTTGGTCAGTTAGACATGACATGGTCTTGGTCAATTACACATCCACTTACATAGTCGTGTAACTCACTTACACTGTTGTGTAAGTCCACACACAGTCGTGTAGGTTACAGAAGAGTTTGAAACTACATTTTTACGCTCCTACATGCTTCTAATAAGTTACTCGGTCTCATACATGACTGTGTAAGTTGTTATAACTTCATTTCTTTCATTCTTTGTCCCATCTTCATTCTAATTCATCTCTTTCTTGTTCCTCAAAGGTAAATAAGATTAAAAATCAATAAGACAACTGCAAGGATACATTTTTAGCTCATTTTGGTTCTTGTTCTTCCAAATTGTACCTAAAACAAAATATGAACCAAAATAAATATTTTAAGCACATCATAACTTTAATTACTAAGCATTAGGGAGTAAATATATAGTCAATCAAGAATTTATTACATGGAATCATAAAAATAACTTATTGTTTCCTTCTCACTACTATCATCCAAATGAAGTACTTTCACTAAATGCTCATAAACTTGGATGACAAATTGATATTATGACCAAAAGTCGTTATCTTCAAGTATAATTCTAGAAACCTCCCATCTAACATTAAATCTAGCATATTGAGATGTAACTCACTTATCACTTATAAACATTTGTTCCAACTCCTTCAAAAAAAATAAAGTGATGAGAAATTAGTTGAAAATCATGTAATAGAAAGATGACACAAATTCCTACCATTGGTGAATCCTTTCTCATCAAATTCAAGACCTATGCTCGATGTTAAATGAGCTTAGTTACTTTTCTTATTTTTTGTATAGTCTTATCAATGATAGGAAACTATCTATCATCTCCTATATTTTTCAACATTAGGTCAATATAATGTGCAATACAAGGAGTTCAATAAAAAAGAGTTAAACTTGCTTTGCAACCTTTTTCTAGTTGCTTCATAAGCAAAATCCTTGTTAATGATGAACTATACAATATTTCCAAGCCTAACTTCATTCATAACTTGATATGTGTTTAAATGTTAATTCATTTGATATACTACACTTAGTGATTAATGCCTTAGAAATGCCTAGATTACTCACTTGAGCTCATATTTGATCTTAGGTACGTTTCATAAATGAAGGAGCTAAAGTGACTTGAGAGCATGTCCATTGAAGCCATCTTCTCAATTTCTATATTCTACTAATTCATGGAGCACGAAGAAGAAGATGATTGAAAGTAAAAGAAGACAATTAAATGCCAAGAAAGATGAGACATATACTGGAAATACAAAGAAGAAAAATATTAGAGCAAGAAGAAGAGAATAAAATGAAAACACAAAGAAGAATATTGCATTGTAAATCACGGCTATGCAGTATTTTAATGCTACAAACATTTAAAGCATAAAGAATACATGTTTGTGGCATAAAGAGAGGCTAGAAAAATAAAGAAATGTGGCGTGAAGATGGCTGGTAAAAAGACAAAGTTTAAATGGTGTCGTTGTAGCATGACAACTTGGATAATAAAACAAAAAATTGGACAACTACACATTTGGAGGGCTCTCACTCACAACTGCATAGATTGCATGGGACTACATATGTATCACGTTAGTTACCAGCTATCATTCCATGTTTAAAGTACAAAAAAACAAAGAGATATTGGGGTGTTTCAGCTAGAGTAAAAAACGTGAGTGTGTAAGGGTTGCTAAAAGGTGGTAGAATAAAAATGTGGAAGAGTTACAATTGGAGGCTTAGGAAACACAACACCTTTCCATTTTACCTAATTTTAACCTAGCTACCTCATGAGTCTTGAAGGTAGCTACTAAATAAATAAAAGAGAAGCAAGATGTCGGCTATAGTTGAAAAAGAATGGAGGCTGGTGGTGAGTGAAAAAATTGAGAGTGAATAAAATAAAGATAGGTCCTTCATTTTCGTCTCCTTTGGTTTGGAAGCAAGTGGAGTAGCTAGATGACTCACCTTCTCTTACGTTAAGTTTCAACTCACACAGTTTTTAAACTATTTTTTTATAATAATAAAGGTGAGAGTGCCAGCTAAAAAAGGAAAAAGGAAGCTGATGTTAGACCCCGAGCTTTTCTAAAAAATTAGAATTATTAAATGAGGATTTGTTGGCATTTAGTCATGAGTAAAAATTAGAATTTTTGAATTTAGAAATTTATGGACTTTATGAATATTATTATATATTTTTAATTACATATGGTTGCATGGATTAAATAGAAGTGTTAGAATTAAGTCAAGGAGTTAGAAGGCATTAGATTAAATATGGAAGGGTAAGTTTGGAAGATTAGAGTAGTTTTTAGACTAATAAGAGAAGAACAAACTAAGGTGCGTGAGTGAAGTGCTGGAAAAATAAAATAAGAATAAGAAAGAAAGGGACGTGTTCGTGTAAGAAAGAAAGAAAGAGAGAAGTCGTAGAAGAACCTAGAAGAAATTAGAGAAAAGGAAGAGAGTCGTGTAAGAATAAGAAAAAGGGAGAGACGTGTTTGAGAGGTTAGGAAAAAGAAAGAGAGTCGTGAAAAATAAGAAAGGAAAAGGAGAAGCAGAAACTGAAACAGAAAAGAAGAAGGAAAGAAAGAAAAGGAAGATAAGAAGAAGAAGAAGAAGATTCAGCTACATTTTTGGTAACCTCTATCTTCTTTTCTTCTTTTGATAGAAAAAAAGTAGAGAAACTAGGTTTTTATGAGTTGAAATAAAGATGAAGAAAAAAGAGAAACAAGAGATTGATGTTTTTAGATTTTTATGATCCTTAACTAGATCTTAGTTCTTCTAGTTAGATAAATCAAGAGTAGATTAAGTCTAAGCTCATTTTTGAAAAGTAGAGATTTATGGAAGCTTTAGTCGTGTATAATGATTAAATAAAAATATGGTTGCTTGAAGGGAGCAAGAAATTCAAAGGCAAGAACAAGAGGAAAGACTTTTGAGCTTGGATTTATAAGTAAAGAGGTAGGTAATATGTTTATAGTTTTTGTGATGATAAGCAGAAAGTATTTGTTTGTATGTGTATAAATGCTTGCTTTTACTCGTTGTGAATGTGGGAAAAATGTCCTATAAATTTGTTATCATGTTTACTTTGAAAGAAACTACAATCTAGTATTGATGCAAAGCAGAAAATTTAAGAAGCATGAAAATATGAATATGTTATGAAATATGTACGCATCTGAAACTTTGCTTATGTGGGCAAGAGAGTTACCATTTCGTTTGTCACATGCACGTTGACTTAAAGCCTTCTCCCGGCTGCCCGCTTGGGACATATGAGCTCCGAAAGATGAACTCATTTTGTTCATGGTGTAAACTTCGATTTCTCCTTTTCGTTCTACAGGATTCTCTCGAGCCATTATGTTTGTGCATTGCATCTTGAATTGTTGAGTATAAAGCATAATTGAGTTTTATGACTTCATTATTAATTGATTTTATGATATGATTTGTGAGATGAAGTGTTCATGTTTATGTAAAATTCTCAAATTTAGAATGTGAATGTTGTGTTTGGTTGAAATTTTAAGTATCTGTTATGTGAAGTGAATTTGTATATATATATATATCTATTCGTGACGAACCACTCACAGAACAATCAAACAATTAATTTTATATATATATATATCACCAATAGCTATAATCATATTAGGCACTAAGCTTCCCAGCTTGCCCCATAAACTTTTTCACTCTTCAGGTACAAACAAAGCAGATCACTGAACCTTTGCAAAATTTGGCAACTCCAAGAATTTCAAACTTTTGTAACTAGTTAGTTTAGAAACTTTTGGTACTTAGAAGTGTATCATGCATAAGCATTCAAGATTGTAATTTTTGTATTATGCTACTGATGTGGCTTCTGATATGTAATATGAAGTTGTGCACTAACTCTGTTTTGTTGAGAATTGATGCAAAAGTTGCAGAAATTCTCTTTGTCTATGTTCAGGATTTCTCTTCTGTAAAGATGGTATTGTGTTGGTAATAAAATTGTTGGATGTTGGAAGACCTTTAGATAGATTTTTCTGAGGAAATTGTGTAAGTTGGGAATTTTGTATGTATGATTTTAAATGTTAGATTCGGGTCTTTTGGTTATTGTTAATACTTATATATTTTGACAGTAGAAAGAAAAGGGAGAAAAAGGGATAAAATGTGATCTGAAACTTCAAGGAAATAAACTGTATTGATTTAGACAAAATTTGACAAATTTGTCTTCATGAAAGTTTTAGATCTTTCTTTTATCTTTCCAATGATATAAAGTTTGTAAAGTTTGGACTTTGGGATTGAAAGATATGAAGATTTAAAGTTGATGTGAGCGACTGGAAAGTCGCGAACGTGCTTAAGCACGATCTCGACAATCCCTTTAAAATCGCTACTGTTCACCTATGCACGATCATGACTCCCCTTTATCGGTATCTGTCACAGCCGTGAGAAATTTTTCTCACACCCATGACTTTCCCTCTTCTGCATTCTTCTTTTTATTCAATAATTCATAAGTTGATTTATTTGTTTTACTCCTCATTTTTTGACTTCTCATTTTATTATTTTATTTTATTATTAATTGTTTATATTAAAAAGGGTCCCTTCATGATTTCTTTTAATTTATTTTCATGTCAAATTTATTCTAGGCTATTTATTTTTATTATTTGTGTATTTGTTTTTGCTCCCACCAAGGAATTAAATTCTTTTTATTCTGATATCAATTTTTTATATAATTATTTTTATATTAACAAATACTTCGATTTTGGTGCCTTGACGCCATGAAATAGGAACCGAGACCCAGGGCCAATATCTTTGGTATCAGAACCCAAGGTTTTCTACAGATTCTTAGGCTTAGAATATGTTATAATATGAAATATATGGTGTGTACTAAAGTGTTGTATTGCTAAATTATTTGTTTGCATCATTGAGTTTATTGATTGCATTATGTGACATGCATATCATGCATTCATGTAGGAAATAAGTTTTAAATGAAAAGTAAAATTAAGGATAATGTTTAGATTAAAAGAGTAAAATACTTCCTCGTGAAAGAACACGAGGAGTTTTTGCAAGGATCTGCTGCACCTGATTCCCCATCATTAGAAAAGGACACTGATGAGTATAGAATCCCAGTAATTTCAACCGCGCACATGAGTCACACGTATGGACTTTCGTTAACAGTTTGAGCTATTAGAAACAATGAGAAGAATGGTGATTTGTCAGAGTGTAAGATAATGAAGTTTGTGAATATCTAGAAATAAGAAATACTACATAATCTGATATGTTAGACATAGATTCAATATTTGTGGTTAGGTTAGCAAATATGGTGACGAAATTTTATTGTGGATACGTACTTGGATTGGTATGGATGTGAATATATTTTTATGAATTGACTGAGAAAGAAATAGAGACAGAGGTAGAAATGAAAAGATTTAAAGTGTACAAGCAAAGTGGAATTGAAGGGTTGAACTTGGAATTTAAAATGATAGTTAATTAATGTGATAAGGGTTATAATCTGGTATAAGATTGTGTTAGTGGATTGAGATTAGAATTTTAAGATGGTTAAGTGTCTATAATTCTGAATTTATTAAGAACGTATGTATGGAAGATGAAATAAATGATAATGATATATGTAGAAGTTCTTAAGGGTATGTTGATCAGTTATTATAAGCACATATTCGATAATATGGTTAAATTGGTGGATAATGTGATTGAGCACATATAAAATTTATATTTGGGTATGATACAGGAAGTAATCTATGATCCCCATAGTTAAAAATTATGAGATGAATTAGAGTAATGCAATGGAAGTATGGGATTAGGTGGTTATGCTGAAAAGGTAATTACTATGGAGAAGTAACTTTGAATAGTCGTAGAATATTTAGAGGCTGTTCAAAATCAATTATGATGGAAGTATCATTAGCATGAGTTATTAACTGATGATCTGTTGAAAATATCTTTCTATTATGCTGATCATGTAAAGTGTGACAGTAATTGAGTTTATTGAAATATCATGAATAGTTGAAATTGATCTGATCAAGGTATTAAGAATGGTTGAAATAGCAATGATGAATATAGTTGATTGATAAAGATTATGGAAATAGTGTAGATGACTAAGGTGAAAAAAAAACTTTCTTGTGATGTAGATGTTTTATCGAATCATATCGCATGAATTAAATGTTCCATTTCTGGGAATGAATGGCTATTAAACAAATCAGAAGTAACTATTGGAGTCAATTAGAAATAGGATCCAGGAATAAGAAGTTAAATATGCTATAGAGAGTGCATGAATTTTTGTTTAATGTAAAGTAGCCTACCTATATTATTAGCTTCATGAATTTGAGGTGTTGTTGTTGTTATTGTTAAAGAAACTTAGGTATGATAAATTGAAATATGAAAGTGATTGTATATGATGAATCCAAGTGAATGATTGAAAATGATGTGAAAATTGATCTATAGTAGTATCTGCGCGACTCAAAAAAAGCAGAAGAATTAAGTGGATCAACATTAAAGAGATATGGAATAGTAAGTAGAAGATAAAAGTGTTTTGAGAGTATCGTATCCCCTCGATAAGGTATGTTGGTAAGAATTTCGAGGATGAAATTCTTTAAGAGTGGAGAATTGTTGGACCCCAAACTTTTCTCAAAAGTTAGAATTATTAAATGAAGATTTGATGGCGTTTAGTCATGAGTAAAAATTAGAATTTTTTAATATAGAAATTTATAGAGTTTATGAATATTATTATTGTTATTTAATTACATATAGTTGCATGGATTAAATGGAAGTGTTAGAATTAAGTCAACGAGTTAGAAGGCATTAGATTAAATATGGAAGGGTAAGTTTGGAAGATTAGAGTTGTTTTAGATTAATAAGAGAAGAATAAATGAAGGATGCGTGAGTGAAGAATGTCGTGTAAGAAAGAAAGAAAGAGAGAAGTCGTAGAAGAACCTAGAAAAACCTAGAGTAAGAGGATGAAAGTCGTGTAAAAATAAAAGAAAAGGGAGATGTGTGTTTGAGAGGTAGGAAAAAGAAAGAGAGTAATGTAAAATAAGAAAGAAAGAGAGAAGTAGAAACTAAAACAGAAAAGGAGAAGAAGAAAAGAAAGAAAAAGAAGATAAGAAGTAGAAGAAGAAAATTCAACTGCGTTTTTGGTAAACTATACCTTCTTTCCTTGTTTTGATAGAAGAAGAAAGTAGAGAAACTAAGTTTTTATGAGCTGAAATAAAGATGAACAAAGAAGAGGAATAAGAGATTGAAAAACGAGCTTTCTGATCAACCGATCATTGGTCACAAGAGATTCTTTTTCCTTCGATGCCTGTTGGGATGTATGGACCATTTTCAATAATATCCTAAAGATCAATATGTGTGGATTCTATGAAGAGCAGCATCTTGTCCTTCGAATAATAATAATCTTCACCATTGAATGCTAGTGTTCTTGAGACCGAGGCACCTTCTGCTATAAAAACATATGATTTAGCCATGGATCTTTATCCTCACTTTGTAAGAGTTTTCTTGGATACCTTTCTCTTATACCAACTAAAGTAAATCACTTGTTAATATAGAAATCACGTATAATATGTAAAATACACAAAAGGGGGGTTGAATTGTGTTAAATCGTCTAAGATATGAATCTTTAAAAACTTCTTGATTTTTTTGACAAATTCAGACGATTACAAGTTTAAACAATGTATTTGATTTGATGAGTAATGCAATAGTGAAAATTAGTATTATTCTTTTAACAACAAGAAAATTAAAAAGAGTAAGAGTTAGAGAATATGACACCGCGATTTATACTAGTTCACCCTTAACTTTGGGCTACGTCCAATCCTTAGAGTTTTCTGAGATTTCACTATCTCCTTCAATGTTACAAGTATTATTTCTATACTTTCAGAGCCTCTTAAGGTCTCTTTCACAAAGTATTCTTTATCTGCTTCTTTAGCCTTTTCAGGCTCTAACCTTCTTTCCTCTCGAAAAGAAATTGTTTGAGTTTTTACACTCACGTTACAGATGTATTTGCTCTCTTTTTTTCTTTCCTTCTCTCAGAATATTTTTCACAGCATAAGCACTTGAGCACAAAATTTCTCTAAGTATTTTTGTACAGTAAAATTAATTTGAAGTTTACGACTACGACTAATATTTATAGACTAAGTCTCCAATGATCTTCTTGAGAAAACTGCTTATCGAGTCTTATAAAGTCTATTATTAGTTGAGTCCTGTAACCAACTCCAACTAACTGACATGCTGAGCACATTCTTCAATTACATCGTCTTGCTTAGTTTCGTATGCTTTATGCTTCGTTTGATGCCTGAGACTTGATCATTTCGTCTGATCCGTCTTATTCAACTTTTAAGTATCGTCTCGATTTGATGATTTGTGCCACTTATATTTATCTACGCACTTAACAAAGTCATCAAAACAGTTCACACACTTCTATTATTATTATTATTATTTGACTTTCATCAAAATCAATAGAAGAAGTAAAGTCTTCTTGACTTAACAGTTTCCACGTGTATGAGATGCATGACACCTATTTTTGAAGTGATTGATTATTTATTCTCAATTTTACATGCATATTGGTGGTGTATGGCAAGTGTTAGTGGACATATGATGTGCTTAGTGGATATATGATGTGCTGGCTAATTCCACTTTGTTTATAAAGAATTACTAGGAATTAGATTTTGAATTTTTTTATTAGGCACATTTAGAATGTATATAAGACTCTGGAATTTTTCTAGAATTAATTGAACTTAATTCAATTAATAGATCAAGTCAAAGTCAACACTGGTTAACTTTTTGAAAGCTGATGGGGCTGATTTTTTTAATGACTTATGTGTATGTGTTTCAGTTATAAGACTTTGAAACATTTTTATGAGATAAGAAATGTATTATTTTGATGCTAGTAGCATGCTAAGTGCATATGCTTGAAATTAAGGTTCTGAAAAATTTTCAAATATCGAATTGGTCTCTTTAGTGTCTAGCAGGTTAATTTATTTATCTTGATAATTTTGGTCCTTAAAGATATTTTTTAACTTTTGTCGAAATTGTCTTAATAAATTTGAGATGACATAGGGAAGTTTTAGATGACTAATTGATGTTTGAGAATTTTGAAAACCCTAGGGATTAATTTAGAATTAATCTAAGTAGAGCATTGCATTTCTAGTGTGACTAGACAAGGCATGTGTATTAGAGCTAAAGTATTTAATTTGGACATCAAAACAGTTGAATTTTAGGGTATCTAATTGAATCACATTCATAATTTGAATTAGTCGAGACTAACATTAGCACCCGATTTGGTTCAAGAGTTGAATCAAATCATAAGCTTTTGATGGATAGTTAAGTCACATCCTAAATTAAACCTCCTTTGTGCGTTACATGCATTAGATGCATTTTAAGGGTTCGTTAAAAAGGCATGATAAAGTGGTTATGTGTAACATCCCGTTTCCAGAGAACAAGTCGGACCAGAGAAACGGGTCCAAGTATGGTAAATGAATACATTTCATGCTCATGCATGTGTGAATAGTGATATGTGCATATAAGAATTTATTGTACGTGCATT
>JAOTAY010000190.1:21524403-21543712 GCA_025629805.1 Erythroxylum baracoense
AACCAAATAGAAATCCAATACAACACATTACAAGTAGCGAATTCCAATACAACACATTACAAGTAGTCCAATATTAGAAACCAAATACATGTCCAATTCATTACAAAAATCACAATCATTTCATGTTCTTAAGCCATTCGATTTGAAGATCAACATCCTTAAGCGCAACAAACATCTCTCTATTTTCCTTCTTCAAAAATAATTTGGTAGCTAACATAAACAGCTTACCTCCCCTTTCTATTTCATTTTACTTCGTAAGTGCCCCATCACCTAAAAAATGCTATAACCAGGTTCATCTCTTTTAATAGAGGTTACTAAAGTTCTACTCTCTACTACATCACATATACGGTCCAAATGTTTACATAACCTTTCTGTTGCCCCTGTTCTAGTATTATGTTTCTTTCTTTTTTTCCCCTTTCCTTTTGTAGAAGTTCTTAGAGTTAGAGTTGATGAACCAATTTCTGGATTGACAGCAAAGTCTTCAAAAAGGTTATCGTCAAGATCGATATCAACTAGGCTTTCTCTACACGTCACATAAGTATCATTTGGTACAAAACCTGAAGAAGGTGCCCAAGCTCCTTCTCCTGTAGTTGCAACATCTTTAAATAAAATATTCAGCTGTTCAATATTATTCAAACCTTTAGCTCAAAATTTGGCAGTCTCAAGATTTTCCTATGATAATATTGTTTAAGTTAAAAAACTATCAAGTAACATTAGAACATTATAAATCTAAACCTTAAATGCCTTTCTTTTCCTTCCAAAAGATGATGCCAAATGCCTTTCTTTTCCTTCCATACGGTACCTGATGATGTTCATTAATTGATAAATTATTTTTTAAAATGAGATAGTTGAAATTTTGACATTTAAAATAATTCAAGGCAGTGTCAACAAAATTTTGAAAGATAAATTAATGTTGAAAGGTTGTAAAAATAAAGAAAATCAAAAGTTGTCAAATTTTATAAGCTAAGGTACCTTAAAGTAAGGATTTTTTTACTAATAACATACATGTATATATTTAGAAGTCATGTCAGAAAATAGAGATTATAATATATTTAATAAATTATCAAAGGATCATAATATTTAACTATTTAAAATAAACACTTATATTAACGTTTATCCTTTTTTTTTCAATTAAATCAAAAGAAGATAACAAGGAATAAATAAGTGAAAAAAAAAACTCTGAATTTGAGTGTTCCTTTCTCGTACTAATCCTTCAATCAGAACTGGATCCAAAGGTAAGTTGAGTCCGCTTTCTAAGGCACTTTCGATCATACCACCGAATGTTATATCAAAACCAATAGGTTTAAGTTGTCTTCTATCAGCAGCTGCCTAGAAATTAGTCTCTAGAAATTCTAAACCTGAAAAAATACATAAATAAATTTCCAAAAATATTTAATCTATTTAATATTATTTTTAAAGGCTCATCAATGCTCAAAATAGCATTGAATAAGGTTGGACAGGATTATTTTAAATAGAGGATCCAAACTCCATGCAAACATAGATTAGGAACAAAACCGACCCTTGTTCACTAGTTGTTCTCCGACACTCCACTTGCTTAGAGCTAGGACACAAGCGAGTGTGGAGGACAGAGAGTCCTTGACGAGCAATGGATGTGCATCATCAAGGCACCATGATCCATCAGGTCGCTGGTGTTTCAGCACCCAATCCAAGCTTTCCGGGAACAACGGTTCTGATTGCTTCTTCTTCTTCTCCTCTCTAGACGGGACCATGGCCACCCATGCAGTGTCATACGGTGACGCCGACAGCTTCACATTTCCCAGAACCTCCGACGCCACTCTCTTCACTCCCATACTCGACTTTTCTCCATCCTAACGAAGTCATGTGAAAATGATTCAAATCAAACACCATTTTCAATGAGCAGAACCAGAAGAGATGAGACTATTTAGTGATGTGCATCTTACAGAGCCAACTGTACGAATAGCGTTAGGATCCAAGAGCATTTGAGAACGAACACCTGTTCTTTGACAATGGCAAAACACAAAGAAGTACCAAGTTAGGATCACAAACTCGATTATGGTAATGGAATCATTGTATATGACCAAAATCATACGTACCTGATGAGATGGGTTTGGCCTCATTGTGTTGGATATGTGTTACTGCAGTTCCCTTAACAAGCAACATTATTACAAGAGTTGAAGCGAGAAAAAGATACAATCTGATCGTTATGATAGAACACATATTTATAAAGGCACTTAAAGCGCAGATTGTTAGTGTTATGACTGGATTCGAGGGGTCAATCCTGAGGGCTAAGGGCTTTTGTGAACAATATGGAAATTGGAATTTGTTAACGTGGCTTTCAAATAAAAGAAACGGTTTTTATAAAGCAATCAAATAATTTATAATTTATAAATATTAATTATTCTGGTGGAGGAAAACATGATGCGTTACGTCGTAGGTTATTATAACAAACAGAAGAGTCAAAGCAGGTGTCTGCTTTACTATGTGTGGTACTGGACCTACTGGTACTTAGCGTCTCGTACGCCTCAGAATTAATGAAAATGTCTTGAATCAATGGATCTTTAAATTTTGTGGTTTAGATTTAAGGGGCTTAATACTTAAGTACGAGGTGATCAAATCGAAAAAGATCTCCATAATTTAAATTCAATTAAATCTTAATTCTTTCTTTAAATAAGCTCAATATAACTATACTTTATTTTAAACTCGAATTTATTTTTAAAAAATTAGATAACTCCTTGATATATATATATATATATATATATAGTTATTATTATTTTAGTTTATAAATTTGGTTCATTTATGAAAACTAATTAATTAATTAATTATCAAAGTAAATCCACCAAAAAAATTAAACATTGGACCGAAATCAGTTTTTATTTAATATTCTTATTTTTAATTAAATTTTAAATTTTTAATGAAAAAATAGCTTCTTTCTAAAATCATAATTTCAATTTTTAAACTCTTATTATTTATTAATTTTATGATAATATAATACTAATTTAATTTTTAAATTTTAAATGAGCATTAGTTATTGGTAAAGGTAATGAAAGCATATGTTAGTATTATGGATTGAATCGGACCGGTCAACCCTGAGAGTTGGCGTCAACTTGAAATTGGCTGTTGGCAGTTGGAAACCAAAAAGGCGCACGTACAAAAGCAATCAAATAATTTATAATTTATGAAAGCAAGTTAATATTATTATATTATTTTTATAATATTAAATTTAATAACTTTTTCTGCTTTATTCCAATGTACTTATAATTAAAAAAAATTAAACTTTTTAACAATAGGATCCAATTTAATTTGAATTTTATTCATTTATTCAAATATAACCTGAGACTTCAATTATTATTGAATACTTAACTATAATATCTTAAGGGTTAATTAAATTAAATTTTCTAAATTCGAAAATCTAATTATTAAAATTTGTATCTATTAATTAAAGTTTCTCTTTATTCATACGTCATATTTCTTAGAAAAAAATGGTAACACGCTGTTGAGGTTATTGTGAATTTACTAAATTGGGCAGCCATGAGGACTTTGATGATGTGTTTTTTCTTGGGAGAAATTGGGATAGAAGTCTCGATGACGCATGCAATGAAGGAGAAAACCTAAATAGCCACTTGAATCTTTAGGCTTCACATCTTTTCTTATAGACTATGATGGCATAAACCTATTCAAGTTTTGGCTTCATTTATTTTAATAATGTTTATTATTCAAAGTTAATTAATTTCTGACTTAATTTATTTAAATAATTTTTATTATTAAAAGTTAATTAATTATTAAATTAATCGATTTTTATAAACCATAATAAACTACTGAATTTTTATTTAACAAAATTTTCCTTAATTAAATTTTAACTTTTCGATTGACAAAGACAGTCTATTTCTTTATTCTTATTTCAAAATTTTATTTTTTTTCAATATTTATTATATCCAATTTTATGACACTCTAATTTAAACTTTAAAACTATTATTTTACCGATTTAATTTCCGATCTAATTTTTAAAACTTGTAATCAAGCACATGAGTTCAATTTGAATAATCAAATAAGATATTATTTTATTAAAATAACATTATTATAAAAATAAATGATTTAAGTCGAATTAATTCTACAGAAATTCAAATTTTTATAATATTTTCAACTTTATTTACTGTTGTGTGTCAAACCAGCCAAAAATAATTAACCTACTCAGAATATTAACGTGAAGTAGGGTCGTCTCCTCATGGAGTGGTTGTTTATCTCTTTTAAACAAGTAAGTTAAAAAAAAGGGAATTTGGAAATTATGTTTAAAACTCAATATTAAAAATAACAAAAATGAATTGATTTGAAATTCAATAAAACATACTTTTAGTTAAAGGAATTTATTTATACCTTATATTCATGCAATTGATCATTGATGCAAAAGTAATTCAACACATTCATGAATAAATTGGTTCTAGTTATTAAAAATAGATCTATAATAATCAATATTTTTTTACTTTGTACGGTAATCACGAACAGATCAAATAATTACTTCCTAATCGAAAGATAACCCAAAGGCAGCACGTAAGATTTAATGTTTCAATAACCTTAAGATCCAAAAAGACCTAATTCTAACCAACAAACTCAATAGATGATTTATTGCAATTAGATTAGTTAGATTAAACTTCTTGATGAGGAAATAAAATTATGTTGATTGTTGCTTATTAAAACCAACAAATAATTACGGATTTGATGTTTTAATTAGCAGTTGATTATTTTAGGATTGTTATACATACGCTTCTATTCAATAAAACCCAAACTCGTTATAAAATCAATGGATTCAAGAAATAATTAAATACCCATGTAAGATTGAATTCAGTGAAATCTATTTGATCTCATTTTAGAATCAAGGCTTCAATATAATCCTCTAACTAGAATTAATAAATTAGTTGTAAGCCATAAGCCGTAGAGAAGAAAGAACACGTGAATATTATTCAAACGAAAAGTTATTCTTATGAAGTTTAGAGGAGAAACAACGTTGGAGAGCTCCAGGTGTAAAACTCCACAAGCATTGCGTACGTATGAAGAAGTTGAGAGGAAAACGCAAGATTTAGAATGCCGCTTCGTGCCAGTCGGTTGTACCTGATTTAAATATCTGTCCGTACCGGTTGGTTTCAAATATTAGCGGTCTGTATTGGCAGATATTTTCTAAATATCAATCAATATCAAAAATTTTAAAAAATAAGGGAGTCTTTTTTCCAAAATTTTCAAGAATTTTTGAACTCTTCCTCTCTTCTTCCCACATCTCCTTTCCCTCTTTTTTTTTTAAGTTTTTTAATTAGTTATTTTATTTACTTCAACTTTTATAATTACTGTGAATTTTTAATTTTTGTTTTTAAAACAAAATAAATATTTTTATTACTAATAATAATTATAAATTAAATAAAAATTAAAAATAAATTATTTGTATTTAAATTATTTTTAATATTTTATATAATATTTATTTAATAAAGTATTAATAAAATATTTTATTTTTTAAATAAATAATTTAAAATTATTTTTTATAAATGAATATTTATTATATATATTTTAATTATTAAATCAAATATTCAAATTTTATTTGAAATTTATATATTTTAAATATATTTCTAAATTTAATTATATTTAGTAATAATTATTAAATTAATTTTATAAATTAAATTAAGTTATTTATAATTTTATGATGATTAAATGATTTTTCATATTAATTGTAATTATTATTTATATGTGAAAATTAATGTTAATAAAAATAAATAAACTTTTGTTATTTAAAATTTTTATTATTATGATTTTTTAGGACATGATTGATGTAAAGTTATAAAGTATACAACGCAATATACTAATGGTTAAGGATATTTATTGTTTTTTTATTGGATGTTTTGATTTAATTATTATTTGTTAAAATGATGAAATTGTATTATTGTAATATTTTAAATACTTTTTATTATTCTTAATTTCATATTTGTATTATAATGATTGTCTTTTTATATTAATTGTGGTTATTATTTATATTTGAAATATTTAAAAATTATTATTATTTCATATTAATTGTTATTATTATTTATTATTATGATTTTTAGAAACAAGGTTGATGTAAACTTGTAAAATATACAATACAACTGTACAATATACCGATAGACTATTTTGCAAATTTTAAAAAATTTTGAAAGACTATTTCATAAATTTAAAAAATTACTTGAAACCAAACCAAACCACCAAACAATACCCAAATTCCCGCCTAAGCAGCGTATATGGAGGGTAAGATGTATGCAGTCATGCCCGCATCTCCGATGGAGATATAGAGACTATTTCCTGATAGACCTCCGGCTAAAGTAAGAGCAAAAACAAATAACAACAAACAAACTAACACAGACAAACACACACAAGTAACAAAAACAAACCCAACAAACAAACAAAAAACTCGATATTAGTCGATATTGATATAGTACCGTACCAGAATCCAATTCGATACTAAATTCGGTACAGTATTCGCAACTTTCGTTACCATATCATGATAGTAATCCGAATCAAATTCAAAGAATCATACTTGTGATTTAGTAAAAACAATTACCTAACAAAATTACAATATTCAATTTGTTATCTAATAAACTAAAACTCAACGATACTCAAATTCCCGCCTAAGCAGGGTATGAGAAGGGTAAGATGTACGCAGTCATGCCCACATCTCCTAAGAGATACAGAGACTGTTTCCTTATAGACCCCCGGCTGTTTTGGTGACTCGAACTCAAGACCTCCTTAGTCTTTAAGTGAAGAGTTAACCAACTAGGCTACTCTTTCTTGTCAATTTGTTATCTAATAATACTATCAATGAATTAATGACGTTACGTAAAGAAAATTATCACAATAATTAATAAAATTATTGGTATCCCTTATATGTTATTATTTTCTTGTCCATCAATTAGATGTTTGCGACCTTATCGAGAAGGGGTCACTGAGAAATAACATGTACTTTATTACATTTATTGATAATACTTCAATGAAAACTTGGGATACCTATTGAAAACAAATAGTCTAATATTTGAAACTTTTCATAAATTTCATGTCATGGTAGGAAAGGAAGTTGAGAGTAGAGATAGCAATGGACCAGCCCATAGACTAGTTTTACCAATTTTTTAAAATAATTTTTAAAAAATTAAAAGTGTAAAATAATATCTTTTTAAATTGTATCCAGACTTAGGTTATTTAAACTTAGGCTTATCTGAAGCTTGGCTTTTTTAAGCAAAATAATGTCATTTTGTTTAAAATAGTTGAGTCTTAGGTTAGCTGAACTTGAACCTGACTCATATGTTGGTCCATTGAAAACAATTAAATCAAAACTTACGGGGAAGTTCATTTTCATCCTTTAACTGAAAGTGACTTGAATTGTCTGCTGAATAGATAATGAAAGTGAGTATCAAGTTCCTTGTAATGGTAGAAATGATCTTATCAATCATTTAATGAAATAATATCGGAGAAGATTGTAAGTCATTCCATAACTTAATTATCAACAATTACTCTAAAAGTTTTTTTCATTGGATATAAGAAGAGTAAGAACGTTGTTGATTATAAACCATTGCATTACCTAGGATCATTTGATTCTACTTATGATTTTTTTTTGTGAATTTTAGTTTTTAGTTTCTGATTTTTAGTTTTTATTTTTATTTTTATTTTTTGTTTTTAATTTCTTTCAAATGAAAATAAAAACTTATTTAGTTATTAATGTCAATATAGTTATATTTTTGTCTCGATAAAAATTAAAAATATTAGATAAAGTTTAAAGACAAATTATTTTTAATTCAATAAATTTATTTTAACCTCTTATACAATATTTATTAAATAAATTATTATATTTTATTAAAATAAATAATTTAAAATTTATTTTTATTTAAAAGTTAATATTTATTCTAAATTCATTTTAGTTATTAAACCAAACTTTTATCTGAAATATATAAAAGATATTTTAAATTTAATTATATTTATTAATAATTATTAATTAAATTTATATAATTTAATTACAAAAATTAATTAAAATTATTAAGTGAAATTAAATTATTCATAATTCATATTAATAATTAATTTTAGTTAATTAAATATATAATATTAAATTAAATTATTCATATCTTTTATTGATAATTAATATATTAATATATTAAATAATATATATTTAATTTACAGTAAATCGAATATAAAAACATAAACATAAAATAAAAATTATTTTAAATAGTTTTTATAATTTTTAAAAACCGGAAAAAAACAAAAACTAAAAACATAAACATAAACATCAACTCAAAAAATCAAGTATTTTTAATTAAATTTAAAAACAAAAACTAGGAACTAAAATAAAAATAGAAACTAACGTACCCTTAAGAGCTCATTCTCGTCTCGTGTATACGCGCATCTTTCACTATCTTTCTCGTGTCAATAATTCGCATATAATCTGCTTTAATCGTGTGGATTGTTTTAGTGAGTGAAAAACACAACAACATAGTTAAGTTACGCTCATACCATTAAATCAACATAGTTAAACATACTTTTTAAGGGACTATGATTTAAGTAATCCCTTATGATAAAAATAACGGTGAGATAATTTCATCTCAAATATATGAAATTAGAGGAATAACGCATACTATTATGGAAATCCAATTTGTCAAGTAATATGCTTATTCAGTTGAAGTGGAAGTGGAAGTGCATTAAATGAATGAATTCACCAACAGTAGCAAATTTTTATTTATTATTTAATAAAATAAAATTACTATAAAATATCAATTTCTTCAAATCAATTTTATTAATTGGATGAGAAACTAAATTTTATTTATTATTTATTAAAAATATTAATTAAAATAAATAAGAATTACAAAATAAATAATAGTTTTCATCTATACCATGTTATTTATTTTAATATAAATAATTTATTACATTTTATATAATAATAATATATTATTTAATTAATTTTTGTTTAAAACAAAGTTGCGGATACCAGACCGGCCCTAATACTAAATTAGGTTTTGGTATGATACTGTACCAATAATGGTCAATATCGGATACTATTTCAAGTAATTTTTTAAATTTATAAAATAGTTCCTAAATTTTTTAAAAATTACAAAATAGTTTATTGTCATATCAATATGGAAATAAATGTATAGTCATTTCCATATTTCCAATAAAGCTCTTATCATAACATTTAAAGATAATAAAAAAAGTTTACATTCTGTGTGTGTGTGTGACTGTCTCCCCTTCTTTTTTTGGAATCCGAGGTGACAGTCACACACACTTAATATGCAATAATAATTATTACAAGCCTAAAACTGAAACTCTAAAACTACCACTTTAGCAGTCGACCTAGCAGTAACTAATTTATTGAAACCTTGAATCCCGTTATATCCAATTTCAAGTTATAAAAATATCGTATAATGGCCAATGAACCACCTGTACCTCGTAGAAGTTAAACCTTAATGACCAATCTGCTTGTCAATTTGGCTTTAGAGTATAGGTGACATAAGTTTATATCAACTCTGTCTTTAAAAATCATAGTAATAAATGATAACCATAATTAATATGAAATAAAAATATTTTTAGATATTTTACATATAAATAATAACCACAATTAATATGAAAAAAGACAATAATCATCATACGAATATAAAATTACGAATAATACAAAATATTAAAAAATTATAATTTTATCTTATAATAAATAATAATTACATCAATACATCCAATAAAAAGAACAATAAATATCCTTAATCAAACAATTACAATTTACGACAAGAGTTTGTGATGAGGAAACAATCAAGTAGAAGTGAAACCTGAAATAAAAACATTTACAATTACATAACATATATAAAATTTAACATATACATCAAATATAAGTAAACTTAAAAGAAGAGAAAAAATAAAAAGCTAGAACTTCATTCAATCATTTATAGGAGAATATCCGCTATAACTACACTGACCTAGTTATCGTTTGATACAAAATCCTCATCATTAAGAGGAGCCTCATCATCATCATCATTCAAATTTAATGCATCAAATGACACTTCAATGCTTTTCCATCCAAAATTATCTTCCAAGTCATCCACATCTACCAAACCTAATTCCTCAGAAACCTAATCCACTAAAAGATCGATGTTATAAATAAAAATTGGATCTATTGAACTACTTATGCTATTAAGAGTCCTAGTAGATAATAAACTTTAATTATTAGAAAACTATAAGAAATTATATCAAAATTAATAATGATAATAACATACATTTTTCGAAACTTTAAATTATAACGAACGAAAACTAAGTCATTCAATCTCTTATGCTCCAATCTATTCCTTTTCTTGAAAATGATAAATTCAAATGTGTTCTAGTTCCGTTCACATCCTGTTGCACTCACGCATTAACTTAAAATCTGAATTTCAAGCTTTTACAATTCTAGAACATCAATTTCAAATTGATCCCACCAAGAAATTGTAAGTCGTAACATAACACAAGTAGTGTTATAAACAAAATAAAGTGATAATTAATTTTCAATAAATAAGAAAAAGGAAACAGCTAATACCTGGAAAAAGTTTTGCTTTTTGTCGAATAACAATTGACAATCCAAAATCCCTAAAAGACTGTTTGTAAAGCTCAAGAGATCTTGGATCATTTCATGGCCAACAATTGTTGTAATAGTGAATAGCATTCCTCTACTAACTTAAGCTTTCCTTGTAAAATCCAATCTGAAGTAGACACTAGGATTCAAAAATGCCCCAGTTGCAAACAACTGAGAAGATAGTTATCTTTTTCATCTCTCATTAATGATTGCAAGATACGGTGTATACAAAGAAAGCCTATGTTTTAGATTGACCTTGATTGCTTCCTTCGCTGTCTCCATATCATAAGAATATAACCTATTGTCGCCTTTTCTTTACTGTCGGCCAAGCGAAGCACCCTCACTAAAGGCTCGCAAACTCGGATAACAAATTGGCATTGAGACCAAAATTCTCTATCTTTTAGTACAATTATGGAAACTTCCAATCCAATACTAGACCTAGCATGCTGAGATGCAATTTACTTATCACTTGTAAACATTTGTCTTAACTCTTTCTTCATCGTAAGAAAAGACTGAAGTGATAAGAAATTCATTGCAAATCTTGTCATAGTAGGATGACACAAATTCCTACCATTGGTAAATTCCTTTCTTATTAAATTCAACATCTATGCACGATTATAAATGAACTTAGTCAACGTTTTAGCTCTCTATATGGTCTCATCAATAATAGAAAAATACTTAGGATCCCATATATTCTCCAGTATTAGGTCAATGCAATGTTCAGCACAAGGAGTCCAATAAAAAGAATTTTATACTTATTTTGTATCCTTTTTTGGAATCATTTTAAATAATAAACCGAAAAATGTTTTTTGGCCTTACTTCATTTATAACTTCATCAAATATCTCAAATATCAGTATTTATAGTAATGACAGATGCATCAATAGACTTCAAAAATATTAAGCCATTTGTAGAATAAACCAAAAAATTAATAATAGGTTCTTATCTCCTATTTGTCCAACTATCATGCATGATTGAATACTTATAAGTAGCCCAATTCACTCTTCTTTCTGTTAAATAACTTTTAATTTTAGAAACTGAACAACTCAAAAGTTTACCTTATAAATTATCAATTGAAGGAGCTTTGTATCCCAGACCGAAAGAGGTTATAACATCCACCATAGGCTGATAATAGTAAGACTGAGAAGTATTGAATGATGAACCTGTATCATATCACCATCTAGCTACTGTCATATCTACATTGTGAGCCGCATCTCTTCATTGCATAGCACTAAGAATTGAAGGTTGGGCTCCAGGAGTTATTTGTGGCACAAAAGAACTAGTCATTTGCCTTTTTCTTCTCCTAACATTATGTTCAGGTATAACATTCACTTCTTACTAGGCCTAGGATCGAACACTACCACATTCATCAATAAAATCAGTAAGCGAACTTCCACTATTGTTGATTGTAAAACCAATTACTTGTTTTACGCTAAATAAAAAGCAAATATCATCCCACAGAGATTGTGTTGAGGTACCACTTAATTCAAGTTGTGCTTTGTTTAAGACTCAAATTTGAATAATAATTGAAAAGTAAACTAAATCAAAACAAACTAGCAACAATCGAATAATGCAATACTGGAAATCCAAAGAGAGAATTAATCAAGTTAAGGGAGAGGGAGTTTTACCTATCATTAATACTAATATAGCCTTTTATGTGTTTATGGGATGTCAATTCTAGACGATCGTAAGGTTGATTGCTCTCTCTTGAGTTATAATCAGTCCTTAAATTGTAAAACCTAATCGAATTATGGACTTGCAATCTCTCAATTCACAAATTACCCACAATTATAATTAGTTCTAAAACTCTCTAATAAACAATCGAGTCTTGCACAAGATCTCTCTCCATGAAAATACCGACTACATTGATTAAGTCATCAATTAGATCGCCTTACTCTCATTAAGCCAATCTAATTATTTTTATTCAGTTCACCCTCTTAGTTTATTACCGAAACATGCAAATACATCAATCAATCACAACACCCAAATCAAGTAAACACAATTCAACTAGATTAACATTAAAAATAAGCAAAATGCCAAAGAAAAAGTTAGAACATCATGAACAACTTAAAATCCATATCTATACAACCCATCTCAATCTTACACGTTAAATGAATAAAGAGATAAATGGGGAGGAAATGAAACATAAGTTTGATGATTCGGGAAAGCAGCGACGTCGGGAGTTCACCTATTTTGGGAAGCTTTGGCGTTGGAACCCTCCTTTTCTTCCTCTTTTTCTTCTCTCTTTCTCTTCTTTCTCTCTCTCTTTTGGGCTTCCAAAAATAGACAGAATGTAGACTTAATGTAGGCTACCTTTAGGGTTCCATCATTATCCTTTTATAGTTTTTTCCAATTAAGGCAACCTTAGTGTCTTTCTAGGGCCTGAAATGTCCGAAATGTCCCTCGAAAACTCGAATCTGAAAGTGACTCTGCGTCTGTCTGCGTGCAGGACACAATCGTGACCCTTGGTACACGATCATGGCCAGTTTAGCTACTCTCTGTAACGATTATGGAAGATTCCTCACGATCGTGGCCCTATGCTGGTACTTCTGTCACGATCGTGGCAAATATATTTTGGTTCAATTCTCCTTCGAAACTCCTCCGAATGTCTTGAAATACTAACTAACTCATCACAACACCTCATATATATATAATTGAAGCTCAAAAATATGTTCTCACGCAAAGAACACTTAAAATACAAATGTTTATGAACTAACATAATTCGTAACCTAAACACACACTAAACAATCAAAATATCCACTAAGCACATATAAAATTACCTATAAAAATACAATGTAATCTACACCTATCAACATCCTCACACTTAAACTTTTGCTTGTCCTCAAGTAAAGATCAAATACAACCAATAACATTCTATCACTTCATTTTCACAAAGATTAAAACATACAATCCCTCAAACTTTGGCCAGCTTAAATGTCAAGCTACCACACACATCATGATTAATTTTCATTGGTGCCTATAAGCAAACTCAATCCATGAAACCATCACAAAAAGATAAGTATAAATTTAAAATGGACCTTCCTTACGACATTCACTCATTTCTCTCAAGTGTTTGATAGTTAGTGTTTCGCTCAAACTTCCTATAACAGACCACACTTTCATAAGCTTGTTAATACACCCATTCTTCTCCACAATGATTACATACTAGGATAGCTCAAAAGGACTTTGTTTCTTGGTGTAATCTGGCTAGGGTTAAGGTGGGTTGAACAGGTCTTAAGGGTTTATCACAAGCATTTATAAACTACTAAGTGTACAAAAGGACGACAAAGATAAACTTCTAAGATATGCAATACTTCTCTGCACTTATTGAAGCTATTATATGTTATTCCTTTTTCTTTTCTTTTCTTTTTTTCATTTGATTTTGTTCTTTTTTTTTCATAATAAAGAAACAATAAACAAAAAATAACTATATATCATGTGCTTATGATTCCACACTCAAGTATCACTTAACACTTTATTAACTTGTGATTAGGTAAGCTAATGGGGTTTTTTTTGGGTTTTAAAATTGGGTGATTTCAAGAAACAAAAGGTTAAAGGCTCAATGGGGCTAGCAAGGGATAATAAAAGGGTAGGTCATTTAAGCCAAAGATTAAAGCAAAAAGGTCTTAATCATTTTTATCTAGCATGCATCCAATATATTTAAATCGATCCAAATCAAATTCTAAAGGTAATTACCTAAGGAAATATCACACAAACAAGGAAATGAAATAACTATAGAATGGAGTCATAAAGGCTCAAATAAAAATCCATTATGCTTCTATACATTACCTCATTATTTAAGTGTCAAGTTCTGAGTAAGCTTATGTAGCCAACTACTTTCATCACTCCATATGGTTCACTCTCCCCTTAAATAAGCTGACTTAAGTTCACGCACGCATGCATTTAATCCCATTCCAACTAGCATGATAGAATCTCATGGCAACATATTCATCACAAAGATTCAAATGTAAGGAAAATGACACACCTAATACTAACATCCTAACATGCATCCTAAATGACATGCAGAAATGCAAACATAAATGCAAAGACTATCTCCCCACACTTGAGCAAAACATTATCCTCAATATGTAAAAGAGAACATCCAAAACCAACAAACAACACAATGAAAAACAAAACATAAAAACACAGGAAGAATAATAGAAGGGATTAAGGGCAAGATGGGCTCAAGGAGGTGGGGTCGATAGAGGTGGCGCATTTAGAAATGTGTATCTCAGGGGGAAGGTAAGGGTTTTAGTTTTACAGTAGGAAGCTTTACAATGAAGGGTGGTATGGGTGCATCCACTCTCTCTAACTTCTCTTGCTCACCCTCCTCACACAATTCCTCTTCACTCACACTCTCATCCTTATGCACTTCAACGACTTTCTCAACTTCCTTCTCAATTTCCTTCTCAACTTCCTTCTCACTATCATTCACAACATCAATTTTCATACAAGTACTTCCATCCACCGGCTTCTTCAAAGATTTAGTCATATTGAATTCAACCTGTTCATCACCAATTCTCAAAACTAGTTTTTCTTCATGCACATTAACTAATACCCTACCAGTATTTATAAAGGGCATACCAAAAATCAATGGTCAATTCCTATCTTTTTCAAAATCTAACATAACAAAATCAACAAGAATTATAAATTTATCCACTTTTACCATAACATCTTCTACTACCCCAAATGTCCTCTTGATGGATTAATCCGCAAGTTAGATAAGCATAGATATTGGCTTGACGTTACCTAACCCCAATTTCCTGAAAATAAACAACGGCATCAAGTTAATGCTTGCACCTAAATAACGCAAGCATTTAGAAAATTCAAAATTACCAACAACACATGGAATAGTAAAACTCCCTAGATCTTGTAGTTTTGAAGGCACTATGCTTGTGATGATCGAACTACAATTCTCCGTCAAGATCACCATTTGATTGTCCTCCCATGTGCGTTTGTGTGTCAATATGTCCTTGAGAAACTTTGCATACTTGGGCATACACTCTAATGCTTCCACCAAAGACAAATTAATCTGAAGTTTCTTTAACTTCTCTAAGAATTTGGAGATTTGAGTGTCAACTTGATGTTGCCTTACCCTCTACGGGTATGAAATCTTAGGCTTGTAAGGTGGTGGTTGTACATATGGCTTCTCTTCTTCATCTTCCTTTTTTTGGCTTTCTTTTTGAACATTTGGCTCTTCCAATTACCTGCCACTCCTTAGTGTGATCGCCTTAAGTTGTTCCCTTAGATTGGCCTTTACTTACTAAACTTCCTACATTCTTAGAAGACAAAGCATTAGCAATTTGACCTACTTATACCTCCAAATTGTGGATGGATGAAGCATGGTTCTTTGCAATTTGGTTAAACTTTGCCTCCAATCTTTTCTGACTCTCTTCTAGTTTTATTTGACCTTCCTCTTAGCTTGAGAACTTTGAACTCTATACGTCCATTAACTTATCCCTTTTGTTCTCTAGAGACGCAATTTGGTCTTGTTGAAATCTGGGTGGTCCTTGTTCTCTCACTTGGGCACCTGCATTGTTAGTAGTCCACGAAAAATTTGGGTGGTTTTTCCACCCAGGATTGTAAGTATTAGAGTATGGATTGTTACCTTGTTACGATTAATTGAAGTAATTTACTTATTCTGTACCACTCACTCCCAGTAAGAAGCATTCAGCTGTGCTATGACTGTCTTGCCCATATAACTCACATTGTAATTGCATGGTTTTGACTGTGGATGAAGAAGCTCCTTGTATAATACTCAATTGCTTAGTGAGGGTAGCAATCTGTGTTTGCAAGGTTGTCACTGAGTCAACTGGGGTCATTCCTTTCTGCTCCTTGGACCCTTGTCTGCTCCTTTCATTTGACCATATACAGCTGTTACTTGCCAACTCTTCCAAAAGATCATGAACTACATCAATGATTTTCTTCATCAAAGACCCTCCTACAGCTACATCCATTGTTCCCCTTGTGTTTTGAGTTACACCATTATAGAATGTTTGTAAAAGAAATTTCCTCGGAAGGTTGTAGTGGGGGCAACTCCTTTATAATTCTTTGAATCTCTCCCAAGCTTCATACAATGACTCCCCATCACTTTGTTGAAAGTTATCTCTTTGATATTCTTGTTGTGTTGGTTAAGGGAAAGTACTTAGCCAGGAAAGCTTGGGCTAGTTGCTCCCAGGTAGTGATTTGGCTTATATTAAGTGAATTATACCATGCCTTTGCCCGATCTCTCAAGGTAAAAGAAAATAATCTCAACTTTACGACATCATCTGACATCCCATTAAACCTAAATGCATCACAGATCTCCAAGAAATTTACAAGATGGGCATTGGGATCTTCGTTGGACAGCCCATAAAATTGCACACTGCTCTGAAGTATATTAAAGAGTGTCGACTTGATCTTGAAATTATTGGCTTGGATTGCTGGCCTTGCAACTCCTTGAGGATTGAAACCTGGCCTCATAAAATCCATCAATGTCCTTTCAGCTCCTCCTTGCTCTCCTTCTTCTGCCATATTCCTTTATATTTTGTCTTGACGTCTAGCTCTTCTTAGCTCTCTTTTGTGCCTTGTAATATCTAAATTCTCTTCCTCACTAAGCTCGTTGGATCTTCTCATGTTCCTTGTGTTCATGCACCTGGAAAAACTCAAGGAAAAGTATCAAACACTCTTAAATCAAAGTTACCTAAACTAAATAAGATGCTAAACAAAACAATCCCTGACAACAACGCCAAAAACTTGTTGATTGCAAAACCAATTACTTGTTTTATGCTAAAAACTGCAAGTATATGGGGTCATTACTTGTAGTAAAAAGCAGATTTCATCCCATAAAGATTGTGCTTAGGCACCACTTAATTCAGGTTGTACTTTGTTTAAGACTCAAATTTGAACAGTAACTGAAAAGTAAACTAAATTGAAATAAACTAGCAACAATCAAATAATGCAATAATGGAAATCTGAAGAGAGAATTAATCAAGTTATAGGAGATGGAATTTTACCTATCATTAATGCTAATCTAGGCTTTTATGTGTTTATGGGGTGTTGGTTCTAAATGATCGTAGAGTTGATTACTCTCTCTCGAGTTATAATCATTCCCTAAATTGTAAACCCTAATCGAATTAAGGACTTGTAATCTCTCAATTCACAAATTACCTACAATTCTAATTAGTTCTAAAGCTCTCTAATAAATAATTAGGTCTTACATGGAATCTCTCTCTATGAAATTACCAACTACATTGATTAAGTGATCAATTAGATCGTCTAACTCTCGTTAATCCAATCTAGTCATTTTTATCTGTTTCACCCTCTCGGTTTGTTACCGAAACATGCAAATACATTAATCAATCACAGCACAGATTAACATTAAAAATAAGCAAAATCCCAAAGGAAAAGTTAGATCACCATGAACAAATCAAAATCCATATGCATACAACTCATCTCAATCTTACACATTAAATGAATAAAAAAATAAATGAGGAGGAAATGAAACTCAAGTTGGATGATTCAGGAAAGCAACAGCATCAGAAGATCACCTATTCCGTGAAACTTCGATGTCAGAACCCTCCTCCTCTTCTTCTCTCTCTCTTCTTTCTCTCTCTCTTTTGGGTTTCCAAAAATAGGCAGAATGTAGACTCAATGTAGGCTACCTCTAGGGTTCCATCATTATCCTTTTATAGTCTTTTCCAATTAAGGCAATCCTAGTGTCTTTTCAGGGTCTGAAATGTCCCTCGAAAACTTGAATCCGAAAGTGACTCCGCATCTGTCGGCCTGTAGACTACGATATCGTGGCCCTTGGTGCACGATCGTGGCTGGTTTACCTATTCTCTGTCATGAATATGGCAGATTCCCCACGATCATAGCCCTATGCTGGTGCTTCTGTCATGATGATGACATATTTGCCACGATCGTGGGACTGTATTTGGTTCAGTTCTCCTTCGAATGTCCTGAAACATTAACCAACTCATCATGACACCTCACATATATATAATTGACACTCAAAAACATGTTCTCACCCAAAGAACACTTAAAACACAAATGTTTATGAGCTAACACAATTCTTAACCTAAACACACACTAAACAATCAAATTAACCACTAAGCACATATAAAATTACCTATAAAAATACAATGCAATCTACACCTATCAACTACCAATTTGATAAGTCTCGCTTCTATCTTTCTCGTGTTGATATTGTTTAAGCAAAGTTTTCATTTGTCACTTCACATCACGACTTACTTTTTTATAGGATTTTACATCTCCTTTAATCCTAGCTAAATACTTCTTTATCTGGTGATTCCCCCACCTTTCAAATGCTTATTACAAAACAAGTAAATTGTATGGTTCTTTATACTTGGGACCAACGCCGTATGAGCCCAAGTTGGATCATTATATCTTCCTGCGTCGTTTAATCAGGAGTATTTGAACTTTCTTCCATTTATATGTAAAAATAAATGAATACATATATCAAAATTATACATAATTCAATTTCATCCAACACAATCTCATTTTATTCAAAACAATTCATCAATAAATCAGAAATCAACAATTCAATTATTCAATATACACAATTACACAATACGTATGTCCATCATATGTAATATAACTCATTTTGTATGATTATATACATAATTCAATTTCATCCAACACAATTTAGTCAGAAACTAATAATTCAAGTATTCAACATACACAATTACATAATACGCATGTCTATCATATTTAATATAACTCATGTTGTATGATTACATCATACA
>JAOTAY010000190.1:21557338-21575833 GCA_025629805.1 Erythroxylum baracoense
AGTTTTACTTCTTATTTATTATATACCGGTTTTATAACGGTTCATTACCGGTTGAACCTCTAAACCTTAAACCTTTCGTTCGACCGGTTCGATGTCCGGTCCGGTTTTTAAAACATTGTGTAAAATAATTCCGGAGGTGTCTTTGATTCGTAATTCTACTCTTGCTTCTGGAGCTTTGATTTTTACAAACTATTCTGAAAATAAATACTGCCCAAAGTAACTGATAAATCACACCATTTTCCCAAATCTTTTACTCGTGTTAAGGTTTGTCAACCTACCAGCCTCCTCATTTATTGTTAGGGCTTTGTTATCTCTTCGTCAATGACAAGGTACACAAGTCGAAGCAGGAGCTATAGCCCCCGCCGCAGGCGCAGTACTCCGCCGCGTTCCCGTAAGCGATACAATGAAGAGGAGTATCCTCGCGATGGTCGCTCTCACAGAGACCACCGCTCCCCTGCACCGTCTGGCTTGCTCGTTCGCAATCTCCCTCTGGACACTAGGTTTTTTCCATCTCTCTGTACAAGAGTAATTTCGGTCGATGTTCTGTTGAATTGGGCTCTGAGTGTGCTTAATTCAGTTGTTTTCAGAATTTTGGCCTCTTTGATTGGACTATTCTCATTGGTTTACCGGATGATTTGGCAGGCCTGAGGATCTTAGAGTTCCGTTCGAGAAATATGGTCCGGTGAAGGACGTGTATCTGCCTAAGAATTACTACACTGGGTACTTTTTCCTCCATCTGACTATTCATCAAGGACACGACTCATGCCACCAAAAGTTGAGATTGGCATGTTCATTGAATGAAATGTTGAAGTTTTCTCATGAATTCTTTTTTGGCTATTTTAACAGGAGAAAATAAAGAATCTTATTTTCGACTAAAATTCTTGAAACAAACCAGTAAATCTGAAAGGCCTAAAAATCATAGATTCCCTCCAGTAAATGGCATGTGCTAAGTTTTTATCACCATCACTACTGATTCCTGGCCTTTTACCTTATCAGCGACACATGTAACGAAGAAAGCTTTATTAGGAATTATCCCATTAACTCTATGCGAAGTGGATGAATTTGGACATCTTTCCATTCTAAAATAGAAACAATATGCTTAGTGCCCACTGCAAGTTTGGAGTATTTCTGTAGTTCCATAAACAATATATTATTTGAAATGTTTTGAGAACATAAACATGATCTTTCATGTTAATTATGGTACTGATCTATGCTTTTGTCTTCTTTTCTTGAGGTTTTTGGTTGTCTCTTCTCATAATCTTGGGTTGCTATGCTGCTGATATTATAGGGAGCCACGAGGCTTTGGGTTTGTGAAGTTTCGCTATGCTGAAGATGCAGCAGAAGCAAAGCAGCGCATGAACCACAAAGTTATTGGTGGGCGAGAGATAAGGATTGTGTTTGCTGAGGAAAATAGGAAAACCCCTCAAGAAATGCGTATGTCTACACGAGTAAGGTTTGGTGATAGTCTCTAAGCTCCCCACTTTGTCTAAGTGTTTATGCTGAGTTACCTATACTCCACTACTGTGGAGTTTTACTTCCTACAATTGATTCTGTTTTTGGACGTCTTTTCAGTGGGCGTTATGGAGGCAGTCATAGAGGGAGAAGTCTGCCAAGGTCCCCGAGAGGCTGCCATTCTTGTCCGTTCAAACACTCATTTTCCTATCTATTTGAAGTTTCTCCTAAAAAGATCTTGAAGTCTCTGCTTTAATATCAAGCTGCTCATAGGATAGAACATTTGTCAGTAGTTTTCCTTCTTCGATTTTATTAGACTAACTTCCATCCTTTTCAGTTGCTGCTTATTCACGCTCACCTTCACCAGCTAGGCATGACTCAAGGTTTGACTCTCTCTGCCAAGTGTATGTATGGCATTCTTTTGTATTGTCATTGAATATTCTCCTTGCTGACTTTTGATACTTGCCATGGTTATTCTAGAGCATCTTAATAAGTTTATCAGCTAACTCAATTATTAATTATTTTTACTGTGAAAGTTGTTTATAGTCTTGTTTAATTCAATGTTTTGGATGAATAAATCTTTGGCTCTTAAAATCTTGTTTGGATTACTTGTTTTTCAAAAGAACATATGTACTCTTTGCAAGGGTACCGGTTTCACTCATGAATGAAATTTTCAATTCTGATAAGATATTGTGGATAACTATTAGGTTTTTGTTCCTGTTTTACCATTTACTATGAGGTGATGATGTATCATGCCTGAAGTCGTTATTTGATCAATTGTAGCAGTATTCAGCTTGGCTTGACGAGGCCACAGTTGAGCGTACATTTTGTTTATGTTGTTTGCTACATTCTATGTGCATGACCATACACCCCTTGTGATTTGCTAACTTTGGAGTCAGGGAGGTGTGTGACATGTGAGTCGTGAATGTACTTGGCCTATTTGCTTAGCCTTTGGTTTGAAGATGGTTACTTCCTTTTCTTGCATCTTTATTCTCATTCTTTGTTTTGTTTTATGTGTTGTTATTCAGTAACCTTCACAGGTTTGGCATAGTTCAATGAGTTTTTAGTTTAATACTCAAATACATTTTGATCTTGTCATCTGCTTGCACTTTATGAGCATGAACTTTGGTGCATGGTGCTAGTTTTTGGTCAGGCATGATACTGCACGTGTACGAATGAGTTTGAATGTTAGTTGCTGGTGCCGTTGTTTGTGCAGATAGTAAAGTGAAAAGGGAGACTATAAAGACTTCTGAGTTAATAAAGATTAACTTCAAAAGAGAGATCATAGAGTGATGGAAAGCATGCTTTCAATGAGAGCCTCTCTTCCTATGCGTTACCATTTTTGTCACCTTCACCAGTAATTGACTGCAATTTGTTTTGCGTAGCTATTCTGTTTCTGCGGTTTCCATATTGTTGAATGAACTGAATTCTAAAGTTGGTCTGAGGGATGATTAATAATGTAGGGGTACTTATATTTTTCTTCCCTCTCTTATGTGAAATTTAAAGTAATTTTTAGTAAGGAACTCTGTTAAGATTGATATATTGTTTTGCATATACCATCCAGTTAAGAAAGAATATAAAGCTTATAGTTGGACAAGAAACAAACCATCTTCAATGAAGGAAAGCTATTCAAAGGTTTTACTGATAGAGATATGATGGATATGTCCAAGAAAAAGATAGTTTGAGGTTTTAGAAAGTTGGGGCAAAGAGCTATGAAGTTGTCAGATGCTGATCATCGAGTACATCCTATAGAGCCCAACACTGAGAGTGTTTGGATTCAAGTATCATCACTTTTTCAGGAACTCTGAAAAGGTGCAGGTAAAGGTCATATTTTGACAAATTAGATTTTCAATGAAGATCTGACTAGATACTTTATTCATCTAGAAATGAATCTCAAATGTTGTGTGTTTACCAAAATTTTGTTGTGCAGGAACTACAAATTAAGACTTGTTTGAACTATCATTGTTATGGTTTGTTTGATATATCCAGTCTAGTTACGATAGACTATACTTTTTTTCTTTATGAATTACTTTATGTACCGATATGACAGGGACATGAAAGATGATTATTACTGTCCACGGAAATCTAGATCAATCTCTAGGTCCCATTCCCCTCATGATGAAAGGGACTATAGGTTGAGCAGGAGGTCCCTAAATCCAAGTGAGAACAGTATGAGTCCTCGTCATGAAAGGGAGTATCTGTCTGATAGGTCGAGGAATCCTTGATGTATCAGTGGCAGTCCATCAGGTTCTCGTTCATGATCTTACAGGTAAATGCCTCCAAATTTTTCCTACGAAATTAATTGGGTCATTTTCATCTCTCCCATAATTATCATGACTGTTGTTTTAGGCATGCAATTTGGCTGCATGTTATTTGTTGTCGGTGCTATCTGAGTCTGTTTATTGTTTAAGTGAGGTTTCGTTTATGTGGTGGTAAATATTGCACTTTTGGCTTTGTTCACCTTGTGTGAGGCAGTAACGTTTCATGAGGAATCTGAAAGTTTGATTTTTTTCCCATGGTTTGATCCCAAATCTGAAGACCCTTAAAGGTTGATCATCTGCAATGAACTGAATGAAGATGTAAGTTAAGATTTATAATTTGACCTTCAGCATAGCCGTGGAGTACAAGCTAGTAGAGATATATCATATATGGTGTAGTTATGATGTTATTGTGAGATTAGAAACCCATAGCAGAATACAGTTGTGGAATTTTTACACTACGCAATATTCACTCGTCTCTTTATGAATTTTTGATGTTAGCCCTGATTACTTCCTTTTGCGAATGTCATCCGCAGTTCTCGCTGATGGTGATCACTTCTGGTGCGCTGTGCTGCATATCATGGTCCTTGAAAGTGTATCATTTGCTGTCAAGCTACGAAAGGATGTGAAACCTATGTGTATTTGGGTTTTGAAGTACTCAATGAGTGAAGTAACTGCGAACAGTGTATTGAGATTTAGTAGCATTTTTATTTTGGCTGTTATAATCATGTGCTTGGCGGATCATTTCAGATTGTATGGGTCCACGGATACTAATTTACTGCCATCAGACCTCGAATCTGGTTTTATTGCATATGCCACTAAAGGGCATGCAACGTACCGAGGCGACTGTAATTATGAGAAAAAGACACCTTTCTGTTGTTACACTTGCCTTTTGAATTATTCGCAAAAGTCAAAACTACTGATGCTGGCTAGTATTTAATGGATATTTCTTGTAATTCCTCGTAAGTGAGAAATTACTAGAGCAGAAGAGAAAGTGAGAGTGAAAGGACAGACAATATGGTTATGCACTGAAATGCATGTTGGTTGTCAGAGGTACAGGCCTGTAGATAACTAATATACAGCCACGAGAAACGTAACATTATATGAGGATGTTTTCGCATCACTAAGTGCTATCTGAAAAGTTCCCTGTGCGACTGTTTATTGCTCCCCTGGTGGTCGTTAACCCCCGCATATTTCTTAACCTCTTTGTCCTGTAACAACACCAGCGCATCTGTAGTTAAAATAACAACTCTCTAATTAAATATAGTTGGTATGAGTGATTCATTTTTCTCATCCTTTAGTTAGAAGTCTCAAGTTTGAGCTCTAAGAATTGAAAAACTTATTTTGTCAGCACTTTATCTCTTACAAATTAACCTGATACGAGCGAAAATTAATCTGAGTGTGGATGACTTAAAGGCATCTTTTCATAATTAAGACCATAATCACGATATCTCTTGGATTTAAAAAAATAAAATAAATAACAACTCTCTAGTGTCTTCCTCGCTGGAAATGTCAATTCACTGCACCAACACCTGTTCCATGGGCTTGTCTATCGACGTGCTAGATTGTGAATGATAGTTCCGTGGATACAGACTTCCTTGAGCGGCACACCTCGTGTTGGGACGCGTTAAATGTCGGATAAATTGTCAACCCTTTCAAAAGTACTCATTTGTAGGCTAACTTGCTTATTTTTCTCCACAATTAGGTAGAGATCATAATACAACGGTTATAGCTTCTGATGGCTCCTCATCTGTAACTAATATTGTTTGTTATGGCTCTGGGCCTATTGAAGATGAAATTTTGCTGAAGTTAACGCTACCTCCCTATCCCTTATCACCTGATTCACTATAAAGTTCGTAGAATCCCCAACAAAATAAGGTACGTATATTGGGGGGGAGGGGGGTATCAGTACAATAATTCAAAGAGTGTGGACTTTATGGCCACATGATATACGGTATTATATCATCATTCGGCGAAACAATACCCATTCTGTCCACCTAAAAGGGTCGTCGCCACAAAAACATTGCGGATGATATGTGGTGAAGTTTAGACTAACTCCTTGTAACTTGACTTGCTTAGAAAGATCAGATCTCTATTATTGACAAACTTAGTGATACAAAAATACGCGAACTACCTCAGCTACAGTAATTGGGTATATGATGGGCACAAAGTGACTGTACTTACAAAAAATGTCCAACACCACCATCATGCTCGTCTTGCCCCTTAATTGTGGCATGCCTTCTACAAAATCATGTTAATGTCTTCCCAACATCCCTTCGAATGAGAATTGGTTGTAGCTTTCCTGGGTACAACACATTTTCATGTTTGTTTCTTTGGCAGGTAAGGCAAATTTTGGCATAATTCCTCACATCTTTAATTAAGCCCTTCCAATAGAACATATTATGTATCCTTTTGATTGTTGTGATGACCTTTGAATGACCCCATGCGACCCATCGTGGCTAAATGATATCTTCTTACATAGTTCCTTATCAAACCCAATCACCAACCTTTCCACTTCCAACATAATATTCCTTCCCTCCACTCATAATTCCCTGACTTCAATGCTCCCATTTCCAAGTGTTTGATAATGTCTTGGATAATTAAGTATTGTTTCTAGATGTTCCTAATCTCTTCCAATACGTCTGTATAGACTTGGGATACTGGTAGCATAAGAAGCTTGATATCGGTTATCCGCGACAGGGATCCACGACCTTATTCTCCTTCTCACTATGATATTGGTTATCCGCGACAGGGCATCCGTGACCTTATTCTCCTTGTCACTATGATATATGACCTCGAAATCATATCCGAAGAGCGTTGGAAGCTAATTCTGTAGAAAAGGTAAAGCAAGTACTTAAGAAGAAAGATTGAAGAAGAAGGACTATTTAGTTTAATCATTTCAAGCTAAGGTTTCTTGAGAGACCAAGAGCAAGGGTCTTCTAGCTCACAAGGAAAGGAAGATGTCGAGGTCAAAGGCATGAAAAGGGTAAAAATCATATTGTTCGTAATCATGGTCATGAAAGACGAAGAGGAAAAGGAAAAAACTCATATCAATTCAATAATGAAGAATCAAGCCAACAATCACAAAACTCAAGTGATTATAAAAGCTATGGCTATATGAGAGAGGGTGGAAGAAAGTATGACAAATATAATATTCAATGTCATAATTGTTGTAAATATGGTCATTATTCCTATGAATGTTGAAGCTCTACTAGCAACTAAGGAGAGACTCATCTTACAAAAATATAAGAAGAAGAAGTAGAGCAATTCTTGTTATTAACCAATAAAGGTGACGAAAATGAATTTAGGTGGTATCTAGACACGGTTGCAAGCAACCATATGAACGGAAACATGGAGTTATTTATAGATCTTGATGAGAAGCAAAAAGACAAAATTGTTTTTGGCAATGATATTAAAGGCAAAGGTGATGTTTTTGCTTTTACAAAAAATGATGGCCATAGACTTATTTCACATGTCTACTATATTCCTTCTCTAAAAGCAAATATCTTGAGCTTGGGATAATTGCTAAAGGATGGGTATGATATCCACTTAAAAGATGCTTATTGCACTTTAAAAGATAAAGAACATAATTTGATAGTAAGGGTTCCTACGGCAAAGAATAGAATGTTCTTGCTTAATATCTGTGTTGATCATCTAAGGTGTTTAAAGACATGTGTCAAAGATTCCTTTTGGCTTTGGCACACGAGATTTGGTCATTTAAATTTTTTAGGATTAGATTTATTTTCTAAAAATCACATAGTGGATGGGTTGCTGTTTGGTTGAAAATATTTTGCTTATAAAGATTTATCAATTTTAACTGCAAGTGTACGATGTAGCTGTAGCTAGCACTGATAAGTACGAATCAATCCTATGAGGATTGTAACCACTAGTATTAACCTTTTTTCTATCATCTAACCATCAAATCAGGTTGTGAATTGAATTAAAAATTAAACTAAAGAAAATAAACTAAGATTGACATAATAATGAACTCAGACAAAGAAAATACTATTAAAAGTCAATATAAAATAATTAGCACCTAGGTGATGAATACTCTTAAAAATTCTTAAATCCTAACCTTTTATCAAGCAATTAAACTATTGATTTTTGGATCGTGAAAATTTCTATCTTATGTTAATATCATTCTCAAGACTATTAACAACTAACCCTCGGTTGACTAATTAAAATCTCTTTTTAGTTAAAACCCTTAAGATTGTATTATTGATTCATGAATTTCACTATTAGGTTTGACCCTAATCTAAAGCATTTATGTTAATCTATCTCTAAATTTTCATACAACTCTTTTTCAATTATGGTAGATTTATTCACACAAAAGGATTTCTCAATCTCAATCATATTATATCAAATAATGGAATAATATTTAAGATATATTATTTCAAGACTATAATGTATAACTAAATCACAATAAATAAATCAATAAAACTATATTGAATAAAAGATTAAATCATATTATCATCATAACTTAGGGTTCATCACACCTAGGCATTAAACAATTTAGTTCCTACATATAGAAAACAAAACCAATAATAAACATTCAGAATAACAAATAGAAATAAATGAAATCATATTCTAAATCTCCCTTTTATCTCTAATGAATCTTCTTGCAATTTAGATTGAATGATGCTCTCAATTGGATCTTGTAGCATAATGTTCGAGTTTTCCCCATCCTCTATTCAAAACTATTTCTTCTTTGTGTTTATTATAACTAAAAAACATTTCTAAACTTACATCCTCTAATCTGTCTTTGATAATGTCCTTTTATATTAAAAATTATGATTTATACGATATACATGGTCACTTACATAGTTGTGTAGATGGTTGAGTATCTCCAAAATTACCTAAATTTGTGATTTTAAATGGGCACAGTGACTTATGCCGGTAACATACATGACCATATATGTTGACATGCATTGGTGTGTATCTTCACACGACTAGAAACATTATTTTCAAATTTCCACATGTTCACAGTGACTTACACGATCACTTTACTCAACTCTGCATCTCTAAGTTGTTTCAAAATTTCATTTTATGCCACAATTTCATCCAACTTCTTCTCCTTTTAGTCCATGAAGACAATTATCACTTACAAACACACTTAAAGCAAAATAATTACCAAAAATACTACAAAACCATTAAATAACAAGCAAAAAATACTAAATATAGGTATATAAATATAATTATAATTGTTTAACAAATATACCCACACTTAAGCTTTTGTTTGTCCTTAAGTAAATCATAATCTAATATCAATCTTATAAACATCCATCCCTTATTAACCTCAACCTGTCCATTCACACTCTAAATCATCATATCATATCACTCAGATTGACATACAATTAGATTCAATTCATTATAAAACCAACCTTCAGTCAATATTGATAATAATCACATTGAAAATCTTTTTGAAATTGAAAGAACAAATTTTTACACCCTCACCAAAGATTCACTCAAAACAATAAAATCATATCTCCACTACTTATAAGTAAACTAGAAAAAAAATCAAAAGGTCTTATTACAGGGTTTTAATGAGGCTTAGGTAAGGTATTATATTTTCTTGGGCATTCACCATGTACCACAAATTAAAAAAAGATTGGACCTTTTCAAAATTCAAATTTCAAGCATTAAAGTAAATGTAAATAACTTTTAAGGTTCAAAATAATGAAAAGACTTTAAGAAAGATAAGCTAAATGCTAATAATGTGTTTATAATGAATGAAAAGGCTAAGTCTCAAAATTGGTTACTTTTAAGGGATAACATATGGTGGGATAATTATCAAGAAAATAGGTTAAACATAGATTCAATCTGAATGCCTTTATAATTTCAATGTTTGTAATTTAACAATTATGATCTCAGTGTGAATAATAAATGCGAGTTCTAGAATTATCCAACTACGCATAATTACACGCACAAAAGAAAAAAAGAGCTTAAATAACAATGTATTTGCTCTTAGGCTCAAAAGCTCATAAAAATATTCTTATGTGTAAATAATATGCAATTTTCACTCAAATTGATTATCTCAATGATTACTAAAAATACAACTTATTAATTTCATCCTTGTGCATACTAATTCTATTCAATAATCAATAACAATATAAAGTATTTTGGACATATTTTAAATAGCTCAAGATATCAGTTAATAAGATTTAATAAAAAGAATTATAATAAACTTAAGAAATCCCTTCCTCACATTAAAATTGTACATTATCCCTAATGTACATAATAAAGCACATATAAATAAAATATCAATAAAACGAAAAATTAAGAAAGGGTTAGAATTGGTACTACCCTAAATAATAAGAATTACAAAGTTCTAAATTTGATGAAGTGTCCATTTGATGTTAGATACAATCATCATTGCAAAATATAAACAACGATGGATAAAAAGATAAAAGAAAATAAAATAATAAAGAACATGGAAATAACATAACATAAAATAACATGAAATAAAGTCCAATGCTAACATAAAAAATGGAAACAAAATGAAATAAAAATGAAACCTATCATAATTCTTAGGTTGCTTTATAAGTAGTGCTTGTTTTATGTCGTTAGCTCGACATACCCTTCATATTTACCATTAACCTGGGTCTTTACTTGATGACATACTTTCACTTGTTTCTCCATATAGTGGTTTAGTAGCCTGTGAATAGAACACATGTTGTAAGATAATAATAAGGGAATAATTTATAAAACTTTTTAATAACAAACTGTCAATAAAATAAGGAATAATAAAACTTCCTGAATCTTCGTTTCACTCAAACAGTTTATCATGTGGGAAGTGGGAACCATTTGTACTTAAGGTTATAACCAACAATTCATCAATAGTTTCCTTATTTGGCTCCTTTTCTTTTTCTTCCTAAATAACATTTTTCCACTCTTTTACTTCCTCTTCTTAGATAGAGGCTTCCTCTTCTTCTTCTTCTTCTTCTTCAATCATCTTTTGCCACCTTTTTACTTCCTCTTCTTAGACAGAGGCTTCCTTTCTTCTTCTTCCCCTACTTTGTCATCTGTTTTTCTTTCTCTTCTAAAGCAGCAGTTACCTCCTTGTCTTCTTGAAATACAACTTAATTCACGAAGCAACCTTTGTCTCCTTTAAACTTCCTCTTAATTACAGGGTTAGTAGCCACTGTTGTTTTTTTAGAAGTAGTTTTTTTTCCTTTTCTCTACCTTTAACATCTACAAAAATTTGAAGCAACAAAAGTCAGTGATAGAGATCACAATTAAATGATTTCTAAAAATTCAAAGTAAGAAGTGGTACCTTTTGAGGATGGAAGATTCAGAATGAGGAATTAATTATTTTTAGTTCTTTTACCACTAAAGATGGTAGGCCTCTATATCTTCAACACTTATCAACGAAATCCTACATTTTAGAGTGTGATAATACTCAAAGGTTTCCCATAAGAATTTATCACTAATAGCAATGGCTTCAAACGAGACTCCCATTAGGTAGTTTAGAAGATGGATAATAGGATGAATTCCTAGGGATAGATTAAGTTGCCAGCTCCAGAGATAAGGAAGATAAACATCAAAGCCTAATGTTGTAATATAAGAGCTAGACTTTAAAGCCTTAACACCATCTATTACAAAAACTCCTAGGTTAGTGTAAGAGAGGAGGAGTTTTGATAAATAGTCAAATAAGAAGAGTCTGAAGGCTTGACAAATTTCAGTCGATAAGGTCTTTCAAAGAAGTCCTTAAAAGGGTTTAACTAGTCTATTGACCTAAACCTCAAAGCTAATAGAAAGCTAGAGATATCCTTAGCAGATTTGCTACATAAACGCGTTAAAAGGTGAAGGGAAAGAAAATCAAGAAATCTATGGTCTATAAAAAGAATGCTTTCTTTGTCCCTAAGCTTTAAAAAATAGGTGAATGTCCAGAGTTAAATAAACTATAAACATAAATTAAGCCCTAAATTGGGTGATTAGATAGAAACTTTCTTAGATTCCTATAAATGAATCTTAGAAAAATAAAACACAAAGCTAAAATATATTGTAGGCTACTACTCCATATAAGGGGAGGAATTCCAAACTTGGTTTGTTCTTTATATGATAGAAAACAAATAAAATCATCAAAATCTAAATAAACTTCATATGTTCTTCTTCAAAGATGGGATTCCTAGAAGAAGCTTAACTAGTGATTAGTCTAGAGTAAGAGGAACATTTAAAGGCACTGAGGTCCAAACCAGAAGTTTCCTTATCCAAACACACAAAGTCCTCCCCAACAATAGGTAAACCAATAAGAAAGAAAACATCTTTGATTAAGATAAATAAATAACTAAAAGGAAAAATAAAAGAGTTATAGGAAGGACTCCATAATTTCAAGACAACAGATATTAAATTAGGTTAATAATTTAATGGATTCCTAGACAAAGCTATTAATTAAAGAAGTCCTTGCCTCTTCCAAGTAGAATGGTAAAAGTGACATAACCTATCCACCCATTTAACACACTGATCTATAGTCTTTGTCCATGTCTTCGGAGATTTTGGGGCTTTGAGATAACAAAAGTTCAACAAGAGAGTTTGATTTACTCCTCTCCTAGGTAGGAGAGTAAAAAGGGAAGAGATTTTATGGATGAGGGGACTCCAATGATCAAAGCTAATTCCTACTCATGGTTAAACTATTGAATTCGCCTAATATTTTGTAAAAAGATTTTGATGATATAATTAAAATAAAGCACAAAAGGAGGGTTTAGGGTTTAAAGATCTCCTACCTTACTCTAATGAAGGATAAGAGAGGCTAGGCATGAATAAAGACGACCTCGAGTTTTATAGCTTGCATGAAGACTAAAATTAAGAAAAATAGTAAAAATATTGAATAAAGAATAGAGAGAATGTGAAAGCTTACATTTGTAGAGTTTAATTTAGCAAATTTAGTAGGGGAGGAAGAAGATGCATGATGTGTAGAGGCCATAGTGTAAAGAAAGTTCATCAAGTTTTGAGGGAACATGCAAGGAAGAGAAGAAAGAAAAATTAGAGCTGGTAGAAAAGACATAGATTGCTTAAAGTTTAAGGTAGTAAATGATGTAGAGTAAGGAGATTTTGTAGCAAAATGGACAAACTTTAGGGGAGCAGCAAGAATTTGAAATTCAAAATCAAGCAAATCTTTTAGCTTTCACAACGGATGGAGATTTAAAAGATTTAAACACAAAGGAATCATTATAATTGTTATGCCTAACGTTTCCTTTCAATCAATAATTCCTTTTTTTTAAGGTTCATATTAAAATCATCCTGATGACATTTCTAGGCCTCTTCTTGTAGCTAGATTCTCTTTGGTTTTTGAACTTTGAAAACCATTTATCCATAATAGAAAACTTAATCAATGGCCTTAAATTCGATTTGCGAAAGTCTTGGAGGTATTCAATACCGTATATTTGGTCTAACAACTAAACGTATGTGGAGATAATTTTTTATAGCCTAAGAGGAATTCAATTCAGTTGGCCTAAAAGTGAAAAGATCCATTGATCATAAGCTTTAGGAGTTAATTAGATTGCCTGGAGAATTCTTAGATATAGAAATTAGTAAGAAAGTCCAAAATGTGGGAGGCAGGACAGTTGAGACATGATGGGTGTGCAATAGGCAGTTATCAGAACATAGACAAGATGGAGAAGAAGTTTGAAGTTGAGAAATTACTTGAGAACTAATTGAGGCAGTTGCATATGTGAAGACGTATAAAGACAATAACAAGAGAAAAAGTAAAGGGCATAAATCAAACTACACAAATACTCAAACACTCGTAACATATTATTATCTCAACTTTATTTGCATTTTGTACTTATCCTTTAATTAAATAAAATTATCTTTTCAACTCAAACTTGACTTCAATTCTCTTTAGCTGTTTGGTTGCTTAGAAATATTTTCTTTAAGTTTTCCAAAGCCCATTTATATCACACTTTAGAAGTCATGTACTTTTTTGGAAGAATTCCTTTATGGACACACTTGAATTCTAAGTTAGTCATAAAAGCGTCAATACAAAACAAAAAAAATATTAGATATAGATATCAATGAAAAAAGAAAAAGTCTATCAATTAATTTTATTGCGGAATGTTGGTGGACTTACTAGTGAAGAATAAAAAAAAAAAATTTAACACATCTTAGGAGTTATATTGGTTTGGAATCACAATAATATTTCAATTCTAGCCATGACAAACGAAAAAGACGGTCTTTGAGAATTTTTTACCCAAATAACAAAGGATTTGAACTAAATTTTTCAAAAAATGAGATAAAGTATAAATCCATTTGATACATAATTTAAATTAAAAAATAAATAAATAGTCATGCGGTTGAATTTCCAAAATAGTTATATATATTTTTTAATTATTTATAGTTATAGTGTTTATGCTCATTGATTGCCAGTAATATAGTAGCAGTATAGGGCTAATATGCCGTTTACGAATCCATAAATTGTTCTTCTTCAGGATGGAATTAATGTTTTAAGGCCTTCTCAAAAGAGCAATACCCATTTTCTGACTGTCGCTAAATATATAAATAATCCAAAATCTTCATATTTACCTTGCACGTGTATGTTACAGAATGTATGGGTGAAATTAATGTTCTCAGGGAAGTTGCTGTAAAAGCAGATGTGTTTTCAACTCTTATCAAATCAAAATCTCTATCAATTAGTCTAATTATTAGTTCAAAAAACATTTGAGCAGAAAAGGAAAGTCTTTGAATACCTTTTCCGCAACAAGAAACCAACGATCATTCTATCTAGGACAAGATGCCAAAAAAAACAAGAGCAACGAATACAGAATCAAGAATACTTCACTGCTATTTCGAGGGCTGGCCGTATAAACATAGTATTTGTTGTCAGATCACATAACAGAGCATGCATTTGGGTTCTCATCACTAAACATCATCAAAACATCATTCTCTTTACAGCATTTAAAGAACGGTGGCCATGCAAACCAGAGCTCCACATTTTCTCCATTGTTATTGGACTCTTCTGCATTACATGCATCCTCTTCTTCGTTTTTGTCAACGCAGATCTCTATTCTCTTCCTCGTCTTCTTCTCCAGTTTCTTCAAAAGTTTCTGTGGATTGACTCGGCCTGTAACCACCACCTTGTGTTTGTTCATTTCCGTCGTGAATCTCTCCACCCCTGCATGTATAGACATAATGCAGAAACAAAACCAAATAGCTCATCAAACAATTGGTAATGGAAAAATGGAATGAAACCTTTGAACTTGGAAATTGTTTTGGAGACAGTTCTTTCACATGCGTTGCAGTGCATTGGCACTTTGAACTCTACGACTACTTCCTGTTAGAAAGGTCGTCATCATATTCTCATCAATAAAAGGGTCTTATTTAATATTGATTATGAACTTGAAAGAGATGGTGATCTTACTTTGAGATCGTCTTTTTTCTTTTCATCTCCCATTGAAGGATGTAAAATAGATATTGAAACATGACGCTTGGACAGCCTATTGTAACAAAAGCGGTTGATGAGGAAGTTATCACTTTGCCAGAAGGGCAAAATTATGTATGTAAGAAAAAAAAAAAGAAACAGTACGAAGTTGAGGAACGAATGATCATACAGTATGTGAATTGCTTTCCTCAATTTAATTCTTATCAGTTCATGAACTAATTAACTTATAAATTTGAGATTTTCTAGTCAAAGGTCATATTTCGATATGTGAGTCTATAAAGAAATTATATCTTACATAAAGATAAATAAGAAAAGCTTTAAAAAATATATGCACGCGCGGTTGAAATTTATTAGAGATGACTTTTTAATTTTCATAGGTTAAAAGATCTTTAGCAGGTAACACATAGGCTTTTTTTTTAATGCTATTTCGTTATCTTTTGTAGTTATTTTATATTACGTTTAAAACTTTAACTGTTCTTTAACAGTTAATATTAAGCGTTGTTTTTTTCATCTCTCTCTCTCTCTCTCTCTCCTCTTGAACTATGTGTGGTCATACTCAAAGTAGAGGCAACCTTGGCAGTTGTAGAAACATTTGCAGACAATGTTGCCGGCAGAGTCCTTAGGCCACCTTTTAGGTTGTCAACCTGGGACAATTTCTACCTTTGCCTACCACATATTTTTCACCAATCTGTGGAAGAACCTGGGCCTCTCCTCTCCACCGTCACTGATCCCGCCTCGGACACGGTGGGGTGATGGTGGCGGAGAAAGAAAAGCGCTCACCTCTTTTATATCCTTTAGATATGCAACATTTTCTGTTTGTCAAATTTTGGTCAATAAGTGGTGGCAACTAGATCACAATGGCACCCTAACATGTGAGGGCTGTTTTTAGATACTTTCCTTATCTGGATCATTTATGCCTACTGGATCTCTTCTCAGGGTAAGTTTTCAAAGTTTCTGTCTTTTCAGTATATAAGACTTCAAGCTCAGCTTTTTAGATCGGATCTCTTTACATTAACTTAGAAGACTCCTTTGAAACTAAAATTTTTAGCTTTACTTGCACATAGAAGAAGGATTCGAGGAAAAGAAACAGTTTTTGTTGCATAGTCATTGCTTCATTTACCATTGTCGTTAGACTTACGCTGCATTTACCATTGTTGATGCATTTTTTAGCTTGTTCTAGATCTTTATTGCGGATTTATATTCAAAGATTGTTCTTTTTGTTACTTAAAGCTCTTATTATAGAGTACATGTTTTTTCTCTATTACTCCAAGCTAGAATAATCTCCTTTCATTGTTTTCTGGATTTTTTTTCCCTAACCATCATCTTCGCCCCCATAACCAACACTTCAAGCTCAGCTTTTTAGATTAGATCCCTTCACATTAACCTATAAGACCCCGTTGAAACTAAAGTTTTTAGCTTTACTACACATAGAAGGACACAAGGAAAAGAAACGATTTTTGGTACGTATTCATTGCTGCATTTACTTATTGATGCATCACTCAGGTTTTCGGAGTTTTTTTTCCTTCTTCTTTTTCTTCTTCTAGTAGGTGAAGCAATTTCCAAGTTTTACAAATGAGCTCGCCTATGCTTCTAGCCCCGCTACCCATATCCAAGTTTTGTGTGAAGAAAGGCTTTGGTCATGATATTTCTATCACTGTCTAGTTGTCTTAGTTTTTTTTGCTATATGCGTTTTGATTATTGCTTTTAATTTTTTAATTTTTGTATGTCACTTTCTTTTATCTGTTTGTTAGATTTGATTTGTATGTGGTTCCTTTGTCGTGTACATCCGGTTGACCAATTGGGCATCTGCTTGATCAGCTGGTCGGGCTTTTCTTCTTTTCTTATTATTATTATTATTATTATTATTATTATTATTATTATTATTATTAGTATTATTCTTATTATTTTCTTAATTTTGTATTTTTATTTGTCTTATTATTATTATTATTATTGTTATTATTATTATTATTATTATTATTATTATTATTATTATTATTATTATTTTGTCTTCTAAACTTGCATCACATACTTGACGTTTTTTTTTACTTTTCATGTCACATTTGTTTGTGGGTCTACCGAAAACAGCCTATTTATTTTATAGAGGTAAGGCTGCGTACTATTAGGTCTCTCCAGATCTCGCATTGGTGCATGATTTAATTGAGTGTGACGATGATTAAGCATTGTATCTTAAACTATCGGCTGTGTCCAATAGTCACCAAGATCACTAAGTCATCAAATTAGAAATCGTCTATAAATTCATCATATTAAAAGGAAGCCAGTGTTTTACACAATTATTGACTTTATTTCTTACATATTGATTAAAATTTATAAATTGCAATGTAATAAAAAAAGAACAAAGAAAAGTGAAATTTCTTAATTCATTTTAAGGACAAGTAAATTTTACCCATAAGTTAACTATTGAAGTATGAGTAGATTTTACATGATTTCAGATAACATATTAAATGATCAAATTTAAGAATAACAATTAATAATTAAGAGTGATTTATATATAACAACAAACTCATATTTTTGCTGCTTTTAGTTTTAGTTTGAAATATGGCCTCCTCTATATTTGCAACACATATAGGATTCTTGAGACATTTTATTGTCACTCATTGTCCTTCTTAGAAAAAACATCAACATATTCAAATTATTGTTATTCAATTGAGGCTGATTTTAGAGAAGTAATCTTCATAATGATAAGTTCTTGGAGAACCCGATCGAGATGCAATTAATATATTCAAAAACATTCAGATTATTATTAATCATACATATGTGTGTTTCTTTCTATACTTGAAGATTTTAATTAATTAACCACATGCCAATTGCTCATCCTCTCTCCAGTATGGGCATGACAATTATGGCCCTGTCAGGCCCATTTTTAGCTTGGATTGACTGGGCCATGAGTCGTCCATGGTCGACCCGCCCATTTTTCAAAACGACGTCGTTTCGAAATTTTTTCCTTTAAAAAATTCAGCCCGCCCTACCCGTGGCCATGCGGGCCATAACCTAGGCCACGGGCCGATCAACCCGTCGTAGAGCCTAGCCCAGGCTAGCCCATCCTGTCCCGCCAGGCCACGGACTGGCCTATTTCGTCCCGTCGAGTTATGGATTGACCACGGGTCACTATAGCCCGACTCGGCCCGACCCGACCCATTGACATGTCTACGCCACTATTTACAGTGATCATTTCAATGGAAGCCATCTTCTTGATTGACCTTGCAAACCCGATGAAGAATATGAACTGCCTGTATAACTTCGCACAAAGTTGGTAGAGTTGTTAAGCAATGCAGACTGAAATAGACCACTATTCTAGAGAAGTTTAAAGAAGTTGGTCGGGTCGGTCGTGCTGGGCCCGAGCCCAGTCGTAATGACCCACAGGCCGATCGGTCCAATCTTCAAAGATCA
>JAOTAY010000190.1:21575933-21593727 GCA_025629805.1 Erythroxylum baracoense
GAATTCTCGTGTTCAACAGTTGTTTCCATGGATCCAAACGGCAACGTACAGCCTCGTCAGAATCCGGCTGAACCAGAAGTAAATAGTGAGTGTTGAGGAATTAGGCCAAGGATAGGAGAATATTTAGAACAAGTCGGGATCCTCTATCTAACTTTATTCTATTTAACTCTGTCCAGTTAATAAAACGTCGTCGTTTTGCTACGTGACACAAGTCACAGGCGTGAACCTAAGTCACACCCATGAGTCTTTTTCATTTTTTAATCATTTTAATTTTAATTATACTAATATTAATTTAATAAAAACTTAAATTAAAATTTAATTTTAATTATGTTACTATTAATTTTATAAAAATTAAAATTAAAATGATAAAAATAAAAAACAAAATAATTGGTTTTTTTCACAAGCGTGACTCACACATTTTTCTTTTTTTAACTATTTGGCTTGTGTCACAATCTGTGACACATTTTTCTTTTTTTGTTATTTTAATTTTAATTCTTTAAATAAAATTTTTAAGATAAAAAATTTAAAATTTATTAATTTATTAAAATTGTTTAATTAATTTATAAATTATAGAAAAATATTAAATTAAATTAAAAATTGATTATTTTTATATTATTATTATTACTACTATTATTATTATTATTATTAGCCCACATGCATATTAATGCAATATTAAACATCTTGTATATTTATGATAAAGTTTTTTTTCTATATAGAATGCTTGTGAAATACAAATAAATTATACAATATATTATATATGTGGAATCATTTATTTTCATTTCAACAACTTGTTTTAATTGATTAATTTACTAAAATTGTTCAATTAATAAATTATAAAATTTTATACATAAACAGCTAATACTAAACAACTAATTTTACCAAACATCTTTAATAAATAGCCGACATTATTCGCTGGTCAAATCAACTGATATAATCAGCTATCAGCTAACCGCTAGCCTGTTTGCAAATCAGCTGATTGTATTAGCTCGTATCTGATTCTATCAGCGGTTAGTTGATAGCTGATTATATCAGCTAATTTGATCAGTGGATAACATCAGCTGTTTATTAAAGATGTTTAGTAAAATTAACTGTTTATGTATAAAATAGCTTATAAGAGTATGACCTTAAAAAATTATAAAGATGTGAGAATTATATCTTAGTATGTTTTGAATATTTTTATAAGAATTTAGATTTTAGATATTTATCTTTACAAAAAACTAAGTTTATAAATCTAATTAAAAATATAGAACATATAATAATAAAAAAATGATCAATTTTAAATTTAATTTAATATTTTTCTATAATTTATAAATTAATTAAACAATTTTAGTAAATTAATTAATTAAAATAAGTTGTTGAGATTAAAATAAATTATTCCACATATATAATATATTATATAATTTATTTGTATTTTACGAGCATTCTTTGAGAAAAAAAGCTTTATCATAAATATACTAGATGTTAAATATTGCATTAATATGCATGCGTGCTAATATAATAATAATAATAATAATAATAATAATAAAATTAATCAAAATTTTAAATTAAATTAAAATTTTTTATAATTTATAAATTAATTAAATAATTTTAATAAATTAATTAATTTTTAAAATTGAAGTTTTTTACCTTAAAATTTTTGTTCAAAATATTAAAATTAAAATAATAAATAAGTCGCACCTGTGACACCAATCAAATAATTAAAAAAAGAAAAATGTGTCACGGGCATGACTTAAATATCACACCTGTGACACAAATCAACTTTTTTTCATTTTTTATAAAATTAATAGTTGCATAATTAAAATTAAAATTTATTTTATTTTTTATTAAACTAATTTTAGTATAATTAAAATTAAAATGATAAAAAATAAAAAATAAAAAAAACTCACGGGTGATAATTAAGTTGAAGTGACTAGGTAGCTTAAAATTTAAACAGAACGACGATGTTTTATTAACTGGACAGAGTTAGACAAAATAATGCTAAATAGAGGATCCCGACTCATATGGAACTAATAAATTTTGTTTATTCTTCTTTGATTTTACTTCACTCTCTTGCTTCTTGCTTAGATATAACGATTAACCTAGCTATTAATAGCTATAATACAACATTCTAGAATTCATTAGAATACTAAGTGATTTATCTTCTTGAACCAATAGCTTGACTTGACTCATAGAAATACTAGAAGACACTGGAGAACAACTAACAAGACTTTGACTGATTTAATACATTCATGCACATTACTAACAAATTCACCCCTTAATGTGTTGTTCTTGAAGTCCAACCATGTTTCTAAAATTGATGAATGTCTTTTGAGAATGATTTTGTAAAATTGTCAACCACTTAGTCTTCACTTTTACAAAACTTCAACTCAACTTCTCGTTCTTCAATAACATCTCTTATAAAGGGGTACTTGATAGCAATGTGGCAATTTTTGCTACGATATATTGGATTTATTGCAATGTCAATGGTTGATTTGTTTTCACAAAACATCACAGTAGCTTCCTTTTGCTTCTCACTAATAATTTCAAGAATTCTCCTTAACTAAATGACTTATAAAGTTGCAAATTAGTTGCAATATATTTAGCTTCAACTGATGATTGTGCCACACTTTGTTGTTTTTTGGATGCTAAAGAAAAAACTCCAGAACTAAGTGAAAAATAATAGCCTAATGTACTTTTCATATTATCATGACAACCACCTCAATCATTATCATAACAACCAAGCAATGTTGTATCAACTCCTTTGCTAAATTTTATATCAAATTTGGTTGTTATTTTGATGTACCTCAATGCTCTTTTGATTGCTCCAAAATATATTTGACTAGGATTATGCATAAATCTTGATAATAAACTTAAATCATACATAATATCAAGTCTTGTGGCTATAAGATAAAGTAAATTTCTAAAAAAACTTTTAAACACAGAAGGATAAGCTCTCTTTGCTCCATCTTCTTTGACAAATTTTTCATTTACAACAAGAGGTATGGATAAGGATTTGCAATTTATCACGTCAAACTTTTTAAGAACATTTTCAGCATACTTATTTTAACAAATAAAAATCCATCATATTGTTGATAAATCTCCATACCAAGGAAATGATGTAACAAACTCATATCACTCTTTTCATATCTTTCCATCATGTTTTCCCTAAATTCAGCAATCATTTTTTCATTATTCCCAGTATATGCAAATCATAAACATATAAAGCATTAATTAGAATGCTTGCATTACCTTGAGTCTTTATATACAAGGTTGGCTCACTCTTACTTTTCTAGAATCCTTGCTTCAATTCATACAAGGCTTTCTTCAATTTATACACTTTATTTTCTTCTCCTTTCTTGATAATGCCTTAAGATTATTGAATATACACTTCTTATTTCAATTCTTCGTCTAAAAATGTAGAATTGACATTAAGTTGATAAAGATTCCATCCTTTTTAGGCTAGCATGATAGTTAGAGCACGAACGATGTTAACTCTTGCAACTGGCATAAATTTCTTATTGCAATCAATTTTAGGTTATTGTGAGTAGCCCTTAGCCATAAGTCTTGCCTTCTTCCTTTGAATGAGCTATCTGGATTGAGTTTCACTTTGTAAACCCATTTCACTCCAATGATCTCCTTGTTTAAAGGTTTCTCAATATCTTTCCAAGTCTTATTCTTTCTAATTGTTTGAATCTCTTCTTCTATTTCCTTCCTCCAATCCTTTTTTTTAATTGCATCTCCAAAACTTTTTGGTTTAAGGACACAAAAATTTCATCTTTCATAAACAGCACTCAAGCTCCTCATTTTCTTTCTAGTGGAGGTTAGAGAACTAGAATTTGGAGAAGATGGAGACTTTCTTAATCCTCTGTTTTTTTTCTTTATTATCATATTATAAAACAACTCCTTTTTCTACGTTTTCATGATTCCAATTTAAAGTAGCATTTTAATCAAATAAAACATCTCGGAAAACAACACATTGTCATCATTTCTCTGACAAAAGTGGTAAGATGGTAAGAAACAAAGATAAACTTATAGCTCAAGTTTATAATCACATGAAGGTATTGATTTTGATGAGACTTATGCATCTGTTGCTAAGTTAGAGTCGATTAGAATTCTACTTGCTTGTTATAGAAATTTTAGGTTATTCCAAATAGATGTCAAAAGTGCCTTCTTAAATGAATACATTAACAAAGAAGTGTTTATTAAGAAACCTCTAGGTTCTAAGAATGAAGGTCATCCAGATTACGTGATGAAGTTATCTAAAGCCCTTTATGATCTAAAGCAGGCTCCTCGAGCATGACATGAAAGGTTAAGTAATTTTCTGCTTAAGAATAAATTCGGAAGAGGAAAGGTAGATAAAACCTTACTTATTAAAGAGAAAGGAGAATGAATTACTTATAATACAAATATATATTGATGACATAATATTTAGTGCTACCAATCTATTCTTCTGTGAAGAATTCTCAGCTTTAATGCAGGGGGAGACTATTTTTTTTTATAACGACAAAGGGGGAGAGTTAAGAGTTAATGATATATTTTCGCCTTGCATGATTTGGAGCATGACCTGTTATATATGTCTTCAATAAGTTTGTTGCTATTTTTGCCTGATTCATTCTTTTCCCTCCACTATTTGATAATGACAAAGGGGAGAGAATTAAGATGACGATATATTTTGCTAAAAGATGTATGATATACTTGCATGATTTGTGAACGTGATGAATCTGTGATATATATTACTAACTGAATCTGTGAAGTTTTAATATGTTATTTGTTAACGATAGGCTCCTTACTAAGGAAGGAAAGGCTCCTTCTAATCAGTAAGAACTTATAAAGTTTACAGGGGTTTGAATCCTTCATTATTAATTGAATTATGAAAATATATATGTTATTGTTTGTCATCATCAAAAAGGGAGATATTGTTAACTCAAGGTTTATTATTAATGATTTTGATGATAACCTCATAATATTTTAAAATTCATATTGGATTTATTTCCTTGTACAATTAATGGTCTAATTCTCAAAAGGAAATAAAATCATAAAATAAATGCTTCCTTTCTTGCATAAACATGAACCTTCCTAATGAACTTACCTTATTTATTTCACAATATCCAAAAGAATCTTATTGTCATTGGAGTTATTTCCTTTTATTGTTAACGGGTTAATTCTTAAAAAGAAACAAAATTATAAAAAATACTTTTCCTTTCTTGCAGGAACCTTTTTTATGAACTTACTTTATTAGAAATAATTTATTTGAAATGATCCTACTAATTATGAAAGTCGTATATTAGCCTCGTGATTACTGGAAGATTTTGGCAAAGATGATATCAAAGTTATTCAGATTTAAATCTATCCAATTGACTAATGATGCAAGTGAAGCAACGACTAGTTGAGAGAAATGCCCACTTAAGGAAAAGACATTGCTTTTGCAAAAACAAATCAGACTCTTGAAATACACCTATAACATTATTTCTCTTGAAAGTGATATCATTGTCAAATCGTTTGTGCTTTAGAAAGTGAAAATTCTTTTTGAGAGAGATTATTGAAGCTCATATTGAGCAAATTACATTTTCATTTGTTGAGAGCTTGTAGAGTCTTGCTAAATACTACTTGTTTAGAAGGTTAAAGAACCTTGAAAAATATGTACTCGTGAGCTTGAAGTAACTCGTTAAATTACTACTTGAGATTTTAGTGGAATACTCAAATTGGATTCTTGGGGATTGGACGTAGGCTTGGGTTATAAGTCAAACTAGTCGTACTGTGTTATTCCTCTCTCTCTTTTTAACTTTTAAATTTCCGCAGTATATTGTTTGTGTTTTCATTTTTTCAAGAGGCTCCTTCACTTTTATAATAGGCTCCTTCTGTTTTCAACTTGCAAGAGGTTTTTTTCAGTTTTAACAGGCGTCTTCTATTTTAAATTGTTTTAACATGATTTATTGTTTAGCAGGCTCCAATCGTCTAGCAAACTCCTGTCGTTTAACAGGGTTCTATCGTCTGATAAGTTTCTATTGTTTTTAAATTTTAATATGCCCCTGTCTTTATACGAATTGAAAGTAACTTACAATATTTTTTTAAGTCACACACAATTTACCCCCCTCTTTCGTATGTTTACTTTATCGGTCTAAGGTTAAAACGAAAGATAATAATAAATAAAGTGCTTTATATAAAAAAAGTTATATGCTGTAACGGAGACTCCCGAGTGTAGTGCATCACAGAAGGTACTTACAGGCTTTAGGGGCAGTCAAAGAAATGCATTATTGTAATCTTTGAAGATGATAGTCTTCTTCCAATATAGTGCTGATGATAATCGGTCAACCCAAGATGTTTGAAGATAAATTGATTTAAAAACTTGTTCTCATCTCAAGGCTTGCTAATAATAGGGCTCCATAACAAACGCAAAATACCCCCTGATTTTGCATTAACGCAAGCTCACTTACGGAATATTGTGCTTTGGATTGGGGAATGGAAGTGCCTCCCACTTGCACAATCTCCTATTGGATAATACTCTTCGTGTGCTTATAACCTGCAATCTTGTGAGGAGTTACAAATGGTTAAACGGTGTTTGAGTTTATCACCATTGTTCTGTCCATGTAATGCACTGGACTGCCTTCAATCCTAGAGACAACATGTTGTATTTTTGTAGGGCTTGGTCCCTTATCGCTTTAATATATATATAGTCATTTACATTTTCAAAGAAAAAACAGGGCTCCAAGTTCTTCGCATGCACTATGTAAATGAGATCTCCTCCTTGATTACTAAACTTGATTTGCAGAGTTTCTCAGTAATCTTGAAAGCTATCAGGTTTCAGTTCTACAATATCTGAACCACATTGTTGTCTCCACACTCTGGGGACCACTTAACACAGTTCAATATATGGACAAGTTGTTTCCACCCAGACACTATTTTGCTATTATCAACCTGCCAATTGGTTCACCTTGGAACGACAAATTTTAATTAAAGAGATGCTTGAACTTGTCTCATATGTCCTAACCGAACAAAACTTGGAATATTTACCTCTCTTTCATAGGCCTCAGGCACAAGTGTCACACATGCATCACAGTGTTTAGTGGTTGAGAAAAAGAGGAAATAAGATTTAAGATTGCCATCATTATTCATTTTCTACTACTCCTAACAAGTACACTTATTTTACATATGCGTTCCTTTAAGGTGTAAAATGAAAGAATGTGACTATTAAGCACTTTCTGTTCAGTTTAAGAGAAAACTTGTATGGTATTTGTTTATTAAAATTGAGTAAAAAAAACAGTTATACATTTAATAAATGCATTATGTTTAGAATAGTATAATTCATTCATTTATATTCATAATAATTCGTTTATTAATATGTTTACTATATCAAATGTTTACTTTAAACATTGCTTAAATTTAAAACGAATACGAAATTTAATGAGCTTTTAGATAAGAGTTTTGTTGAACTTGAGCTCATTTTGTAATAATCAAACTGATCCTCAACTGAAATCAAGCTTTGCGTTTGTTAGACATGAGTTTGAACATTTTCTAAAGTAAAATGCGGCTTCAATTTCACTCATGTTAGGGCCTTGACTTTATTGTATAGAGATGGAAAAAAGTTGGAACAATTGTGCTTTCTCTAATCTTATATTTCTTTCCTTTTCCTATCTATCCAGTGCAAGTTACGCAACTTTGTTACGACGTTTTACTTTTACTAGCAAAGTGGTTCTGTTGGCTTTTTGCCAAACCTAACAAGAACAGGAAAACATCAATTCATGTGTGTCCGGGCAGTTGAGATCTTCTGTGCCCAATAATTCAGTTCTTCATATTTTCCTAAGATCTCAACCATTCAATACAATAAAGTAGATAATTGAAGGTATGCTTATTTAGTGAGTATAAAAAAAAAGAATGAGTATGAAATCAAAAATAACGCTTAGCAAAGAGTTATGATTTTATAGGTAATATTATTATTTCTTATTTTGGGGTCTTACTTCATTCCTCCTAATAATTAAAGGAATAAGAATCATTACTGAGACCAATCTTACTTTTTCTCACGCTTTTCACTATATTTTTAATAAATTAACCATCATTAATAGTAATAATAATCATTAATAATGATTATATCTATTTTTATTTTTTACTATACTCATTTTCATTCTCTTTTATGTTTATTTTCTTTTTTAAACCAAGTGCCCTGAGACAGAGAGAGAACAGGTTGTTAGATTTAGAAGATCTGTTCCCGTCCGGAGGGTAACAATATAGGAAAGTGGCAGGAGAAAAGGACATGAAGCGGTGATGAGAAGAAAAGTCGAGTGGTGGCAGTGGTAGGGAAACGACAGTCAAAAGACATATGTTGGTCATCTTTCCAAGGACCTACTCTGTCGTTATCACTGTCCCATTCCACAGAGCATAGACGTCATGCTCCACCACACCCATAAAATATACTCCTTTTTCTTAAAAAGAATAAAAATATATATAGAAGAGAAGCTTTGGAATTTGCAGATTCATACCAATCAAGCAAGTGGCTTTTATTGGTCTTATCTATCTCTTTGATCAATTCTCTTGTTTGTCCATCTTTGTTGGTTGTCTCTCTTCTTCTTAATTTCTTATTTTTGCCTCTTGGCTTCACGTGTACATTCTGCTTAATCTGTTCATACTGGTTATACCCTCTTTTGAAGATTGTTCAGCAGCCATCCTTTTTGAGATCTGAGGAATCAATGCAAGCGGCACAAGCAGTCACCAGTGGGGTTGAGGAGGTGCGCCCTCAGTCTCAGGTTGTGTTTCTTCAATTTTCAAGATATTGGCTTTCCATGTTCATTCTTCATCGGTTTCCCTTATTTGGTAATCTTGGATGATCAAGGCTTTGCTTGCTTTACTTGTTAAAAGGCAGCTGAAAAGCTTCCAACTTTGATTTTCTAAAAAAAAAATAAAAGTTTCCAACTTTGTCGTTGTTTAGACTAATAGGCTTTTCTTTTCCCTCTTATCTGTCCATTTCTTTCTAAAAAGGAGATGGCGTGTTCTTGTGGGTTGGATTGACAAGTATTGGCGTGAAATCAAGCTTCTTGCTTCTGAAAATTTGTGTAGGTTGGAGTTTGATTTGGCGTTTGACGTTTCAGTTTGTCCTAATTTATTTAACACTAAAATTTCATGTTAAGGGAGGCCTATATACTTGGAACTATTCCAGTTTTTGCTAGTGGTTAGTATGCAATGTGCAAATCTTTCGTTTGTCTAGCTGGGCGTGAGAACATTTATTCACGTTTAAGGTGGTATAAGCTAAATGGAAATTTTGAGAATTTGTTAGGTATTATATTTTTCTTGGTTTATGTAAAACGTTTATTCACGTTTAAGCTAGTAGGATTTAGAATTGAATTCTTTGTAGAGTAATTAAAAAATAAAATATATTGATATATGAGTCATTCGATCGGGTGTATTTGCTCTAGTGGACGCTTTACCGTAGCTAAAGACAGTCACAAATCACAACCATCCTCTAGGGTTGATGACTTTTTGTTCTTCCCACCCATGTATTTGGAGAGTTACTTGGGAATGTCATGTGATTCAATCTGGTTGGCACATTTCTTGAGATCTTAATTGACCAAATGTATTACTGCTTGTTATTTGCAGGCTGATCTGAATGATACCGTACCCTATACTGAGGAAGGTTTGAAATCAGGACCAAGTGGAAGGCGCTTGGATCTTTGCCTGCAGATCCCTTCTAGGCCCCTTGGTTTTGGCACCAATTGTAGTGGAAAAGGTTTACTAGAGTCTCAAAATTCGGCCAAAGGTAGTTCATCATCAGGAGGCTTGTTACGGGGTTTAAGCTTCAAGAAAAAAGTCAGTGCACCTGATGCTGAGAGGAGCTTTCTCCTCAACTCAGACCCCAAGGCTGTTCCAGATAGTCCTGTTATTGCCAGGTTGAAGTCTGCATTCTCTTGGCATAGATGTACATCTCTTCCAGTTAGACATGAACCGGACTTGACCCCTTCAATAACCACACCTGTTTCAGCAAGGCTGCCTGGTGAATCTCAAAAGGTAAATGTAAGGTTCAGTATGTCTTACTTCTCCGTGGTTTAGAATCTTCTTGATTGAGATCATGTACTACATATCTTTAAACACTTTATCTTGCTTATAAGAAATAAAGTTGTATGGAACTACTGTATCACAAATCTTGCTTATATGGTAACTATTTCAGAAAGTGGAAGCTCATGCAGTGGTTTCAAGATCCCTATCAGTCCCGGGAAGAAATGTTGTCATCGTACGAAGTGCATCTTTTGCTAGTCGCAAAGATCAAGTTAAATCAGATCCTAGTGATGGTTGGTAGTGGCACATCTTTCTTAATACTCTAGTACTATCACTATTTTTCTTGCTTATTCAACGTGTTGAATAACCAATTTTCCAACATGCCAAGTACAATTTTTGGCATTGTAAAATTTGGAACTGAATGCTGTTAGTTACAGTCCTTTTACAAATTTAGATCAAAGCAAACATTTATGGGCCAAAAACCAAACTTATTAATGCATATATTTGACTTTCTTGTACAGTCAACTAGACTTGCAGTTTTTGAGCTTTGCCTTAATCTGATGAAAAGATTTTGCAATCACTTCCTGGTTTCTTTTACATTTTATGTGCATCAGATCAAGATAATGGCGGAACAATAACTGATACTGTAGCTATAAATGAAGAAAAGCTAAGAAGAACAAAAGCTATTAAAAACTTACTTGAACTCTTTACGTAGGCCATGCTTTCTGTTTTCTTTATGTCATCCCTTTGGTTCTCTCCCATAGCGCCATATAACTCTGCTTACTGGCAAAGCAGACCAAATAACATCCGTTCCCGTAGGAGGTGATGATGAGGAAATTCCTGAGGAGGAAGCAGTATGTAGGATCTGTCTTGATGTATGTGAAGAAGGGAATACCTTCAAAATGGAGTGCAGTTGCAAAGGCGCCCTTAGACTTGTGCATGAAGAGTGTGCAGTTAAATGGTTTAGCACAAAAGGAAACAAAAACTGCGAGGTGTGTGGGCTTGAGGTTAAGAACTTACCTGTTACTTTACTCCGGGTGGCAAGCTCCTCTCCAGGCATTAATAGACAGGAACGAAATCTATCACAATCAATAAGGTAATACAATTTTAGGCCACATCCATGAACTTTTCTTGCTTACCAGTATTCTTGCTCAATAACCAAAAAACGATTGGCTGAATCAGGTCATTTGAGCATTCATGTGTAACCTAATTCTAAGAATGTTCATTATTAGAAAATGAATCAGCTAATTAGTCTCAGGAACTCTTCTAAATTAAAAGAATGGTTCAATTGGGAGACATACTCTGAACGTGATTCTTGAATAGTGTCTGCTATTGCTTTCATAAATATCCAGTTGCATACAAAACCTTATGATAGTTCCAGCCATTTTTAACATATGGTCTCATCTACTCTGAATGCAGTGCCTGGCAGGACTTTGTTGTACTTGTCCTTATTAGCACCATTTGCTATTTCTTCTTCCTGGAGCAATTACTGGTATGTTAATTGAATACTGCATAATCATGGTAATAACCTCCAAGTAAAGAGTAGTAAATATTTCAGTTGGATGAGTTATATGACGTTATTTTGCTTTAGGTTCATGACATGCCGCCAGAATTTGTGAAAATATTGTAATGGGTAAAATAAAGTTGGATGTTGTGTGAAGGGCCTTATGTATTATCAGAAACAACTAAAACTGGGACAAGGCCTGGTAAATAAAGGGAGAAAAAGGATGGTTCACGCTTGTTATATTTCCCTCTGTATTATTTAGTACCCTTTGCTTACAAAATTTTACAGATACGTGATATGAAGGCCCAAGCACTTATAATTGCTGCCCCCTTTGCATTTACTTTGGGTCTCTTGGCATCTATATTTGCAGTCATCCTCGGTATGTATGAACTTAAGAATTTTCAAGTTGTTCAGTTGTTTAGTCTGTTCTAATCATAGGATATACAATCTTGCATAACTTGCAGCAATCAGGGAGTACATATGGACATATGCTGCTCTTGAGTTTGCGCTTGTGGCCATAAGTGTTCACTTATTCTATACAGTGGTAAGTGACAAAAGTTGGCACCTTTATGCTCCTACTTGAAACATAACTACTGCTTTTAGTTATTGTTGAAGGAATACATGGCGTTTCGTGCGGTGGATTGTATGCGAGTGCCCTTACACCGTTAAGAGCATACTTTGACTATCGTTGCTAAGAATACAACTTATTGATAAAGGCATATATAACTCTGGAGGAATTGAATAAAAGGTGCAAATAGCGGAATTAAGTCACACTATTTGTCATAGTTCGGCAACAACCAACTTAAGTACCTTAAGAAGTAGTTCAAACGGTTATTATTGACAGATGGAAAAAACGAGCATTTTAAGATCTTAATGTCTTCTCTGAGTTGCTTCGTTGGAAAACCAGACCTTTTAAATTATGATTCCATTAGTCTGACCAGGTGGATCTTTCAAGAATAGTAAGGTTCTATATTTTTTGGTCTCGCACTAGGTGTCTCCATTTTCTTTTCCTTTGGATGCCTATATTTCTTTACGAGGCCAATTGATAATGCAACTGATTATTTTTCTGGGTTGAAATTTATCAACCAGGAGTGAGGAAAATAGGTTATTTTGATCCAGAAGAGGATATCATGATTCATTAGAAATCTCAGGAGCCGGAAATTACTATTGATGTCCTCTGAATCCTTTCAGTCTTGCCATGAGCAAAGATTGACATATATAGTAAAAAGGTTATTACAGTGGAAATATCTGAATCCATTTTCAGAAATGGCCTTTTAATATCTGCTGTTATGAGTACATGTTAGGAATTTATGCTGCTTCATCAAGTAAGTTAAAATCTGAGGGTTCTGTGCAGCTTCATCTCAAGCCGATCTATGCGATACTGATATCATCGGTGATGGGATTCGGAATAGCTATGAGCCTCAACGCATTGTATATTCAATACTTTTCTTGGAGATCTCAGCCATCCCAGGACCCTAGTCCTGTATGAGTCATGTCAACTGAGATTGTACGGCTTTTCAATGTTAAGAATTATGATGAAGAAATTTTTTTTTTAATTTCTGCTTAAAGCTGTTACAATTATATTTTCATACAAAAAAAGGCCAGAAAGGTCTAGATTTCTTTACTCCAAAGTAGTCCAGAGGAACAAGTTTTGTTCTCCATGTTGCTTTTGGTGATGATACTATCCAGCTGACAGCATGCAAATGGCCCTCCGTCAAATGACACAATGATCTTCATTTACCAATGTGCTATCGAAAACAAGATCTGCAAGTTGACTAAATGATGTGATGAATTCAGTTCAGCCAACTCCTATGCCTCTCATAAAAATTGGGGAGAAATTATAATTAAAAATTATGAAATTGTCAGATGGGATGGTAAAAATCACGTTCGTTCAAATTGGATAGTTTTTACCGTATTAAAATGCTAGAACCCGTATTGTTATTACCCTTGCATGCATGCTAACTGTAATGCAATGCAGTGACATCTTTGGGCGATAAAACTCTTTTGACATACATTCTTAATAACGATTGATTCAGGGCAGATTTTTGCTTCCATATAAGCCACCTTTAGACCGATAATTCATAAAAACTCAAAAGCATTTTGTAAGTATATATCTAGTAATAGATAATTTTACAAAAGGCAATAAGTAAATTCTTTTTTTTTCCTTTTTTGTTGAGGTCAAAAGGAGTGACTAGTAATCCATGGAGACAAATTAAACTATGTGATTGTGGAAATTTTATATTTTTAGTGTTACTACTTCAATTCCTATTTGAATTCTTCTACTTCAATTTTATTCATTTCAGTCTTCCTACATTATTAAACAAAGTTATTTAAGTCTTTTTATTATTTAATTATATACAAAATCTTTGTTATTCATATGTAATAATAATAATAATAATATATTAACAGTAGTTTATGTACTATTTACAATACTACAACATACTAATCGAGATTTCAAATTTTGTAGCAGTAATAAATAGTAAATAAATTATCATTAATATCTATGAAAAAAGTGGTTTTGTATATAATAAATAAAGGATTTAATTTTTTATAATATAATTTAAATTAAAAATATTTATTTAAGTACGAGGTACTAATCGTTTTAATCTAGGTCAATTTAGATTCATACATTTACGAGGAATACAATAAAGGCTAACTCACCTATACACGTGTCACAGGATACAAAATTTCAGGGAAAATAAGGTTAGGACTAACTACTTATTTTTCATAACAGATAAAACTAAGACCATCTTTCTTTAATCATAATTTACAAAGACTTGTGTCTACACTGAGTAATCTGATCTTATGGTTATTCATTTGAAAATATTTTTATTATTTTAAAAGATAATTTATATTATTAAAATATTTTAGAAGAGATCTTTTACTAATTTTTTCAAACTATTTTTAAAATACTTGTTAATAAAATTAGTTTAGAGTAATTATATAAGTTTTATTAACAAATCCGTTAAAATGATGATGCTGATGATAAGTGAATTAACGATCACGCAAATGATGTATTTTAAGCCTTTACATTATCTACAATCATATGATGCTTTTTTTAAGAATGTAAAAGAATATTATTGGTAATCTTTTAAAGGAGTGATCATTTTTACAAAAAGGCATACTACAGAGCCTATTCATTACATAACCAGGAACTTTGTCAAGTTGAAAGCCCAACTAGAAATTAAGAGAATTGGTGTAGCCATTGTTAGTAACCTAGCAACTATATTAGTGGCTTTAAGTGATAGGCTATTTAGAAAGTAATAAGTTGCTGCATAGTATATGATACACCATAACTGCAATCTTGTATTATCAACTCATTGAACAAAAAATCACCATGTTAAACCTTTTTGAGAAAAGTTTAGAAACTCCACACTTGTGCAACACAAGAAACTTCGTGAATGAAAAACGTAGTAATTACCGAGTTCACAATGAGTATAAATAGCATCTTACTTAACTACTTGCACTATCTTAGCCTATTCTTTATCTTTATAAACTACCAGATAATGTCTAATCACTAAAAATAGATAAAAGCTAATAACAACTAGATAAAAACATCTAATCTCTTAAAAAGCACCTTGTCCTCAAGGGCCGCAGTAGTGTAGTTATCCACCAAGGTGTCCCAGTCTTCCGACGTAGCATCTTCACGTGGCCTGCCATGCCATTCAACCAGGACTTGGTACTTGTCACCTGTATCTGTGAGCACCGTTCTATCAGCGATGATGACCCTAGGTTGTGGATCGTCAAGAGATGGAGAAGCTGCAATAGCAATATTAGTGGGTGGTATGGGCCCATTGTAGGTCTTCAGCAGGGAAACATGGAGCACATGGTGGATTTTGCACTCAGGGGGTAAATCCAAATGATAAACCACGACTCTCACTTTGGCAGTGATTTGAAACGGTTCGAAATAACGCTTTGGGAGCTTGAAATTAGGGTGATGAGCCACAGATTGTTGTTGGTAAGGATGAAACTTGGCCCAAACCCATTGGCCGACCTCATATGATTTGTCAAGGAACTTTGCATCAACATAGTTTTGCATTTTAGCCTGAGTACGAGCTACGTGATCTTGTAATTGTTTTTGAATTTCTTGGCTATTAATGAGCGTTGTATCAACCTCATCGGCTAAGGCAGAACCTGGAATGTATGTGGGGAGGAGTTTCGGGTTGGAACCATATAAGGCTTGGTGAGGAGTCATACTAGTCGAGCTATGGAAAGTTGTGTTATAACACAACTCGGCCCATGGCAAAAAGGAGTGCTACTGAATAGGATGATCAGAAGTGAATGCTCGAAGGTATTGCTCAAGGCATCAATTGACTACTTCCGTTTGCCCATCACTTTGAGGGTGGTACACTGTTGAGTAGTGTAGTTTAGTGCCGCCAGACTGCATCAATTGATGCCAAAAAGTACTCAAGAAAATAGGATCCCAATCGGAAATGATACCTGCAAGAAAACTGTGTAGTTTTAACACCATATCTAGGAAGACTCCAGCAACTATCTTTACTGTGAAGCCCAATTTCAGAGGCCTGAAATGAGTAGTTTTTGTCAAGCGATCAACCACGACAAGTATGGTCGTGTACTCACGAGAGGAAGGGAGACCCATAATAAAATCCATAAAAAGCTTTGTCTATGGCACGTTCGGTATAGGTAAGGGTTGTAAAAGACCAGAGCATTTGGTTGTGAGGTATTTGGTTTGTTGACAGATTAAGCAGGCCGCAACAAATTCGGCCACTGAGCGTTTCATACCTTTCCAGTAGAACTACTCCGTCACGCTTTTATACGTTTTCAAGGTGTCAGCGTGACCACCTTGTGGAGTAGAATGGAACTCATGCAACACTTTATCAATGATGTGAGAGTTTGCATGAATGTATAACTTTGACTTATATAATATGAGGCCATGTTGAATAGCAAATCCCATTGATAAGAGGTGTTCACCCAACAAGTTGTGGTACCTAGACAGCTCGAGGTCTGTTTTATTAAGATGACATAGTTTGGTGATAATGGCACTCTCCAATGTGGTGTAGGTGTGACAATATATAGCAGGCAATCGAAATAAAGTGCCAGCAATGGTATTACACCTTCCTGCTCAATATTCAATATCAAACTCATAACCAAGAAGCTTAGTAAGAAAATATTGTTGATCTGGAGTTTGGATGACCTGGGATATAAGCTCTTTCAAACTTTGATGGTCCGTCTTAATGAGAAATCTCTTGCCTAAGAGATAATGGCGCCAACGAGCCACAGCTTGTGTAATGACATAGAGTCACATATGTGGAGGCCATGGACATTTTTGGTGAGAGTTTTTTACTGAAATATGCCAACAAGTGGCCCCTCTGAGACAACAATGCACTAATGCCTTGGGCACTAGCATCAGTTTCAACAATAAATGTCAAGGAGAAATCTGGTAATGCAAGGATTGGGGTTGTCGTCAACGTCTGTTTAAGTTGATGAAAAGCGAACTCGGATGTAGGAGTCCAATGGAAGGAGTTATGTTTGAGCATTTCAATTAAAGGGTAAGCAAGATAAGCATAACCTTTAACAAGACGTCGATAATACCCAGTTAGACCTAAAAGCCTTGAAGTTGTGTAATATTATGAGGAAGCAGCTAGTTATGAACTGCTTGAATGTTCTGATCATCCACTTGAACCCCTTGGGCAAACACCATATGGCCTAAATAATGTACCAAGTCCTGGAAAAATTCGCACTTGGAAAGCTTGGCAAACAATTGGTGTTGATGGAGGGTATCTAGTACTAAAGTAAGGTAAGTGATATTATCATCCATGGACTTGCTATAGATAAGGATGTCATCAAAAAATACTGCCACAAATTTGTGAAGAAAAAATTGAAAAACCATGTTCATAATTGCTTGGAACATGGACGGTGCATTTGTAAGACCAAACAGTATGACAAGAAATTCATAGTGTCCATGATGTGTACGAAAAGTTGTTTTATAAATATTGTCCTCATGTATTCGGATTTGATAATAACTGGAAAGGAGATCCAGTTTGGAAAAGATAATCGTACCATATAAGTCATCTAGGATTTCTTCAATGGTGGGTAGTGGAAATAAATCATGAATGGTAATGGCATTTAAAGCGCGATAATCAATGCAAAAATGCCAAGACCCATCTTTTTTTATTACAAGAACCGGAGAGGAGAAAGAGCTCTTACTGTCTCAGATTATACCCGCCATAAGCATTTGCTTGACCAATCTTTCAATTTATGCTTTTTAAAAGTGCGAGTACTTGTATGGCCGAACATGAACAGGTTTGGAACCTGGTTGTATATCAATTTGATGTGTGATGGGGTGCACCGGAGGAAGTCCCTATGATT
>JAOTAY010000190.1:21618626-21643285 GCA_025629805.1 Erythroxylum baracoense
ATCTCATTATCATGATCTCATCATGATTTCCTTCATGTTATATTTTGTATCATGGACTTCATTAATTCGATTTAAGACCAATATCAATTCATATATAAACGAACATCAAATTAATGAAAAATGCCTTTCACTTTATTAATCAAAAAAAAGTTTGTACAAAAGTGCTAAAGGTGATTGCCTTTAGAGCACTAATCTAATATGTACCAGGTTTTGTTTACGATATATGTCTTTTTCCTACTTACTGAGTACATAGTGTGCTCACTCCCCCTCCGCTTTCCAACCATGCAGACTAATTTGGTGAGCTTGAAGCTCTAAGTGGTTCGTGCAGTCTTTTGACATATTTAGGGCTTTACTGTACATGGGTAGCCTCTATTTTGTACTTTTATTATATAGTGGCTCTTGATTATGTCGATATGCTTTATAATTTTGTAAATTAACTCCTGACTATCTTATGGTTTGTAAATGACCTTATGTGTGAACCTTTTATGCTGTCCAAATGTTTTTAAAGATATTCAGTTAGCGTTGCATAGTCGGGTTAAAGGTACCGTGAGTATCCTTAGCTCGGGTATGCAGCAGTTGTCATGTGCCCGATGGAGTTCCGAGTCGTGACAATTAAATTGGTATCAGAGCAAGGTTTTTATGTTTTGAAAAGTGTTATTACTGTTTTCAAAAGATTCATGAGCCTTAGGAGTTAAGTCTGGGTATCGACAGTCTTTGGTCGAGAAGTTGAGTCTCAAATCATTAAGTTGACATCCTTAACGGTCGGATAATTTCGACTTCGATGAGAGTATTTTTCGACATTCCTTGACGTGTAAAGGACATCGGATAAGCTAGGCTTAGTCCCATCAATTTTATTAAACATCTTTTTCTTTGATTTTATAGTGATAGCATGGTTAGATAAGGAAGGGGAAGATGTCGCAAGGTTAAACCTTTGCGACCTGAGCTAGAGGAACATATGCTGAAGCCATTAGATCCCCCTCTCATTATAGTCACTCCTCTTGGAGAGCAAGTGGCTTGTGTGAAGCATATACGGCCTGTGAGATAAAGGTCGGTGATGCTGTGTTAGAAGCAGATCTTATTCCCCTCGATCTCTAAGATTTTGAGGTGATATTGAGGATTGACTAGTTAAAGAGGCATTGCATCAGGGTTGATTATTATAAGAAAAAAATGGAGTCCGGATTAAATTTACTAGTGATTGATAGGTGTTTCTGAGTTGCTTAATATTGGTGGTCAAGGCTAAGAAGTTGATTCGTTAGGGATGTTCGGCATACCTCGCACATGTGATTGACACTTTGACACAGAGGGTCAAATTTAGAGATGTTCCTATTGTATACAAGTTCCTTGATGTCTTTCCAGAGGAGTTACCTGGATTGCCACCTGATCGGGAGTTTGAATTTGTGATTGACTTGGTCCTGGGGACAACACCGATATCTTTACCATCGTATCGCATGATACTAGCTGAATTAAAAGAGTTGAAGGTTCAGTTGCAAGAGTTATTGGACAAGGGTTTTATCAGACCAAGTCACTCACCTTGGGAAGCACCGGTATTGTTTGTTAAGAAAAAAGATGGGACCCTCCACTTATATGTTGATTATCAGTAGTTAAATAAGGTTACCATCAAAAATAAATATCCACTCCCCAAGATTGACAACTTGTTTGATTAGTTAAGAGGAGCTACAGTATTATCAAAAATAGATCTGAGGTCTGGGTGCCATCATTTGAAGATTGCTAAAAGTGATGTGCACAGGACTGCTTTCTAGACGAGGTATGGACACTATGAATTTTTGGTGATGTCATTCGGATTGACAAATGCACCTGCAGCATTTATGGATCTCATGAACAGGGTGTTCCATCCTTATTTAGATCAGTTTGTCATAGTCTTCATTGATGACCTTCTGATTTATTCGATGGATGGGGAGGAGCATGCCAAACATCTCCGAATTGTGCTGCAAATACTTTGTGAATGACAGTTGTACGTAAAGTTTTCAAAGTGTGAATTTTGGTTGAAGGAGATAGGATTCCTTAGGCACAAGGTATCGGGAGAAGGTATTTATGTGGATTCAAAAAAAAAAAGTGGAAGCTATACTTGAGTGAGAACAGCCCAAGAATGTGTCAAAAGTTTGCAACTTTCTAGGGTTAGTTGGTTATTATCGGAGATTTGTTAAGGGTTTCTTAGTACTTGCAACCCCTTTATCGAGGCTTACTCAGAAGGGGTAAAATTTCAGTGGGATGACAAATGTGAGGCGAGTTTTTACGAACTGAAGAGACGACTGACTTCTGCACCAGTGCTTGCTCTGCCTACCCAGGGGGTTGGGTATGAGGTATACAGTGATGCCAGTCGTCAGTGACTTAGCTGTGTACTTATGTAGGCCAAGAGAGTGATCGCATATGCCTCTAAATAGTTGAAGAAGCACGAATTAAATTATCCCACTCAAGATTTGAAGACACTATCTTTATAGGAAGACTTGTTGTATATACACCAACCACAAGAGCTTGAAGTACCTAATGATACAGAAGGAGCTAAACCTCAGACAAAGGAGATGGTTGGAATTAATTAAGGATTATGACTTAGTGATTGACTATCACCCGAGAAAAGCAAATGTGGTAGCTGATACACTGAGTCGTAAGTCCTATTCAGTAGTAACTGTAAGGCAAAATCCTTATATGACTCATTTGATGAGTATGCGAAGCCTTAGGGTTGGACTCTTAATGGCTGAGGATGACAAAACATTACTAGCATGATTTGAAGTTCAGCCAACACTATTTGATGAGATTAGGAGATCATAGACAAATGATCCCGACTAAAGGTCGTTCGAGAGAAATTGCCATCCAAAGAGGATGAGGGGTTCTGACTAAGAGAAGAAAGGTTATTAGTCTTTAGAGACAGAGTCTGTGTGCCGGATGACCAGGGTCTCAGGCCAGCTATCTTGGAAGAAGCTCACAGTTCAGCTTATACTATGCATCTTAGTAGCACCAAGATGTATTAAACTATCAAAGAGAACTATTGGTGGCCAGGGATGAAAAGAGAGGTAGCGAAATTTGTGGCCAGATGCCTTTCCTGTCAACAGATAAAGGCAGAGCATTAGAAGACAACAAGTATGTTACAGTCTTTGCCTATTCCGGAATGGAAGTGGGAATATGTAACAGTGGATTTTGTAGTTGGATTACCTCGTACATTGAAGGGTCACAATGCTATTTGGTTTATAGTGGATAGATTGATGAAGCCTACTCATTTTCTGCCTATCCACACAACTTACTTGTTGGAGAGGTTGGCAAAGCTATAAGTCGATGAGAATGTGAAGCTGCATGGGGTGCCAGTTTTTATAATATCGAATAGGGATCTGAGATTTAGCTCCCGATTTTGGCCAAAATTCTAGGAATCTTTAGGGACTAAACTGAAGTTTAGTACTACCTTCCACTCCTAGACTGATGGTCAGTCAGAGAGGACCATTCAGACACTAGAGGACATGATGAGAGCATGTGTGATGGAGTTCCAAGGAAGCTGAGAATGACACTTGTCTTTGATAGAATTTGCTTATAATAATAGTTATCAGACAAGTATCGATATGCCACCATATAAAGCACTTTATGGTAGAAAGTGCAGGACACCTCTATGTTGAGATGAGGTTGACACAGCCAAAGTCAAAGGAGTTGAATTGATAGAAGTTACCACTTAGAAAGTAAATAAGTTTGTAGTTGGTGATATGTCAAAGAATTATGCAAATAAGAGGTGAAGACCATTAAAGTTTGTAGTTGGTGATATGGTTTTACTTCGGAGATCACCACGGAGAGGTATTATTTAATTTCAAAGCTAAGAGAAGTTGCACCCTCGATATATCTAACCTTTTTGTATTTTGCAGTACGTCAGGACTGTGGCGTATCGGTTGAAATTGCCACCGGACTTGGATATGATCCATAAAATGTTCTATTTCTTGATGTTTAAGAAGTATATACCACACCCATCTTATGTTTTGAAAACACCTCCAGTGGAGTTGAGAGAAGACCTAAGTTTTGAGGTGAAACCAGTTCAGATTTTAGATCGGCACATAAAGAGGTTGTGGAGTAAGGAAGTTCCAACGGTCAAAGTTCTTTGGAAGAGCGACAGGGTCGAGGAGATGACATGGAACCCTGAGGATGCTATGAGACATCAGTACCCCCATTTATTTGTATCCTCGATTTAAGAGTTTCAAGGACAAAAGTCTTTTGAGGGGGGAGGACTTGTAAAGTCGGACTCTCTGAGCCCTTTTGTATTAGTCTGTACTTGGAGATACTAATGTATATTGACATATAAATGGTTGAATATGACTTCAAAAATGTGTTTGAATCGTTTTGGTATATATGTCAGTGATATATAATGCTATATGCCCTTATATGAACTTAGAGTTCATCGATGTGTGAAATCTTGGATATTTCTAACATATAAGCTTCTAAGTGTGTAAACTCAATTCCATTGGATGGATATGGCCATGGTGGCTGAGTTAAATATGTTATAATGTCTTAGAGGTGATTAGACATGATTTATAGACATATTGGACGCTTAGAAAGTTTCATTGGAAAAGTTGATGTACATAAGGGCTTGTTTGCAAATTGTTAAAAGATAAATGTAATTTTTCAATTCTTGGAGGACCAATATGTAATTTTATAAAGTTAATGGGCTTAATTATAATTTACAAAAGTCTGAGGACCAAAATGAAAATAAAAGTTTTGGTCATTTTAAAATTTTGGGCTGAATTGAAAATTTAGGAAAAGTTTAAAAGGTATAATGGTAATTTCATATGAATAAGGGCACAAAGGTAAATTCACTATGTTTAGTCAAAGAAGAGTCAATTTCTAGACCCTTCTTCATCTTATGACCGTGCACCCCATTATTTGGCCTTAAAACACTTTGTTTTAATTAAAAGAAAGGAGAAGAAAGGAGGAGACGAGGATAAGAAGAAGTTTCTTCCATCACCCAACTTTCACCATTTTTTTGATTCTTCAACCCAAACCTAGGTGTTCTAAGTTAATTTGGGGTCAAAGAACTCAAATCTATCATTAGATTTGAGAAATTCTCAAAGGATTTGAAGATATCACCAAAGGAAAGTATAGGTAAATTTTGTCTCATCTCTCTCTACATTAGGATTTTGAGTTTGGTGTTAAGATATGTTGTTCTCCATGCTTGAATATGCATGAATCATGGTTTAGGTGAATGAAATGTGTCATAGAGAGGGTTCTTTAAGTCAAAACCGAAAATGCCCCCTTTTGGTGAAAGTTGTAAATTTTTGGATACCTTTTGAAATCGATGATTTAAATGAATTCTATGGTGTTAATTGTGCATGTATAATGTGAATTGATGATGAAGAATGAAGAAGATGTATGTTGGTTAAGGTTGGGCCGAAATGATGAAGAAGAAGTGGATTAATGTAATGAGTTGTGTAATTGATAAATGTAGCTTAAATGAAGGGAGTTGGTTTGAATGGAGTGGTGGAATGTGTCATTGAGTGGAAGTGTTACTATATGACGTAATAGGAGCATGAATTATTATGATAAAGTCTTGAAAATGTGACTTGAAAGTTATGCACTTTAAGTGTTTGATAAATTGCTTAGGTGAACTTGGCTTAGGATTTAAGGCCTTATAATAAACATTTTCATGTTTAGTTAGAGTGAACTTGGTTCGATGCTTATGTTAATGAGAAATGGCCTAATGTTCTTGGATAAAGATGTGCTTAATTATGCTTTGAAATGAGAAAGTATTGGATTAAAGGCATTAAATGCCTTAGGAAATACAAAAGAAAAGCTAATGTGAATAGTAAGGAAGTAGCCATGTGAGGCATTTAATGGTTGAATTCTATAGCTTAAAGGGAGTGGTATTGTATTTTATACACTTATGTGATAGTGTATAATTACGAAATTTATGTTTAAGTAGTAATTTCATCGTATGTCTTTTTATGTATAAAGGCTCAGGAGCTGTGAATCAAGGAGCTCGTACCGAGGACTACTGAAATTAAAAGAGTGTATACCTTCTTTTGAGGTGAGATGAGAAACCATATTTCTCAAATAGAATTGGAACATCCTAAGACGTACTGAATGAATTGTATGTGAACTTTGAACCTAGGCAATGTAGGGTAGAATTGAACTTCAAATGGATGCTAATATGCCTATCTATTTAAGAAACAATATTGTTTTGAATAACATTTTGCACTTGGAGAGCAAAAGATGACGTTTATTGTATGAAATAATGTTTTAGAATTTACATATGTATGATCGAGCCATATTTGCCGCGTATATGTGCCCTTTTTGGCGTAGAGACATCACAAGGTTTCATTTCATCAGTTAGATCGATGCCTTACTTAATTTTATACTTAAAATTTGAATATGATTTGTTTTGTGATTGATGAGGTAATGATTGGCCAATCGTGTGCTGGGCACAACTGATTTAGCGACCCCCATACCTTTGACACTGGTACATAAAAGTCGAGTCGCCGTATTGACACCTTTCTAAGGGACTTACTGGTGATTCCACACTTAAGGTCTGGACACCGACGAGGTCATCACCTAGGGTCATGACGCTCTTGTCGACTGTAGTCTAGACTCACGACAGATGAAAGTCAAGCCAACACCGAGGATCGGTGGGTGTGCGCACTAGTTTGACCGACTAATGATGTCACACATGATTGATTTGGGTTACCCTGATATTTATTTTACTGACGAGATTTGATTTATACATGTGATGTTTTTATGCTTTTATGTATCAGAACTAGAATCTATGTTCACTGGATGAGTGAATTAATAGGCTAGACTTATATGGTTCCTAACCAATTTACGTTGAGTCATAGGCTAGGCCTATGTGGTTCTATGTGTTGTATGTTCACCTTATGGGATATCTATAACGTCTTGGTGTGTATCGAGTTCTATTCGCGATATATTTTTTTCCTGCTCACTGAGTATATAGTGTACTCACCCCCTCCACTTTCCAACCATGCAGATTAATTTAGTGAGCTTGAAGCTCTGAGAGGATTGTGCTGTTTTTTGAAGTTTTCAGGACATTACTACACGTAGGTAGCCTCTATTTTGTCGTTTTGTTGCATAGTGGCTTATGAACTATTTTCTTTGCATTGGTTATGTGAATATGCTTTATAATATTATAAATTTGACTCTAGACTGTTTTAATATTGTATAAGACGTTATGCATGATCTTTGATATTGTTGTTGGGGTTGCTTTGAGTGGACTTTAAAGTCCTGAAGTTGTGGTAAATTTTTTTGTGTGAATATAGAAATGTTTAAAATTGTTTGTAAGTTTTGGGATTTTTAAAATGCAACCGTTATGCTGCCCAAAATTTTTTTTTTTTTAAAAATAATAATAAATATATCCATAACGAGGAGAAGATGTTTAATTAACCTTGCATAGTCAGATTAAGGACACCGTTAATGTCCTTAGCCTGAGTATGCGATAGTTGTTATGGGCCTGATGTGGTACCGGGTCGTGACATATTATCATATGGATGATCTATCAAATGTCAATAATTAATCTTATCATAGCAATGGTGTAAATATCCTTAGACTTGAGTTACTCAAGGATATCTTGGATACTAATCCTATGCTTTGACATCATTCCTTGTTACCTCAAGACGAGGTCACTCTTAGGGTGGTGATTGGGTACAGTTATTGGTATTCGAAGGTAATTGGGTAGCCAATAAAGGATTCATCACTCCTGATAGAAGGAGATGATACCCACGACCTCTTATCGGGGTCATTACTCAGGAGTCTCTGGTTAGAGCAGTTATGTGTCATGAAGAGAGTCTTCAATGACACATAAAGCAATGAGATCTCAGGACAAGAACTAACATCACTTGGACTAGATGTGACGTAGTCAGTCTAGTGGGAGTTGACATATAGCCCATACTCCGAACCAAGTCGGGTATAGTATGGTGAAAGGACAAATTGCATGGTAATTATCATTGGAAAGGTTCATAAGTTAGATAATTAACTATCGAAGAGTTCATGTGTTAATCCACTTATATTTCGTTAAATAATTAACTATCGAAGAGTTCATGTGTTAATCCACTTATATTTTGGCAAATTAGCATCGTGAAACCCTTCATGATTTGCTTGAATTAAGAGTTAATTCAAGTGCTTAAAATAACCAAGAACTTAAATGTTCACAGGCATTAAAGATCGCATTAAAATATAGTGTGTATGGCTATTTTTAAGTAGGCAACGATCGTGGTTGAAGGCAGCCTATTTTTTAAGTAGGCCATGATCGTGGCTCATTAGCTATGATCGTGACTGATGGCACGAATGAGTACATAAGTGAGTTCTTCACTTATGTACACAAGAGTCTTACCACTTCTTACACACTTAAGTGAAAGCATAAGGGCTTTAGAAGAGTTCTAGCGTGAGAGAGAGGTGTCTTCAGTCTTGTTCATGTAATTCATGCAATTGTTGTATGAATCAAAGTGCATGCAACAAGATTCTTGATGTATCTTTTCATTTTGAGCATCTACTAGAACTTATCTGGTTTGGTGCTCAAATCACCCTTACATATTATTTCTTCTTAATCTTTACGTGTTCTTGGGTGATCAAGGAAGGGTTTGGTGTTTGCAACAACCCAAACAATGAGAAGAAACAAGAAAGGAGGAGAAACAAAAGGTAAAAATGTTTTATATTTCATGTTCTTATACATATCCATGCATGCATGTGTGATTCTGCTTTTTCGGGTTGTCATGGTGTCGGAATCTCCACTGCACTTTTATGCATGTGATGCATCTATCCATGGCAACCTAACAAAATATATGTGCAATTTTATGGTCTACCCTAAGAATCATCAAAGAGATCACAACCTTCCAGTAGTATGATGGGGAGTCTCTTTATGAAGCTTGGGAGAGATTTAAGGAGTTATAGAGGAGTTGCACTCATCATAACTTGCTGAGAGAGTTTTTATTGCAAACTTTTTACGATGGAGTTACAGCGGCAATAAGGAACATGATACATACTGCAGCGGGTGATTTGTTGATGCAGAAAACTATTGATTCCATGTATGATCTTCTTGAAGATATGGTGACTAATAGTTGTTTGTAATCAATTGAAAGAAGTGGGCCATATCAAGTGAAGGAGCAAAAAGGGGTTGCATCAACTGAGTCACCATCAATCATACAAGCACAGATTGCAGCACTGATAAGGAAATTACATAACATGAATGCTCCATTGAGTTCTGTAAGTGAGATGCAACAGGTCTACGAACTCTACAACCAACATTACCATATGACAGCGAATTGTTACCTATTAAATAATGAAGGAATGGAGCAGGCAAATTACATAGGTATGCAGAACAAAGAAACCAATCCATACTCCAGTATGTACAATCCGAGGTGGGAAGACCACCTGAACTTTTCTTGGAGTAATTTTACTGGAAACAATGTGAGGTAGCTAGGCCCACCTGGATTCCAACAAGACTCTAATAAGGCTTTGGAGTCCAAATTGGATAAGTTGTTGAGGTGGTAACCACTAAATTTAATAACCAAAGGGAAAAGATGAAAAGGATAGAGGATGAACAAAAGAAGGCTCAAGCATGGAATGAGTCCATGTTCAAAACTCAAGCATCGTCCATTCACAATTTAGAGGTGCAGATAGGCCAGTTAGCCACCACATTAGCAAATAGACCTCCATGCAACCTTCCTACCTCCTCAGAACCTAGTGAGAAGGAGTAGTTAAAAGTAATACAACTCAGAAGTGGGAGAGTCCTTTGGCACAAAATCCGCGCATGGTCAACTAAGTAATCAATTTGTAGTTACTGAAGAGAAAGAGGAGGAACAAGAACAAGAAAAGGAAAAACCATATATACCACCTTCTCCTTCCATGCTAAAAGTACAATACCCACAGAGACTGTACCGATATCAGGTGGATGCCTAATTTTCAAAATTTTTGGACAAGCTGAAGAAACTGCAAATCAACATTTCCTTGGTGGAGGCATTACAAAATATGCCTATGTACGCTAAGTTCTTAAAGGATATCCTCATTAACAAGCGTACTTGTGAGGATTATCAGACAGTGTCTCTTACCGAGAGTTGTAGTTTAGTGATCATGAGCCAACTGCCATCAAAGTTGAAGGAGGACCCAGGAAGCTTTACTATTCTATGCACTGTTGGCAATTTGGAATTTTCAAAGTGCTTCTGTGATCTGGGAATGAGTATAAACCTTATGTCGTTATTAATTTTCAAGAAGTTGGGATTGGGTGATATGAAGCCAACTTCCATGTTAATATAACTCACAGACTAGTCAATTAAGAAACCCTTTAGAGGGGTGGAAGACGTGCTCGTAAAGGTCGATTAATTCATCATCCCAGTTGATTTTTGATACTGGATATAGTAGAAGATCATAATTGTCTTTTAATTCTAGGAAGACCTTTTATGAATATTGAAAGGGCTCTAATCGATGTTCATGATAAGAAGTTCGTCTTGAGGATTGGTGATGATCAAGTGGAGTTTAGCATGAACAAAACCCTCAAGAATGTAGAAGAAGGAAATGTACGTATGAGAGTTGATCTGATTGATGAATGTGTGGGGGAATTAAAACAAGAAGAGGTAGTATGCAAGAAAGAACCCCATGTAGAGGACAAGGACAAGATTGAAGAAGGGAGTGAAGAAAAAGAGGACATAGGAGAGGACCCACAATAGGAGTCTTTAGACAGAACATATCACCTTACCCTCAACTGAAAAACCATCTGTACTAGATTAAAGCCCTTACATGCACATTTAAGATATACATTCTTAGGTGAGGGAAACTCGCTTCCAATTATTATTTCAAATTTGTTGAATGAAGATTAGTTGAAGCAGGTGGTCTACAATTTGAAAAAGGATGAAAGTACTAGGATGGCAACTTTCAGATATCAGAGGTATTAGTCCCAATGTAGTAATTCGTCGAATAAACTTAGGAGAGGGATGGAAAATGGTGAGAGAGAGACAACGAAGATTAATTCCAAACATGAAGAAGTGGTAAAAAAGGAAATTGTTAAACTTCTGGATGAAGGCATCATCTATCCTATTTCAAACAGCCAATGGGTGAGTCTCATTCAATGTGTTCCAATGAAAGTTGGGATGACGATAATCAAAAATGAGAAGGGAGAAATGTTATCAACAAGAACTGTTACAGGTTGAAGGGTTTGTATCGACTATCAAAAGCTCAACACTGTAACAAAGAAGGACCATTTTCCCTTACCCTTTGTAGATTAAATGATAGAAAGAGTAGCAGGTCATGCCTACTACTGCTTTCTATATGAATATTCGGGGTACAATCAAATCTTCATCTATCCAGAAGATTAGAAGAAGACCACTTTTACATGTCCCTATGGTACCTTTGCCCACAAACGGATGCCATTTGGATTATGCAGTGCACCAGTGATCTTTCAAAAGTGCATGATGGCTATTTTTCAAACATGATTGAGGAAATAATGGAGGTGTTCATAGATGATTTTTAAGTCTTTGGAGATAACTTTGATCAGTGCTTGAAAAATTTAGATAGGGTTCTTCAAAGATGTGAAGACTCCAATTTGGTGTTGAAATGGGAAAAATGTCACTTTATGGTTTAGGAAGACATAGTTTTGGGTCACCAAATTTCATGCAAGGGAATTGAAGTTGATAGGCCGAAAATTGAAGTAATTGATAAACTCCCATCGCCCTCCAATGTCCGCAGTGTCTAAGCATTTTTGGGACATGCCAGTTTTTATCACCGACTCATCAAGGATTTCTCCACAATAGCAAAACCTCTCACCTAATTGTTGGTCAAGGATATGCCTTTCAGCTTTGATGATAACTATTTAAATGCCTTTGACAAGTTAAAGAAGGCATTGATTTCGGCACCTGTTCTACAATCGCTAGATTAGTCACTGCCATTTAAGCTCATGTGTGATGCTAGTGATTATGCTATAGGATGTGTGTTGGGCCAGAGAAAAGAGAAGAAATTACATGTTATTTATTATATGAGCAGGACACTGACTGGACCACAAATAAATTATACAACAACAGAGAAAGAATTATTAGTTGTGGTGTTTGTGTGTGATAAATTCCAATCATATTTATTAGTCTCTAAAGTCATTGTTTTTACCGATCATGCAACATTAAGATACTTATTTGCAAAAAAAGACGTCAAGAGTCTAGATTAATTCGGTGGATTTTGCTCCTATAGGAGTTTGATCTGAAAATTTGTGACAAGAAGGGAACAGAGAACGTGGTGGCAGATCATTTATCCAAACTAGGAGGAAAGGAATTTGAAGTTGAATTGGTGATAAATGAACAATTCCCTGATGAGGCTTTAATGTCGATAAATGCATCTAATGTACTGTGGTTCACAGACATTGTGAACTACCTGACGAGTGGTATCTTACCCTTTGATCTTAAGTAACATAACAGAAGAAGTTTCTTTTCAATTGTTCACATTATATATGGGAAGAGCCACTTTTGTTTAAAATATATGTTGATGGCTTGCTGAGGCGATGTGTTCCAAACGATTAGTTTCATGCTATTTTGACTCATTGTCATAATTCTGCATATGCTAGACATTATGGGGCTTATAGAACAGCCGCTAGAGTACTAGAGTGCGGGTTCTATTAGCTAACATTATTTAAAGATGCACAAGAATGGCTAAAAAAATGTGACAGGTGTCAAAGGATAGGGAATATATCTAAGAGGGATGAAATGCCGATGACAACAATATTTGAAGTTGAGGTATTTGATGTTTGGGGGGGTGATTTTATGGGACTATTTCTATCTTTATACGAAAACAAATATATTTTGGTTGGTGTAGATTATGTGTCGAAATGGGCTGAGGTGATGGCAATTACAACAAATGATGGTCGAGTGGTGCAAAAGTTCCTTAAGAAGATGATCAATAGATTTGGAGTGCCAAGAGTCATCATCAGTGATGGAGGTACCCATTTTCACAATAATGCTTTTGAAACATTATTGAAAAATATGAAGTGCAACATAGGATAGCGACACCGTACCATCCCTAAACAAGTTGCCAAGTTGAGGTTGCCAACTGAGAACTGAAATTTTTTTTAGAAAAGATTGTCATCTCTTCAAGAAAAGATTGGGTGAATAAACTAGATGATGCAGTTTAGGCCTATCGGACAACATTTAAGACAAGCATTGGTACGACACCTTATATACTGATTTATAGAAAAGCTTGTCACTTACCGGTAGAATTGGAGTATAAGGCATATTGGGCAATTATCCATCCGGAGCGTTAGATTTAGAAAATGAGCATAGAAAGACCTTTAAACTGAATGGCCACCATTGTAAGCCTATTTCGGCAGCCAATTGCCCAAAGAATGAGAGAAGTTGTCTCTCCAACCCCTCCAGTGATCCAAGCATAGGCTAAAAAGTCCTGCTAGTGACCATAAAAACTAGCATTAGTTTTTTTTATAGTTTGGTGTGTTTTTTGATTTTTTTTATGTTTTATTTTACTAATGTTTTTAAATTTTATGTTTGACTATAGGAAGATGAAAGATGAGAACAAGGGAGCCATGCTGAGGGAGTGCACTTTCCAACAATGCTACCTTTACTATCATCCCAATGATAAGCTTTCTCATGCCCTTTATCTTTTATTTTGTTATTTCTACTTTTGTATATGTGTTTGATTGTTTCATTGTGCACCACTTCCACACATTGAGGACAATGTGTTATTTAAGTGTGGGGGAGTGGTATGCAATTTTGCATTGCATATTGTGTCTTATTTAACTCCCCAAATTTTTCCTATTTTGTATGATTTTGTGTTAATATGCATACTTATCTTTCAAGTCTTGTGTGCATTTACATTATATATCACTATCGATAGTGAATCAATGGCATAGTCAGACGAGGATGAAATTAATTTTAAATGTAATTATTTAGCAAATGAAAGTATTTTAGCTTATGAATTTATGTTTGTTTGAGAATTGAGGTAAATCTGTATATGAATTAGGATATATAACCTATTTTTACATTTAATGTTACATGGATGTATTTACATTTAGAATCAATTAAACTGGTAGGAAGTTACAAGTAGTCTTTTATGAAAATTGAAAAGCTACAAAGAAATGAAGTAGGTTATATATATAACTTGACCTAGTTGAGTAATTGGGGGACATTCATCACAAATGTTTGCCTTCACATCAAAAGACTAGGTTAGCCTTAAAAACATAATTAAAAACATATGTGTTAATGAAAAAAAAGCTTACCGATCTTTGTATAATAGCTATAATTTTCATAGGTGCAACTCAGTAATAGAATACCTTTCTACTTGATTGATATTCACAATTGCATTTATTCAAGAGATATAAATATAGGGATAGGTTATAATTATCTTGATTGACTTATATATATATTTTGTTCCATTTGAGCATGAATGAATGAGTTGAAATGTTGGATTATGTTTGATGATTGCGTTTAATATTGAAAGATTTCTTTAAGATTATCGCCATTGTGCCACCATCATATAGTTGCGTGTTTTACAATTACGCACGTTTGGTGTAATGTGTGCATCATGTTGTGAATTATTTTTAGTTTTGTGTTTTGTTTTGCTTGAGGACAAGTAGAAATTCAAGTGTGGAGGAGTTGATAAGGGTTGATTTACATATATTTTATGTGTGACTATTGCATGGAAAGTACATGTAAACTAGGTTTTTCATTTTAAGGTTGCATGATTACATATAATTATGCTTGTTTTAGGTATGTTTACTTTGCATATGGCCATGTTCTAGTATGTTTGTACATACATTTTGTGTAAATTGGTGTGTTAACCTTACCATTGCATTCAATGTATGCATGCATAAGTCTCATTGTGTGTGATGTTATTTTGTGTATTAATTGGCATGTGTCAAGGCATAATTAAGTGCTTATTTTCATGGTTTATTGGTAGGTTAAATGGTGTAATTGAGTGAAGGAAGCATGGAATAAAAGTTGGGACATTATAATAGGAATTTGACATAGTCACAACCGTGACTGAAAAACTTAGCTAGCATGAAAGTCGTGTGCCAGCCATGTTTTAAGGACAATTAACTACACAAAATCAGGAGAGCAGGCTAGGACAAGAGAAGAAGAATGTGAGTGGGGTCGGCATAAGGAGAAAAAGTGACAAAAAGGTGAGAAAGGGGCGCAAAAATGACAGTTGTCTAAGTTTGGTGTACCAGCCGCGTGATGAGTGATTTAGGGCTACATAAAAACAAGGAAAGGAAGCCAAAAATAGGTGATTTTTTCATGGGAGAACATAGCTCAAAAAAGGAGGGCCAGAAAAGAGGCATTTGGAGCTGCACATTAGAGGAGAACACTAAGGATTCCAAGGCTACACCAAAGTTGTCCAAATTTCTAGCTTGTTTCCTCATGCAATAAGCTTCCTTTTCCTATCTGTTTCTCATCTTTTTCTTTGAATTATTTTTGTTTATTGTATGGGAAGAAGTTTGGAACCTGTATTGATGATGATTGAGTTGTGTTTGATGGATTGCTAGGCTATTTTAGGATTATTCTTATTAAACCTATGTAAGACTTCACTTTGTGCAATGTTATGATCATTTAAGCATGTTTATGGTATTTGGATGCTCATGCTTAGTCTACATAGAGATATGGGGGTGGGAAATATGTTATGAGTGTACCATGAGAGTGGGCATTCATGTAGGGCATTCCATTTATCAAGTTACTTCATCATTTACATAGAGATATGGGATGTGATGTGGCTGTCCAAAGTGGTAATCAAATCTAATTAACGATTAGTTTAGGAATGGAGGTTGAAAGATCACATACTAGATTTTAATCGTTATTTTAGGGTTATTCAGTCCAATTATTGAGAAAGAATGGGTTGAGACATTAAAAAATACTTAAGACTAAACACGATCATATTGACAAAAATTGAAAGATTGCATGGGGTAGTAAGGGTAATCCTAACTTTAGTAATTCAGTTTTTCCAATTACAGCATCGATTCCTCTTGCTTTTGTCAACCTTAATTCTGTGATTCTTTCACCCAATTACTACTTTAATTGTTTTTAATTGTTCGTTAATTAATTGGTTAAACAAAGTTTAATTTAAACTACTAAGGTGACTACACAATTCCTGTGGGATTCGATACCAAGTATATTACAAGATGACCTGTGCACTTGTGGTACTTAGAAAAATAAGTAGCATAGTTAATTCCTATCATTATACCTAACAAAAAAATATAAATACCCAAATTTAGGCCAAACATTTTTGGGTTTGATCAATTTGGGGTCTAACATTATAAATTGCTCAATTAAGGTCTAAACGCTATCGAGTCTACTTAATTTTAGGCTATTTTGAACGAAAATTTGGAAGTGTCATACATACGCTATTACTATATATAAAAATGTGTTTGGAGAGGCCAGGTGGATTCCACGTGGATTTTTAGAGAAGAAAAAAAAGAAAATCATTTGTTTTTCTTCAACCCTTTCTTTTCTTTTCCTCTGCGACATCCCTATAAATCCCTCTGTTGTTACTATTACCTAAAGCCCCCTTTTGTTTCTCTCGTTCTCTCTTTCTGACTACAAATTTCAGGCTTCTGCCAACTACATCTTTGGCCTTTGGTTTCATCACTCGTTTGATTTTCATGTAAAACAAAGATTTCCCATTCCTATTACTCAACCTTTTTTCTTTGATTTTTGAGTACCTATTCGTTTAGTATATGGTTTTCGAGCTTTTTATTAATTTATCATGATGTATCTATTGGAGATTTCATGATTAGCAAAATTTACCACTTAGGTTATCTTTCCTTCTTGTTGTTTTGGTCAAAAATTCAAGTGGGTACTTAATGAAACAAATGTTTTTTTGGGTCAAATCCTAACCAGAAAAACTGATCTATAAATCGAAATGAATGATTCTAATTATGCTATTACAATTAAACCTCAGTAATAGCATAATTAGCCCATTCTAGTTTGATGTGTGTCTTATCGGGCTAGAACCAATCTTGACTATATTTATTCTACACAGATGCATTATTATAGCACTAGCCCTTAGCATAGTCTCATTCTTTGAAGGTATAGTGATATGTTATAGATATTCTATTTATTGCCAACTCTAGAGATATTAGTCTAAGAATTTTCCCTATAGGTCCCAATGCATCTCTCACTACTGTCGTAATTGTAGTAACTGGTCTCATTGGAGCAACTTTTGTTCAAGAAACACTTAATAAGTTACAGTTTCGAGATCCTATTGCTTGAGGGATAACAACTGCTTTCAGGTATTTAATTAATGTTTCTTACAATTAAATGAAATGACAGAACAAGATCCAAATTCAACCTTACCTGAGCTTAAGCATGCAATTAAGCTTGAGATTGCTTTGTAAGTGATAATAATGGATGATTCTTGCTATGAAAAATGTCTACATGCATTTATATAACATCACTTGCAATTTCTATTTCCGAAGAATAGGTACCTAGTGCTATAATGGTTGTTCTTGTATTGAACTACAAAATTCTAAACATATTAGCATCCAATCTTCTTAATTTGTAGTTCTCATGGACTTGGAATAGTAGCACTATCAGCAAAAGAACCAAAGGCACTTCCTTTTTATGCCAATTATTGGATTGAATTTTTTTATCAATATTGCATTTTTCTTAGGTACCTAATTGATGACATAAAGTGAAAGGCAACTGAATGATGGAATTTTGACTTTTTAAATCAGTTTCCTAATCCTGACTTACAACTGGTGTCGAGGCATCAAGTAAATAGTTCTCCAGGAAGATGGGGACATATTCTAATAGAAACCATCTGCCACTAAAAGTTAGTTCATGGGCATTTATAACCCACTTTACTTGGTTCTATCTAGGAGGCTTACTCTTTGCTCTAAAAAACTATTTATAGCTATTTATCTAGTTTGTACATATAGTGTTTCTAGTGCTTACCAAATGTCTGGACCAATTTCCTAGTATAAACTATGGATGCATATTCCTATTACCATAAAAGGTGTTTACTATCTTGTAAGCATCCTGTTTATTTGCTAGCTTTCTCTGTATTACTCTTAAGGAGTTAATTAGTTCCTGATGAATGCATTAACTAGCTTTTGATTACAACTCATCTAGCCTCAACTAATTATGTTGTTAATGCATTGGGAATGGTAATTATAATAATTAATATTCTTTTATTTTACTTTTCTAATGTACTTGTGATGATGATCATTTTAACTTAGAAAAATCAGTATAAAAACTTGAGACAATTGTTATTCTTTCTTACTTCAAGCAAATCAAAACACTCATGAGGCATTTTTATGACAAGTACATCCATAATCATACATGCCAAGTTAAAGACTTGTGCTTAAATCATTCTTTTTCCAACAAAAAATTTGTAACTGTCAAAAAAGAACTCAAAGGATGTTAATAAGGAGGTTATTGCAAGAAAAGTTGTAGTAGTAGTATAAGAAGAATTGAAATTTAGGGTGAAGATCCATTCTTTTATAAAAATTCTTAACTATAATTTCGTCTTTGTTTTTCATTCTCTGCATTATACAAATACTCCACAATATTTCAACATGGAATAGATTTCATTCTTATGAGGGATTGCCTAAGAAGAGAAAGGAAGCAGATTTTGATTAAGGCACTTTAATGTTTTAAGCTTTTATGGTTTCTATTGGGGTCTTGGCCTTGTTGGAAACAATTTGCTCGAAAAGATCCCTTATTTTCAATCCTTTGATCATTTAGAAGAGACCTATCCCATTGTTACTTTTATGGAAATTAGCATGCTTTAACATTTATTGGGTCACTTTATAGAACTTGGTGGAGATGTTGCTCAAGAGACTTTCAACATAGATCAACTCATCTAATCTATCAAACTATCAATCCATCTCTAAACTAGACACATAAGATTGAAACACAAGAAAGAAAATACAAACTTGCAAAAGTATAATTCGTTTTAGTTTCGTCAAATGCCAAAGAAAAGAGGAAGTCCATACTTGTTTAATGCATTAACTCGAAAAACTTTTCATGTGGCTTGTAATGCAGATCAATAAAGATTCATGCTTAGAAGTTTTAAAGCAGATAGCTCATGTCCTTATTATCAAGTCAGTAGTAGAACTTGATGTCTGGGTATGAGTAAGTACGCTTCCTTCCACGTGGTATCCATGAGATGGTAAAGCCTTTATCAAACAGATAAACAGGGCTAAAAAAATGAACCCCTTCTTTCATTATCAACTTAACTCTCTGGATCTTCCCCTCATCGCCATCTAAAATGAGCTGGGTTGGCATAACTTCTATAACAACATCAATATATTGCTTTTATGGATCTATAACTAGGTCATATATGAAGATTCATAACTATGTCATACACCATTTTCATAAACAATATAAGAACCCATATGATGTTAATTAGGAAGCCTTCATCTAGAAGAAACAATGTTATTCATATCAATCCACTTTAGTGTTTAAGAAGAGCTAATTATTAGAATGATACCAATATAAGCATCAGCATATAGTTTGTGAGCTTCATTGCTAGCTTTGTTAGAATTATTCGTTTTGGTTTATGGGTCGATTTTTTAGTTAGAATCTAACTAGAAAAAAAACATTTGTTTTGTTGAGTACTCATGTGAGTTTCTGACCAAAACAATGAGAAGGAAAGAAAGAGAACCTAAGTGGTCAATTTTGTTAATCACAAAATCTCTAACATATATAACATGTTAAATTAATCAAAAACTCGAAAACCATATACTGAACAAACAGGTACTCAAAAATTTAAGAAACAAGGTTGAGCAATAGGAATGGGAAATATTTGTTTTGCATGAAAATTAAACAAGTGATGAAACCAAAGGCTAAAGATGTAGTTAGCAGAAGCCTGAAATCTGTAGTCAGAGAGAGAAAGAGAGAAATGGGAGGGGGCTTAAGGGAATAGTAATAGCAGAGGGATTCATGGGGATGTCGTAGAGGAAAGAAAAGGAAAAGGTTAAAGAAAAACAAATGATTTTTTTTCTTTTCTGAAAATCCACGTGGAATCCACCTAGCCTTTCCAAACACTTTTTTATATATAGTAACAATGCATGTATGACATTTCTAAATTTCTGTTCAAAATAGCCTAACATTGAGCAGACTCGATAACATTTAGATCTTAATTAAGCAAGTTATAATGTTAGACCCTAAATTGATCAAACCCAAAAACGTTTGGGCAAAATTTAGGCATTTAGCCCAATAAAAATTATAAACTTTTCATGTTTTTCATCAAGATTAGTATGTGGTTATAATGTATCAAAGCATAAAATATACATCTAAAAATCCATAGGTAGCTTACCTTAGGCTTGTTACCTTTCTATACTTCATATGCAGTTTAATTTTAAACTACCTTTATAGATGAAATATTCAGGAGATATACCACTTTAGTTATTACCTCTACCAAAAATTGCTTTGGAACACCTATTACAATCATCATGCTTCTAGCCGTCTCAATAATAGTACAATTCATAATTCTTTCATTCTACTATGCCGTTTTTTTAAGTGTATAAGGTGTCATATACTCTTTATAAAAGATATTCTCGTCACAAAAGATGTTGAACTCTTCAAATAAACTCTCCACCTCTATATGTTTGAAGAGTCTTAATATGATATCCACTTTACTTCTCCACAAAAGACTTAAATTTCTTGAAATTTTCAAATGCTTTTGATTTGGATTTCAAAAAATACACCTATCTCATACAGTTATAATCACTAATGAATAGTAAGAAATATCAACTACCTTGTAAGGATTCAATACCTATGGGACTACATAAATTAGCATGTACTAACTTCAATGTAGGCTCTCTAACACTTGCCTATATGAAATTGTTGTTTGCTTTGTTTTCCATACATATATCCTTCACAAAAGTCAAAGTCATCCATTTTAGGCAAATCAACCACTATATCTTTATTACCTAAAAATTCCAGCCCTTTTATATTTAAATGGACATATCAAAAATACCACAAATTAACTGTTTTGCTTCCTTTAACAAACAATGCATACTTTCACCACCAATTGATACATCAGATGGAAATATTTTGTTTGGTGTTATCTGAACATCAGTAAATTTTTGACCAAAATGTTTTATAAATGCTACAAGAATTACTATCAAATAGAATTGAATATCCACCTCTTATTAACTGTTCAACAATTCAAATTATGGGCCAGATAAGGAACACACCGCATATTATGGAAGAGCTTTTTTATTACAAGGTGAAGTTTTAATGGCAACTATAACTCTAACTTCGAATTTGATTGACTTATCATTTTTTAGCCAAATTTTTTATTTTTGTGATTGTGGTTAAAGCAAGTACTATCCATGATCCACATATAATTTAATGCACCATTTACAATAAAGTGAGCCATGAACAAACTACACTCCTTTTATGAATTTTTAGTAAAGTCAACATGTTTTTGTTCCTCCTTCTGTTTAATCCAACAATCAGCTTCGTTCTACCCATTTTTTTATAGTAGCAAAATTAGATGATGCTTTTAAACTATTATTTCTCATTAGTAAATTAACTTCATCTGTACCATGGCTATAACCTCAACCACGTTAGTCGCCTCTACTTTGTCCTAAACCTCTTGAATTTAGTGCCTTTCCTTTATAAGAACAGTCTCCATTAATCTAAAAAGCCTTCTTATCTACTTTTTCATGGGATCTAATAAGCCTAACTTTATGTGCTAGCAAAGAACTCATCAATTAATCAAAAGTATAATTAGACAAGTTATTAAACTCTTCAATTACAGTAACTACATGATCAAATTTTTTTGTTAAGTTTCTTAAAACCTTACTTGCAACAATTTCATTCATAATATGTTCACCATATGACTTCATATGATTAACAACTTCAAACACTCCAGATAAAAATTCTTACATAGATTGTTTTTCTTACATTGTCAATGTTTCAATATTACGATGCAGAGTTAGCAATTTCACAATAATTTCCTTCTTACCACCTGGATACTCTTGTTGTTTCCTATTCCTAAGTGGAAGTTGTAGCTATTACAATTCTAGGGAAATTTTGACCATTAGCTACCTTCTAGATGAGAAATAAAGCCTTCGAATCCTTCTCTTAATTTTTCTGTACACGTGGATCAACTGTATGGTTCTCCTCTGGTTCTTTAAATTCGTTCTTAACCAAGTCCCATCATTCTTGGGACTTGAACATGGTCTTTATTTTAAGACCAAAAATGGTAATTTTCCCCCTTAAAATTGGAATTGGTGGTTTTGTGAAGAGGAATTTACATCGACACTTATTGCACTCGAGATTCTCTCTTATGTTTGCCTCATTATGTTTCACTCAAGCGCTTTATATTTCACTATCTATGTTTTCTTAACTAGGTCTTTAACTCTTTCTCTTTCTTACTTGACCTTTTTCCTAATTGTGACCCAACCTCGATGAAAGAAAATATAGTTGCCTATGTTTATCTCTCTTAGTTGATCTAATACCAATAAGTTGTTAGGAAGAATATTAAAATGAGGTAAAAAGATAGAGAAAGCTCTATGACTTTTCATTATATTAAATGGAAAATAACAAGGCATATTATAACCTTACATTTAATAGAAACAAAGCTAAACTTAAGTAACTAAACAAAGAGAGTGGCAAGCATGCCCCACTAACTTATAAACTCCAATAGGGAAACAAACATGTTATTGACTCGGTTAAACTTTAACACCAACAAACCCAAAATCTTAGGAATCAAACATGTTGCTAGTCTAAAACATAGAAATTAGTTCCACCAATTTTAAAGCACCACTTTCTTTTTGAAAAAATTGAGTACATATTGAAAATGTTTAAGTAGACAATAATACAACTTTCGGAGGTTTATACAGTCCCTTTGTAAAACAACAAGTGACTGCTCAACATCATACCTTTGTTAGTCATATATAACTTATCAAAACAACTACGCATCTAAGCCACTACATTACAAATGACGACAATGTTTCAAGATCAGTGAAGGTTCTGGATAAAAGAAGTAAACTTCCCCCTCCTCTGCTGTCCGATACCTGTAATCTTCCCCAATTAGGGTTGTAATCTCCAGTGGCAATGGAAGCCTTGTTTCGCAACCAACACTCATAGGTGAGAAGGTTTTGTGTAGTTCTTCTTTCCTTGCTTCTTCTTCATCTGATCAATTTCATCTCTCCTCAGGTCAAGTTTAATGTTAAGATTCTTAAAGCACCTCATGATGCTGGATATCACCTTCCTCTAGGGGAATGGAGAAGGGTCTCTAATCAGGTTTGTTCACATTTATTATTGAACTGTATTGTTGGAACCCCACCCTGGCGAGTTACGTGCCCAACGTCCTACGTGACATCTGGACGTGCATCCCACAAGGGAGGAATTCCCCACCAGGTCAAACCTCAAAAACAAACTCATTTCACTTACCTCCGATCAGAATTAATGGTAGGCCATAATCACTTTGATTTAATCCATAAATATCAAAAATAATATCAAGAGTTATAAATTTGTATAGAGAGGTAGAAAAATGTCTTAGAAAATCAACGCTTCAAAAATCAGGTCAATCGGAGGTCGAAAGAAAAAGATATGGCCAAAAGAGCGGAGAGAGGTCAAAAATCCAAAAGGAAAAATCAGCAAAAAATATTATAGGTCACGTCGCACTGCGACTGTCTCGCGGCCGCGAGAGGTGCGGCTAACGCTCGCGCTCGCGACCTCCTCTCGAGCGCGGAGCGCGCGCATCCTCGCGATCGTGAGGCGTGGCTAAACGCTCGCGCTCGCGACCTCCTCGCGAGTGCGAAGCGCGCTGGATGCGCACGCTAGAGAGCCCTCGCGATCGTGAGGCGAGCGCTGGATGCGCGCGCTGGCGACCGCCTCGCGATCTCAAGGCGAGAGCTGAATGCGCGCGCTTGCTACTGCGAGCAACTCGCGTTCGCGAGGAGCAGCGAGGCCAACCCAGGCCCGCTCTCGCGACCGCCTCGCGATCGCAAGGCACGCGCATCCTCGACCGCGAGCACTCGCGCTGGCGAGGAGCCGCGAGGCCAGTCCCTCAAAACGACAGACCATCTTCAAAAATCCATAACTTCTTACTAAGAATTCCGAAATTTGTAAATTTGGTATCAATAAAAAGTTCAAAGGAAATTCTACAACTTCCATGAAGGATGAAAAAACCAATTTGGTTTCTAAGAGCATTAAAAACCACTGTAAAGAGACTGCTGAAAAAAAAAACATCTTAACAGTAACAGAAATTCTAAACACTATAACTTTCCACTCTATGGGCCGAAAATCTCATACTTCATATCACCAGAAAGATAAAAAGAAAATCCACAACTTCCATGAAGACCCCAAGAAAAATTTCAAACTCTATGAGGGTCAAACATTTACTCAAAGTTTCTGCCCAGAAACTTGAAATTTGGCAGCACCTGCACCAAACTTCAACAACCCACATCTTTCAACTCCCACATCCGAAAACAGTACATGATACATCATTGGAAAGCTATGAAAATCCTCTATAACTTTCAAGAAGACTACTTAACCCAATTCAATCCACATCAGTCCAGAATTTGCCTCAAAATCAGTACACACAAAATCTATCCTTATGGGCAATTTGCAACACAAACACAAAAATGTAATCCGTTGGAAACAAACAACACAAATACTATGAAATCTGCATATCTTTCATTAATATCAAAATATGCATTCTTACAAAGCTTTAGTGGGCATTTTCTTAGCCCAATACACCAAAGTCTCAAAATTTCAAATTAAAAA
>JAOTAY010000190.1:21654693-21679543 GCA_025629805.1 Erythroxylum baracoense
CAACATAGTTCAACATTCATTTGCAATCAATATCATGAACACATTTAAAGATACAAATGCAAAAGCAAATGAGATTCATTCCATTTTAACTTTGTTGTGATCGAGTGCCTATTTCACTATCCCGTATCCGTTGTGGATATCGGGCTCTTTTTAGTACTATCCTGTATCTATTGTGGATACAGGACTCATTAATCATTGAGCCTGAGACTCTGATACGTATAACTAAGCTTAAAACTCTTTTCACATTGGCTACTCTGGTTCCAACTCCTTTATGTGATCATACATCATGTAATGGAGTAACATAGTTCACATAATAAATCATCAATCACTTTCAGTCAATGAGCACATTCAATTTTCACAGTTCATCGGATCTAAGTCCGACATTCAACAAATGGTTGAGCATTCAATTTCCTTAGTCACATTCAAATCACAAACACTCTTAATATAGTCCCGAATATCAAACTCTTTAAACAATTAATTTTCCAGAATCAGTAATATCACAATTATATCAATATCAATTCAATATAGAGGATTAAGTTTAATCAACACAATTTGAAGAGAACACATTACCAATCAAAATCTCACATTTAAGTTACCCACTAGACATACAATTCCAACAGAAGCACAAATATTTGACTTTACACAACTAGGTTAACTCACAGTACACTCTAGTTAACTATTTCCTCGACGTGTTGGCAATGTCTAGATGGTGCCGGTTGACGTGTGCCTCTAAATCAAACAATACACACATGTACACATTACTAATTGATCAATCAAATGAACGCTCAAAGTTACATATATATCTGTATCATGTTTAATATATGCTCAATTGATTATTCCGGGTATGAAATATTATTCATAAATCATACTTATACATTCATCATGGTTTGTCCATCATCTAGTTTGCAATTAAGTTTATGTTTTAATACACCTGATCACTTTCAATTCATCACTCACACGTTTATCACTCTTTTTCCTAGGATTATAAATTCACACAATTTCCTAGTTCTCATTCAATCATTCCCAATTCATCGCTTACATACTTTGAATCACATTACATCCATGAGAACATCTTTATACCATGTTTACACTTATCCTTGAACATTTCCATGATGAAAAGCCTTCTTATAATACACACACAATTGGTACTTTACATCTGAAATTTTAGCAAGCTAAATCTATACATTTACCAAAATTTTTCCAGCAACATATACTCATACATTCACCCAATTCTCATTCATAAATACACTATATTCTTCAATGCTCATTCATCCATACCTTATACATATTTCTCATGTTCTTAAGATTATGTTTGCATTAAAAGAACTCATTATTGCTTAAACAAATCAAAATTTCCAGATTTGAACTCAACCTCATCAAAACAGTCCATTCTTTAGGTTATGACTTCATTTAACTACATAAACTTATCAACATATATTTTGGCCAAACTATTTCACAGAAGCATTAATAAGCTATCAATAATAATTTTTCATGTTTTATACTTTGACTAATTCGAGCTCTAAAGTTTCTAAAAATTAGGAAATAATATAAGGTTTCTGCACAAGGGGTCAATCATAGCTAGAATTAGGAAAACAAGCATAACTCAAGCTCTAGTTACTATTTTACCAAGAAACTTTCACAGAGGTCAAGTTAAGACCTAAATCTACAACTTTCATTCTTTGAGTTTCTTCAAATTCATTCCCTAAGGACATGTAAAATAGGTCGAAAGAGGAAGATAAAATTGAAACCAAAATTTTGACCTATAGCTCAAATTTTCCAGATTTTTCTCAACACAGATTTTTAGGTCAGTTTTCCATGGCCCTTTTGACATAGAAAATGAGGTATTTAATCAATAAATTCTTCTAAACAAATGTTCCTATATGTCTTAAGTTTCTAACAACATCAAGTTCAAGCAGTTTGGTTCATTATTCTGCGAGTTATACCTAAAATACTACATACTAGTCTGACACCTCGATAGCACCCAGTACTCAACTTCAAGAAAAATTTAGAAACCCTTAAAGACAGAACTCAAATTCAATTCCTTTATAAAAATTGTAGCCATATGTCTCTATGTTAATATAAATTAAAAATAATCCCATTTGGATATTGACAGATTAAGATATGGCTAACATACTGATGCATGTTCAGTGAAAACACTACAATTAACATATTCCAGCACACATTAAACACCATTATCACAACTAATCCATCCTTAAACAATCACCGAAATCTTACTATCAAAGAAAACCGTAAAGAACAAGATGTTACTTACTTTTTTAGCTCAAAAAATCCTCAATATTTCGAGCTAACTATCCCTCCAAGTAACCAAGGATAAGGTATATTCCACAAACAAGATGAAGACAACTAGATTTTGGAGTGGCAAGGTGTAGGATTTTAGGCAAAACTCAAAGTGCAAGGGTTATTTGTGTGAGTCGGTGGTGAGGAAGATAGAGAGGGTAAATGTAACAAGAACAAAAGCCAAATAGTCTTTCAAGTGTGGGAAAATCGTGGGTGTAGGTGTATGGTGAGAATATGGACACTTGGCATGACACTTGTCATACTAAGATCCAAGCCGCACGTCTCATCCTTCAACTACCAATTGTCACTTAATGTTTGATCCATTTGTCATTCAACTATACTACCATTTGTCACTCATTTATTCTAGCCATTTGTCACCAATTAGTTAGCCATTTGTTACTCATTTCCAGTACCATGTGTCACTATTTCATAGGCCTAACCAACCTAAATTTCCATGTATCAATTTGTCTTGCCATTTAACATTTTTCCTAGACTAGATACATATAACACTTCATCAATCACCCAATTGTAACAATAAATTCCCAATTCACTAATTTTAATCCATCGCTAACAAAATTCTAGACTAAAACAACACACAATCATGCAATCACATGATAATTATTTAAAATCTTTCATACCCTATAATTAGTCAATTGAGTGCATATACTATCTTTGTAATGTGTAAAAAATACAATTCGTGTATGAATGCTAATGTTATGCATGTATATGCAATGCTTGATATAGGATTCTAACCCTAAGCGTGTTCCGAAAATCGGATGTTACAATTCTTCCCCTTTAAGAAATTTAGTCTTCACAATTCTTACCTGATTGGTCAAATAAGTAGGGGTATTGTCTCCTCATATTCTCTTCGATTTCCTATGTAGCCTCTTCTCTCGAATTATTCTTTCAAAGGACTTTCACCAATGAAATCACCCGATTTCTCAATTGTTTATTTTGGTAGCCAATTATCTTTACCGGTTCCTCAACATAACTCAGATTACTTGTAATTTTAATTTCTTGAGCTGCGTCAGATCAGATCGATATCTCCTGAGCATAGTCATTTGCAATACATTGTGAATCTGAGCCATTTCTTTTGGTAATTCTAGTATGTAAGCCAATGGTCCAACTCTCGCAGTAATGTCATATGGACCAATGTATCTAGGGCTTAACTTACCCTTTTTACCAAATCTCAGCACTCCTCGCTAACGTGACACTCTCAGAAATACTTTATCACCAACTTGGTCTTCCATATCCCTCCGATGTTGATCGACATAACTCTTTTGTCTATCTTGAGTTGCATTAATTTGGTTACGAATCAATTTCACTTTATCCATAGTATCCTGAATCAATTTTGGACCTTCAATGATCCTTAACCCTCTTCATCCCAATACAGTGGTGACCGACGTTTCCTGCCATATAAGGTTTCATATGGAGCCATACCAATACTACTGTGATAATGATTATTATATGCAAATTCGATAAATGCTATATATTGGTCCCATGCTCCTTAGAACTCCAAAACACAAGCCCTGAGCATAGCCTCAATAATCCTAATAGTCCTCTCACTCTGTCCGTCTGTCTGAGGATAATATGCTGTATTGAAATTTAACTTCTTACCCATGGCTAACTGTAAACTTCCTCAAAATCTGGAAGTGAATCTGGGATCCCGATCATACACAATAGATAATGGGACACCATGTAATCTTATAATCTCATTCACATATCTCTGGGCCATTTGATCTAGTGAATCATTCTCCCTCATAGGTAAGAAATGGGCCGATTTCGTCAATCTATCAACAATGACCCAAATAACATCATGTTGCCTTGGAGTCTTAGGCAATCCCATAATAAAATCCATAGTAATTCTCTCCCATTTCTATTTTGGAATTGGTAATGATTGTAGCTTCCCAACTAGAGCTTGATGCTCAGCCTTAATCTGCTGACAAGTCAAACATTTAATGATATACTCCGCCATTTGCTTCTTCATCCCTGGCCACCAGAAATGTTGTTTTAGCGTACTGTACATCTTGGTAGTACCAGGATGCGTAGCATAAGTTGCCATATATGCTTCTTATAGAATCTCTCTTCTCAAATCATTAACATTAGGTACACACAATCTCTGCTTCAACCACAGTGCCTTATCTCTCAACTCAAACTCAGAATTCGAATCCTGTTTCAACTTCTCAATAAGCTTCACTAATTCTGGATCTGTACTCTAAGCTTTTTTTATTCTCTCATACAATATTGGCATAAGCTTCAATGTAGCCACTAATGCTTCATTCTGGCCCAAATTCAATTCAGCATTCAATGCTCTCAATTGTACTAGGTTTGGTAACCTTGAGGCTTGTATTTGTGCTACATTGCTATTAGACTTTCTACTTAATGCATCTGTTACCATATTATCTTTACCAGGATGATATTTAATCGTACAATCATAATCTTTCAATAGTTCAATCCATCTCCTCTATCTCATAGTCAGTTCTTTCTGAGTCAACAAATTTTTCAAGCTCTTATGATCTGTTAATATCTAAAATGTCTCACCATACAAATAGTGTCTCCAAATCTTCAAAACAAATACCACTGCAGCCAATTCCAAATCATGAACCAGATCATTGAACTTATGAGACCTCAACTGTCTCGATGCATATGCAATCGCTCAGCCATACTGCATTAGAACGCATTCTAGCCCTTAGTGTAAAGCATCACTATATACTACATATACTCCAGATCCAGATGGAATAGCTAACACCGGTGTTGTAGTCAACCGATATTTTAACTCCTCAAATCTCCTTTGACATTTATCAGTCCATCTGAAAGGTACATCCTTCCTTAGAAGTTTTGTCAAAGGGGCTGAGATCAGTGAAAACCCCTCGATAAACCTTCTGTAATATCCTGCTAACCTAAGAAAACTCTGAATCTCAGATACATTCCTCGAGGCTTCCCACTTCATCACTGCCTCAACTTTCTTTGGGTCCACTTGTATGCCTTGTACACTATGTGACCCAAGAATACTACTTGATCCAGCCACACTTACTGAACTTGGTATACAATTGCTTCTCCCTCATTATTTGTAACACTAGCCTTAAATGCTCAAAATATTCCTCACTGCTCTTTGAGTACACCAAAATATCATCAATGAATACAATCACGAAATGATCTAAATAAGGTTGAAATACCTTGTTCATTAATGCCATAAAAGCCGCTAGTGCATTAGTCAATCCAAACGGTATCATCAAAAACTTGAAGTGCCCATATCTTGTTCTAAATGCACTCTTTGGTACATCAGCCTCAGCTATTTTCAACTGATAATATCCTGATCTCAAGTCTTACTTTGTGAACACCTGAGCTCCCTGTAACAGATCAAACAAATCATCAATCCTTGGCAATGGGTACTTATTCTTAACTGTTACCTGATTCAACTGCCGATAATTAACACACAACCTCAAAGTTTCATCCTTCTTCTTTACAAATAATAATGGAGCTCCCCAAGGTGACACACTTGGTCTAATAAAACCCTTATCTAACAATTCCTATAATTAGGCCTTGAGCTCCTTAAGTTCCATAAGTGCCATCCTATATGAAGGAATCGATATAGGAGCAGTACCTGGAATAAGATCAATGGTAAACTCCGTCTCCCTTTCTGGTGGTAAACCCGGTAGGTCAGCAGGAAACACATCCAGAAAATCCTTAACAATAGGAGTATCCTGAATGGTTAGTTCATTCTGGGTATCAACTACGTGGGCCAGATAAGCCTCACATCCACCTCGGATCAATCTTAAAGCATTCATAAATGAAATTAGTTGGGCTGGCACTACCTGACTAACTCCTCGAAACACCACTTTTGGCTGATTAAGGGATTCAAGAACTACCTCCTTAGTATAATAGTTCATCACCGCCCTATGAACAGTGAGCCAATCTATGCCTAAGATATGGTCTATCTCTCTCAACTATAATACAATCAAATCAACTTCTAACTCTGCCCGATCAATCTGAACTATGCACCTTTTACATATCTGACTAATCACTGTCGTGCTACCCACTGGAGTACTCACCTCTAACCCACATTTCATTATCTTTCTCTTATAATGCAATCTAGATGCTATATGCGGGGTTACGAATGAATGTGTAGACCCAGGGTCTAACAATGTAAATGCCTTAAATTGAAAGACATGTAACACACCTACAAGGACATCTAGGGAGTCCTGAGCCTTCTATCTAGTGATAAGAAAAATTTTAGGTTGGGACTACGGCTGATTACTCCGCACTTCAGTCTTAACACTAGGAACTACGGAACTAGTTCTGACTCTACCTCTGCCACTCTATCCCGTTCCACTGGCTTTACTTTGCTGGATAGTCGTCTTAGTCACTGAGCCCCTTTTTACTCCAGACTGGGCTCTAGAAATTTCAGGGCAGTCCCTAAGTTGATGCTCATGAGGGCTACAACGTAAATAAGCTCCCGTTAACCTCCAACATTCCCCACCATGTTTTTTCCACAATGCTCACAACTGGGCATCTGTGATGGTTGCCTACTATATATCTACCCTCCAGACAACTGACCTGTACTAGAATAGCCAAAGCCACCTCTCGACCTAAACCTTGATTGTCTTGATCTCTCTTGTGATCGTGGCTATCTGCTCTGGCGTTTATTAAATCTTCTACTGGATTCAACTTGAAATTCTCTAGATCTCTTCATTCTGGGCTCCTGTCTATACTCTGCTTGCCCATCCTTTAATAAATGCTCAATTCGAATCTCTGTAGCTCTCAGTTCAACAAAACTACTCAGATTGGTAATGGCTAACCTCGTTCTGATTTCCATATTTAGCCCATCCTTGAATCATCTACACTTGTCTTCCTCTATCAGGATCAAGATTATAGCATACCGCATCAACTCATTGAACCACACTTCATACTCAGCTACTATGGAGTTCCCTTGTTTCAGATCGAGGAACTCCTTCATTTTCTGATCCAGATAGATTTTTGGCATATAGTTCTCCTTAAAAACTTTCAGAAAGTCTTCCCACTTCATTCTACAAGGTCGGGCGGAACTGCCAAGAACAGTCTTCCACCATTGATATGCTGGACCTTACAGTAGTGAGATTGCATAATCAAATCTTTCATCGAACTCGCAATCCATCCCGTTCAGTTCTCTCCAACCAACCTTCTGCCTCTACGAGGTCTATACTTCTATAGAAGTCTACAACCCCTTGCTTTCGAAGCTTATCATACCTCCTCTCCCTTCTCTCATGAATTTTTAGAGGCATTTGTTCTGACTGAGGTACCGGAGACTCTCTATTGGCTCCTATGGACTCAAGGTCAGCTGACTCTACGACTTGATCTCCTACAGCGGATGACCTATATCAAAAAATACTCATAATCACTATACAAATTTCTCACCATATTATGTCTAAATTCTCTTATATGGCCCTAAAGATGCCAAACCCTGCTTTGATACCAAAAAGTGTAACACGCCACTACCATAGGTCATATGCTCGAAATTCTTGAGAATATCTGAGCACATACCCTACGGGAATGGCATGTTAGAGCAGTCACATTCACTTAATATGACATCATACACATCAGAAGTAATCATAAAAATAACTTATCTCATTTCATTAATAAAACATGTTTTACTCTGTTATTTCATTACAAACCATTCATATATTTACATTACAGAAACTATCTGTGATCACACTATTTTAAACAAAAGATTCTACATGAAATGAAAACTATACAAAGTACTCTATCTAAAATTCTCAGATGACAGCTGACCAGACCTTTGAGCCATATTTTGATCCAAAATGGATAGTACTAAACTTCAGTTAGCTTATCCGGTGTGGATATCGGGCTCATTAATTGTTGAGCCTAAGTCTCTGATGCATATAACTAAGCTTAAAGCTCTTTTCACGTTTACTACTCCAGTCACAACTTCTTTATGTGAATATGCATCATGTAATGGAGTATAATAGTTCACATAATATATCATCAATCACTTTCAGTCAACGAGCACATTCAATTTTCACATTTCATCGGATCTAAGTCTAGCATTCAACTAATAGTTGAGCATTCAATTTCCTTATTCACATTCAAATCACAAACACTCCCAATGTAGTCCCGAATATCGAACTCTTTGGACAATTAATTGTCCAAAATCAGTAATATCACAACTATATCAATATCAATTCAATATAGAGGAATTAAGTTTAATCAACACAATTTGAACAGATTACCAATCGAAATCTCACATCTAGGTTACCCACTATATACATAATTCCAATAGAAGCATAAATATTTGAGTTTACACAACTAGGTTAACTCACAGTACACTCCAACTAGTTATTGCCTTGACATGCCGGCAATGCTTGGATGGTGTCGGTTGATGTGTGCCTCTAAATCAAACAATATACACATTACTAATTGATCAATCAAATGAATGCTTAAAGTTACACATGTTTATGTATCATGTTTAATGCATGCTTACTTGATTATTCCAAGTATGAAATGTTATTCACAAATCATACTTATACATTCATCATGGTTTGAGCATCATTTAGTTTGCAATTAATTTTATGCCTTAATACACTTTATCACTTTCAATTCATCACTCACACATTTCTCACTCTTTTGCCTAGGATTATACACTCTCACAATTTCCTAGTTCTCATTCAATCATTTCCAATTCATCACTTACATACTTTGAATCACATTACATTCATGAGAACATCTTTATATCATTATCAACTCATAATTTACACTCACACAACTGGTAATTTATAGATGAAATTTTAACAAGCTACATCTATACATTCACCAAAATTTTCCAGCAACACATACTCATTCATTCACCCAATTCTCATTCATAAATACCCTATGATCTTCAATGCTCATTCATCCATAACTTATACACATTTCTCATTTTCTTCAGATCATGTTTGCATTAAAATAACTCATTTATTCCTTAAACAAACAAAATTTCTATATTTGAACTCATCCTCATCAAAACAGTTCTTTTTTTTTTAAGTTATGACTTCAAATAACTATATAAACTTATCAAGATATCTTCTGGCCAAACCATTGCACAAAAGCATTATTAAGACATCAATAATCATTTTTAATGTTTTATACTTTGACTAATTCGAGCTCTAAAGTCCCAAAAAAGTAGGAGATAACATAAGGTTCCTGTATAGGAGTCTATCACAGGCAGTATTAGCAAAACAAGTATAACTCAATCTCTAGTCACTATTTTATCAAGTAAATTTCATAGAGGTCGCACAAAGATCTATATCTACAACTTTCATTATTTGGGTTTCTTAAAATTCGTGCCCTAAAGATATGTAAAATAGGCTGAAAGAGGAAGATAAAATTGAAACCACAATTTCGACCTACAGCTCTAATCTTCCAAATGTTTTTTAAGATAGATTTTTGGGGCAGTATTGTATGACCGTTATGACCTAGAAAATGAGGTATTTAGGCAACACTTTCTTCTAATCAAATGTTTCAAAATGTCTGAAGTTTCTAATGACATCAAATTCATGCATTTTGGTTCAGTATTATGCAAGTTATAACTAAATGGTTACAAACTATTCTCATAACACAACAGTACATAGTTATCAACTTCAATCCAAATTTTAGCACTCTTAAGGACAGATTTCAAATTCTATGCCTCATGAAAAATGTAGCCATATGTTTTTAGTTTACTGTACATCAAAATTCATCCAATTTTGATATTCACAGATCAAGTTATAGCGAAAATACAAATGTATGTTCTGTAAAACAACACTCCTTACCAAATATTCCAGCACACTTCATCATCAACCTTACATGCAATTCATTACAATTCAAACATCATTATCATACCATTTAACATGTTATAAAGCTCAGATTGTTACTTACCTTTTAGGCTTCCAACTCAGTTCAAAATTCCATATTCACTTAGCCTCCAAGCATGCGAGATCCATCACAAACTTAAGATGGAAACAAGGTGTTTTTGGACAGCATGATGAAGGTAACTTTCAGCTAGTTTTCTTGGCTATTTTGTGTAAGGTAAAAGCTAGTTTTGGTGCAGCAATTTGGCTAGGGTTTAGGAAAATTTTTAGAGAGAAGAAGGAGCAATTTTGGTGAAGGAACCGAAGGAAAGAAGTAACAAAACTCTACTGCAGAAACTTGCTACATCACATGCTAGGTGTCACCATTACAACACAACACTTGTCCTAAGGCATGTCTTACATTTGTCCACTCAAGATGCTGCCATTACTCCACTCAAGATGCTACCATTAGTCACTAATTAAGTAGTTCACATGTCACTCCAAGTTTGATCCACTTATCACACAATAATTTATCCATTTGTCAATTAATTTCTAGTCCATTTGTCACACATTTAAGCTATCAAATGTCACACTTCCATTTATCTCTTATTTCTATATTTTATTTAGTCTAAAATACTCCAAAATTTTGATAAATTTCCAAAATATCTGAAATGTCACCAAAATGTGAAATTAATTCGAATACACACCAATTCAATCTTCAAGACAATTAATCCATAATTCACACTTTAATCACATCAAAATCACTTATATATGAAAATGTCAATGAATGAATGTATAATTATTTTCATGAGTGACAACATTATTCACGTGTATGTGCCTGCGATATAATGTATGAAATGTACTTCTAAATTCTCAATAAATTCTCATATATAGTATCCTAGGGTTCTAACCCTAATCATGGGATAATGGGATATTACACATGTCCTCCAGTCCTTTTTGAAATATCACCTTTCTTACCTTTACTAACTTCTCCTATTTTATTATTTGGGCCTTTTAACTCTTTTCGTATAGGTTGGAGGATTGATCTTATGTCCATGTTCTTCCTTTAAGTACTAGCCATAACTATTCACCTAGTACTAGATCTATGTTTTTCCAATAACACTTTTAGTATGCCTTTTTTGTATAATACGCATATATAAACTTTTAGATCTCCACTCTTTAAAATGATTGCAAAAATTACATAGCCATAAAAGATATGTTATATGTTACCTTGTATTTATCACTTATGAACTCCCATGAGTGATTACTGCTAATGTCACTTAGTAAACAACTCAAAAACTATTTTCAACTATGTATGTTCTTAATTCTAACAACAATCTAATCTAAAGGAAGAATTTGTCATTATTATCCCTTATGAAAATTGTAAGCAATTACCTACCATAACTTGTTTTGAAATGACAACCATCAATGTATATAATTGGTCTACAGGCATTGAAAAAACCTGATTTCACTTGTTTAAGAAAACTAGCATGAATAAAATACACCTTTAGGATATTTGATATATAGTAAGTTGACCATGTTGCTTTCTATTACAACCAAGAAATAGCCTCTTAACTTCTCATATTGTACCCCTTCATCTCTAAGCAGCAAATGTACAATATGCCTCTTAGCATTATAATCTTTGATTGTTGGTAATCCAGTATAAAAAAACCCCTTTTGTCTTTGAAATATGTTAGTTAGGACTTTCCTTAAAGTGCATCACATACCTGTTAGTAATTTATTAGTAATCAATCTTCTTACTAACAAATGTTCCACTACAAGAATGGGTGTCCTGGATATCTTGATCTCAAATATACCACCATCATTGACTCATTCTTAAAGTTTAAAGTAGTTAAGTTGAACATACTTGACTAATAAAGGAAATTACACATGATCCTTTGAGCATTTCAGGGCTCATTAAACGTCATAGGAGCTAAAACAATGTATCTACACTGGAGATTTATATTCTCATTTCTTTACTTTGCTATATTTTAATTGAATTTTATGTGTAAATTTTGGAATGAAAATATGTGTTTCTTGTTGAGAATCATAATGTTATAAATGTCTGGTGTCATATATGGCTATGTTTTTTAGTTTTTTTCTTGGGGTAGATATCATAAAAAAAACTCTGGCGAAATTTTGATAAATTCTAATTCACTTATAACGTTTTATTCTTATGCAGAAAAAGTATATCGGCATAAGGCTTACACCCTGTCAGCTCTTTTTGTACACTCACACTAAGAAGCATGACGATGTGACATTCATCTATAGTCATTGTAGAGAACTCAATGTATGTGAAATTTATGATTTAATATTAATGCTTAATAATTATCACATACTAATATAAACATTGCCTTCTGTTAGGACCAAATACAACAAAGCATTCAACGACAGTCTCAACAGTTTGAAGATGTTGATGAGACTCAAACCTATCTTTATGTAGTGGGTGGTAGGGACCGTCAGGGAAGGATATTCAGCTTAGGTTCATTTGCGAATACATGTTATTCGCAATCCTCTACGTCCAGTACAACAGCATCTAGTAAGCGGTCCATAACTAATGAAGTTCAAGAACTTCAGAGCACAGTGCAAACACTGGCAACTCAGTTGCAACAGTCGATGCAGTATATAGCTCAGCTCTGTAATGAGGTGGATGAGTTGAAGGGTAGGGGTAGCACCTCATCGCACTAATCAGAGCATCCGCCATCTCCAAATTAATAGTGTACTTTTGGTCATTTTATTTGAATTATGAAAACTTATTATGTACAATTTAATGTTTTTATTATCAATTAAGATATTTTCAACTTTATATCATCAATCAAATTTATGTTTAAAAAATTAATTGTATATTATTACATTAGTAGTTGTTTAAATTATGCATCAATTATAACATCATGAAATAAAATTTATTGATGGTATTGACCGTACATTATTTAAAAAAAGTTTTCTGATTAATTTACCGACAGAAATCTGAGATCTGTCGATAAAATTAAAACAATTACTGATGGAAGGACAACAACTTCCGTGCGTAAAGTTGAGACAATTTTCGACAGTAAAAGAACACCTGTCGGTAATGTTTGAACAAACTTACTGACAGAAAAGCATATACCGTCGGTAATCACAGACAGAATAACCAGCCACATGCCATTGGTAACCACAGATGGAGTAAGCAATGGTGTGTCGTCGGTAATCACAGATGAAATAACCAACGGTAGACCGTTGGTAATCATAGACAGAATAACCATCGGTAATTTTTTAACAACTTACTAACAGAAAAATTTAAACCATTGGTAAATTTACCAACGGTTTACATTTTTCATCGGTAAATTTGCCAACGGAACATTATTTTCTGTCGGTATTTATTAGCTACGATCATTTCTACGACGCCTTTGTCCGTCGGTAATGTCCGTCGCTAATATTACATACTGACGGAAAGTTAATGTTTTCCGTCAGTAATGTCCGTCGCAAAACGACGTTTTTCTTGTAATGAAATAAATAACAAATGGCTAAGGCTACGTAAATCGATTTAGGAATTCTATTTTTAACAAAAACATTATTTCACTAATCTTCATTTTTTGTGTTAATTTTGGTTGGCGAGTATTAGTCGTTAAGGTTTTTAACGTTGGGCTAGCATTGAAAAAGTTGAAAGTTTGAGCATTTTATTGTCACTTTTTAAAGTGAGGGCTAGAATTGAAAAAAAATTGAAAGTTTGAGCATTTTATTTCTATTTTTTGAAGTTCGGGATATAATTGCAAAATTGAGCAAACTTTAGAATTTTTTGTAATTAACCGATTAATCATATAGTTAAAAAAATCAATTAATCATCAACTATATTTATTGTTATTATTAACAAATGTAGAACTACATTAATATTTATCAAGCATACTTTTTATTTTCTTAAAAATGAAAAATATAAAACAAAAATAATATTTATAATAAAAATAGTTGTAGAATCAAAACTGATTAATTATTTGTTAAGATTACCAATTAAGGTTCGATTTTGAGTGAGAGGAATGAGTAGAAAGTTATGCAATAAGTTACTTTAGAACCTCTTTTTCAACAGAGGCAACGAGTTTAGAGTAGAAGGAACATGATGCCTCCTATGTTTACGTATATCCATGCCTCACCCTCTCTGTCACACTCACACACATTGCAACTATACATTAATGCCACTCAAAAAGAGACCTGATGGGGTTTATGCTCAATTTGTTAAAATCTCTTGAAATTCTAACTTGATGACCAATATTTCCACTTTCTTAGACCACTTATTGGAACTTGCCAAATTTTCACAGATTCTCAATTGTATCTCCCCGTCTTTTATACGCAAATACTAGCCTAAGAATAATGTATGTTTGTGCATCACCACTGTGGAAAACATGTTGCACAAAATTGCTCAACAAAGCTCATAAAACTCTAACAAAGTGTAGAATTGCCTATGTAACATCAACCTAGTTACATATAATGCTACATATTTGTTCTTGTTACGAATAATATTTTGGAATGTTTTCTATAGAAATAAAAAAAAAGAAATGTAAAATGTTCTCTATATTTCAAAGTGTTTATAATTATATGAACATTCATCTATTTATAAACTTTAGGTGACTCTGACTAAATAAACAAATCAACTAAATAGTACACTTTATTAATGTACATGATTCTAGGAGAAAATAAAGGCTAAATGGATGTTAATAGTTGATTGTCGAATATTACATTAATATCTCCCCTCAAACTCAAAGTAGTGAAGATGATAACTTCAGTTTGGAGAGAAGATCTTGAAAACATCGATGTGGATGATATTTGGTAAAAAGATTAGCAATTTGTGCTTGAGATGAGATTGGGACAAGTTTTATAGTTTCATAAAGCACATGATGATGTATAAGATGACAGTTGATCTTGATATGTTTAATTCGTTCATAAAAGACATCATTGTGAGAAATCTGTTGGCACTATGGTTATTATAAAAGACATCATTATAAGAAAAATGCTAAAGTGAAGCCCATGAAACAAAGTGCCTCGAATGTACTGAAGCATACGAAGAATAGTAGAAAAGTGAGTGGTACATGGTGTAGACATGAACTAACTGACAATAAGAACCACATAAGCAATATATGGATGAGTGACAGTAAGGTATATGAGACTACGAACTAGCTATCGATGATGTGTACCATCACTCAAAGGAGTTCCATTAGTGGCATAGATATGATTATTAGAGTCTAGTGGAGTGCTAGCAATCTTACTGTCAATAAGGCCAGTACAAGAGATAAGAGCAGTAGCATACTTTGCTTGAGATAAGTAGTAGCCTGAATCATCAAAAGATACTTCAAAGCCTAGAAATAGCTTAGGGGGCCTAAATATTTCATTTTAAATTTTTAATGAAGACAAGATTTGAGAGTAATGATCACTTAAGTGTTATTATCAGTTATTATCATGCCATCAACATATAGAAGGATAAGGATGCATACTTGATCTATTTTTTGAATAAACAAAGCATGATCATAAGAGTTGGACATAGAGCTAAGACGTTTTATGGTGGAGTTGAATTTAGCAAACCATGCTCAAGAAGCTTGCTTAACGCCATACAAGGCTTTGCAAAGGCAACAAACTTTATTAGGTGGATACGTATACCTAGGTGGAGATTGCATTTATACTTCTTCATAAAGATTGCCATTAAAAAAGGCATTCTTGACATCCATCTTGAATAGTTCTTAATGCTTGCTTGTTGCTACGGTAATAAGAATATAGACTAAAATTAGACAAACGATTGGAGGAAAGGTCTCTTTATAGTCAATTCCATATTCTTTAGCAAAACCCTCTATAACCAACTGTGCTTTGTATCTTTCTATTGATCCATTAACTTAAATCTTGATTTTATAGACCCATTTATAGAAAGTAACAAACATTTTTAGAGATAAGTTAAATAAGTCCCAAGTGTCGGTGTTGGAGAGAGTCTGTAATTCTTATGCCATTGTTTGATGTCATAACGGGTTAGAGTTCTCCTCGCGATAGGTGCAAGGTTCATATAAAGAGACAATAGTGGAATAAATATAGAAGTCTTTAAGATGAATTGCTGGTTAACTTACTTGAGAGGATTGACGGAGGGGTTAAAGACTCAGTAGATTCTAATGAATGAGTATAAGAGGAAGAGCTATTTGATGAAAGTGGAGGATTTATAGCCAAAGAAGATGCAATAGAATCAGATATCGATTTTGTTAAGTTTTTAGAGTTATAAGACGGACCTACAAAAGAACTATCAGGAAACAAACGTATGGAAAGGTTACAAAAATTTATGAGGGTTCACTTATTCGAATTTTTGATATTTGGGAAAATATATTATATTGTAAAAAAGTGACATATTGAGAGATTCAAAGTCTTTGATATAGTGGATCCCAGCATCCACATCCTTTGTGCTCTATCTCATACCCTAGAAAACAATATAAACGTGTTATAGGTTCAAGTTTGGTGTACTCATGAGGTTGTAATAAATTAAAGCACACCTCAAAAACTTTAAGAGAGTAATTGCTAGGAGCATGATTGAATAAGTAATCATAAGGAGAGATATTACTAATGACAGTAGAGGGAATGTGATTGATAATATAGCTAGTAGTAAAGACTGCTTCTCTCCAAAAGGTTTTAGGAAAAAAAGATGATATAAGAAGGGCTTAAACAATTTTAAGAATATGTCTATGTTTGCATTCAGTACGACTATTTTTTCAAGATGAGTTTTAAAAGTATCTCCAAATGATGGTCCCTTATTAATTAAAAAAATTGATGAATTTAATATCTTTGTATTTCATTGCATTATCAGTCTGAAGTACTTCAATGTTGCAAGAGAACTGAGTGTGAATCATATTAACAAAATAAGAGTAAATGGAGAATAATTAGAATCTTTATCAAATTAGATAAATCTATATACAGTGAGAAAAATCATCGATAAAGAGATATAATCATTAAGAGAAAAAGTTAAAGCATTACTTTTAGATAGTTGATAAGGGACACAATTAAAATGTTTAGTCTTAACATAACCTAAGGTGATACTAGAGATTAAAGACCCTAATATAGGGGTTAAAAAATGACCCATGTAAGAGTGCCATATATGATAAGTAAAAGCAGCAATAATAAGCTTTGAAGGAAGATTTAGTGAAGTAAGCTTAAACAAATGTCCAACCTTACGCTTTTCCTAAGGATCTTGCCCATCTGGGATCCTGCACAATGCAACCACGACTCGAAAAGGATAAGTTAACACCAAGTTCACAAAATTTTTCAATAGAAATAAGATTTAATGAGAATTTAGGAATAAGAAATGTTTCAGGTAAATGTGAACAGTATCTATATGTTGCTCATGCATAGTAGAATTATCGATAGTATGAATGACGCGTGAAATAGATGTTATTATTAAAGATTTAATAATGTAAGAATCAGAGGCCATATGATTACAACAAGTAGAATCGAGATACTAAGAATTTGAGGTACCTAGTATGATAGATAGGGTAGAGGAAGAGATTATACCAAAATCTAGTTAAAGTTGTTGAAGAAGGGTGTGGAGGTCCTTTAAAGAGAATTTGGGAGAGGTGCTTTCTGTTGGCTTCTTAATGGCAGGAGCAACAGTGGAAGCATATTAGAGAGACTTGAAAGAATTACCTTATCTAGAGTTTTGTTTGAGTCGCTTTCTACTTTTAAAGATGTGATGCCTGTGCTTTTTGCAGTACCTACAAGAATCTTTATAGAACTTCTTACCTAAGTTATGAGAAGTTTGAGACAAGGTATGAGTTGTGAGGACAACATCAATAGATGGGTCAAATTTTTCCATACGGAGCATATTGAGGTGACTTTCCTCTGAGGTTAGCTCCTTAATGATAGTGTCGAGATTGTGTAAAGTGCCTCTATAAAGAAGAGAGCTACAAATGGGTTTAAAATCATTCTTGAAATTCATCAGTCAATGCCATATATGTTGATGATCTCGAAGATTTATGTAGATCGCAGCAGCATCAGGACTAGGTCAGACATAATTGCCAATTGTTAGTTGATCCCAAAGTTCTTGCAATTCAGATACATAATTGTTTATTGTCTGTCCAGGTTATTGTTGTATACGATGAAGTCTCCTATATACCTAAAATTGGTGAACATCATTCGATACAGAATAACAATTTTTCAAAAAATTCTATTCCTGCTACGTTATGTCAAAACATCGAAGGCCAAGTTTAATGGCTTTGGCATATGTATTTTGAAACCATGTTAAGATTTGATGGTTCATTCCATCCCATGCCACCAATCATTTGGTGAATACGTCAATACCTTCATCTTTCTTTTGAGTGGATTTAGGTATTTTCTGGTAACAATATGCCAAAGGAGTCTACCATTAAAAAAGCTACACTTTTTCTCAACCTAAAGATCATGATTGGAGTCATCAAAGATGATATTAATAGGGTTGGGAATGTATTAGGGAAGTTTAAAGGCATCTATAGTGAAAGAAGACAATAAAATAAGAGGAAACATGCTGTAGAGATGGAATTTGTTTAGTCTAAACTCAGTTTGGATTCAAAACGTCGAAAACCTTAACAATTATTTTAGATTATAAAGAACCCAAATTAATCTATACTGAATCTGATAGTCAAAATATCGATTAACTTCTATTTAAACCAAATCTAGCCGACGGGTCTAAACTGAGCTAAGGAGGAGAGGACATATGGACACATCAAGAAACAACAAATGTATAGCTAATGTGTAAGTATTTTTGTTGAGATGGCAATGAGTTGGTGCGGACGTGGCTACTGATATACATGACATATGACGTGCTTTTCCACATTTTGTGACTAAACAACATCATTTTGCTTGGAATCTAAACGACATCGTTTAGATCTTCTTCTTCCTCTAATTAACTACTAATATTACTAAAGAAGAGTAACAATTGGGTATATGAAAATTTATTTTAGGAACAGAATTAGAAACCAAAATATGAAAGCAATATGTCGTGAGAAAGAATGAAGAAGGCTTTAGAATTTTTACTCTTTTTGTTACAAAGAAGACTCTAATATTATGTAGAAATAGATAACAAAGAAGAAATGTAAAAATGCTCTTTGTATTTATATGTTTTTGTAATGTTATATACATCCATCTATTTATATTCTCTATGTGACTTTAACTAAATAAACAAATCAACTAAATATTAAACAGTACTAATGTATATGATTCTAGCAGAAAATGAAGGTTAAATAGATGTTGATAGTTGACTGCCGAAGATTACATTAATATTTTCAATGACTTGTTATAAGATGTATTCAAGTATGTAATTAACAAAATTAATGCTTTTTGTCAAATTATTTGAGCCTGGGTGATTAAGTAATCTTGAAAATTAAGAGTAATTGATTATTGTTAATAGATATTAAATTTTATATCTTGTTTATAAAAGTAAAAAAAATGTGAATTTATTTTTATATATAATTAAGTTATAAAATTTAATAAAATTGTATTTTAAGAAATATCAAATCTTTTATGTAATTATGAGACTCTTTGGCTACATACGTAAATGATTTCACAAGTCCTGCAGATAATTTTGTATGTATTTTCGTTGGTTATATAGTTAGTTGGGTGTGTTTAAAGAAAGAGGGAGAGTGAGAAATAGGGAGTTGTTACATGTCACACATTATAGAATCATGCCTATTAGGAATCACATAAGCAATGATTTTAAAAACAAACTAGACCGACCAATTCGATCAGATTAAGGTTAAATCGGCCTGATTTTTTGTTCGATTTTTGTTTTAAACTATTACGAATGAAAACTGACCGATTTAAAACTGGCCGATTTAATAATAAATCGGTCAGTTTTTTATATCGTAATAAACGGGTCGGTTCTTCTTCTTCGCGATGAGTCTATAAGCGGTCTTCCTCCTCATTAAGATTCATCTAATTTGTTTTATGAAGTGAGTGGAGAACCAGTGATCCATCTACTAGTCCAGTAAGTAAAGAAAAAGTTGAAATCTTTGTAATCACATATGGAGACCAAAGATATAACAAGGAACCTTTACAAAATACAAAAAGAAATTGTAAAATCTAGAGAGTATAGAACAAACGAAATATCAAAGGGAGAAGAGAAATTCAGCAAGAGACTTGATTTTGTTAAAACACCAAAGGATGCAGTAGACTGAAAAAAAAACCAAAGATTTTAGAGGAGAGGAGAGTCATCCGTCCTTATATTTTCTTGAATAATTTAAATAGAACTTGAAGAACATTGAGAGTCATAGCTTGAGAGTTGAGACTCGTAAAGGTTCATTAATGGGTTGGGACATTCTTTTAACTTTTGTGTAATGGTTCATGTTTTGGAGTGTGCACGATTTACGTTGATAGTGACACTACAAAAGTTTAATACATAAAATGTCGCGGATTGTTAATACTTTTCTTGACGTTTTTAAAACGTCACGAAAAGTTTACAAATTAAATCCTCAAACATAATGCAATTGACAACTATCAGTTCTCAACTAAGATTTGCCATGTAACGACTAACTACTCCTACTACATGTGCAATGTCTGGTCTTATGCAAATCATAGCGAACATTAAACTTCCCACAGCTGATGCATACAATACTCGAGATATCTCCTTCCTCTCTGCTTCACTGCTAGGGTTTTACTTGAGGATTAATTAAAATTAATAGGAAGAAGGGTAGAGATTGACATACAATCTTGCATATTGAAGCGTCGCAAGATTTTCTTCAAGTAATTCTTCTGAGAAAGCCAAATCTTCTTGTTATTTTTGTCTTGGTAAATTTGTATCCTTAAAATCTTGTTATTTACTGGTCCTAAATCCTTCATTTCAAACTCCCTAGCTAACTGAGCCTTCAAATCTTGAATACGATCTTTGTTGGGGCTTGTAACCAATATGTGGTCAACATATAACAATAATATAATGAAATCATTATTTTCAAACCTCTCAAAATATGCACAATAATGGTCTGCATAAATCTGTTGAATCCACGGCTCATTATGAAGGAATAAAATCTTTTGTACCAATATCTTGGCGCCTATTTTAAACCATACAAAAATTTGTTTAACTTGCAAACCAAGTTCTCTTTCCCTGGTTCTTCAAAACCTTCTGGTTGATGCATGTAAATTTCTTCTTCAAGATCTCTATAAAGAAATGCAGACTTTACATCTAACTGCTCTAAATATAGATCAAATGGATCACATATAGCTAGGACAATCTGAATTGTATTGAGACAAACTACAAGTGAAAAAATTTCAATAAAGTCAATACTTTCTTTCTAAGCATATTCCTTTACCACCAACCTTGCACGATACCGCTCCACCTGATCATCACTGTTACGTTCAATCTTGTACACCCATTTTTTGCCAATAGGCTTTCTCCCTTGTGGTAGTGGCACAAGCTTCCATGTCTTATTCTTACAAAGAGTTTCTATTTCTTCCTGCATTGCTGCCATCCAAAGTGATGCATCTGAGCTATTTGTTGCTTCTTGGGATGTTGATGGTTCACCATCTTTCGTTAGGAGACAACATGCAACATTGCCCTCTATAATATAATCAGACTGCGACCGTTGAACTTCTATATTTTCGTATTCAACTAGTTCGTGCTCCTCATGATCTGATATAGCTTCAGTAGAATCTTTTTGTTCAGTCTTCCTTTCTTCCTGAATCGTTACAACTTCAGAATTTTCTTCAAATGTACTATTTTGATCTTTCTCTTGCAGTTTATCTTCTGCAAATATGACATCTCTGTTAATGACGAGCTTGTAGGAAGTGGGATCCTATAGTCGATACCCCTTGAATCCATTAGCATACCCTATAAATCTACATTTTCTAGATTTTGGATATAGTTTTGTGATATCTTAGGTATTTATATCACGAACACAGGACTTCCAAATGTGTGTAACTGAAAATGGTCTGTTGGTTTACCGGTCTACATCTCTATCGATGTCTTCCAATCAATTGATCTTGTTGGTGATCGATTAATCACATAACAGGCGGCTTTCACTACTTGTGCCTATAAAGACTTTGTCATACTTGCAGTTCTCAACATGAATCTAGTTCTTTCAATCAAAGTTCTATTCATTCGCTTTGCCACTCCATTTTGTTGTGAGTGTGAGGCACCGTGAATTGACATTTGATGCCTTTTCGATTACAAAAATCAATGAACTCATCACCAACATATTCTCTATCATTATCAATCCTGAGGCACTTGGTTTTCTTCCCCGTCTCTATTCAATTTGTGCTTTAAATATTGTGAAGGTTGGAAATATATCTCCCTTTCTCTTGATAGGATATACCTAACATCTTCTGGAGTAATCATCAATAAAGGTCACAAAGTACCTTGCTCTACCCAGAGACATAAGTGGTGCTTGTCATACATCAGAGTGAATCAATTCTATAATATCTTTACTTTTAAAATTCGATGCATTAAATTTCAGTCTATGCTGCTTACTTATAATGCAGTGCTCACAGAAGGGTAATGATACCTTCGTGAGAATAGGGAGTAGTTTATGCTCAGCAAGAATCTTCAATCCTTGTTCTGACATGTGGCCAAGTTTACGGTACCATAATTTTGTTTCATTTTCTACAGACTAACCGATGTAACTGATGCATTTGCTTCCATATATGTTTCTCTCATAAGCTTGTATAAGTTTGCAACTATCCTTTTCGCCGTCATAACTACAAAAACTCCTTTGATCAACTTCATGTCTCCATTTTGAATGGAAGTCTGACACCCAATTTCATCCAATTGTCCTAAAGACAATAAATTTTTCTTTAAGCCCTTCATATGTCATACATTTTGAATATTGTGAACTGTACCATCATACGTCTTCATCGTGAAGGTGCCAATCCCAGCAATCTCCAAGACATGATCATTTCCCATGTACACAGATCTTGCAGAGAAAGATTTATAAGTATGAAACCAATCTCTATAAGGAGTCATATGCCACGTTGCTCCTGAATCCATTATCCAAGCATCAGTGAGCTCTACTTTGTCCTTGAACACTATTGGTACTTCACTGTATAAGATTTCTCTATTGGCAACACGTCCTTGAGAAGTTGATGCTATAGAGGCCTTGTCTCCACCTTTCCTAAATCGACATTCACTTTTAAAGTGTCCTCTCTTGCCACAGTTATAAAACTTGAGATTTTTCTTACTTTTAGATTTCGACCTTCCTTGTTTGTGGCTCTTAGTGGAATCACACTTCATTGATCGTCCTCTTGTCTTCGATAAGGCTTCCTCTTGATGCAAACTTGTCAGCCTTTCTTCCTTATTGATGCGTTTGCTTTCTTCTTCAAGAACTGAAGCAACAACATCATCAAATACCAAAGTATCCGTGAGGATATTACTGGTTAAATTAATGATGAGTTGGTCTGGAAGACTTTGAAGTAAAATCTTTGCACGTTCAGTTGAATTTACATTATGTCCCAACTTTGAAAGTTGAGAGCATAGAGAGGTTAGAGTATTGATATGGTCTGTTACTGAAGTAGATTCAAACATTCGGAGTGTGTAAGATCTCCTCTTCAAAAAAATTTTGTTGTGAAGAGACTTAGTTTCATATAACTTTGTGAGATGATCTCATATCTCCTTGGCTGTTTTCTTTTCCTCTACACCTTGCAAGATATCATCCGATAGACCAAGATGCAAATCTGACATGGCCAAGGCATTTATTTGTTTCCATTTGATGTAATATGTGAAGTCAGCCGGCTTAACACGGATGGCCTCTAAACAGTTATCTTTTACTAATAATGTCTTCATCTTCAATTTCCATAACGAGATCTTTGTCCCGTCAAACTTTGTAATATCGAATTTAGTTAACATTGCTTCTATCACAAGAATTAACTCCCACTCTCTCACGTTAAAAAGGGAACTTGCCCGAGTTACCTCCACTTAGTATGTGATAAGACTATAGTACACCAGGAAATTTCCCATAAAAGGTTGGAAGGATCATAAATGGTCCAACTTAAAACTCAGTCTCTTTAACAAGAACCCGATAATAGAACCACCTTTAACCCTTAAGAATACCAAAGAAAAACTCGTTTTCTGATGTGGAAGATCAGACTATGCTGCAACCACAGAGCATACTTAAGCAACCCTTGGGCTTTGATACCACTGATAAGAGATGGACTCCATCCGAATAGAACAAACACATTAATAAAAGAAATTGAAGTAAAAAGAACGCACAAGATTTAATGTGGAAAACCCTTTAACGAATATAAGAAAAACCATAAGTAAGAATATAAAACTTTTCACTATAGAAAACAATATTACAAAAGAAAAATCTCACAATCCACACCAAAAATTAATACACAAGGTTATAGGAAAGAGATTTTGGGATATTCAAAACTTTAAGCATGTCTCTTTATATAGCTTTAAATGAAGCTTATAGTCTCACCTAATACGAAAAATAATCAAATGTCACTAATATAATAACTCAATTAAACTATTAACATCAATTAAATTATTTAAATTTGATTTAAATTAATAAATTGTTATAAGAGATGAGTTGATTCGTCGTATATTTCATTATTATTTTAAAAGAAAATGTTTTATAAAAAAATGAAAATTTTAAAGAAAATTTTAAATTTTAAAAAAATTTCTTAAACTACAAAGCATATTTGTGCTTCTTTTTTTTTTTTTTACCCTTGTTCAAAATAACAAGATTCACCCTCAATATAACATATTTACAAGGTTTACCGGTTACTTTTATTTTTCTTCTTACAATATATTAATATACCTTTCATTAATACCTAGATTGACTAATGAGTATTATGCT
>JAOTAY010000190.1:21679643-21701469 GCA_025629805.1 Erythroxylum baracoense
CCTTCTTTCATCATCAAAAACTGAAATTGGTATGTCACATTTAGGTTAATAGTCTTTTCATATAGCCATCTTAAAGATAAATGAGAAGAGTCTCATTTATTAGCTTTTTTATGCTTGATTAAAAAAGAATTGAAGCATTTGATGCAAACTTCGTCTTTCCTTTGAGATTAACCGAAATTGAGAGGGTGTAAGAAAATCTTGCATTATTTTCACTCTCTCTCTCCTATCTTGCATGGTGACCTAAAAATTGTATGAGAGTGTCTCATTTTTTTGGCTACTTTCTTCTAAGAAAAATCTCATTCAAAGTTTTCTTCTCCTTTCTCGCCAAAGGATCTTGTTAACCAAGTTGTCCAAGAAGAACAAGTGGTAGATCAGATTAGTGGAGGATACAATATCAAGATGAGGATACAATAAGGTAGAGAGGAAACATTTCCAAGGATAGGATAGCACATCGAGGAGTTAAAGTTAAGGCGAAGGAGTCGATAATATTTTTCATCTTGTGATTATGCAATTTTTTTCCTTATACCATATCATGTGGGGCTATGCATGTTGATATGGATATATTGCTTCCGCTAAAATTTTGATTTCTTAAAATTTTGAAATCTACCGTTTCATCCAAATCGATGCATATTTTATTTTCTAAATGAACCAGTTGATTATGTTCGAGATTAAATTAATTTGATGAAGATTGAAGCCATTATCTCATTATTGCATTGTGTGTTTTATGTTTCGTATGTTGTTTTTTTGTTTGCTTGAGGACAAGCAAACATTTAAGTGTGGGGATGTTGATAATATTGTTTTGTGTGATGTTTTAGTGTTTAATTTGTTATGCATTTTCTGTTAAATTAAGTGTTGAGTGCAAGGGAGAGATTAGAGAGCCAAGAGCACCAAAAATAGAGAGACTCTATCGAAAATCTAGTTAGAGATCAATCAATAGAGGAAGGAGATGAAGGAAGAGAGGCACGAAGACATGCTTGATGCAACGTATTTCCCAAAACAGGTGATTTCCTATAGTCGTCACGAAGTCCATTCCGAAAGTATATTCTAGTCGTTATTGCGATTTCATTGATGTATGGAGTCTTAAGATTGATTGGAGATATTTGTCGTTGAATGTTGATGCTTTTTTCTAAACTTACCTTTGGGTTTATTTATTCTTGAGATTAATAAGATTGATTTGATTGTGTTTTATTTCGATTTATTATGATTTAATTCGATTCTTCATAAATGGGCAATAAACTAAGAGGGTGAGCCAGTGAAAATCATTGATTTAGGTTTACGAGAGTTAGGTAAATTGATAAGCAAAGAACTGAATCAAACTGGTAGAGTCGTATAATGAGATATCGAACATAGATTCCCGATAGGTTAATAAACAGCGTTAAAACTAATTTAGGTTTTGGACAAATTTCGGATCGAGAGATCACAATTTCCACAATTTCAATTAAGGAATATTAATTAGGGCTAAGAATTATAACTCGAGAGAGAGTAATTAACCCTAGGACTGTCTAGGCCCATTAAATCAGAGATTTCATAATTGGATAGATTTTCTTTAATTTTGAATAAATTCCCCCTTTCTCTTAATTGGTCACTTCTAGGTTGAAATTCAGATTATTTGTGTGAGTTTGTTTCTATTTGTTCTTTTGGTGATTTAAATTCTTATATTTGACTCTTGATTAATTTTAATTCTTGTAACAGTTGTTTAATTAGGTATTATGAACTTAGCTGTCGTTAGATTTTAGGGCTAGTTCCTTCCTCGTTGGATCGACATCTTAGGTACTACGTGAACGACCCATGCGCTTGAGGTAATTACTAAGGATGAAAATTAGTAAAACTTAGAGCGTGTAACCCTAAGCAAGCACTTGCTTACTACTATTGCATTTTGTTATGGTGTTAACTACAATGGACTAATTGTGCATTTTCTTAAGTTTCTTAACACTAGTCGTTTGACGTATTTTATGTTGAGTTTGAGTTTTGCATGTTGTACATTAGTTTTGTCTAGGTTTTCATGGCATAAATTGAGTGAATGTGTCAATGGCTAGGACTTAATGGAATAAGTTTAGCCTTAAACATAGTCTTTTAAGTTGTAAAGATTTATTAGCTTATGAAATTCATGTTCTAAGTATCTTTGGTTAAATACGCATGTTGATTAGGATATGAAGTTAGTTCATTCACCTTAGGAAATTTGCTACATACGTTTACAATTTCAGATTAATTGAATAAGTAGCATCGTTAGTATCATTTCATGAGGATGATTAGCTAAAGAAATGGGATAGGTGATAAAACAAGGCAAAAATAATTAAAAATAATTAAAAAAATTATGTATCATTAACAAATAACTATTCTAATGGCCTTCGGGTTATGAATAGAGCTAGTATCAAGTTGAGAATGTGATCTAGTTGAGTAACCGAGGGAAACTCATCACAAATGTTTGCCTTCATGTCAAAAACCTAAGATGACATTCCAACCAAGCTAATTTATAAAACATGACCTAGTTGAGTAACCAGAGGACATTCATCACAAATGTTTTCCTTTGCATCAAACGACCAGGTCAATTCAAAGAAAATTAACAAAAATAGTGTTTTGATAAATAAATCCACCGATCTTTATAAATAGCATGATTTTTCATGAAGAGTTATTTAGGAATAGTTACAATTTTGATATACAAACTAATTATCAATGTGAGTGTGCAAGTACTGAGGGTAAGTGAATATGACATTAAGGTTTTGATTAGTATGCATATTTAGTCCGAAGTGGTTATCTATAGATTTCATAAGTTAATAAGTTAGAACAACTTGAATGATTATGTTTGCATTAAATAAGTTTCATGAAGTTCAATGCCATTGTATCATTACTGCATATGCATGTATATAAGTGTTATTATTTAGTGCTTGAGTTTGTATTTGTTTTGCTTTTTCTTCAAGGCAAGTAAAAGTTCATTGTGGAGATGTTAGTTGTAGTTTACATTATATTTTAGTAGGTGTTTTAGTGTGTTTTTAGGTGTTGTTAGATGAATTGTGCATGCTTAGGCTTAGAATTGTGATAATGTGATTATATGTTTATGGTTTTTAGTGTTATGTGGTTTAGAGCATTTTATTAGACTTAAACTCTATGCAATTGAGGTATTTTGATGTGTTTGTTAGTGTTTGAGATCAGATAAAGAAGATCAAAGGAAGTTGGAGAAAGCTTGGACAAAGAGCTAAGATTACGATCATGACATCCTTGTCACGGTCATGAAAAAAGTGATCTAGCTAGGTCACAATTGTGATTGGTTCACAATCATGATAGAAGCTAACTTTTAAGGGTCATAATCATGATATACCTATCAAGATTGTGACAAGCGCAAGAAAGACGCAACAATCTACCTCCGTTTTCATTTTTGGAGGGTTGTTTTAGACTATTTAACCTGGGTAAAACCTACTTTTTAACCTAAAAGGAAAATGAACTATAAAAGGACATAAGATGACCCTAATCAAGGGAGCCTCCAACTTACCATTTTAGAAAAAGAGACAAGGAAGAGAGTAGAAAGAGAGAAGAGAAGAAGAAGAAGAAAGGGAATTGCTGCAAGCCACTAAAGCCATTACTTTCTAAGTTAATTTCTTTATTCCTCTTGATATTCACTTCCTCTAATTTATGATTTAGATTTGAGGATGATGAATATTTTGTTCAGGATGTTCTATCTTCATTTGGGATTGATTCTTGAATCAATTGTGACTTATTTGCTTTTGATGATAATGAATGTTTGGGTATTATGAATATTTATGATTTTGCATACTTCGATAATAAATTTGAAGAGTGAACTAATAGTAATATGATTGGGTTGATTAATGAAAATTAATAACCTAATAGATGACATAAACATCAAATTGGTAATTATACGAAGAGAGATCTTGTGTGAGGAACTGATTGTCTATTAGATTACTTAAGAACTAATTAGAATGTAGGCTGTTTTGTTAATTGAAAAATTTCAAAAGTAAAAAATTTGGATTCAATTAGTGGTTATGATTTAGGGCTTAATGATTAGGCCTCAAGAAAGAATAATCAACCTTTTGAAATTTTAAGACCGATAACAATTAAATCAAAAAGTAATTAAGGTAGCAATTGACAATAGAATGACTCCCCTCTTCTCATAATTGTTTGATCTTGTCTTGTATGATATTTTGATTATTTAGTGGTTGTGCTCTATAATGATCTATGTGTGTTAACTTTGGAATTTCATTCTTAATCAAATCATACTCAATTGTTTAAATTATTATTTTAGTTTTTATTTTCATTTTTATTACATTTGTTATAACCCTAGATAACATTAGGATACAAATAGTTTGACTAATTCCTCGAGGGATCGACACCTCAATACTACTAGTTACGATTTCGTATGCTTGCAGATTATTAAGGCTTTTATAGAAGTAAAACTTGCTTGATTTGCCTTTAAAACTTTATTTTATGCTTCATTTTCAACAAAATTCTTCTCTTTTTAGTCATGAAGGCAATTATTACCTATAAATGCACTTGGAGTGAATTAGGTACCAAAAATATAGTAAAATTACAAAATACGTCAAATTTGGGTGTACATTAAGTCAAATATGCATCGATCAAACATCTCTACACTTAAACTTTTACTTGTCCTCAAGAAAATAATAATCAAAACTATTAATTTTACAGCATCCATCCTTTATTAATCTTTATCTGTCTATTCATACTATAAATCATCATATAGTGTTAATCAAATTAACATACAATTAGATTCAAGTTATCACAAAACTAACTTCCTAAGTCAATATTAACAATAATCACGTCAACAACCTCATTGAAATTAAAAGCATAAACCTTTACACCCTCACCAAGATTTCACTTAATGCACTCACAAGTTTAAGGTGAAAAGTATCAAAACTCTTAAATCAATGTATAGTATAATTCTTACTATAGGCTTGTAGTATTATCACATATCCACCACTTATGTATAAACTAGAAACAAAAATGAAAAGGCGTTTATTAGGTTATAATGAACTTTAGTATAGTATGATTAAGATAATAAAAAGTGTTCATTTGAAAGAAATTTACAAAAGAAATTAAATGAAACTGGTTACAATATACAAAGGTCCTTTCTTTATAAATCTATTAGTACTATATATTTTTAACCACAATTTTTCTATGTTCATTTTTTTATCAATCAAAATAATTTTCGATTATTCATCATGTACTATTATTAAAAAAATATTGGACTTATCCAAAATTTCAAGTTTTAAATTTTCAAGTAATGTAAATAACCTTTAGGGTCAAAACAATAAAAGGCTTTAAATAAATTAGGATAATGGTTAATAATTTGGTTAAAATCAATGAAAAAGGTTAGGGCTCGATGTGATTATTCCTAAGGGATAAAATAAGGTAAGGTAATAATCAAAGAAACAGGCTTTAAAAAGTTGTAGAATCTAAGTGTCTTCATCATTTTAATGCTTCTAATTTAACAAAATATGATCTTAATATGTATAATAAAAGCAAGTTGTAAAATCATTCAACTGTTTACGTTAACACACCTAAAAAACTAAAAGAGCTTAAAAATTTTCAAAATTTTTGCTCTTACACTCAAAAGGTCACAAAAAGGAATGGCTATATGTGTATCAATAGTATGCAATTTCATTCGATTTGACTATCTCAATGACTATTAAAATGACTTATAAAAGCAATTTTATTATAACTATCATCCATTTGGATACTAATTCAAATCAATATTCAATAATGAAATAAAGTATTGACAGATAAATTTTAACTAATTAAGAATATTAGTTAATAGAATTTAATAACCAAGATTATAATGTGTAAGAAAATTATTAAAATCATTAACTACATTTAAAGTTGTACATTTTCCCTAATTTACATAATATAAGTATATTAGCAAGTGATAAAGTTGAGTTGATACTTTCCTGAGTAATATGACTTTTAATTATGATTTTGGGACTGTCCATCTAATATTAGACTTACATTTTTGAAAGATATAAAGGAAAGTGGATAAAAACAATAAAAGAAAATGAAAATAACAAAAATAAAAATAATATGAAATGTGGAAATCAAAAGAATATAAAATTTGAAATAAGTTACCTCCCATACAGCGCTTATTTAATGTTGTTAGCTCAATATACCCTGCATGTTTTACTCATCCTATATCTATGATCAATGGCTTGTGTTGATCAAGTTTTCTATATGATAAAACTCTTAATACTCTATAAGGATGCAAGTTATATCTTATAGTATAAGAGGTTATCGTTCCCACAAGGATTATGCAAGAATTACAATTTGAACCTAACTTTGTCTAAGGTATTCGAAAAATTGATTTGAATTAGATTTTAACAAAAGAAATTTAAGCAAATAATAAAATAAACAAATAAGTAACAAGCTGCCAATAAAGTTTAAGGTTTTGATCAAGATGGAATACTTAAGACTTATTCTTTCCTTATTTTGTTTCCTTTAATATTATTGATCCAATTATGTGTTTGATCCTAGATTTCCTAAGGTATTGAATAATCTCTCTCATGATCTAATCAATTAACCCTAAGTGAATTTGAAATTTTCAGATTTACAATCTCTTGATTTATTAAACTATCATTAACATTTTCAATTAGATATAAAGCTATCTATATGATAAATAATTTCTCAAACAATATCTCTCTTTGAATTACTGTTAATTTGATAATTATAAGTCTATTGAATTGCCAAGTGTCATTGTACAATCTAACACTGATTACTTTTAACTCACTCTCTCAATTTGTTGTCAAGTTTAAGCATAAAAGATTATCAAAAACATATAATATGTGTTGAAATCAACAATAATTAAAAGCATAAAATAATTCTAAAATAAATCATAATATGAAATTTAAAACTTGATGAACATGTTTAACATCTTAGAATTTTGATTGCACGTTAATCTTTGGATTTTGATTACACATTAAGATTAATGAAAGAACTAAAGGAAACGAGAAAAACACTATTTGCTTATTGATCTAGAAAGCTAGAATTCTTATATGTTCTTCTTGATCTCCCACTTTTGATTCACTTTTGATTGTGGTTGCTCTTATTTTTTAATGTATTCCATGTTCTTAAAAAGTGATTTAGGGTTTAGGAGGGTAAGTAGGATTTTCCCACTTTCATCGATTCCAAAAACACCCTCGAACCCTAAAATAGATGAAAAAATTCCCACCTAGAAATTCTCTATCACGATTGTGACATAGAACTCATGATAGTGCTCCTGATGTTTTCTTCTCTATCATGATCATACTTCTTCAGGCACGATCATAAGCTTGGTATTCTCCTTTCTATCATAATCATGCTCTTAGAGGCACATTCATAATAGAGGCTAAGCAGCTTATGCACACCTATGACGATCTTGCTCCTTATGCACAATCATGACACCCTTCATATAACTTCCATCTTCTTTTTTGTTTAATTATCTAATTTCCATCACTTATAAACAAATTAACACCTCATGAAATGTAAAATTAAGATTGAAATCATGCTCTAAGCCATACAAACACTTAGAATATAATAAACACTCCCAATAACATAATTATATGCGTATACATACGATAATCATCTAATAAACACCTAAAACACCTAGGAAAACATAGCATAAACTATACCTATAAATATGCCCACACTTGAACTTTTTCCTATCCTCAAGCAAACAACAAAAATACAACCTCAAACAAACTCAAAAATCACATAAGCACATAATCATGCAAGATTCAATAATGGTACAATGGCATTGAATCTTATAGAATAAATTTAACTACAAACATCAATCATTCAAATAATGTCAACATGGTAACCTATTCCTTTTATGTTTACATATGTCAGTTACTTTGAATTGAATATACATATTAATCAAAATATTAAAAGCCTATTCATACGCCGATGGCACTTGTAAAGATGTATTTATAATTAGTAATCAATCACAAAGTCAACTATCACTAAGTATCCTTTCATAAAAGTTTTTAATATTTTCAAAGATCATAAGGTTTTATTTATTGAAACACCATTTTTTAATTTTCTTTAATGTTAACCTAGTATTTTGATGTGAAGGAAAACATTTTGTCATGAATGTCCCCTAATTACTTAACTAGGCCACATTTTTTGTTATTTAGCTTAGTTGGAAATTCATTCTAGCCTTTTGATGCGAAGATAAACATTTTGTCATGAATGCCCCTAGTTACTCAGCTATATCACATTCTCAACTAACTACTAGCTCTATTCTTAACCTAGTATAGTTATTTATTTAACACACATTTTTTATTTAATTACTTAGCCGACCTTATTTCTTTTTAATCTCTTATTCTCATGAAAGGTTACTAGTAATGCTAACCAATTCAATTGACTTATAATTATACATGTATATCATAAATTTCTTAAGTGAAGAATAGTTGTCATATCCTAATTAACATACATATTCATCCAAATAGCATAAAACACAAAATTCCTAAATCATTATGCCTTTATGAATTAAATGATCATGTTTAAAACTAAACTAATTCCATCAAATTCTTGCCATTGAAATATCCACAGAATGCATACATATCAATAAAATGTTCACACAATATTAACCTAATCTAAAAACTGATATGATATGATACGCAAAATTCACAAACATATGACATATTAATGCACCAAACCTCCTCACACTTAGAAAACACATTATCCTTAATGTGAGAAAGCAATCATCACATTTAGAAAAATAAAAAGAAATAACAAAAAGAAAAGTTTAGAGCATGAAACCACTTATAAATATTGAGGCAATGATGATATAGGTGATGGAATCTAAACACCTTGAGCAGTGAAGTACTTAACAATGCTCTTTGTATCAAGTCGTTGTCTTTGCTGTTTTTAGCACCATCTCCTTCATGTGCACCTATATGGTTTCCATACGTTGTGCCATAAGTTTATTATTTTCTGGGACTAAATTGAAGACCTTCTCCTGACCTTCCTCTTCATCACCCTTTGTTTCTTCACTTGTTAAGACTTGGTGTTACATGGGTGTAAAACTCGATCCAACTTATCCTATCCTATCCTATATTTTATATGAGATTTGGAACTAATATCTCAGGGTTCCATATGATGTACCTCCAAGATCAGCTCACCTTAAGTGAGTATGATTAAGAAACTTAGGAAAAACAATACTCAGTCCCTCAACATCTACACCATAATAAACAATAAGCATGGTAACAATATACCCAATGCCAAGATGATTACTTTCCTTTCAAGATTAGTAGCTATAGTATGAAAAATATGGGTGGTTATACAAACATGAACATTATTATCCATATACCACAAAATGAATAAATCTTTAATAGAACATCTTTTTACTTTCAGATTTATCAAAAATAGTACGACACATGAATTTATGTAATAACCGATACTCAGGACTCAAAATAAAATTATTATAGGAAATTTTAATAACAAAGGTTCCCACCCTATTAATTGTTTCCAATACCTCTTAGCACGAAAATTATCATGTTTTCCAATTTTGTTAGACCTAAGAAATCCATCAATTTCTTCCATAATATCATAATTCAAATCATATAGGTGACTCCTTAATTGATACCAAAATTTATTCAAATCTCAAGGCTTAAATTATAAAGTAGTATAAAATATAAAGGTTAATTCCTTACACATAATATAGTAAAAATAAAAAAATATCCCATCAAATTTTATTACTTAAGTTCTGAATTTTATCTTTAAACCCTATATTATATAAAATGTCAAAATCAAATTATTTAGGTGCATTAAACACTCTAAAGGAAAGAGTTTGGAATTGGATAGCTTCTTCTTTTGAATAAATAAGAAAAAAGGTGCTCCAAAATTTGCAACCCTATCATAAGCACCTTGCCTCGACACTTGAGTTTTCTCCTTCGGTTGAGAGAATTTAGCACTTTGTTTGATTCTTGAAGCCATAAATAAATGTATACCTACGAAATCAACCTAGAACATATCAAAATACATTAAAACACCCAAAAAAAGTGAAGAGAGAAGAATTCAATGAAATCTTGTAAAAATCATTCTAAAGTGTGTGGAAATTACTAGATATATGTAGGAGGAATATGTATCTAGGTGAAAGAACAAGAAAACAAAAGAAAGACTAAGTAAGATGAAGAGAGATTTTTAGTGGCTTCTACTATTTAGAGAGATAAAGTAGGGTTAGAAGAAGAGAAAGGATGAATATAAAGTGTTAAGGTTAAAGAAGGAGGGGTAGACAGGGTTTTAAGATGGTTTTTCATGACTTTAACATGGTTGGCCACAAGCCAGAATCGTGGCATGTCCTTTTATTTGATCGTGACTTTGGAGCACGATCATGACAGAGGCTGGTCATGCTATTTAAGGCACGATCGTGACATTTTAAAAAAATGTCACCCTTATCCTGTTTCTTCTTTTTTTTCTCATATATCCCCCGAGCTTGCTTCCCTAACTTATAATAACTTCAAAAATAACAAATTTTTTAATCCAAAGCACTTCAAAGACATTAAAATTAAGACCCTAAATACTATAATTCAAAATAAACAACCTAACTATATAAAATTGCTAAGTTAAGGTCTGTAGCTTGACCCTTCATTATCACAAAATTTTTTAATGATTGGAAAGGAAAAAAATTACTTCCCTTTCTTATGAAAATACTCCTTTGAGATACAGTTGGTATCTTTGTTAGTTTAATTTGAAGGTTCCTTTGTTTTGATTTTCTAATTGTAAAGCTCCATGTGTAAATACATCACTTTAAAAGGCTCACTCCAACTTGATTTGAGCTTTCCAGGAAAAATCTTAAATCTCGAATTATATAATAATACTACATCTCCCACTTTGAGGTTTTTTTAAAAATGAGAATCATTTCATTTTTTCACCTTTGGCATTCTAACTTATATCTAATAAAACTCCTAATACACCGCAAGTATACCGATCATAACTTGTATTATCATAGGTTGTTATTCCCACGGGGATTATGCAAGAGTTATAATTTGAACCTAACTTTGCCTAAGATATTTAGAGAATTGATTTGAATTAGATTTTAATAGCAAAAATTTAAACAAATAATAAGACAAGCAAATAAGCAAATTAATTTTGGTCCAATTATGATTTTGATCTTAGATTTCCATAGATATTGATTACTATCTCTTAAGATCTAATCAATTATCCCTAATTGAATTTCAAATTTCCATATTTGCAATCTCTCGATTAATAAAATTTTCCCTAATGTTTTCAATTAAATATGAGGCTATCTATTTGATAATTATGGGTCTATTAAATTTTCAACTCTTATTTTAAAATCTAACGTTGATTACTTTTGACCTAGTCTCTCAATTTGTTGTCAAGTTTAAGCATAAACAATTATCACAAACATCCAATATGTATTAAAATCAACAATAATTAAAAGTCAAAAAATAATTCTAGAATAAATCCTAATATGAAATTTAGGACTTCATGACTATATTTAACATCTTAGAATTTAGATTACATATCAATAATAATGAAATAACTAAAGGAAAAGAGGAAAAACTTTATTTGCTTATTGATCTGGATAGCTAGAATTCCTGGAAGTTCTTAATCTCCCACTTTTGATTCACTTTTAATTGTAAATACTCCTATTTTTTAGTTTACTCCATGTTCCTAAATAGTGCTTTAGGGTTCAGGGGTAATTAGGGTTTTTTTACTTTTTTCTGTTCAAAAAATAACCCCAAACCCTAAAATAGATGAAAAATTTTGCGACTAGAAACTCTCCGTCATGATCATGACATAGGAGTCACGATCATGCTCCTAGTGTTATCTTCTCTATCATGTTCATGCTATTGGATTTTCCATGGATACATGCATCACATACATGAGAATGCAGAAAAAGTGTCAAAATCTAGATTCCTACACCATGACAACCTGAAAAACACAAAATCATACATGCATGCATGGATATGTAAAGAACATGAAATATAAAACATTTTTACCTTTTGTTTCTCCTCCTTTCTTGTTTCTTCTCCTTGTTTGGGTTGTTGTAAACACCAAACCCTTCCTTGATCACCCAAGAACACGCAAAGAAGAAAAACAATGTGTAAGGGTGATTTGAGCACCAAACTAGATGAGTTCTAGTAGATACTCAAAATGATAGAAGATAGATCAAGACTCTTGTTGTATGCACTTTGATTCATGCAACAATTGCATAAATTGTAAGAACAAGAATCTCGATATCTCTCTCTCACTCTAGAACTCTTTTAGAGCCCTTTTGCTCTCACTTAAGTGTGTGTAAGAAGTGGTTAAACTCTAATGTTCATAATTGAAGAACTCACGTATGTACTCCTTCGTGCCCTCTATCACAAACATGGCCAATGAGCCATGGCCTACTTAAATTTGACCATACAAACTATATCTTTCATCCGATATTTTATGCATGTGACCCTTAAGTTCTCAGTTATTTTAGGCACTTGAATTAACTCTTAATTCAAGCAAATCATGAAGGGTTTCAGGATTCCAATTTGCCAGAATATAAGTGGATTAACACACGAACACTTTGATAGTTAATTCTCCGACTGATGAACCTTTCCATAGACAATTACCGTGCAATTTGTCCTTTCACCATACTATACCCCACTTGGTTTAAAGTATAAGCTATGTGTCAATTCTCACTAGAATGACTATGTCACATCTACTCCAAGTGATGTTAGTTCTTGTCCTGGGATCTTATTACTCTATATGTCATTGAAGACTCTCTTAATGTCACATAACTGCTCTAGCCAGAGACTCCTGAGTAATGACCCTAGCAAGAGGTCATGAGTATCCTCTCCTTCTATCAAGAGTGATGAGTCCTTTATTGACTACCCATTTACCTTCGAATACCAATAGTTGTACCCAATCACCACCCTAACCTCGTCTTAAGGTAATAAGGAAGGAATGATGTCAAAACATAGGATTTGTATCCAATATATCCTTGAGTACCTCAAGTCTAAGGATATTTGCACCATTTATATGATGAGATTAATCATTGACATTTGATAGATCATCCACATGATAATCTCATAGTAGGTCATCAATGTACTTACTACCCTTAATAAACATCCACATGTTAGCTCCAAACATCTCAAGCTTACAGTTTGTGAGATCCACTACTTGATCAAATGAATAAGTATAACATGTGCTAGTTTGTTTGGATTAATAATGTCCTGTCTTATTAATCCTATGACTAGGGATTATTTAGATACTATCGTAATTGCACATGATAGGAATCTCATTATCATGATCTCATCATGATTTCCTTCATGCTATGTTTTGGATCATGGACTTCATTAATTCAATTTAAGATCAATATCAATTCATATATTAACGAATATCAAATTAATGAAAAATTCCTTTCACTTTATTAATCAAAATAAAGTTTTTACAAAAGTACTAAAGGTGATTGCCTTTAGAGCACTACTCTAACAACGTCAAGTATTTCTTCAGTAATCAAAAGTAAATGAAACTCACCAATGATACTAGACATTGTTAAGTTGATTAAAAGTCTGACCTTAAGGCCATGTATGTAGAATTAGAATAGAGTTCTAATTACTTATAGACTAAACTTATCAAATAAGGGTTAATTCTCTTAAGTGTGAACCTAAAATTAAACAAAAGAGTTTTAAAACTTGTTATGTTAAAGGAAATAGCTTATGCAACTTGCTAATACTTCAATGATAATGTTAAAATTTGTTGTTCCATTTTTTTGATTAATTGATTTAGAGGTTATTGTGATAGTAAAAACTAAATGCGTGCATATAAAACAAAATAACGTCAAAACCAACTAGCCTAAGCAAGCAATCCAATTTCCCTTTTTTTTCCTAAATAACATTTTTACCTTATTTTTCAATTTTCAACTTTCATACTTAAAACATACAAAAGAACTAGGTCATGTCTTTATAACCCCCTCCCCCCAACACTTAAACTTTACATTGCCCTCAAGGTAATAGGTAAATGCAGAAATAGGAATATCAAAGAAAAAAACAATAAAATAGCAAAAACATTTTGATTTGATTATTTTTAAAAAATAAATAGCTATATAAAAAATAAGGTAAAAAGAAAGAAATTCAAATATGATTTTTGTTGTTTTAGGTTGCCTCCCAAATAGCACCTTTATGTCATTAGCTCGATGTCCTCCTTCTCTGTCAAGGTTGCTCTAGCAAAATTTCTTCAAACATCATTACTTTAGCATGATCATAAAACAACTTCAGCCTATGTCCATTCACCTTAAGAATCTTGTCAGTTTGTAGGCTTTTAATTTCCATTACACCATGCTTAAAGATGTTAGTAACAACAAAGGGACCTAATCATCTAAATTGAACTTTACTAGGGAAAAAATTTAGCTTAGAATTAAATAAAAGAACTTTTTGTCCTATAGTAAATGATTTCTTGGCTATCTTCATATAATGTAAAGTTTTAGTCTTTTCTTTATTGATCCTTGCATTATCAAACCCCTCTAGCCTAAGTTCCTCAAGTTCTTACAATTGTAATTTCCTTTCTTTTCCTACTTTTTCATAATCTAAATTGCATTGATTCACCATTAAATATGATTTAGTTAAGGCATCTCCTATTTCTTGGAAAAGTTCCCTATCTTTTAGAATTTCTAACATGGCCTACAAAATAAGTATGCATCCTTATATATGGTAGGCCAATAGAATCCACTTTCTAGAACCTTGTGGGTTGTCCTCTTTGACCCAAAATGACCACCTCCTTCTAAATATTGACAAAATGTAACAATATAATTATGTTCTATCTTTGGAACACAATTGCAAAAATTTTATTTAGAACATGCTTTCCATAAATAAGAATTATCCTAGAAATAATATTTGGATTCAGCCTTTATTTTTTCCTTTTGAGCTCTTGATAAATCAGTCAAAAACAACCTAGTAACTAAATAATTGCATATATCAACATACAAAGTTGAATCACCTTTTATCAAAAAGTAATGTTGCTTATCTGGAAAGAATTCAGAAAACATAAGCCAATCCTCATTAGGTGTTATTCTACTAAGATGATCTGGTGCTAAATTCTTTGCACCTTTTTTATATCAAATTTCTAAATCAAAATTTTGCAATAAGAGCATCCATCGTAGTAACCTAGGCTTTAATTCTTTCTTTTTTAAGAGATATTTAAGTGCAACATGATTTAAGAAAACAATTACTTTGTTTCCTAACAAGTATGAACAAAAATTTTCTAATGCAAATATAATAGTAAACATATCTTTTTCCATTATAATGTAATTAAATTGAGCAGGTCCAAAGATTTAGATGCGTAATATATTACATAAGGCTCTTTTTCTTTTCTTTGACCTAATACTGCTCCAACAACCTTCTCACTCGCTTTACACATTATTTCAAATGGTAAATTCCAATCAAATGGGAAAATTGTGGAAGCACTGGTTAACCTTTCTCTAGCTAGTAATGAACATAAATGAGATGCAAGTTTTGAAATTTTTGTGATAAAATGATGATAAAAACTAGCATATCTAAAAAGGATCTAACTTCCCTCATACACGTAGGATATGGAAGAGAATTTTTAGTCTATCTTTGCTTTTCAACTTCTAAACCTTTTGAAATTACTATATGCCCTAATACAACACCTTGTTCTACCATGAATTAACACTTTTTATAATTAAAAAATATTAGTAACTATACATCTTTACAAAATAATAGAAAGATTAAGGAGACATAAATAAAAAATCACCATCAACAGTAAAGTCATCCATAAAAATTTCCATTTTAGCTTGATTAAATTAGAAAAAATGCTCATCATGCATCTTTGAAAAGTACCTAGAGCATTGCAAAGTACAAAGGACATTTGCCTAAATGCAAATGTACTAAAAGGGTATTATAAATTGCTTTTATCTTGATCTTTAGATGATATAACAACCGTAAGGCCCATTTAAAAAGAAAAAGTAAGATTGTCCCTCTAGTTTTTCCAGCATTTGATCAATAAACGGTAAAGGGTAATGATCTTTTCTAGTTGCTTGGTTGAGTTTTTGATAATCAATACACACTCTCCACCCATTTGATATCCTAGTAGGAATAACTTCACCTTAGCTATTTTTTACTACAGTTATGCATTTTTTTTAGGTACTACATGTATGGGGCTTACCCATTTATAATCTAAAATAGGGTATATTATGCTTGCATCTAACCACTTTAATATTTTCTTCTTTGCTATTTCCATAATGGGGGGTGTTCAACCTACATTGTACGTTGGGCTCCTCTGATGGGTTTAGTGATAGGTGTAAATTATAATATGTTTTGATAGATGTTTAAGTATGCTTTTGAGTATTTTTTAGATGATTATCATGTATATAGGCTTAAAATTATGTTATTATTAGTGTTTCTTTATATTCTAAGTGTTTGTGTAGTTTTAAGCATGATTTGAATCTTAATTTTATGTATCAAGAGGTGTGTGATGTGTGTTTGAGTTTATGGAAATAGGAAATTGAAGAAAAGAGAAAAATTGGAAGAATGGAAGCAGATCACTATTGTGACTTGTCTTACTATGATTGTGACAGAGAGCACAGACAACAATTTCAACGAATTTTAGCATTTCTAGCATGCAACTCTTTTTGTAATTTTAACATTTTAGGGCTCTTTTTGGAACCAAATTAAGTGGGTAAACCTTATAAAGAACCCTAGAAGCCTCAAGAACTATTTAAAAGCAAAAAAAAAATAAAAAAGAGTAGTCATCATCTTCCAATGTGAGAGAGCAAAAAGGAGCAAGAAGAGCAATCCAGAAATTCCACATTTCAAGTTTGAGTTTGAGTTAAGTTCTTTCTTTCTTTCCTTTGTTTATTTCATTAAACTTGATGTGTAACTAGGATTTGAATATGTTATTCACGTTTAAGATGTTATAATTTTCAGATTTGGATTTGTTCTTGAGTTGTTTTTTTGACTTAATTGTTGTTGATTTCAATTCAATTTTCTAGTGTTGTAATGTTTGGGTGTGCTAATACTTCACAATAAATCGAGAGAGTGAGTTGAAAGTAATCTGATTAGGTTAGGTAACGAGAGTTAGTGACCTAATAAGTCTTACAAATATCAAATAGGTAATTATACAAAGAGAAATCTTATGCGAACACCCAATTATTTGATAGATCACATAAGAACTAGTTGAAAATGTTAGGTAGATTTTGTGAATTAAGAGGTTGCAAAATCTGGAAATTTGTAATCAATTAGGGTTAATGATTAGGTCTAAAGAGAGAGTAATCAACCCTTCAAAATCTAGAATCGACATCGAATTGAATCAATAGTGGCTAGGGAACAAAATAATGATAGAATGAATCCTAAGCTTCAGCTTTGATTTTCCTCACATATTTATGGTAACTCATTTTTTATTTGATTATTTGCTTAGTTTCATTTAATTTTTTTCAATTTCTGATATTTTATTTTCATTCAATTCATATCTCGATACCTTAGACAAAGTTAAGTTCACATAGTTCTAATTATTTCCTCATGAGATCGACACTTTTAATACTACAAGTTTATGATCCATATAATTGCAGATATTGGGGGTTTTATTAGAAGTAAAACTTACTCAACAAGTTTTTGGCACCGTTGCCAAGGAATTAGTTAGGATTAGTTGGATACTTTTAGTTTAAGCAATTGTGTCCCTGTAGTTACATGAACATAAAAGTTACTCGAAGTTCAAGTAGGATTTGGTTAGTTCACTAATTCTTCGTAGGATCGACACCTCATATACTACTCTACGACCTATGCGCTTGAGGAGTATTGAGGGTTTTATAAGATTAAAACTTGCTCAAGAAGTTTTTGGTGCCATTGTTAGGGAATTAATTTAGGACTTTTTAAATTCCTTTGTTTCAAGGAATTATTACCCTTTCTTGTGATTATGGTACCTAATCGCACGAAATTAAAAAAATGGAAGAAGAAAGAGAAGAGAGTTTGGGCATAAAGTAGAAGACACGTCAATTTGAACATCATAAGGAAACAATAAGGAACCTGATAAGTTAAACTCCAAGAAGAAATAAGAAGAACAATGGTGGATGAAATACATCATGGTGAGCGAAGTACCCTTATGGACTTCATGAGGCTAGGGTTTAATGCCTATCATCAAGGAATTTCATAACCATTAGTGCAAGAGACACACGATTTGTTTACGAACTGCCTTAAAGACATATTATTTGACAAGCGGACTTAGGAAGATGACCAGATAGTAGCCATGACGGAAACTTATAGCTCCTTAATTACCCACCATAGGCCCTCAAAGTTGAAAGATCTAAGGAGCTTTACGATACCCTGTGTAGTTGGTAATTTAGAGATTCGAAATGCTTATGCAACTTAGGTGCAAGTATAAACCTTATAACTTTGTCGATTTATGCATATTTAGTTGGCAGACCAATCGATAAAGAAATCATTAGGCTTGGTGGAGGATGTGCCTATAAAAGTGAATAAGTTTTTAATTCCTATGGATTTTTTCATGGTAAACTTTGAAGAGGATCAAAACTGTCTATTAGTTCTTGGTATACAATTTTTGAACATCGAAAAAGCTTTGGTAGATGTCTATGAAGACAACCTCATTCTTCAAATTGGTGATGAACAAGCACTACAAGAAAATTAAAGATTACTAACAGAAAATTAACAACAGAAACTATTCTGTAGGTAATTAGTGACGAAACTTCAACTCCGTCGGTAAAACTTGTCAGAAAAATGACATTTCCTGTCAGAAAAATAATTCGTTGGTAAATGTGGGGGGAATTTTTTCTCGAAACTTCACAGACAGAATAGAAAAATTTGCAGGGAAAATAGACGACAATGTTTGGTAGGAGAAATGAGCGATGACATTTACTAACGGATTATTTTTTCGTCATTAAGTCAAACAACATCGGCAGTGTTTTTAAAATCTATGGTAAAATGACATCATTTGAGAATTAATAAAAACCTAACACCTAAAGCCCCCCATTGTCGTCTTCTCTGGTTTTTTATGGCTTTCATTTTTTCCTTCACGCATCTTCTTCCATCTATTGATCTTCTTTCATTCTTCCATTGCTTTGATTGTGCTTGATTTTTCATATGGAGGGTGGCTGTCCATTTTCTACTTTTGTGTTATTTTTTATGATTGTAAAATTTTTGTGCGAATGATTATGTTGGATATGTTGATTTTCATGTGGATTGAGTTATGAGGGACGTTTATTTCGGTTGTTAATAAGTCATTGTTTGTTGTTTTGTGGTTGTGTTGGTGAATAATGCATCACAATCACTAGTGTTGAAACAAAGTAGTGTCTTTTTTCAATAGCGTACCAAGTGTTCGATGAAATTTCTGTAAGAGGATGATAGAAATGATTTGTACTTTGAAATGTTTATAATGATTATGAACTGATATATAAGTTATATGCCACTGTCTATAATGATTATTAATCGGATTTCATACCTGTATATTAAGAAACTTTATAAATATTTTTTGTCATATTGGATAATGGTTTAGCTTCCACCTCATTATAAAGTAATCAACAAAGAGCATGAGGAATTTGAGTTGCTTTATATAAGCTTGAACTAATGCAAAGACTTCCATTTTGTACTGAGTGAAGGGGATAAAATTCTATAACGTAGGATAATCAACTATGACATTTTTCTTTTTCATCTTTTTCCAAATTGTTGAACATCCTAAATTATAGACCACAAGTACGTATGTTTTAAAATTTTATATTCAAATGACGATCCTACCGAATGCACTCTACATGCTCTTCCAAGTATTAATGTAAGAACATGTCCTAGTTCCTCTTTTTGAATAAATCTTATACATAACAAGGTAAAAGATCTCCTAAAAAGTAGGAAGTATATAACTAAATACCATAAAGCCTATTCTAAGAGCTTTTTCACCTGATTTCAATCATTTAACAATTTTCCCTTTTATTAATTTTTTGAATGGATATGTCTAATGTGTTTCATTTTCCTTGGTAATACCTACTTGATTTATTTAAGTTGGCATTAGTTTTGTCTATTTCTCATAAAATTTTTCCTTTTGACACAATACTGCTATTACTCCTAATTTAAGTAAGCTCCTTTTCATGAAAGTAAACTCTTTTTCATGTAATTCATTCATCTACATCTTATAGGTTAGTGATTAGATTAGCTTCTTCAATGGAATGTCCTTAATTTTTATATTTTTGTTTATTGTCTTTCTTGCATACCATTTTTTGTGTTAAAGAGCATCAATAATTGTCCAACCCCGATCATCTTCTTTGTAAATTGCGATTGTCTGTCTATTAAGGTAAGTCGTTCAACTAAGTAAAGTCTACAATGTGATCAATTTTGTGTTATTCTTTGCAATTTTACCTCTAACAATGATTGATGAGATTTTCGGTTAGGGTTTAATAGTTTAAATGTTTATGTTTGGGCATTGTTTAAATTGAGACATAAAGACTTGAACTTGTAGGTGATTAATTCAAACTTAGTATTAACATAAGAAATTCACATAATTGATATGACAATTCTTTGCATAATAAACCCCTATGATGGTATATAGGTTGGAAACCCGTGATACAACTCCTTTGAGGCTTATCAGTAAAAAATTTCATGAGCCTAGGAGTTACAGCGAGAACTTACTTTCTTGATTCATCTGGTGTAACAATGCCATGTACCATAATGCTTTTTTAAAATCAAACTTTGTAAATGAACTTGTAGTCGAATAAATTAAACTTAGTATCAACTTAAGAAATTCATGTAATTAATAAGACAATTCTTTACATATCGGTGAAAAATTCCGTGAGCCTAAGAGTCACAACACAAACTTGCTTTCTCGATTCATCTGGTGTAATAATGCCATGTACCATAGTGTTTGTTTAAAATCAAACTTTGTAAATGAACTTATAGGTGATTAAATCAAACTTAGTATTAACATAAGAAATTCATGTAATTGACAAGACAATTCTTTGTATAATAAACCTATAGGATGGTATATAGGCTGGAACTCATGATACAACTCCCATGAGGCTTATTAATGAAAAATTCCACTAGCGTAGGATTCATAATGAGAACTTGCTTTCTCGATTCATCTGCTCTAACAATGCCACATACTATAGTGCTTTTTTATTTCCACGGATTTTATTCATTGTAAACCAATTTCCCCTTTTTATTTTAATATAAAGTTAGAAAAATAATCTGTAAGTGCTTTTTTTTAACTTCTTAATGTCACTTATTATAGGATATTGTTTGGCAAATTGCTTTATTTAATTGAAACTTACATATGATGTCCATCAATTAGGTCAATATATAGATAAGCCAAGTATAGTTCATTTGTAGGTTGCTTATATGGTATTAAGATATACTAAGGATTATAAAGATGAAAGCTTTATCTTTCCTAAAAAAATTCTATAATTGTAAGGTTCTTATGACTTAGAATATGGTGATTGTCCAATCACTATGGTAAAATTGGTTGTGATTGTGATATCTAATTGTGTAATCATATGGTAGGATAGATTGGTTTCAATTTGGAGGGGAAATGGCTAGAGACTTGTAAAAACTTAGGGGAACAAAGGATCTAATCATGTGTAAAGTAAAGATTAAATGTTCTGTAAGATTAATATGGATACTACCTTAATGATTACTATATCTTATGATAGTCACTTTTTTAAATAACAATTTTATAGAAATGAGTAACATTGATAGATCTTGGATGTATAGAAGATTAACACCAAATGTTTTTGTAACACCCCATTACCCTAGGGTATGCATCGGGACGCCCGTAGGTCATTCTGACACATATCCTAAGATAATGGAGCGCTACGTGCAATCTCTACAATACTCCACATGGCATCACATACAATTAAATAATAAAAGCTGTAACTGAAAAT
>JAOTAY010000190.1:21701569-21711812 GCA_025629805.1 Erythroxylum baracoense
TAACAGTCACCTTGAAGGTCAGTTGCTCCTTCCCTACTCGTAGAGTTAGTTCGCCCCCATCCACATCAATCATTGAGTGCGCAGTGGCTAAAAATGGTCGACCAAGAATCATCGGAGTATCTTTATCTTCATTGATATCTAAAATATAGAAATCCGTGGGAAAGATAAAATTACTGATCTTAACCGGCATATCTTATATGATTCCCATCGGTCTCAGTGAAGTCTTATCAGTCGTCTTAACCAAAAACTTTGTAGGCACTAACTCTTGTAGCCTCAATTTAAGAATGAGAGTGTAGGGCATTGCATTTATACTTGCAACTAAGTCTGTGAATGCCCCATCTATGATGATCTTATTGATACTACAAAGGATGAAAAAGTCCCCTAGATCATCCTTCTTCAGTATGTTGGGGGTGTCTTCCAGTATTTGCTCCTTCCCCTTTTCTGTGACAGACTCTTGTAATTCCAGTTTATATTGTATTTGCTTTATCACTTCCTTGATTTTGTTTGGCTCGATTTCTTGTAACGTTCCTGCTGCGCTACTAGCATATAATTCTTTCTGAGCAAAGAATTGGTGTGGGAATACCCGTCGAGTTAGTTATACCAATTTGCTTACAGTCTCACTTAGAAGGTCGTCTTTAACTACTTGACCTTCTCTTTTGTCTACCTTTTCTAGCTCCTCGTCCTGAGTCTAGCGTACAACCATGATACGCTCCTTTGAGTTCGACTCGGTGTTGCTATGAAGAGTTCCAGCATTCCGAGTTGACATTGTTTTTGCGAGCTGCCCCACTTGGACTTCTAAATTATGGATAGACGAAGCATGATTCATCGTGACTGCTCGAATTTACTCTCGAGCCTCCTATGTGCTTCCTCCATTCCCTCTATCTTAGCCAAAATTTTGTCCAATTTGGAATCCAGCGAGCTTGTTTTGTCCTGTGGGAAACTTGATTGTCCTTAGGGTCTGATTGCCCTCTATTGTTGTTGTTAGACTAGAAAAAGTTTGGGTGATTTTTCCACCTAAGGTTATATGTGTTAGAGTAGGAATTATTACCCCCTCCATGTCTACATTGGGCTCCCATGTAATGAACTTGCTTTGGGTTATCTTCTCTCATCAAAAAACAGTCCATTATATTTTGATTAAATTGGCCACATAGCTCACACTTCAACTACGCAGTTTTTACTGTAGCTAAGGACGACGCCTTTATATTACTGAGTTGTTGTGTAAAGTTGTCGATCTTAGCATGCATTTCCGTCATCTGATTAACAGTGACAACTCCCTTCTACTCTCTAAAGTTAATAGGTTACTTACTACATTCACTAGCCCATAAGCAGCTATTGCTGGCCATCCCCTCTATTAATTCCTCTGCTTCATCGACCGTCTTTCGCATTAAAGATCCTCCTGATGCTGCATCGATGGTGCCTCTAAACTATGAGTTTACTCCGTTATAAAATGCCTGCAGTAAGAACTCCTTGGGTAGATTTTCGTGCGGGCATCTCCTCTACAAATCCTTGTAACACTCCCATGCTTCATAAATGGACTCCCCATCACCTTGTTAGAAATTTCTAATTTCCTTAATAATTTGGGTGGTCTTTGTTAATGGGAAATATTTATTTAAGAAGGAACGTACTAACTGTTCCCACGTTGTAATGTTAGCGGGGCTCAGGAAATGATACCAAGCCTTCGCTCTATCCCTAAGCGTAAAGGGAAACAACCTAATTCACACTGTGTCTTCCGACATCTGGTGATACCAAAAAGTATCACAAATCTCGAGAAAACTCACGATGTGAGCATTCGGGTCTTCATTTGTAAATCCATAGAATTGGACGTCCTGTTGAAGCATGTTCAAGAGGGTTGGCTTAATTTCAAAAGAAACTACTTGAATAGGTAGTCTAGCCACTCCTTGGTTCGCAAGATTGAACCCTGGCCTCATAAAATTCATAAGGGTCCTCTGTTGTTGCCTACCGGGGTTGACTTCTTGATCCATATTTCTTTGGAATTCCTTGGCCATGTGTGCTTTCTTGAACTCTTCTTCTTCTCGCCTAGCTTTCCTAAGGGTTCATTCTAAACATGTTATGTCTAAATCTAAAATCTCAATTTTGCCACTCGAACCCCTCATGACTCTTGTCTTCTTGCAAGAGCACGGTTCCTACGTAGAACCACGAAAAAGAATAAAAATTAAAAGCTATCCTAACGCCTTAAAATGTAGAACTAAGTTGCCTTCCCCGGCAACAGCGCCAAAAACTTGTTCGCTCAAGGTTACAAGCTCTAAGTTTTACTAATTTTAACCTTGGTAATTACCACAAGCGTACAGGTCGTTTGCGTAGTACCTAAGGTGTCAATCCCACGAAGAAAGGAACTAGTCCTAAAATCTATCGACAGTTAAGTTTGCAAAACCTAATTAAATAACTATTGTGGAAATTAAAATTAATCAAGAATCAAATATAAGAATTTAAATCACCAAAAGAACAAACAGAAACAAACTCATGCAAATAATCTAAAATTCAACCTATAAGTGACCAATTGAGAGAAAGGGGGAATTTATTTAAAATTAAAGAAAATCTATCCAATTATGAAATTTTCGATTTAACGGGTCTAGACGATCCTAGGGTGAATTATTCTCTCTCGAGTTATAATTCTTAACCTTAATTAATATTTCCTAATTCAAATTGTGGAAATTTCAATCTCTCGATTTGTAATTTGTCTAAAACCTAAATTAGTTCTAACGTTGTCTATTAACCTACCAAGAATCTGTGTTCGATCTCTCATTATAGAACTGTACCAGTTTGATTCAATTCTCTACCTATTAATTTACCTAACTCTCGTTAACCTAAATCGATAATTTTCACAGGCTCACCCTCTCAGTTTATTGCCCAATTATAAAGAATTGAATTAAATCACAATAAATCAAAATAAAACACAATCAAATCAATCTCAAGAATGAATAAACCTCAAGGTGAGTTTATACAAAGGCATCAACATTCAACAAAAAATATCTCTAATCAATCTCAAGACTCCACACATCAATGAAATTGAAATAACGACTAGAATATACTTTCGAAATGGATCTTGGATCACAATTACAGGAAACCACCTATTTCGGGAAGTACGTCACGTCAAGCGTGTCTCCATGCCTCTCTTCCTTCGTCTCCTTCCTCGATCAATTGATATCTAACTAGGTTTTCTCTCGAATTTTCTGCAGAGTCTCTCCCTTTTTGCAGCTCTTGGCTCTCTAATCTCTCTCTTTTGCGACTGCTAGGTATTGTTTTATTTATTCTCTAATAACCCTAGGTCAAAATTGGGGTCGATACGGTCCTAAACATCACTCAAAATTTGAGTTTTCTATCAATTTGATGCAGGGCAGATCTTGGCCTTGCCTGCCATGATCGTGGCCCGCTGTTTAACCTTTCTGTCACAATCGTGGCCTGACTTAATGCTTTTTGTCATGATCGTGGCCCATGATGCCCGACCATAGCCCAGCTGCTACTGGCTCCTCCTTTTCTGTCATGATCGTGGCCACTATGCACGATCGTGGCCTATGTCTTTTAGCCCAAAACTCTTCAAATCTTCACTGTTCTTCCTTGTTTACCCTACAACACTAACACACACATCAAGTACCTTAAAAATATAAAATTTAAGCTCAAAGATTCAGACTAACCTAATAAATCACTCAAACACAAAACTAATCTAAATATACCCCAAATGCTTGTTCGACACTCAATTTAACATAAAACTCATAAAAAATTAAACCCTAAAATATCATACAAAACTTTACTATCAACTGTCCGCTAGTGTTGTTTGACCAAGAGAAGTTAGGGTGGTTCTTCCACCCAGGGTTGTAAGTGTTATAGTAGGGATTGTTACCCCCTCCCTGTCTATATTGTGCCCCCATATAATTCACTTGCTCATAACTATCCTCCTTCATCAAATAACAGTCCACGGTGTCATGGTCTATCTGTCTATAGAGCTTACACTTCAAATGTACAGACTTCACCTGAGCTAAAGATAATGCATTCATATTGTTTAGTGTCGCGTCAGGTGGTCGATCTTTGCTTGCATCTCTATCATCTGATCAACTGCGACAATTCCCTTTTATTTTCTAAAACTAGCTGGTTGCCTTCCTCGCTCATTCGTCCATAGGTAGCTATTGCTTGCCATCTCCTCAATTAGGTCCTCTACCTCATCAACAGTTTTTTGCATCAAGGATCCTCTTGATGCTGTGACGATCGTGCCTCTTGTCTGTGGGTTAACTCCATTCTAAAAAGTCTACAAAAGGAATTCCTTAGGTAAGTTGTGGTGTGGGCACTTCCTTTACAGGTCTTTATATCTTTCCTACGCTTCATGGATGGACTCCCCATCACCTTGTTGGAAATTAGTGATTTTTTTTATAATCTTAGTTGTCTTAGTAAATAGGAAGTACTTGTCCAAGAAGGCACGCACAAGCTAATCCCATGTCGTGATGTTAGCTGGTTCAGTGAATGATACCGAGTCTTTGCTCTATCTCTATATGTAAAGGGAAACAACCTAATTCTAACCACATCCTCCAACATCTGATGGTAACAAAAAGTATCACAGGTCTTGAGGAAATTCACGATTTGTGTTTTAAGATCCTCATTAGCCAATCCATAAAATTGCATGTTTTGTTGAAGCATATTGAGGAGGGCTAGTTTTATCTTGAACGAGGCTAGTTGAACCGACGACCTAGCCACTCCTTGGTTTGATGGGTTGAACCTTGGCCTTACGAAGTCCATCAGGGTCCTCTGTTACCATCCTTGGTTTGCTTCCTCGGCCATTGATAAATTTCCTATCTCCTCTTCTTCTTCTTACCTAGCTTTTCTAAGGGTTCGTTCTAATAATGTGATATCTAAATCTAACGTCTCCACTGCCCAACTCGATCCTCTCGTAACTCTTATGTTCATTCAAGAGCATGAATTCTAGAATGAAACAAAAGAAATGAAAAAAAAATTAAAAACTAATTTAATGCCTTAAACTATAGAACTAAACTATCGTCTCCCTAATAACAGAACCAACAACTTGATCGCAAGTTTACGTATGCTAAGTTTTAATATTTTAACCCTGATAATACCACAAGCGCATGAGTCATTCGTGTAGTACCTAAGGTATCGATCCCATGAGGAGGGTTAATCTAGTCCTAAAATCTAAGGTTAAACTAAATCGCAACAATCTAAAATAAACACTAAATGTAGAAAATTAATCAATCAACAATTAATTATAAGAATTAAATTTCAGAAATAATAACAAAATAGCAGATCACATAATTAATTCAAGAATTAACCTATGAACTACCAATTGAGAGAAAGGGGTAATTCGAAATTAATGAAAATCTAATCAATTATACAATTACAGAATTATTGGGTATAGACGATCCTAAATTGGATTACTCCTCCTCGAGTTATAATCTTTAAACCCTAATTAATAATCCTTAATTTAAATTATGAAATTATGATCTCTTGACTCACAATTAACCCAAAACCTTAATTAGTTCTAAAATTGTCCAATAGCCTACCAAAAACCTATACTCGATCTCTCGTTACACGATTTCACCGGTTTGATTTAAGTCTTATCCTAACTCTCATTAGTCCAATTTGATGATATTCACTCGGCTTACCATCTCAGTTTATTGCCAAATTATTAAGAACAGATATTGAATCACAAATAACTCAAATATAACACAATAAGTCAAACTTTATTAATCTCAAGGATCAAAATCCCGAAGGTGAGTTTAGACAAAAATCGACATTCAACGAAACCTATTCTCAACAATTATCTCAATTTCATACATCAATAAAATTGAAATAAATTGGAAAATACGCTCAGAATAGATCAATGAAGGCAGCAACAGCAGGAAACCACCTATTTCGGGAAGTACTTCGCGTCAAGCTTTGTCTCTGTGTCCCTCTTCCTTCGTCTCCTTCCTCAAATCACTCAATAGCTCTCTAGGATTTTTAAATTTTGGCTAATGTGAATGCTCTCTAAAAGACTCCTTCATCTATCCCTTACTGATGTATTTATACTTTGGAAGCCCTAGGATTGATTCGGGGTTGAAACAGTCTGAAAAGTCTTGCAAAATTCTAGTTTTTGTGTTAACCCGACGTAGGCCATGATGCCACGATCATGGCCGACGCCTAATCATTTCTGTCATGATTGTGGCCCAATGTGCATGATCGTGGCCCGTCACATAGCTCTCTGTCACGATCATGGCCCAAAGTGCACGATCATGGCCAGGGTCCTGTCAGCTCGTCTTTTTCTGTCACAATCGTGGGCCATGTTTTTATCCCTAAACTCTTCAAAACTTCTCCGTTCTTTGCTGTTTACCCTAAAACACTATCAAACACATCAAAGTACCTCAAAAATATAACATTTAAGCTCAAAGACTCATATAACATTTGAAACCTAAATACACACCAAACCCTCAAATTGACACTAAATACTTAACAAATTGAACCCTAAAATATCATGCAAATCACAACTATCAATGACATTTTTCTTTTTATTTTTTCTCTATTCTTGAGCATCCTTCCAAATTATAGACCAAAAGGACCTATGTTTTAAAATTTTATATTCAAAGGATGATCCTCCCTAATGCACTCTACATGCTCTTCCAAGTATTAACGTAAGAACAAGTCCTAGTTCCTCTTTTTGAATAAATCTTATACATAACAAGGTAAATGATCTCCTAAAAAGTTGGAAGTATATAACTAAATACCATGGAACCTATTCTAAGAGCTTTTTCACTATTTTCAATGATCTAACAATTTTCCATCTTATAGATATTTTTTGAATGGATGTGTCTAATATGTTTCATTTTCTTTAGTAATACCTACTTAATTTATTTGAGTTGGCATTAGTTTTGTCTATTTCTCTAAAAATTTTTCCTTTTGACACAATACCTCTATTACTCATAATTTGGGTAAACTCCTTTTCATGTAATTAATTCATCTACATCTCATAGGTTAGTGATTAGATTAGATTTTCAAATAGTATGGTCCTTAATTTTTATATTTTTCATTATTGTCCTTCTTATAGGCCGTGTTCTGTGTTGAAGAGTATCGACAATTGTCCAACCTCAATCTTCTTCTTTGTAGCTTGCAATTGTCCATCTATTGAGGTAAGTCGTTCAACTAAGTAATGTCTACAATGTGATCAATTTTGTGTTGCTCTTTGCAATTTTACTTATAACAATGATTGATGAGACTTTAGGCTAGGTTTTAATAGTCTAAATATTAATGTTTGGGCACCATTTAAATTGAAGCTTAAAGACTTAAACATGTAGGTGATTAAATCAAACTTAGTATTAACATAAGAACTTTATGTAATTGATATGACAATTCTTTGCATAATAAACCCCTAGGATGATATAAAGGCTGGAAACCCATGATGCAACTCCTATGAGGCTTATCAACGAAAAAATTCATGAGCCTAGGAGTCACAGCAAGAACTTGCTTTCTCGATTCATCTAGTCTAGCAATGTCGTGTACTATAGTGCTTGTTTAAAATCAAACTTTGGAAATGAACTTGTAGGTGATTAAATCAAACTTAGTATTAACATAAGAAATTCATGTAATTGATAAGACAATTCTTTCCATAATAAACCCCTAGGATGGTATATAGGTTGGAAACTTATGATGCAACTCTTATGAGGCTTATCGGTGAAAAATTCCACGAGTCTAGGAGTTACAGCGAGAGCCTACTTTCTCGATTCATCTGGCCTAGCAATGCCACATACTATAGTGCTTGTTTAAAATTAAACTTTGTAAATGAACTTGTAGGTGATTAAATCAAACTTAGTATTAACATAGGAAATTCATGTAATTGACAAGACAATTATTCGCATAATAAACCCCTAGGATGGTGTGTAGGCTAGAAACCCATAATGTAACTCCCATACAGCTTATCGCTGAAAAATTCCACAAGCTTAGGAGTCACAGCGAGAACTTGTTCTCTCAATTCATTTGGTCTAACAATGCCACGTATCATAGTGCTTTTTTAATTTCCACTAATTTTATTTATTGTAAACCAATTTCCACTTTTTTATTTTAATATAAAATTAGAAAAATAATATGTATGTCTTTTTCTTTACTTCTTAATGTCACTTCTTACAAGATATTGGTTGGAAAATTGCTATTTGACTTAAACTTGCATATGTTGTCCATTAAATAAGTCAATATATAGATAAGACAAGTATAGTTCATTTGTAGGTTGCTTATATAGTATTAAGATATATTAAGGATTATAAAGATGAAAGCTTTATCTTTCCTTTAAAAATTCTTCTATAATTGTAAGGTTCTTAAGACTTAGAATGTGATGATGTCCAATCACTAAGGTGGAATTAGTTGTGATTAAGTTATCTAATTGTGAAATCATATGGTACGATAGGTTGGTTTCAATTTGGAGGGGAAATGGTCAGAGACTTGTAAAAACTTAGGGGAAATGAAGGATCTAATGATGTGTAAAGTAAAGATTAAATGTTCTATAAGATTAATATGCATAATATCGTAATGATTATTTTATCTTACTATAATCACTTTTTTAAATAACAATTTTGTAGAAATGAGTAATGTTGATAGATCTTGGATGTATAGACGATTAACACCCGGTGGTTTCATTAATCTTAAGTTTGTTGAGGGAGTTGAAGCATTTATTCACTATACATGTTCTCAACTTGCATGTATGGTTGGTCCAAAGATTAGATGTCTATGTAAAGAGTGCAAACATATTCGTTTTCTTCCTATTGATGAAGTGAATCTCCATTTATTAAGAAAAGGGTTTGTTCCAAGTTATTTTGAGTGGACATGATATCGGGAGCTATTGATTTGTAGCATCTCAAGGGGTAATGAAGTAAACTCGTCAATAAATGTGGATGGGTTTGAAGGGGGGACTGGATTTATAACAAATAATGTAGGTGCAACTAAAAATCCTCACATCCAAATTGTTTATGATGTAACCAGTTATACCTTTCAAGAAAATATAGAAAATCTTGAAGAATAACCAAATCCATATGAAAAAAGTTTTTTCTTACTAAAATTAGTTGATCAAAAATTATGGCCAAATTATGAGATGATGACTCAATTATCTTCAATTGCTCGAATATTGAACATAAAGTCTGAAGGGCATATTTCTGATTGAAGTTTTGATAAAATTCTTAGTTGGTATAATGAATCATTTCCTCCTAATCAAACAATGTTAATAATTTTTATAATATGAAGAAGATTTAGACAATTTGAACCTTTTGTATTGGAGATGTAAGCGATCCAGGTGTATTATATCCCTTTTCCTAGCTTACTACAAGATAAGTCAGATTGGTTGGCCGTTTGTAAAGGAAAATCTCAAGGTTTTTTTGAATTAAATGGAAAAGGAGAAAATAAAAGAATTGAAAGTTTTAGGAAGATGTTTATGAAATAAATGCATGAGTAGCATATGGCGAGAATGATCATTTGAACAATCCAAATAATGATTACATTGAAATTTCAACTGGAGAGGATGAGGAGGGAGTAAAGAGGGGCCTGAGTTTGATTCTAATTCTACAAAAAAGAAGATGATAATGATTTTGATTTACAATTAAGTGATAATAACGATTACTTTATGTTTGTAATAGAATATTATATGAATAAATTATTACTGCATTAACAATATAATGTTATTGGTGTTTAATTTATATTTTTTATTACTGGAATATTCAATAAAATGTGAATTTCAGGTTAAAAATATGCCACAAAAGAGAAAATAGGATTTGTTATTATTAGAGTAGTGTTATAAAGGCAATCACCTTTAGCACTTTTGTACAAACTTTATTTTGATTAATAAAGCAAAAAGCATTTTTTCATTAATTTGATATTCACTTATATATGAATTGATATTGATCTTAAATCAAATTAATGAAGTCCATGATACAAAACATAGCATGAAGGAAATTATGATAAGATCATGATATTGAGATTCCTATCATGTGTAATTACGTTAGTATCTAAATAATCCCTAGTCATAGGATTAACAACACTGGACATTATTCATAAAGATAGACTAGCACATATTATACTGCTTAATTTGATCAAGCAGTGGATCTCACAAACTCTAAGCATGAGATGTTTAGAGTTAACATTTGGATGCTTACTAAAGGTAGTAAGTATATCGGGTGACCCACTATGAGATTATCATATGGATGATCTATCGAATGTCAATGATTAATCTCATCATAACAATAGTGCAAATATCCTTAGACTTGAGGTA
>JAOTAY010000190.1:21711912-21748838 GCA_025629805.1 Erythroxylum baracoense
TCGATGATGGTCACTCACTGAGTTCGCAAAACTCACCCAAAATTTGCAATTATTTTTCAGGACTCAGAAGAATACCCTGTTAGGCAACGGGAGTATACCTATTGCATGCAAGTGAGGGATAGAGGTCGGGATCAGCTCGCGTCCGCATTGTATTCCTTTATTTTCTACTGAATTGTGTATTCCGCAAATTTTTGTATCTTTGAAATTAAATATTACAGTTTGTAATAATTTTGGGAATTGGAAATGTTTTGTAATTTGTAATGGGCCCAAATGGTTCTTAAAAATTTTGTTGATTGTATCGTTATGTTTGAAAATGGTTATAAAATAAAATGGGCCGATTTAGTTATCAACTTTCTGTACTTTATGCTATTGTTTTAAACAAACAAATTGTACTGGAATTTGAATGATCTAGTGCTATAACATGCCACTCTCGCGAGGCACGAATTCGGATATCACTATCGATGTCGGATTCGGGTCTTACGGGAGTGGGGTGTTACAAAGAGCATGCACAAAAACTTGTAAGTATTAAAACTTGACACTTATATTTTGGTTTTTGTATTTTGATGTATGAAATTTGATTTCAATGTAATTTGATGTATGAAATTTAGAATGAAAACATATGTTTATTATAGAGAATAATAATGTAATCAATGTTTGGTATCATTAATGGTTGTGTTATTGAGTTAATTTTTTTGTCTAATAAGGGGTAAATATAATAAAAATAGAAGAAACTCTGCCGAAATTTTTGTAAATTGTAGTTCACTTATAACAATTTATTCTGACGTAGGAAAAGTCTATAAGCAGGAAGCCTACCCCACACCAGTTTTTTTACACACTAACAACAAGAAATATGATGGTGTGACCTTCATCAACAACCGATGCATACAACTTAATGTATGTAAAATCTATACTTTAATATTAATTCTTAAAAATTATCACTTATTAACACAAACAATTATAATGATAGGACTAAATACAAGAAAGCATTAAATGACAGTCTCTTTACTCTGAAGCCATTGATGAGAGTCAGGTATATCTTGATGGAATGGGTGGTAGGGACCATTATGAAAGGATATTTAGCTTAGGTTCATTTGCAAACGCATGCTATTAATAATCCTCCACATCCTCTATAGCTGGATCTAGTAAGCGGTTCACATTAAATGAGAGAGTTGTTTAACTTGAGAGCATAGTAGACAGGTTGATGCAGTGCATAACCCAGCTCTATAATGAGGTGGATGTGTTAAAGGGGAGGGACAGGACCTCATTGCATCAGTCAGAGCATCTGCCTTCACCACCTGCATAAATTAGATGGATAAGTGAATGTATTTGATAGTCTGTTACTCTTAAGTTTTTATATGAATTATTAATTTACATTATTTTCAAGATACTTATTCATGTACATTATAATATTTTTATTATATCACCCATCAACATAATGTTTACTTTATATTTATCAATCAATGTTATATTATTTAAAGAAATTAAATGTACAAAAAATCAAAACATTATCAACAGAAAACTTGGGTAGGAAGTAAGAAATGACGGTTGAAATTTATCATAGCTATATTTCCTGACGTAATTAAAATATTATGTCAGTAAAAATTTAGCGACGGATATGTTGTTCTTCAGTAAATTTAACAAGGGAATGTTATATGTTTGTTAGTAAATTTGGCGACGAACTTACAATCTATTGTTGGTAAATTTACCAACGAAATATTAGGAATCTGTCACAAATTTAGCGACGGAATATTGTAAATCTGTCGGTAAATTTATTTAATTTTACTAACAGAAATACAAAATTTTGTCGCTAAATTTACCGACGGATTCTTAATATCCGTCGTTAAAATTTACATACGGCCATTTCTCCAATGACTTTTTTAGTTGATAATTTTCGTCGCCAAATTTGTTTCTCAATGGAAATCTTTATCCTTCGAGACGATTTTATTAACTTATAAGGTATTTGGACACTACCGTGTCAATCACTACAAAGGTATATTTAACCTTAACATAGGTGAAACAACATCTTTAAACTTGTACACATTACATGGACCTACATGGTCCTCCATAAAGCTATGTCTAAGTCTTCATGGGCGCATCCTTTACTAACATTGGTGTGTCCTAAAAGAGCTTCAATTCTTCAATTTTTTTATCTCAGTTCTAACTAACTTCCTCTCCAATTGATCCATGAAGGTAATTGAGACCTAAAAACATACTAGAAATGAATTAAGTACCAAAAAATTAAAAAAACTCTCAAATAAATAAATAAAATGCATTTATCGAGCTCCAATTGTCTAAGGAATCATCCTGATGCTCGACCCTCTTGTTAGCTACTTAGAGGATCCAATCTTAGCTACTGCTCCTATATATTGAGATAATCCTCATTTGCCAAAACATCTACTTACTCATCCTAAGCTCTAACCAATCTATAGATGTCACATATTTTCCTTATTCAAAAGGAAAACGTCTCCAGAATTTATAGAGAGGTTCAATTGAGTGGAAACCAGCTTCTCCTTAGTAATAATAGTAACAATTTGTCTAGGTATAAAAACCTTTTTATAATAAGCTTTTTTGGTTCCTATTTAATAGCTTATAGCTTTTGCACATATTTAGATTGTTTAGTTCCAAAGATGGAGACTTCCAATACTCAATTAATAGCTAAATAAAATATAAAATCATTAACTAAAAAGTTATTGAATCTAAAAGGGAAGTTCCTACTAACCTTTTGGAAGATGTCGCTACTATGATAGGGTTATGATTTAAGAAGAGGAGCTCTATAAAGCTTGTCTTACTTTCAGGAAATTGGGTTAACTAATCAAGGTTAATTAAAGCCATATCCAATTTTTTTCTAATAAAGCAACCTAAGTTTTGCTTATTGCTCCATATGAAAGTATGTCGTTCACATTTGATGTCAGTGATCCCCATATGCTCAACACGCACCTTGAAATCTTCTGAGAATTTTTTTAAATTGAAATTCCCTTCAGCCTTAGTCCTAAATAGGATTGAATTGAAGTCTCCACATATCAACCATGGACCACAACAACTCCTTTGTATCATCTTCAAACTATTCCATATATTTGTTCTTTAGAAAGCTATATTAGAACCATACACAAATAAGGAGAAGATTTTAGAATCCTCTTGAATGAGCAACTTTATATGCATAACTTGTTCATTAGACTCCATCTCATTATTCTATATAAAATTAGAGTTGTAACTTATAATGATTCTTCCATACACGTGAGATTGATGGTTATAGATAAATTTCCACTGGGGGCCCAATCTTTTTAACTTATTTATATTTTCAAATATAATCTTAGTTTGCAAAAATCCTAAGATCAAAGGTTTCTCCTTAGATATAAAATCCCTCAAAGCTTGGAGCTTATTTGAACATTGTAATCCATACATTTCATACTACAATAATCATATGACTTGATTTTTACCCTTGAAGCTTTTACTTTTAAAACTTAAAATTTTAACTTGTTAGTCGTTTACCCATTATTCATGTCCCGTCTTCAGTGAGATCAACACTTACACCGATTTGAGAATAGCCTATCCTCCTTCTCTCCATGTTCTTGTCTATGTATAAGGCGTTTCCCAGGAAGATGGAAATCATAACTCAATTATTGAGTCATCAAGAACTCTAAAAGGATATTGTGTATGTTAACCTACAAGAGAATATTTTTATGGTTCGTGCTAGGTTTGGAGAAATCAAAGTAACAGTGAGATATGACAGGGGTCCCGAGATCAAAATAAGGTTATAAAAATTAACCTATTACCTGATGGGCTTATTAAAATTATTGGCAATTTTGTTTTGTTTAAAAAATAGAGAAATTTTCAATATATCAAACAAAAACTAAAGAAAGAAATAAGGACTTGTTTATTGCATTCAGCTTTAGCTAATCATATTACTTGATCTAAGTTAAAACAACACATAATAATATTCATTTGATTGGGTAGCTTGAGTTTGATTGTGGTTGGTGGGAGATGTCTCTGAAGGAGCAAAACCCAAGCATGCACTCCAAACAAAAGAATCCCCACAAATTGCCTCACCATTCTATGCATAGTTTGGCGAGGTATTTTACGTAAACAAAATGAAAGACATTTTAAAGTCTTTTGGTTAGTTTCCAAAAGAAATTGAAAAATCATAAGTGTTTAAAATTTTCTAATTGGATATAAATTCAATTATCTTTTTTAAAAACCATAACTATTGCCTACAAAGCACGATAGATATCATATAACAAGAATCAAATAGAGACAGAATATAAGAAGTCATTTCTAAACAAAGTATTTCACTTTAGCTAATTAATGGCTTTCCAGTTCATCAAAAGGGTGAAGAAGAAAGTGAAGAACGATCGAGATCTTTGAACAGAAGAAAACAGAACTTACCATGCAAAACAATAAAAGGAACAAAGAATGTGACTATGACAAGAATGCAAGTAACGACCAGCAAACCGACCAGAAGCGTAGTTGCTTTTTTCGTAAGAGAACCTATTTGTTTTTCTTCTTTCTTCCTTCAAAAGCAACAACAAACTTAAACTTTTATCAACTTCCCAACCAACACTAGAACCAGAAAGTGTAAAACTCTCGCCATTCCTCTTTCGCTAAAAAACGACTAGTGACTGGTGATCTGAAGACGTGAGAGCCACAGAGATGTGAAATCTTTAAAGAGTTGAGTAGAACGTTCCGAACAAGAATGAGATTTGAAACCGAGAGCAGAGAGGAGAGTAAAGTGGGAGAATTTCGTCATAAATCAATTAGCTGTTGAAAAACGCTATAGTAAATTAACTTGTGAAAAATTAGCTGATTGAGTTACATCAGCCAACCCAATTAGCTTCTCACCAAACAAATAACAACGTTTTAATACAAGTCAAATCACTATATGGAGTCAACCAGCTAAAAAATAGCTGATCTTCTGCTAACCAAAAGCGACCTTTATTTGCCAACTAAGTGAAATTAATTACAAGCTAGAAAAAGGTTATAATTAATTATATAGGAAAGTTTCAAACGAGGCACAATCGTTACAAGATCCAGTTATTTTTGACTGAATAACTAATTAACTGTAAGTTCAAATTCCCAAAAAAAAAACCCCAAGATTTTTCCTTTTCAATTCTTTTCAACACTAGTACAGCCAGCTTTGTTCTTTTCTTTCCTTCGGCCCTCATCTTCTCCCCCAATACATCGACAAGACATTCCTTTCTTTGAGACCCACTCACACACTATCCCAACCGTGTAATTAGAGTCTGTCAGATGATTCCGACTTTCGCTTCTTGTTCTATATAACACTGGCAAAATATTCATTTTTTTTATCTGTTGGGTTTCTTTATCCCCTTTTCGGGTGCATTCTGATGTTAATTATAACAATAGAAGCAAATCATCGCATGGACGATTGAGCTTTGATTCATTTCGCTTCTAGGGGTTTGCTTTGTCCATGGGTTCTGATTTCTGCTTCCTAATTACGGTTTTCGTCAAAATTCGCCTTTCATGGAGTCTCCTTGTTTAATCCGGTAGACACCCACTTGTCTAGTTCCATCATAATTTTATTCTCCAAAGTTTAATCCCTTGTCATTTGGGATTTTCTGATCTGCACTCGGAAAGTGTCTGTTTCTTTCAGCCTTTGTTGGTGTATATATATACATATATCAAGAACATGGGCTGTGTTCATGGAAAGTGTTGCAGTCGCTACGTATCATCCTCAGATGCTGATTCAAGGAAACCGCCGTACAGGAACAGCAAGCATGTTATCTCACAAAGATCACTGGAAATTATTCCTATCCCTTCGCGCAACTTCAAATTGCAATACTCTGTTCTAACTCAGAGAGGTTACTACCCTGACTTGCCAGATAAGGAAAATCAAGATAGTTTCTGCGTTAGAACTCAACTTCAAGGTAACCCAGATGTCCATTTCTTTGGTGTGTTTGATGGGCATGGCCAATTTGGTGCACAATGCTCGAATTTTGTCAAGGATAGGCTAGTTGAAATATTGGGGAGTGATCCCACGTTGTTGGATGACCCTGTTAAAGCATACAATTCAGCGTTTCTTACGACGAACTACGAGTTGCATGCCAGTGAAATTAATGATACAATGAGTGGTACAACGGCGATAACTGTTCTTGTTATTGGAGATGCAATTTATGTTGCTAACGTGGGAGACTCGAGAGCAGTGATTGCTGTTAAACAAGGCGATAAAATTGCGGCTTCGGATTTGTCACGGGATCAAACACCTTTCAGGACGGATGAGTATGAAAGAGTGAAGCTTTGTGGGGCTAGAGTTTTGAGTTTTGATCAAGTGGAAGGACTCAAGGACCCGGATATACAGACGTGGGGTGATGAGGAGAGTGAAGGTGGGGATCCTCCGAGATTATGGGTCCAAAATGGAATGTATCCAGGGACTGCATTTACCAGGAGTGTAGGCGATAGTATGGCAGAGAGAATTGGCGTTGTTGCTGTTCCAGAGGTCTCCATAGTTCAACTCACGTCCACTCACTTGTTCTTTGTTGTTGCGAGTGATGGAGTTTTTGAGTTCCTCTCAAGTCAAACAGTTGTTGATATGGTATGCTTAATGTTCATTCTGAAATAAATACCTGTTGATAGAATAGTATCCTTGATTTATTGATGCGTTTATTATTAACCTAGAGCATGGATGTGAGTATGTGCTTGCATATGGTTGTGAAGGGTCTGGACACTCTGACTTCATTGTTGCATTGTTTACCTGGCCTTTTTAAAATTTAATTCCAACGAGGTTAATTTAAAATCAGAATCTTATAACAATGGCTTGCATTGTCAAATAATTTGCTGCTAAGTTCTTTCCTTTTATATGATTTCTTGTTTGTAGATAAATTCTCATGTTGTCAAGAATCTCCGTAAAGTAAAATGCTGGTAGCATTTCTTAGTTGTCCATTTTGTCAGTTATTCTAATTTATCTTCTAAGATTTATTCCATTTTCCAAAGATTATAGATCATCTTTTTATTTAATGACGATTATCTGCGACATACTAAGTTGTTCCTTAGAGAAGTGAGAATTGTGATTCACTGATTAGGGTAAAAGATCTTCCAGAAGAAACTGATAATTGTTGTGATATTGCTTTTTGTACAATGTCCTGTCAATTGGTAACTAAAATTTGACAGATCCTTATTTTTAAGTGAAAAATTAATAAACCAAAGGGGGGAATAATATAAGAGCGGATGGAGATTGTATTGAAAAATTGAACTAAGAGTCAGTGGACCTGCTAGATTTTGAGAATGATCAGACATTTATTGATTCCATTGCAAATTTAGCAAAGTACGAATGTCTCTTTCTTTAAATATGTTTTAACTTTGTTGATCCTACTTTTTCCTCGTAAAAAATGTACTATGTTTTTCTTTTCATAGGTGACAAGATATAAAGATCCTCGTGATGCATGTGCTGCCATTACCGGGGAGTCATATAAACTATGGCTAGAGCTTGACAATCGGACAGATGATATTACGATCATTGTTGTAAACATCAAAGACTTGTATGATGTAAGCAGAATTTAGATCTTCCTACTGGCTGGCATTTTAATCTTAGTGCTTCATTTCAAGTGCTTAGTTTGAACATCTTGTAATTGTTCTTTATTGATATGTTAACTGGTGGTCTTGTGAGAGCACTTGAGTTTAAAAGAGAAGCTGGATTTCGCATGAGAGGTAAAATTCATTTGCTCATGATTGCCAATGTATATTTTTTTCGTTTAATGCAGTCAGTCGGCAGTGCTGCTGATAGAACTGATGCAGGCAATAGACATCCAACAAGTTCAAGATCAGGGAAAGGAACGTCTGACATGTCCATTGCATCTGGATCAAAAATGTATAGATCAATAATAAGTGAATTCTCGGAGACACCAATTTCAGTGAATCGAAGCCCAGCCATAGTGGTTCCATCTCCATCACATGAAAGAGCCTTGGAATTGGTAAGCCTACGAGTTGTCAAATTTTAGCTACATTCATGAAATTGGCTAAGCATTTCTTATTTTTCATTTATGTTGATAGTCCAATCAAAAGGCTTATTGGAAGCTGCCTCGACTGTTTCTTCTGCTTCTGCTGTTGTTCGTGCATGTGGTTCAACCTTATAGGTTTTTTAAGTCTGGTTTATGATCACTCACCCCCTTTGCGTGCCTTGTCTCAGGATGGGGGTTAATGGCGCTCATTTGCAAGATTTATTTGCTCAATGATGTCTAAGCACGATTTCTAACTTGTGCAACGCTAACTACACGATGGCTTCAAGAGAGCAGAATACTTATATCTGCTGCGGAGGTTGACCCAGCTAAACTTATGTAAAGGAATAGAATGATTTCTGGATAATGCAAAATGGTCTTGGTTTTAGTGAAAATATCCTTTCTTCTACACTTTGTCAACCATCGTAAAAGGAAGAAATTCCACGAGGTGTGCAGTTTTTGGGATTGTTAGTATTAGTTGCGAGAAATTTGATTTCTATCATCTACAGATGAGTCTAATTCCCAAATTGTAGTGGATCCTTGTCGTTCTTGAAAGTAATGTGCTTGGCTGTTGTTCATTGGTTAATTCATTAATGTCTTACAAGTATATCCTTCGTTTAGATTTTGCTGGCAATAATGGATGTGACATTCTGTCCTTTTTTCTCAAAAATAGCGGTGGCAATACATTTAAAGACAGTATGTCAGATGGCCAGACTTGATTTGAAGTACTTTGTAGGTGGGGTCGGATTAAGTTAAGACTAACTGTGAAGCTCGATCTGAAGCCTTTTGTGGGTGGCTAAAATTCGGCTCAAACCCAATTATGCATAGTTTATATATTATATATATATATTTTTGTATACAAAGGAGAGAAACAACAGAATTTACAACATTATCGCATCCTTCGGCTATATGACACTCTTTGACTATTCTGTCGGACTCACGCCCATATTTCAGATGGGATTTTTATTAATACGTGCAGACCTGGGCTTGCGAACAAAGCTAGAGTTGCCAGTTGGTCAATGCTCTGGTTCTCTTCTCGATAAACATGCTAAATTTGCACATTTCAATCACGATCCAAAAGCTCCAGTGTATCCTGCACCAAAAGATTATGATCAGTTAAAAAACTTGTTGATAAAGACAGAATATTGATTAACCCCAAGGAATCTGTTTCTAGTACTACATTTCATAACACAAGATTCCATGCCAATTGAAGGTCGTCATGCACCCTTTTTATATATTGCTTGAACTTGAGTTTGATCAGGCTTCAACCAAATTGCCAGCTCTCAACATGTTCGTCCCAACCTATATGCTTTCGACATCTAACTGTTGCACTCTAGTTGTTAAATCAAAAATTTTATGGTTTTGAATTTTGGTCTTGTTATTGGATGGTTTTTTCTCCAGATAGCAAATAAGTAGTATTGGTTTTCTATCCCACATTAGAAGTGGGTGAGATTAGAAGCCTCCATTAAGACTATATAAGGAGGCATATGCTTAAGATTTTACATATATCTCAAAATTTTTTTCTCATAATGTTGTGTTTTAATTTTTGGTGTGGATTGTGAGATCTTTCTCTTATAATCTTTATTGTCTATAACGAAAAGTTTTCTATTCTTGCCCCTATATTTATTAAGGGATTTTTTTACGTTAAATCTTGTTTGTCCTTTTTTACCTCAATTTTTTCATTGGTGTGTTTGCTCTATTCGGGTGGAGTCTATCTCCTATAAGTGGTATCAGAATCTAAGGGTTGCTCAAGCATACTCTGTAGTTGTAGCATAGTTTGATCTTTTACATAAAAAAACGAGTTTTTCTTTCTCGAGTTATTGTTGCCATTTTTGGGCATTTTTTACTGGTATTTGAGGTGATTGAGTGCATATCTAGGAAAAGCTTTGTCTAAGGAGACTAAGTTTTAAGTGAGACCATTTGTTATTCATCCAACATTTCCTAGGAACTTTCCTGGTGTATTATAGTCTTATTACATACTATAGTCTTATTACATACTAAGTGAAGGTAATTTGAGTCAATTTCCCTTTTTTACGCGAGAGAGTGAGTCAATTCTTGTTATAGAAGTAATGTCGACCAAATTCGATATTACAAAGTGTGACGGGATAAAGTTCTCATTATGAAAATTGAAGATGAAGGAAATGCTTGGAGGCCATCAGTGCTAGGCCGACGAACTTCACAGATGACGTCAAATGGAAACAAATGGATGTCTTTCCCATGTCAAATTTGCATCTTGATCTATCGAATGATATTTTGCAAGGTGTAAAGGAAAAGAAAACAGCCAAGGAGATATGAGATCATCTCACAAAGTTATATAAAGTTGTCTCTTCACAACAAAATTTTTCTGAAGAGGAGACTTGACACACTTCGAATGTCTGAATCTACTTTAGTAACATAGCATATCAAAACTTTGACCTCTCTACGCTTTTAACTTTCAACTTTGGGATATAATGTAAATCTAACTGAACGTGCAAAGATTCTACTTCAAAGTTTTCCAGATTTATATAACCAACTCATCATTAATTTAACCAATAATATCCTCACAGATACTTTGGTATTTGATGATGTTGTTGGATCTTAGGAACCCACTTACTTGTGAGATCTATATCATGGGTCTAGTGAGAGAACATACTTGTAAGTCTTGACACCACAGTTCAACCCAAAATCTTAAGGTATTAGATTTATGGGTCCTTTTCATTTATATGCCCTTTACTAGTTCCATCTCTTTCTAATGTGAAATTCCTACTCACACTTGACATCACAACAATCTCTCTCTCAAGTGTGAACTTCTACATTAAGCTTAGGCTCCCCCTTAAGCGAAAGCCTTTTTCTACCCTTTTCTTAGCAGTTCGAATATATGTCGTCACCAAGAGCCCTTCTACTCCACTGTATTGGGTCCATCAGGAGTCTCTTTGCTCTTCTTCGTGGGTAGGCAACCAAAAGATCCAACTACTGTCTCCATACTCGTCCCTTGTCGAATCATCAGCTCTGATACCATTTGTTGGATTTGGGGAGCCTACTTTCGTAGTAGATCTTCATCATGGGCCTAGTGAGGAAACATGCTCGTAGGCTTTGACACCACACTCTAACCCAAAACCTTAAGACGTTAGGTTTATGGGTCCTTTTCACTTATATGCCCTTCACTAGTTCCCTCTCTTTCCAATGTCCCAACAGATGTTGCTACTTCGATTCTTAAAGAAGAAAGCATATGCATCAACAAGGAAGAAAGAATAACAAGTTCGCATCAAGCGAAAGCCTTATCGATGACAAGATGACGGTCAATAGAGTGTGATTCCACTGAGAGTCACAAACAAGGAAGGTCAAAATCTAGAAGTAAGAAAAATCTCAAATGTTCCAACTATGGCAAGAGATGACAATTTTAAAAGTGAATGTCGATTCAGGAAGGGTGGAGACAATGCCTCTAAAGCATTAACTTCTCAAGGATGTGTTGCCAATGGAGAAATCTTATGTAGTGAAGTAGCAATGGTGTTCAAGGACAGAGTAAAGCTCACTGATGCTTGGATAATGGATTCAAGAGCAACGTGGCATATGACTCCTTGTAGAGATTGGTTTCACAGTTATAAATCTATCTCTGCAGGATCTGTGTACATGGGAAATCATCATACCATAGAGATTGATGGGATTGGCACCATCAAGATGAAGATGTATGATGGTACAGTTCATACTATTTAAAATGTGTGTTGTGATTACATGTGGGTTACAAGTCCCAACAAAGATCATATTGAAGATTTGAAAGCTCAATTAGTTGGGAAGTTTGAAATGAAGGATTTAGGACCAGCAAATAAGATTTTAAGAATGCAAATTTACTAAAACAGAAATAACAGGAAGATTTGGCTTTCTAAGAAGAATTACTTGAGAAAATCTTGCAACACTTTAATAAGCAAGATTGTAAGTCAATCTCTACCCCTCTTCATGTTTATTTTAAGTTATCCTCAAATAAAAACCCTAACAGTGAAGCAAAGAGGAAAGAGATGTCTCGAGTACCGTATGCATCAGCTGTAGGGAGTTTAATGCTCGCTATGATTTGTAAAAGACCAGACATTGCACATGTAGTCAGATTGGTTACTCGTTACATGGAGAATCTTAGTCAAGAACACTAGTGGGCTGTAAAAGGATCCTGGGATATATTAAAGGGACCTTAGATGTTGCTCTATGTTATAAAGAATTTGAATTTATTATCAAAGGATATGTTGATTCTGATTTTGCAGGCGACCCTGATAGAAGAAAATCAACTACATGTTATGTGCTCACAGTTGCAGGAGGAGCTGTGAGCTGGGTGTCTAAACTACAAATAGTTGTAGCACTACCTACCATAGAAGTTGAGTATATGGAAGCTACACAAGCTTAAAAGGAATCAATCTTGATATAAAAGGTTTTTAGAGGATCTTGGGCACCGACAAGAGAAAATTAATTTGTATTGTGATAGTCAGAGTGCCTTACATATTACAAAGAATCTAGCTTTTTATTCCAGAACTAAACATATAGGAGTTTAATATCATTTTGTTCGTGAAGTGGTAGAAGATGGAAGTGTAGACATGCAGAAAATTCACACAAAAGAGAACTTAGCAGATGCACTAACAAAGCCAATCAACACTGATAAATTCATATGGTATAGATCCTTGTATGGCTTGGCAGAGACGTAGACAATAGAGAAATAGCAAGATAGAAATAACGGTATGGAGATTGATTGTTTTTCAATCGAATCTCCAAGTGGGAGATTGTTGGTTTTCTATCCCATATCAGAAGTGGGTGAGATTAGAAGTCTCCATTAAGGCTATATAAGAAGGCAAATGCTTAAGGTTTTATATATCCCAAAATCTCTTCCCCATAACCTTGTGTATTAATTCTTGGTTTGAATTGTGAAATCTTCCTCTTGTAATCTTTGTTTTCTATAGTGTAAAATTTTCTATTCTTGCCCATGATTTTTCCTATATTTTTACCTTAATTTCTTTTATTGGTGTATTTACTCTATTCGGGTGGAGTCCATCTCCTATCAGGTAGATGGATTTCCCCTTTCCCCACTCATTAATACTTCAATAGTGATTGCGAGTGATATCATCCTATTTTCTCCACAAGTTTTGCATGATGTGGGGCTAATAGAGGGCCTCAAATCCTTCAGTTGATTGGGGAATACTCTTTTTTGCAAGTGCTACCACCTAATTTTCTATCCATAAGTTTTACATAATGTGGGGCTGAGAGTTAGCTCTTCTCGACAATTTAAAAGACCTCAAGTCCTTTAGATGATTGAGGAATAATATTCTTTACTCTAGTGAAGAAAGTTGGAGGTAGGATCTCATTAACCGTAGCATGAGTTATAAAATGGAGCAAGCGTGTAAACTATTAGATCCTCTGTGAATTCCAAAAATATGACAAACCCATCTCTTATTTGGGTTAGATTTATAACATCTACATAAAGTGTAGATACTCTGGAGTTGAAAATGTAGTTAATTGTAGAAATTTGAACGAGAAAAATGAATGCTAGCAGGTTAAAAAAATTAGGATTTATTTAATTAATATATACATGTATAGATGTCAAATTTCAAGCTGAACTAAACTATGATTGCATTAAATGTTAGAGGTAGTTTTTATTAGTGTATGTCCTACAACCAATCGCTTGATTGTAGATTTTGTAACATAATTATTTAAAGATAATGTTTATCTTCTTATATTTTGTTAATTATATATGATATTTTAATATTAAAAATAAAATTCCTAAAATAATTGTTGTGTAATTGAAATTGTGATGAGATTCAATTTGTATTTATATATTATTCTTAAATTATTCATAGTTGTTGTTTCATCAAGTTGAGTATTAATTAAACAGTAAAATTAGTACACGTTAGGTTTCTTTTTTATAAAGAAAGTAATTGATTTCATAAACTAAAGCACGAAGATACTTAAACAAATTTGTGGGTGTTTATTAGATAGTAAGTTTAATGAATTGACCCTTTAAAAAAGAAAAGTTCAATGAATTAACCCTACTATAAGGATCCTTTACTTATACGTTTACGAATTTTCTTAATGGTCGTATGATTGATCTTTAAACTTAAAATTACCAAAATATTCTTGTGGAAATAACTATGTTTTAATGCTACTTATGTTCTATTATATTTAGGGTAGTTAAATTGATAATACTTGGATATAGTTGGACTATATGGAAATAGATGAGTAAATCAACAAAGGGTTCATCACTTTAAATTAATTAGAGAAAATGTTCTATTTCTCTTGATTAGCAGTAACTTAAAGCATTCTCTAATTAGAGTGAATTAAGATTTAAAAAGGTGTTTTTTCAAATATTTATTATAAATCAATTATTAATTAAAAAGAACAAACATGAATATATTTAATACATTAAATTCATACTCTATATCTGATTGAAATATTATATGATAAAAGGATTACATTGTACATCATAATCATACATTGATATGTTTAGTCAAACCACTTTGAAATTCCTATTTTTTGGGTAGTCATAACATGTTGCTAGACACCAATCTTGATCTATAATTATAAATTTTAGTTGAAAAATTAAATATAAATAAAATGGAGTTTTAATTTATCTAATTATAATTATGAATTCTATATAATTTATAATTATTATCAACACATTTAGGTCGCACATAAAAGAATAGCTAAAAAGACCAAATTTATTTTAAATTACTTTAGACTTAATTATGAAGTTTGAAAATTTTCAGGAATCAAATATGAGATATTTGATTTTACTAAAATTAAATTATAATTATAGTTAGAGTTTGACTTTCCTTTTACACTTATTAAGGATTTAACGGTAAAAGAAATTAAATCAATCTTGTTCTCTTTCCATCTTGAAAAATCTTCTGGGCTCGATGGCTTCAACAAAAAGGTTTTTTAAAGCCATATGGGAATAAACTAGACCAATGGTAGTTGACACTATCTTGGAATTTTTCAAGAAAGGCAGGTTACTCATTAAACTAAACAAGACATATAGATTTCTTGTACCTAAAGTCCCCGATCCTTTTATTCTCAATGACTATAGACCTATAGCATGTTGTAATGTGATTTATAATTTAATCTCAAAGATACTAGCAAGTAGATTAAAGAGGATACTTCCTAACCTTATTGGTCCTTATCAAGTTGCATATATGAGTGGAAGGAGCATAAGGGACAACATTACCTTTGCACAAGAGCTCTTTAGGGGTTACAAACCCAACAAACACATTAACAATTGTGCATTACAAATTGACTTTACCAAAGCCTATGATTATGTTAATTAGATTTTATACACAAGACTTTTCAAGTTGTTAGTTATATTAGTAAGTTCATTAATTGATCAAGGCTTAGATTTCCTTAGAAGTTTTTGTCATAATCAGTAGGGAGCTATAAAATCTCTTTAACAGAGCTTAAGTTTTGAGATAAGGTGATCCGTTGGCCCCTTAACTTTATGCAATCACAATGGAGGTGTTATCATAGATTTCCTCTCAGAATGCTACAAGAAATCCCAAATTTGGGTACCATAACAAATTTAGTAAGTTGAAAATATCCTAACTTTCATTTGTAGGATGATCTATCAATATTTTTCTTGAAGTAGATGACACTTCAATTAATCTACTAATGAGTTCCTTGGAATCTTTCAAAGCAATTTTTGGATTGAGCTTCAATCCAATGAAAAGTTCTATATACTTCTTTGCTACTCGACACTCTAATATGAACTTAATTGCATCCTAAATTAGTTTGAAATGTCAACAACTCCCCTTTATGTACTTTGTTGTTCCCATCTCCACCAAGAGACTTAATGTAATTGATTGGCCCCCTTTAATTAGCTCAGTTGAAAAGGGAGTACTCTGATGATTTCATAAATTCTTATCTTATAGTGGAAAACTATAATTGGTGCTTACATATTGCCTTACCAAAAAATGTGATGGGGAGAATTGATAGATTAATTAGGGACTTTATTTGGAATGGCTTAAGCATTAGGTTTAAAGCACTAAGCGCCAAATGGAGCTCACTATGTATTAAAAAACAACATGGTGGTCTTGGATTAATATTAACTTGTAGAACGTCCAAAGTTATTAGGCCTAAGAGATACGGAGGATTTTTGTGGAGAAGGAAAGTTTTTGGGTGAAATGGATGTATATGTATCACTTGAGGGGTGAGAGTGTATGGACAATAAAGCATAAACAGATTCCTTCCTGCACCTTCCAGCATATCTTGTGAACTAGAGAATTTATACAATCTCAAATGAAGTAAAAAATTAGAAATGGCGAGACAACATATTTTTGGTTTGATAATTGGCATACACTCGAACATTTATACCAGCTCATAGAATCCCCAACTCTAAAAGCCATAATTCCTATTAATGCAAAGGTGCAATCTTTAATAATGAATGGAAACTAGTATTGGCCAATTCATTCCTTAATGGGTGTCTAAGACATAATTTATAATATTCCAACGTATTTCTCTAACCCTCTACTCCAGATTGTGTGTAATGGTTACAGGACAAAACTCTAGGATTTTTCCCTGCCTCATGAGAGAAAGTTGATGGAAACTTCAATAAAAAGCCATTGGTTTAGCTTAGTGTGAGAAACTAACATTGCTCCGTCACATTCTTTTATATTGTAGATGGCCATTTCTCTAAGATTGGGCACCAGGAATAAACTAAAATTCCATGTTGATAGCCTTGATTGTGCTCTATGTGGGAATGGTCAGGAATTGCATAACCACTTGTTCTTCAATTATGCATTCTCTTTAGTGCTTTGGAACATCATGCTCACATTTTTTAACATTTGATGCATAAGCAGGGGATGGCTGAGCATATTGAATTGGTCCTTAAAGGTTAATATAAGAACTAAATGGGATAAGAAGTCATTTAGAGTGGGCATTGGAATGCCTATCTATCAAATTTGGAAAGAAAGAAACGGTAAAATGTTTAGTGATAATAAAGAGGAAGATAGTACTAGTCTTAGCAAGTGCCATCTCAAGCTTAAATTAATTGCTTTAGCCCAATGATTCTCAATTGAGATTTATTCAAGTTTGCGATCTAAACACTCTTTGTAACATTCTTAATTGAGATTTATTCAAGTTTGCAATCTAAACACTCTTTGTAACATTCTATCTTATAGCCTAAACTAGTTTTACACTTTTAGTGAAGCTAGCCTAGTGTTTAGTTGGTAACTATTTTATAAAGTAACATATAGTGTTAGGCTGTACTAGATGTTCCTTAATTAAATATCTTTATTACTTTCCAAAAAGAAAACCTAATGACCTTTTCTATAAATAAGAAAAAGGTATAAGGGAGCTAGTACTTCTACTTTTTTCTCTTAAGTGTTTAGTTTTTTGTCTCTAATCTGTGGATACTGTTAGTCATTAGACATGTGGATAACTTGTAGTTGACAGTTTGAGAAAAAATGATGCAAGATTTCGAATTAGGTATGTTTCAACCTTTTATTTATGACATATTTTTCAAGTTATTCAATCAAATACATTTAATTAAAAATTGTAAAAGTTATTTTTTGCTATGCCCATGATTGGATCATAATTAATTTCTCAACTGAGCTATCAAAGCCACCTTTAATTGTTTAACTCGAATAAAGTTGCTTGATTGTTATTGATTTGATAAAGTTGAGGCTTAAGATTTATTAATGCAAAAGATGTATGATACATGAATTTGCCTAATAGTGTTTAGGCTAATATTAATTAGGGTTTTTAATTCTCTAAAATTAAAACTAAAATTGTACATGTTAAATATCATGTTCTGGAAAATCATATGCAAACTTTGTTCTTGTTTTCAAATTCCTGTCACTTCGCCCCTTCATCTTCTGAAATACTTATTTTTTGGTTTCGCTTATGAAAACTTTAAAATATATGAATCATGTGTTCTCAACTTTTGGAAAATTTCTTTAATCACAATGCTTCCCTTTGTTAATACTCAATCACACCTCTGAAAACTCTAGTGTGTCTTTATGATTTTGCAAAAACATGTGAAACTTACCTATGAGTCTATTTCTAGAGATATGATGAGTGTTCACTTAGATTGAAAAGCACATAAAAATTTGAAAATTTTGGAAAACTTGATTACATATCAGTTCTAGTTTGAGGTGTGCGTTTTGAGGTTTAAGGTTGTTTGTTTTGTTTGACATTGATTTTGGAGTGATTCTGAATTAGGAATCAATATTGGAGACACATGAAGCATCCCTAATGCCATAAACATGACACTAAAAGCTATAGTCGCCGCTGGTGGTATTCTGTATCGATAGTGGCAACTATCGCCACTAGCAAGAGTTGGAAATTTTAGAGGATGATGTGATAAAAGAAGAAACAAAGACTAGAGGAGGCAACGATTAAGATGCCAATAGGGATGGTAATCTTGGCTCGACCTAGCTCAAGTTTGGCCCGGATTAGTTGAGCTATGGGTTAGGCTTGAGCTGGAGCTGTCCTGGCCCGTGGTCCAATTAAAATGTAGAAAATAACATCATTTTGTCAAAGTTTTTTTTTAAAAATAGTGTAGAGGACCTAGTTTGACCTGACTTGCCCAGTCACCAACCAGTTGAATCATGGGTAGCACCATTGGCTGGCCTAACCCCTCTCGACCCATTGCCAGCCCTAATAGAAAAGCACCAGTAATGAGGGGAGAAAACATATGGAGATGGCAGAAGCCTGACACGCGCACCACAGAAAATAAATACCTGATAGCTGTGACAAATCTAATGTTAGAAATAATTAAACAAGAACAGAATCACTTAAATCATGTTAACCACAGGATTTTTCATAGGATCGTTTCATATGCATATGAAAAACAAAGAATCACATACTTAGAGTCTTGTTGGAATTTTCAACGGTTAAAGAACTTGCACTGTTTTTTTTCTTCTCCAGAAGGTTGTCTTTGTTCTCCTCATCTAAATCAGAAGATGTCATTATCTTTTGTTGTTTTTTAAATGCTACACTTTAACTACCTTTGGTAGTTATGTAAAATAGACTTACCATAATACCCCTTGTGGGTGTATTTAATTCATTATCTAACGTGTATTGTGCACATGCCAAAAGAAAATGGATGATACGTGCTTAGCATAGTTAGTAGTTCCTTATTAATTTTATTTTAAAGCCTTACTTTCAATTAAATTTGTTTAATTGAGATTACTTTGGTATAAATTCCTAATAAATATGAAAATTGTTTTCTAATTATTTTCAAAATGATTGGAATTAAGCTTATTTTTTTATCAAATCAATAACTAGAACAAAGCAAGGTTTAAAAAGTTATCTTTTGTAATTAGATTCTTTTAGACAAATTAATATAATAATATTATATTAATTAAGATGATATTTTAATTTTAATACTAATTTAATTATTTTCCTTAATTATATTAAGATTAGTAATTAAATTAATTCCTAATTAACATTTCAAAAAACTATTTTCTATAGATTAAATTAATTGAATTTCAATCAAGTTAGAATCAGTAATTAATTAGACTCCATCAAAATTAAGAAAATTATATTCCTAAGTAATTGAATTAATTAAAATTATTTATTCCAATTTGATTGAAATAAGATAAGTTATTATTTTCAAGAGCTATTAATCTACTTTATGTACAATTTTTTATTAATTTAAATAATAAGTTTCTTAATTAATTAGAAAAGATATTTTCTTGATTAAATTTGAAATATTTTCATTTATTACTTAAGAAAATGAGCGTTTTAATATTTTGAAAAATAGTTTCTAATTTATTAAATTATATTTTATATTTAATTGAGAAATTAATCTTTAAAATAATATAATGAAATTTATTAATTATATTTAAAATATTTTATTTAATTTTAAAAGTAGTTTTCTTTTGACATTAAGTTTTCTAATTGAGGAAAGATTATTTTTAATTAGATTAGAAACAGTATTCAAAATCTAATTTGAATGTGTCACTTATAAACTTTTGAAATGAACTTTTTTAAATTATAATAATTAAGAAAAGTAATTTATTGAGAATTGTTTTTAATTAAATCCGTTATAGGAGTCTAAATAATTGGAAATGGTTTCTAATTGAATTTGAAAATTGTTTTCAAATCAAATTAAATTTCTATTTAAAATATGAATTTGATTATTTAAGAATCAATAGGTTTAATCTAATTTGATTATTCAAAGAGTTGGAAATATTATTTTAAATTATGGAGATTATATTAGTAGTTAGAATCAAATAATATTTCATGCTTATAATTTGATTATATTTGCATGAGGAATTGTATATTTAAATAACATTTTATATGTAATGTATGTTTGATGAGACCATTAAGTCTCATATTAAATCTCTTATTGAATTATTAAGTACACATTAAGATCATGATAGTTGCCTTTCATTATTTAAGAATAAATCTAAATTTTTATTTATTGTAAGGCTTGTTGAGCAAACTCAATGCCCCTTGAACCAAAATTTATTTTTTCTTAAATTAATAGGTCTTACTTAACTAAATTTGTATAAAGTTAATAAATAAACTCATGATTATATGAATTTAGAAGCAAGATTAGGAATAATATATATGATATATTTTGACAAAGAGTTATCACCTAACAAATTTAAGAGTCACATGAAATGTAATTGATAAAGTTGTTACTAAATTTAAGTTTAGTTAGTTTGATGAGTAAACTCAAGATAAACTAAATTTAAATGAGATCCTAGCCCATTAAAGAGATTAAAGCAAACTTTTTAAATAGTAATAAGGGCTTTCATTTCCAATAAAAAAGTGGGATTAACCAAATATATGAGTAAAATCTTAATATTATTCGGTACTCACGATATATAAATAATATTTGTTTTTCTTACATTTATATTTTGTTAAGTAGATATTATCTTTGTTTCATATAGTTGATACTAAGACATAGTGAACTAAATATCTTGGACATATGTCAAGTTTGAGAAGAGTTCTCAAAGATAAAAATAAAAATATATGTTAATTATTTAATTTTGGTATAATCTCTGTTGAAGATTTGGTAACAAAGTTTTAGAGATACGTCAATATCTTATAGATGACTAAATGTTATGACATTTTGAGTTGATTAATGTCTCATAAACTTTAATTATGAGATGTTAGTTGGATGTCAACATCAAGATAGTAGAATGCAAATAGTTGCATGAAGTAGAGCTTAAAGGTATAGTAACTTGATGAAATTGTTTCATCTATTCTGGCGTACTAAAAACATAACTAAGGACTATAATTCAAGGTATTGACTTAATTATGATAATAGTTTTCATTAAAAAGAAAAATGATTGCATGTTGTTTCTTGTTAATACATGATATGATAAAGATTATATGTATTTCTAGTTCAAGCTTTTATATATTTGATGTTGAATTAAATTCAAAATTATTAGGGCATGATAAGTATAGGTTATTGAGTAAAATTAGTTGATTTAAGCATATACAAATAGTTTGCATATGTTAAATCAAATGAGATTTATGCTTACTTAAGTGGCAAGAATATAAAGTTAGATAACCATGGTTATCCTTTGATGTCATATTGGATAAATCAATATAATAAGAATCATAAAGTTTTGTATGAGAATATATGTATCCATATGATTATAAATCATATGGAGCTTGTGGAATATGTTAGGTTGAAAAATGACCAAATCAACTTTATGAAAAGATGATGATGGTATTTAAGCAGTCTGTCTTAATTATAATGATAACTAATATAAGAGTTGTAAGATTTAAGCAAGTGCTCATTGTAGAGAACCTTGTAGAATTCTCTCACTAAACCACTGTTCCAATAGTAGTATAATTGTCATATGGAGATATGATATAAGATACTAAGCAATTGGCTTAATGTAAGTAGGAGATTGTTGGTGCATGCCCTATAGCCAATTATTTGGTTACAGATATTTTGACATAATTAATTAAAGATACTATTTATCTTTATGTATTTTGTAAATTATATTTGATATTTTAATACTAAAGGTAAAAATCCTAAAATAATTTTTGTACAATTGAAATTATAATAAGATTCTTTTTGTATTTAAATATTATTCTTAAATTATTTCTAGTTGTAGATTCATTAAGATGAAATATTGATGAAATGGTAAAATTAGCACATATTATTCTTTTTTCTTATTAAAAAAAGTAATTGATCTTATAAATTAAATGAAGAAATGTGTGGGAGTTTATTTAGAGAATAAGTTCATTGAATTGACCCTATTATAATGATCTCAAATGGAATATTACTTATATGTTTGTGAATTTCCTCATTTTGATGGTTATATAATTAATCCTTAGACTTGAAATTACCAAAATATCTCATGTAGAAATTACTATTTTTTGATGCTACTTATTAGCTATTCAAATTAGGTTTGTTCAGTTGATGGTCCTTAGATATAATATGAATCATATGGAAATAGTTGAGCAAGTTAATAAAGAATTCATCATTATAATGTAGTTGGAGGGAGTATCATGTCGTTCTTGATTAGTAGCAATTTAAGAAATTCTTTGCCCATAATGAATTGAGATTTGAAAGATGTTTTTAGATATCAATTATAAATCAATTACTAATTAACAATAATGAACATGATTATATTTAATAGAGTAGAAACTAAATCCATATTTTATGTCTAGTTGGAACATTAAGTGATGAAATGATTAAATTATACATTATAACCATAAATGGATAGGTTAACTCAAACCACTTTGACATTCCTAATATTTGTGTGGTTATGACATGATGTTAGACATCAATCTTCATATATAATTATAAAATGTTTAACTAGAGAATTGAAGATAGGTTAAAAGGAGTTTTAATTTATCTAATTCTAATTATGAATTTATAATCATTGCCAATATATTAGGAACCTAATGGGTCACACATAAAGAGTAGTTAAAAAGAAAAAAAAGTTAGACCTAATTATGAAATTTAAAAAGTTTCACGGATCAAATATTAAATATTTGATTTTATCAAAGTTAAATTGTAATTATTATTAGAATTTTACTTTAATTATAATTAGAAATTTTAATTTTAGTAAGAAACCCTAGTGTCTTTGTCTAAAAATAAAACAAAAGAATAAGGGACTTATCACTCTTTCCTTTTCCACTCAAGTGTTGAGTTCTTTTTCTTTGCTCTGTGGATACCGTTTAAGGTTGAACATATGGACAACTTGTGCTTGATAGTTCGAGCAAAAGAAATTTATGTAGGAAACCAAATCATGTACATTTTTAACCCTTTTATTTATGGTTTGTATTTTTTAAGTTATTCCATTGAAAAGATTTGAATGAAAAATTATAAAAAAATTATTTTTTATTATGCCCCAAATTGCTAACGATTAGTTTCCCAATAATTCCTTCCTGGTGATTGGTTATTAAATGTAAAGGTATGTTTTTATTTTTTATTTATTTTTGCATTTCATTATTGTCTCTAACATTATAAAACCTTGTTCCTCTACGTCCTCCTTCAACACTTCTCCGCTATACCTTTCCATTTTTTCCTTTTTCTAGTTGTTACTGGTTTTGCTTTCTTCAACCTTCCTAGCCTCTTGTCTTTTTTCCCCATTTTTATTATCCATTGTGCTTTATATGTGCATATAAGTTCATCCCTTCCTTGCCCTGGTATGGTTGTGAGACAAAGCTTTATTTCTCATTCTATATAATCCCTACTGACATCTTCTTGATGATTACTCCCAGTTTTTTGTTTAGGGACAGGAGTGTCTTTTCTTTTATATTCTTTCCTACCCTTGAGCTTTTTACTATTTGTAGCAATTGTTTCTTACTACTTTTTCCTTTTGCTCCAACCACCTGTCCTCGGATAATATTTGACAAGCATTAGGACGAGGATTTCCATAATTCAAGGACATTTGCTCCTTTATTGTTTATGAACCATCCTCCTCCCCTTCTAACCATGAATCCTTCAACTCAATTAAATGTGCACTGAACCAGAAGGATAAAGGCAAGGAATTGAACATTTATCCTCGTATAACTTAGAAACAAGTTGTTAGTGATAAATTTAAAGGTAAGGAATTGAACACTTATCCCTATATAACTTAGAAGCGAGTTGTTGGGGATAAGGTGAACACTTGACATAGCACATCGTAACACTACTCAAAATAACTAGACCTAAAATTATAGCATTGACAAATCTAAGTAGATCCCACAGAGAGTGTGTACAAAGCTTTTGAAATGAAAATAATTGGTGTTTAGGTTATGGGCAGTTTTGTTTGAGTAACCAAAGAAAATAAAAAAAAACTAACGAAGCAAATTAAAGAAAACAATCTAAAAATGATGAAAGGTGATGAATATGTTAGGGACTCGGTCATCGGTTCAATCTTGACCTAAACATAATTACACATACTTCATTGATTTGTTATTCTTATACCTCTCCTAGTAACTATTAATCGTAGGTTAACAATAAGCTCTGTTAACCCCAATTTTTCTTTAGGTCGTATTTAATTAAGAACAGCTTGTTAATTAAACCTAGCTATCGAACAACCTAGAACAAGCTCTTAGATTTAATTGCACAACTATATTACAAGTTAGGAAAACATATTAATTAAGGCAAAAATCATACAAGATTGGGTCATTTAACATAAACTATATTATCCCTAATGATTAAAAATCATTAGTTTCCACAATTGAATTAGAAACATAATGATTACGTATTATATTAGATTCTAGCAATGGGTTCATACATGAAAAAATCAAATAGAGCATTCATTCATTCTTACACAATACCCAATTTAATAAACATAAAATAACATAATCAATTCCTAAGAGAGAAAAAACAATAAACACAATGGAGAAAATGCTTAACTGGGTTTTTCGATGTCGATATCACCTCTAAACCAGTATCGAGAAATTTAGCCCTGGATGGGTCTCCAAATGAATGAAGAATGTCCCCTTCTCTTCTTTAAAACTGAGACCTCATGACTCTAAAATGCTTTTTCCAAACTTTTTCTATCATTCTGCCATCATACTCAAAAATAGGTTTTGGGGATAGCTAGCCAAAGTCACGGGCGTGACTATGTTGCTCACGGACATGAATGCCTTAGTTAAGGCTCATGGTTATGAGCCTTTGTTGCATATGCAAAATGAGTCATGGTCACGCCTATGACAATTTGATGAATGGCCGTGAGCCATTTTTCTGCGACGTGTACTCCTCATTTTCACACATTTTCTTATCTCCTCTTCTTTTAATCCTTCTTGTTCTTGCTCCATGGAGACAAAAGAGTGTGAATCTTAAGAAGACAACTCAAATATTATGCTTTCGACTCACTTTAGCTCTTTCACTTTTGAATTGTACCTAAAACCAAATATGAACTAAAGTGAATTTCTTAAGCATTTAATAGCATTAATCACTAAGTGTTATGAAATAAATGTATAATTAATTAAGCACATATCAATTTCCCCCACACTTGGCTTTTGACCGTCCTCGGGCAAAACATATCAAAATCAAAGCAACAAACCCAAGATATTTACTCATTTTCTATATTTCCCAAGAATATATAATCATAAAAAAAGATGAATAACTTTTAAAAACTTTACCAAGAATTTAACGTTCAATACTTCTACTTATGATCAATCAACATGCATTACCTTTAGAAACTGACTAATCTAAAGGTACATTTGGACAAAGTGTGTTTAAATAAGATAGATATCATTCATAATCATGACATTCCACAACTTTGTATATCATTTCATTTCCCCACCATTAAGATTCACATGTATAATCATGAATCAAAGGAATTTTCAAGGTTGTAATATGGGTAAGGGTAAGGTGAGATGTATTTGGGTAGTGTAGCATAAAAGCCATCAGAGCTAGTTAAACAAGAAAAACACTCAATATACCATCAAGCATGAAAACAACATTCACTCATAATTGTGTACATCAACCATGATGAATGTAAAAACTATGTTTCACAACTCAAATTCAAGCTCTCACACCACAAACTATACGAAGCATAACTAATTAGAATGAATCACTCATAAAAATCGATGGTAAACCATAGGTTGAAACTATAAGGAGTGATCCTCTAAAATAAAATCTACCTCATAAACATCATACTCAAATCACCCATTCAATACAACTTTAGGAGGAGAAACTAATCATGAATAAAATTTTCAAAACACGTGTATTTCCTCCTAGATTCTTTTATTCAAAAGTATTTTTTCTTTTCTTTTTCCCTTTTTTCTCTTTTTTTGTGCTTTTCTTTTTCCCTTTCTTTTGCTTTTCTCTTTTCCTTTCTTTTTCCTTTTTTTTAAAAAATTGGTAGAAGCTATATCAACCTTAGGATTCATTGACAAGACAATGACATTTCAATGATTATAACCAACCCAACAAATATGCACACCCCCCACACTTATACTTTTATGCAACTACAATCATCAACAATTACAAATGCTCTACTAGTTTTAAGGTTTGGGAAGGACATTTGGTTAAGTTTAAAGCATGTAATGTGTTTAGCATAAAATAAAGGCTAATAATGCTCTTAGGGGTTATCAAAGGAAAAATTCATATCAAACGGTAGGCTATTTGAATAATGTAGTTTGTAAAAATGAAGAAAGCCTATATCATTTCCATGTTAATGCATGTGATAAAAATGTGGTGTTGAAAAGAAAATCAAAGCAAAGTCAGGATGAACATGTCATGAAGGTTACGCATAAACAAAAGACAATGAGACTGATATGGATGTGTTAGTCTATAAAGGCTCAATATCTCACTAGCTTGTGTCTACCACTATTCATTACTCTTCTAAAGTTAATGTATATTGACCAATCACAAAAGAAAAAATACATGCTAAGTTGCCATGAATTCTTCTATACAATTCACTCTCTAATTATAACTATATAATCTTAGAAGCAATAGAAAAAAGAGAAATTGTTTGTTTGTTTTGTTGATTCTCTCTCTCTCTTTTATTGAAAACTTAAAATCATGTAAGAAACTACAAACTTAAAAACACACATGCATATAAGAAACAAATGCAAAAATGTAAAGGAAAAGAAATAAACTTCCCTTGGATTGCCTCCTAAGAAGTGCCTTTGTTTATTGTCGTTGGCTCGACTCCTTGTTTTCCTCATCATGTAACAAAATTACGATCTTCAGGTGTCACATGTATTTCTTCAACTTGGGATTATTCAGGATAACACCTAGGTCGATGATCATTCGCATACATTGGCTTCCCTTTCTTAAAAATTCCAATCTCTACTAAGTCTATGCACTCTGGAAATATCTTGAATATTTCTTTACCCTTTTCTACCTTGTTTAATTTCTCTAAACTGTTAGGTAAAGGTGAGGGGTTAATCTTAAAAATAATTAAGGACTCAGTACTCACCTTCAAGCTGAATGATGTATCCCTTTTTTCTTTGAGCTCCTTCTCCACTTATTCTTCACAAGCAATTCCTTGAGTAGTATTCTCAAGATTCTCAAACTCCTTTTCACTCTATAAGGTCTTTACACTAACATCCCTTGGGTACACCTCAGGTTAAGATAGTTGCATCTCTTCACTTTGTGATGCGAAGTGGTTGATAACTTTCAACAGCTGACTCATATGGCTTACCAAGTTCTGGATTCTAGAACTTGTATCCTACTGGAATTGCAGAGTATTAGTAATAAGAGATATAAGTAATTCTTTCAGTGATGTACTTAAGTCTTGTTGCCACTCCAAATTTTGGACGTTAAACCTTGTATCTAGCCAAAATTGCCTTTCCCCTACTGAAATTACAAAATGTTAGCAACAACAACATTAATTAATTCTTCTAAAGATGAACCTGAGTCGTAATAAGAAGTTTCTAGTATATTCGAGAACTGCTATGGTTCCTACAACTCATCCAGGTAGTAGTCTTGCTGGTTATCCCATCAATAAGATAAGTTCAATTGATCACTCTAAACTTGGTTATAGGATTGAGAATATGAATTATGGGAAAATACTTCCTTCCATGTATTTCTCTCTTTCTTTTAAACACACAAACACTAAAGAAAAAGTGAAAAGATCAAGAAATAACTAAAAATAAAATAATTATAAACAAATATATACAAAACACCTATTAAAATAAAAAACTAAAACTAAAACTAGAACACCGCACTCCCTGATAACGACATCAAAAATTGATATAATGCATCATAACACTACTTAAAATAACTAGACCTAAAACTATAGCAGTGATGAGTCTAAGTTGATCTTGCAGAGAGTGTATATAAAGCTTTTGAAATGAAAAAAATTGGGGTTTAGGTTACGAGGGGTTTTGTTTAAATAACAGAAAAAAGTAAAATTAAACTAATGAAGAAAATTAAAGAAAACAATATAAAATGATGAAAAGTGATGAATACATTAAAGACCCTGTCATCGGTTCAATCTCAGCCTGTGCACAATTAAACATACTTCATTGAGTTATTATTCTTATACCTTTCCTAGTCGCTATTAATCGTAGGTTAACAATAAGCTCTGTTAACCTTAACTTTCCCTTAAATCGTGTTTAACTAAAAAGTGCTCGTTAATTAAACCTAGCTATTGAACAACCTAGAACAAGCTCTCCAGATTTAATTGGACAACCACATTACGAGTTAGGAAAACAAATTAAAAAAGGCAACAACCACACAAGCTCATGTCATTCAACCTAGGCTATGTTATCCTTAATGATTAAAAACCATTAGTTCCCACAAATGAATCAGAAACATAATAATTACATATTGTATTTAGTCTAGCAACGGGTTAATATATAAAAACAATCAAATAGAGCTTTCAATCATTCTTACACAGTACCTAATTCAATAAACACAAGATAACATAACCAATTCCTAAGAGAGAAAGAACAACAACCACAATAGAGATAATATTTAACCAGGTTCTTCAGTGTCGATATCACCTCAGAACCAGTATCGGGAAGCTCAACCCTCCATAGATCTCCAAAGCAATAGAGTTTTTCCCCTTCTCTTCTTCAAAACCGAGACCTGTCTTTCCACCCAGATATTGTTAAAAGGTGGAGAATGTTAAGTCTTGAATCTAACCCTAACTTTGATTAGGGAGCAACTGTTGATTAATGGAAATGTTAAGTCTTGCCACCCAGATATTGCTAAAAGGTGGAGAATTTAAGGGGTTGTTTAGTTTCACTTATATTTTTGTATTGTGGTTTTAATTTTTATTTTATATTTTTCTTTCAAATAAAAAACTATTTGGTTGTTAATGTCAATGTAGTTATATTTTTAATGTTGATAGTAATTAAATATTAGATAAAATGTAAAGATAAATTCTTTTTAATTAAATTAATTTTTTGATCTCTTATATAATATTTATTAATAAAAATTATTATATTATATTATATTAAAATAATTTATAAATTAAATTTTATTTTAAATATATTTTAATTATTAAATCAAATTATTATTTGAAATTTATATATTCTGAAGATATTTAAAATTTAATTATATTAATTAATAATTATTTAATAATTTATTTAATTACAAAATTAAATAAATTATTAAATAAAATTAAATTATTCATAATTTTTATTTTCATAATTCTTATTAATGATTAATATATTAAATAATATATATTTAGTTGATAGTAAATTATATTATGAAAAAAAAACAGAAACAGAAAGTAAAAATCATTTTTGTGGTATTCATAAATTCTGAAAACTGGAGGAAACTAAAATAAAAAACATAAACCAAAATGTAACATACCACTTTCATAAAGCATATGCCCGAATGAATCGACGATTATTCGAAAACATACTCAACGAAGATGGCACGTTAAGAAAATTGCATATTAAGACGAACGCATTACCACATTATTGAAGGCATCACATATCAAAAGCATTTCAAACATTCATTTTGAATCATTTCATTCACAATCATATTAAATCACAATTGTCATTACACTTCAAAGTTTACATATACATTTGACAATAGGTGAGAAGTGCTATTCTTGATACATAATGAATAAAGACATCTGCAGGTACAACTGATCCTACCATTAACTCATGTCCAATTGCAGTAGCTATACTCCAATCAGTCTAACTAGATCTCCTTTGAACCTAAAAATTAACATTGCAATTTTGATGAGTTTGCGAACTTAGTGAGTGAACCATCACCAAAGTATTCACTCAAGTCAGATACAAAGAAACAAGTCATATCCTAATTCAACAAGTATTACATATCATTCAGTATTGAATATCACACCATATTTCATCATACCTTATTAAGTACATCAACATTATCATACCCTCATTAGTATATCAGGTAAGCTAACATTTCATATCATAACACATCCTTATTTATTTTTTAACTATATTTCAAACAACTCAATAATTCAATCATATGATACACATAAGGATGTATACGCAAATGCACATGTGACTATATTTTATTTTAATTTGTTACGATTGAGTGTCTATTTACTGTCCCGTATTTGTTGTGGATACTGAGCTCATTTCATTTATTATCCCGTATCCTTTGTGGATACCGGGCTCATTAATAATTAAGCATGCGGCTCTTTGTGCACAATCCTGAGCTTAAAGCTCATTTCAATGTGATGCATCATTCCATATGCCATGTTTCATTACCTTTCATTCCTGTGTGCTTCTGTCACATTAATCAAATTCATCGGATCTAAGTCCAGTAATTCACATTCAATTGCTCACACATTTCATATTCCTTTCAGCATTTCACGTTCAATTGTTGTCACATTTCATATTTATTCTGGCATTTCACATTCAATTGTTCTCACATTTCATATTCAGCATACAGATCAGATAGAAACACATAAAATTGAGTTTATACATTTAGGTTAACTCACAATACACTCTAGATAAGCTATTGCCTTGATGATATGGCAATGTCTAGATATTGACGATCAACTTGTGAATCTATCTTCATACGATACACACATATTTCACACATCATTAAGTTGTCATATGATTATTCAATCATTCACAAGTATATATATTTCATGTTTCAATGCACGCTCGATTGACCTTCCGGGTATGTATTAATATATAAGGATCTTGATTGTACTTATACACTTTCAGATCATTTAAACTTTATGGCTTGTATATTACCATTTTTGCAATTAGGTTTATACCTTAAGTAAGCTTGATTTATTCATCAATCACACACGGTCATATAATTATCCAATTCTCACTCACAATTACTTCATGTTCTCTAATGTTCCTTCATTTATATCCAGTACACATTACTCATATCCTTTGAATCATATTTGCATTCATAAGAACATCTTAATTCCTTTAACAACTTATAATTTCTAGATTTCAATACATTGATATCAAGACAATCCATTTCTTAAGTTATGATGTTAATTAACAACCTAAACTTATCAAACCCTTAACCAATGAATCAAGTAACAATTTAGATTTATTTTAAGCCTTAATCAAGTCTAAATGCTCCAATATAAAGTGACTTATACTTATGTGGTTCAACAATACACAAAACAAAAGTTTTTCATTTCAAAGCATTGCCCACGATCGTGGTGGACCTTCCCACGATCATGGGATGAGTGAATCACATGTTCACTCTTCATTTCCCCTCAATTTCTTCATATTCTAACACCTTCATACCAAATACAAAACACCATCATCATTTTCCATTAGTTATACCTCAATTATACCTTAATTATGCTTCAATTCCTCATCAATTTTATCTCTAATCTTAACTCAAAATCATTCACTTGGCAGCTCATAAATTATTGTCTTTCGTGCATCAAAAACCAAAATAGAAACTATCATGCAATACATTCCATTTAATCATCATAAACTTTCTATTATAACATGCCACAAAGATCAATACTTTACTTACTTGTTTAGCTCAAGTTCAACCTCAATTCATCAAGTTAACTTAGCTCTCCATGCATATAAGATCATCTTAAATTCAAGGTAGAAGTAGGTTAGTTTTCAGTAACAAAAGGATAACAGGATAGAAGATAGCAGATTATAACTTTCTTAATGTAGGATTTTGTATAGATCTTGAAGTGATTATGAACATAAGTAAAGCAGAATTTCCAAAACTGTGAGGGTTTCGACAGTGAGAAGAAGAAGAAAAGAGTTTATAACAGTAACCAAAACAAGAAGCTAACACGCAATGCTTTAATTCAAGGATGAGTGTTCTTTTTTAGGGATACCTATCATATGTTTAGCAAGACACATGTCCTCTCCCTAGCTGGCACGCATGTCCTTCTATGAGACTACCAATTGTCACTTAAATGTACTATCATTTGTCATTCAATCATTGTTGCCATATGTCAATTAATTACCTATGCCAATTGTCGCTAAATTTTCCATTCCAAATGTCACTCATTTTTATACGCTTAGTCATCATAATTTTTCATATGTCAACTTGTCTTGTCACTTGACATTTTTCCTAAACAAGGTGTACATATTAATTCAACAATCTCTCAATTGTAATAATTAATTTCAAGTTACTAATTACAATCCATCATTTCTTATCATTGGTTAAACCAAAGTGCAAGGCATTGGAAATGCATATTCATATCATCATTTTAGTTTCATACCCTATAATATTTCAATTGAGTGCAATTTGTCTAACTCACAATTCATGTGTGTATGCTAATATTCTGCATTTGAATACAATCATAAAATCATATCATAAATGTACCAAATTTATTCTATATGATATCACTGATGTGACTCACTAGTTGAACACTTTAAATCCTTCAACAATTTGAGAGATGTAATACTACAAAAAAAACTTTTGTTTACTAAATTTGAAAACTAAAACAAAAAACTAAAAGCATAAATGGAAACAAACAAGTTCTAAAGTTGATCAGATTCAGCTTGCATGATAGCCAGGAGATGTGAAAGTAGAAGCATACAACATAACAATGACAATTCAACCAAAGAACATACAATTCTTCTACAATTCCTACCAAATAACTAGAAGGGGACCAAAATCTATGGAAGGGGGAAAAATATCTCTAGGTAAGTCGAGCTAACAACTCGACCATGCAGCTTCTTGAATGCCTAATTCAGAATAATTGGAAGGGGACTTAACTCTATGGAAGGGGAAAAGTACCTCTAGTTAAGTCAAGCCAATAACTCCACCATGCAACTTCCTGAATGTTTAATTCTCTTTAGTGCAATTGTTATCACGTAGAAGACATTCTGGGCAAAGAATAACTATAGCCCCAAATTTCCATCATTTGGAAATAATCGAAATAGACACCTCTTGAAAGTCACTAGATGAAGTAACAAAAGGAGAGTAAGTGTTGACAATGTCATGTAAGCTAGGAATAAAGTATCCTATTCATACGGGTCATGGTATATTGTTAAGTAGGCCCAATGTAGACTTATCAAATAGGTGTTACATATTGGTCTTAGTGTTGTAACTATTTTCAGTGTACCCAACTCCTACTTTTAAGAAGCAATTTCTTATTAATTTTTCAAAAGAGAAATGTGGAGAGACTTAATCAGTATTATGATGCATAGTCCAAAGTTTACATAAGAGGATTGAGATGTTAACAAGAAATTGTTTATTTTTTGATACGTGTCGTTAGAAGTATACGAATTAAATCCTTATTTTACTTTCAATTTATTAAGCAAATTAGCGTATGACAAATAATGGTTGATCCTATAAAGAAAGTTAATTTACTAATTTAGTTTATTTATTATAATAATTTTAATTAAAAAAGTTCCAACGAATCAACATATGTTTTTCTAATAGAGACAATTACATCTTAATAATTTCGCTCGTATGAAAGGAATTCCATAATAAAATATAAACATCATTAACGCTCAGGTAATGTCCTCTTTAACCATATTAGTAAGATACAATATCAAAACTTAACAAAATGAACATATGAAACATTTATTAAAAAATCATTCAACCAATATTCAAAAGATTAATAAATTATTTTATAACTCAATAAAAATCAAGGTAGAACTCAAAATAGCCAGCATTAATCATAAAGCATGAAATATGAATTTTCCTTACTTTAACATAAAAACGTTACGATATAATTTAATCAACAGTTAAATTACTAATTTACTATTTAAATGCTAACAAATTCTGTTATATCACACACGTAATCTTAAAACTTAGAATAAAGAAAAACATGAAAATAAAAAATTACAGGTTCTAAATTACTTCCAAACTCAATCCAATTTGGTTAGATAGTTTACAACTAAAGTAATTTATAGGACAAGTCAAATCATAGGTAAAACAAGAAGTATGTATTTAAACATTTAATTTGCTTTCCTAAACTTAAAACACATCTTAACAAAAATCTGGAATATTCTTTGCAACTTGGACAACATTTAGAAAAGTCATTGTTCTTCATCTAAATTCTTCATTTTATAGTGAATCAATTATTTTGTTCCATTTTAAACTTCAATGCAAGCAATTTGTGACAAGTTCAAAACCTATTAATTAATCCAAAATAAACGCATGTATATATAAATATAAAAAGGGGTTTATAAATTTTGAATTGAATATAATCAAAATAAATAAACAATTTCAAAATGTATTCTAACTTAATCTAATATGTACAAGTGGACAAATAGTATTTTAATTTCACTTTAGCCATGTAATTTGATATACTTAGATCATTTGAGTTATTTAATAGGTTAAGCTTAGAAAACTGACCAGTTAGCTCCTAATTGTCTCCCTTCAACTTCCATAATCGAAATAGCTAAATCCTAACTTAAAGCGTATTACGAACTAAGAGATAGATCTAACCACCGATTATTTATTTAAAGAAAAAAAATTCCAGCTTATACAACGCGTTATGAATTAATGATTTAAGTATCACATTCATATAATCAAAGACGTCTCCAATCATATAAAAAACATGAATCAAAAATCAAAGAATTCATACATTGCATAAGTCAATTAATTCAGAAAATTAATAATCCAAATATTCCAATTGCATCTCTAAACTAAATTTAACAACTATAATCAACTAAGCATAGGAAATCATAAATAAAGAGTGAAGAAGTTTTAGAAAACTCATTCAATTTTTTCCCTTCACAAACCTTAAATCAGCCCTAAAAGTTCAGATTTTCCCTTCACTAGTCAGGAACCAACCCAATCTTAGTGGTTTGTGGCTTTCTAAACACTCCCACACCACCTCGTGTTAGCTCCTTGCTTTAATTGCCTTTGACAAAAGAAAAATCCTCTTTGAAATCTCACCTTTGCATGGAATGTTTGTTGCTTTCTCCTCCCAAGCTGTTGCCTTTTTATAGGCTCATGAAAAACACCCCAGTTGCCACATGTTATTGAATTCTCGCTAATTTCCCTCTTATATTTTCCATTTTAAAGAGCTTTGATGGATATATCAATGAGTTTCTATTGATTTACATTTGTCATTTTGTTCCTTCCGTTGAATTTTGGTATTGGATCCTAATTTTTTTTGGCTAAATTACTTATTATTTGCTTGATTATTTATTTATGCTGTCTGTTGGGTTAATTATTTATTTTTAGAATTGGGTCATAAATTTAGTGGGCCTAAGTAGAAATTAGAATTTTTAATGGGCATGTTAGAATTAAATTAGAGTATGGTATTGAGAAGATTAAAGGAGTTAGTAGATGGATTAAATGAAAGGAGGGGCAAAATTGGAAAGGGCAAGTAAGTGAGGGGCAATTTTGGAAGAATAAGCTAAAGATGAGACTTGAAATAAGAAAGAGAAGAAGAGAATAGAGAAAGTCGTGGAAGAGAAGAGAGGAAGAGAGAAAAACGTGGGAGAGAAAAAGAAGAAGAAAAATCGTGGGAGAAGAGAGAAGGAAAAGAAGAAGAAAAGAGGAAGAATCATCTTGTTAAGGTAAGCTCCATGTTATTTTCTTCTTGTTTGGTTTGAAAAAGGAAGTAGAGAAAATGGGTTTTTGTGTTGGGAATGAATGTGGAAGATGATGGTTTAAGGGAACCCATTTGATCATAGGGTTTCTAAGCTAGGTTTTAGGTTTTCTAACCTAGATGGACTATGGGTAGGTTAAGTTTGAGCTTGATTTGTGTTAACTTCATTTTGTTGTCATTACGAAAATTTGGGGGATTTCCATTTGAATTGGAATTGAATGAGAATTTTTTTGGTTGTGTTTGAAAATCAAGAACAACCTACCCAAGAGCAAGAGGAAGGGACAATTGAGTTTGGATTTTCAAGAGTTATAAGGTGGGTAAAATATTTATGATTATTGTGTAAATAGGCAATATGCCTATGTGTGTGTGTTTATGCCTAAATTTCTAAATTGTGAAATTACTGTGATGTGGAAAATGCATTATGATGTGTTTTATGTTATTTATGACATTTTTGACATAGTTAAAATGTGAGTATGATCATGTTATGCCATTGAATTTTGTCATGGCATTTTGATTTAAATGGAAAGAAGAAAAGCACGAAAATATGAATTTGTGATTGATTGAATTGAGCATGAAAAATTGATTGTGTTTAGGCAAGAGTCGAACCATTTCGTAGCCACGTCCACGTCGACATAAAGCCCTCTCCTGGCTGCTCGCTTGTGGCATATGAGATCTGAAAAGTGGTCTCGTTTTGTTCACGAAGTAAACTTCGATTTCTCTGTTCTATTTCACGGAACCCTCGAGCCATTTGTTTGTACATTTACATTTTGATATGTTAAGTTATGGTAAAATTTGAGTGTTATGCTTCGATGTTAAATTACATCCAATATGTCCTATATGATGATGTATTGAATTATGAAATGTGAATTGGAATTGTAAATGCCGAATTGTCATTTCTAGATTAAGATAAAAAGCGTATGCCTATATGAATGTTCATATATATATGTTTGATTGTGTGCCTCATTGCCAATGGCTATAAATATATTAGCCACTGAGCTGTGTAGCTCAACCTATAATTTTCCTTCCTCAAGTGTAGAATGAGAAGATTAGGGATCCTTGCAAGGCATTCGGTGTCGACCACATAAACTTTTCTATTAATTTAAGCATAAGAGCTTATGGAAAGAATGTACGAGAAGAACTTGAGGGCATTTTCGGTATATAGCCTAAAGGACAAGGGTAAGGTGGACTTTTGGGATAAGCATGGTGG
>JAOTAY010000190.1:21748938-21774538 GCA_025629805.1 Erythroxylum baracoense
TTACAAGTTAGGATGTCGCAAAGGATGTATATACGGAACAACTATGGAGATTGAAGTGATATGGCACTAGAAGAGGTGGATTTGAGAAGACTATAAGTAAAAGGGATGTTAGAATGGAGTTAGGATCCATTGGAGGGGTCTTGGAGGGTGAAAATTTTCGTTACACCCGAAGGTTACACGGTTAAGCCGTGTATCTTCACACTGGCCGTGTATTCCTGATGCAGAAAAATTTCCAAACCTGAAGGTTACACAGTTGTCCGTGTTGTTTCACACGGCCCATGTTTTAACCCTCCAAGTGACAAAATCTCATTTTGAGTTCTTCACAAAAGTTGTAGATCCAAAAGTCCTCGTCAAAACTGTCTAAAGAATACCTTAATCCAATATCCTTAGTGAAAGTTATACCAATTGTTCCGAGATAGGTACAACTTGATTGAGGACATGAGCATGGTTGATTCTTTTGGCCATAACTTCATAACCCGACCTCCAAATTAAGTGATTCCTGAAGTGATAGATTCCTGACACATTTTTCTACCTTTACACAAAAATTTGTAGCCTTTTGTGATGATTCGGAGAAGATTGATGGAAGGAAAATGAGAGTTCATTAGAATAACCCTACAAGGAAACCAGCTCACCCTTTTCGACTTCGGAAAGATAGTTAGGCTCCGGGAATGGGGTCCAACATGTGGATTGTCGACCGCTATTGTGCCATGTTGTTGGGTCTTTTATGTTGTGTTGCATTTCTTTTTCTGTTTATTTTTGCTATGATTTTGGAGACTAAAGTGCTTGCTATACTGTGCGTTATTTTTCTTTTCCTCTAGTTACTGCATTTTGCTACTATTTTGCATTTAATCTAGCTTATTTCTATTGGTGAAGTGGGTTGGTTTTGGTTTGTTTCTTCATTTTAAGTCCATCAAACCTATAAGAAAATATTTAATACAAATTGTATATATTTTTAGAAATAAAATATAAAATTAAATAATTTGAATAATTAATAGGAAAATGCAATAATTTAACCCAAATGTGCTATATAAATAATATAAAATAAGGGTATAAAATATGTTATAATTTTTACTTATCAAATCCCCTCATCACTTAACTTTTGGTTGTCTTTGATCAAAACAACACTATAATTCAAAATAAGGATCTAGTTTACCATCATACCTCACGTACAAGAAGTTAGAATAAGAAAATATAAACAACAAATAAAAAATTTATTTACAAAAATCATAACATTTTAGCATATTCGCAATCAGTTTAATCATCGACGTAACATCTTTTAGAACATCTTTAAAATTTCAATTTTAGCCTCAAACTTTAAAGGCTTTTACACCTCATCTTAATAAAGTTAGTCTATAAGCAATGTTGAATTAAAGTTTTTTAAACTAGTTCCTAACACAATAGGCACATTACCCTTTGTGCTTGGCTCATCTTCTCACCTTACTTATGATCTCACAGGAGTACTTAATCCCTTATCCTTAAGTGTTTCCTTAGTAACTATTTTTTGGTCTCAAAGGGGCACTTGATTGTTAACAATAACATTTTCATAGGAAATTAAATTTTCAAGTTCATGTCAAGTATTTCTCCAGTAATCAAAAGTAAATGAAAATCGCCAAGGATACTAGACATTGTTAAGTTGATTAAAAGTTTGACCTTAAGGCCAGGTATGTAGAATTAGAATAAGACTTCCAATTGCTTATAAACTAAAATTGTAAAATGTGGGTTAATTCTCTTTAAGTGTGAACCTAAAATTAAACAAAAGAAATTTAAAACTTTTTATGTTAAGTAAAATAATCTATGCAACTTGCTAATCCTTCAACCATAATGTTAAAATTTATTGTTTCTTTTTCATTAATTTGATTAATTCTTTTAGAGCTTATTGTGGTAATAAAAACTAAATACGTGCATATAAAATAAAGTAAGGTCAAAACCAACTAGATTAAGCAAGTAATCCAATTTCCTAGATAATATTTTCACCTTATTTTTCAATTTTCAATTTTCATACATAAAACGCTCAAAACAACCAGGTTATGTCTTTATATTCTCTGCCTCACAATTAAACTTTACATTGTCCTCAATGTAATAGCTAAATGTAGAAAAAGGAATATTCAAGCAAAACAAATAGATAAAATAGCAAAATTATTTTGATTTGATTGATTTTTTTGTTGGAAAACAAATAGCTATATAAAAAAATTAGCTAAAGAGAAAGATATTCAAATATGATTTTTTTTCTTGACTTGCCTCCTAAGTAGTGCCTTTAGTTTATGTCGTTGGCTCGATGTCCTCCTTTACTGTCAAAGTTCTTCTAGTAGAATTTCTTCAAACATTATTACTTCAGCATGATCATAAAACAACTTCAACCTATGTCCATTCACCTTAAAAATTTTCTTAGTTGGTAAGCTTTTAATTTCCACAGCACGATTCTTAAAGATGTTAGTAACAAAAAAGGGACCTAACCATCTAGATTGAAGTTTACAAGGGAACAACTTTAGCTTAGAATTAAATAAAAGAACTTTTTATCCAATAGTAAATGATTTCATGGCTAACTTCATATCAAGTAAATTTTTAGTTTTTTCTTTATAGATCCTAGCATTATCAAATGCCTCTAGCCGAAGTTCCTCAAGTTCTTGTGGCTATAATTCCCTTTCTTTTCCTGCTTTTTCATAATCTAAATTGCATTGTTTCATCGCCTAATATGGTTTATGTTTAATTTCTACTAGTAAGTGACAAGCTTTACCATAAATTAGTCTATAGGGGGATATAGCTATTGGAGTTTTGTAAGCAGTTCTGTAAGCCCATAAAGTATCATCCAATCTTATGCTATAATCCTTTCTGTTTGCCTTTACCATCTTCTCCAAAATAGTTTTAATCTCCTTGTTTAATATTTCAGCTTGTCCACTTGTCTAGGGGTTGTATGTAGGAGCAATATGGTGCATTAAATGGTATTTTTCGAAAAGAACCCACAAAGTTTGGTTACAAAAATGAGTACCACGATCATTGATAATAGGCTTAGGTAGACCAAATCGATAAAGATATAAGTTTTTAGAAAGTTAATGACTGTCTTATCATTATCCAATCTAGCGGCCTTTGCTTTTACTCATTTTGAAACATAGTCTACAACAAGTAAAATATATACGATACTAAAAGATGAAGGGAATTGACCTATGAAATCAATTCTCCACAAATCAAAAATTTCACAAACCATAATACCGTGTTAAGGCATCTCTTGTTTCTTAGATAAGTTCCCTGTCTTCTGGCATTTCTCATATGACCTGCAAAATAAGTATGCATCTTTATGTATGGTGGGCTAATAGAATCCACTCTCTAAAACCTTGTGAGAGAGTGGATTCTATTAACACCCTAATTGCTACATGTTGCTAAAATATCCTTGATTTCTCTCTTATCTCTTCCATTTTGAAGAGATTTGATGCAGATATCATTGGGTTTCTATTGATTTGTGTCTAGTGTTTTGTTTCTCTCGTTATTGTGTTGCATTTCTTTTTCTGTTTATTTCTGTTGCATTTTTGGAGACTGGAGTGCTTGCTATACTGTGCGTTAGTTTTTTTTTCCTCTAGTTACTACATTTTGCTACTCTTTTGGCATTTTATCAAGCTTATTTCTACTAGTGAAGTGGACTAGTTTTGGGCTTTTTCTTATTTTAAGTCCATTAAACCTATAAGAAAATATTTAAAACAATATATATATATAGAAATAAAATATAAAATTAAATAACTGCACAATTAATAAAAATGCAATAATTTAACCCAAATGTTATGTAAATAACAAAAAATAAGGGTGTAAAATATTTTATAATTTCTACTATCAAATTTCCTTACACTTAACTTTTGGTGATCCCCGATCAAAAAAATGTAAAATATGAATCTAATTTCCCACTATATCTCACATACAAGAAATTAAATCAAGAAAAAATAAACAACAATTTAAAAATTTATTTACAAAAATCATAATATTTTAACATATTTGCAATCGTTTTAATCATCAACGTAACATTTTTTAAAACATTTTCAAAATTTTAACTTATGAGACATTCATACCTCATCTTAATAAATTTAGCTATAAGCAATGTGGTATATTAATTCTAAATACAAAGCAATCTGGTTGTTTTCGTGCGTTTTACATACGAAAATTAAAAATTGAAAAATAGTATGAAAATAAAGTTTTATCCGACGAAGAAAGTTAAGTTAGTAATAAGAGGATTGAGATGCTAACAGGAATTTGTTTGTTTCTGCTTATTAAGTCCTATATTTTTTATTCGACTTCCAAGATGGAGAAGGATGATAATCTGGGCTAAAGCGCTGGCTGGAAAAAAGTATAGTCTTCAAATTCCAAGCAATCTTTTAACGTGAATAATAGTTATCGAGAGAAAGTTGATGAAATTCTTCCGTAAACTTTTATTATCCCAAGTTGTTTGTGCAAGATCATATCTGAACACAAACATGAAAGAGACCTTATAGATGACACATACATCGGTCATGAACAGCAACGATATCATTGAAGAGTAAGTCCCGATATTTCAATCTGTAACAGGGGCTGAGGGAAAATTCAAGATTCTAAATACTACCTAAGCAATTTATTGATAAGAAAATTGAAATTCATTACCCTTATCAAGGGAGGTTCTATTGTCTATAGAATCTTCACTTTCCTTTGTACTTATTCCTCCTCTCACTGCACGCCCTCAAAGCTTGAACCTCTGGTTAGCATTTTAACAAACACTTAATATACATATCCAAAAGCAATTATATATTTGATCACAAAAACCCGTTACCTTCCTGGCAAGCTTTCCAGTTCCTGTTGCTATTAACTAGACAATCCTGAAATTCAAACTCCAAGAGATAACCCTTTAGAGCTCTATCTCAATCCGTGATTTTCAGTATTTTAGTTTTCGAGAACCACCTGTAGGGAAATATAGAGAGAAGAACATTGCCCGAGTTGCTTAACGTTGTCGTCGTCGTCACCAACGTCGCTTTGGTGAAGTGGGAGTGATTGCTGGGACAGCTGTGGCTGTCCCGTTTTCTTAGCTTCGCCGTCTTCGCCGTGGGATGGCACCTCCGTTTGGGAGTTAAAATTTCCCATCGACCCGACTCAGGCTTTCTTTCTTTGTTTTCCACGTAGAAATTATCTTTGATTTATTTTAATGATACAGGAACGCATCTTCATTTATATAGTAATAAAAACCATAAAACTCTACTTGATATTATTTACGTAACTTTAGAAGAAAAATCTTATAAAACATTAATCTTCCAACTTTGCGGTAAGGTTATAAGTCTTGAAATTTTTATTTTTATTAATCTAACTTCAAATTTGTAAAATATTCTCTTATGACTTTCATTATAACAGCATAGTTAATTTATGCAATATGCTTTACGAGTGATAATAATAAAGTTATTATTGACCAGAGTAAGTAATGAAAGGCTTAGATAAGCAGAAGTGAAGTTCCAACCTCATCAAACCCTTTTATTTCTCTTCATCCCTTTCTTTTGTATAGTTTCCCTCTCATTTTAAGGAAACTCTCTTCGATAAAATAGAAACCTTATAGAAGTCACCCATTTACCTGAAGACATTAAAATCTATGATGTCCAGCTACCTTTGTTAAGCCCATATAATCTATATTATAGATCCAGATCTTTTACAAGGAGTATTCGTTCCTTAATTTTCACATATAGGCTACAATTTAAAGAATTGATTCAAGGATTTAGATTAGGCCAATGTGGCCTAAACCCTACTTCTATACAACAATACGTAACTTTAGAGTTTCCCTCTGAACTGATCTCATTATGGCTAGATTAGGGTTACATACATCTCCATGTGGGTACTATTCATATGGTCTTATTATATAGAAGAAAAGGAATTCTAGCAATAGCTAGAATTTCTCTCCTTGATACGATGTACACATCTTACCATTATGCCTTGATTGACGCTCATTTGACCACTCTTAATAATGAAAGTATCATCATAATTACTACTTCAAACTTGAACATCAAGCTTGATGATCTGACTTTACCTACAAGAATAAAAGTTCAAATTCAAATTGTTAAAGCTGACCAAGACCCTACTGCCATCATGGCCACACTTCATCATCAGATCATTTACATATTACAAAACTATGCTCTAGATTTGAACTTTCCAAACTCTACATAAGATGCCCTTTATATGGTAGCAGATAGGTCTCAAAATAAGACCACAATCATCTAGTTTCCACGACAGTTGTCATCACAACAATTGGAAGAGTTAATGCCTATAGAGTGGATCACGAATTACAAAAAATAATTTCATACTCCTCATCGACACTCCATTCATACCACCACTCCTCCAATCTTGAGAAGTTTGAAAGAGGGAATTGTAAAATCCATTTTCAGCAAGCCTGGAGAAGAACACATAGAATCATCTAGAGCCTCTTCTGGCCTAAAAATGATAATTAGTCTAGCCATTTCTTATTAAGAAGGCATTAGTGACCCTCCAATCGATTCTGTCTACCTCGATGGACATAAGGTGTATGTTAACCATGTCAATGGCCATTTCATCTAAGATGTAGATCCATCTATGTTTGATAGTGATGTTGAAGTTTATATCCCTCAATGGAGAGAAGAGCCCAAAAGAAAGTCAAAATCTAAATGCTAACCACAAAAAAATCCAACACAAGCATAATGAAGACGATGACTTGAGATCTTGGATTGGTCTTAGAAATCCTAAACCTAGACTGAGGGATCTCTCTAAACTATTAGGAGTAGTAGGAAAAGAACATTTGATTCAATTAAGATGCTCTGTGCCAATAATTTCTTCAATCCCTAAAGATATCCCCAAACCATTACCTTGTATGATTATGAGATCATAGATGGAAGATTTTCAACCTTTGGAAGCTCAAACTAATAAAACCACTTGGGTATCAGCAAGGCCATACTTAAGATCCACAGGTATAAATCCGCACGACAATTATGTACCTGTTTATCTAGCGCAAAAGAACTACTAAATTGGTTAACACAAAATGTTGTATCACAAAACATTTTCCTTCATAGAATTTATTCAAAGCTTGATGGCCTATCCCAACAAACATAAGGACTAAATTCAAAAGTTGATGTTATATTTCTTCAAGTGCAACAATTATATCAACGACTACTTAGTCAAGTTGCCTAACTTGATTTAGACTTGAGGTGATATATTGACTAGCATTATTGTGGACCAAAGTTCTCTAAGAAGGAAAGAGAACTTTAAAAAGTTCGAGAAAAGCTCACAAGAATTGAGTCAGATATGGCTAAAGAAAAATCTAGAGCTATATATGAACCTTACACCTCGACATTTCCAGCTGTAAGACCTACTTATAACGCTCTATCCTATCTTGATGCTACTAACAATGTGAAAGTCTATCTTGATGATACTAACTATGTAAAAGTCTTTAAAATTTCAAATCCATTGTTTAGACATTGCAAAACCATCAAAACCTTCCAAGCCAAACCCGTCAGCAAAAGATATTCCTTTAAAGCCAAACTAGTCAGCAAAAGATATTCCTTTAACTTCTAACTTTGACAAATTAATACATTACCATCTTCTCCACCAAAAGAAAAAGCTTCCTTAGACACAACAAAAGAACCCATGCTTAACCAAAAATTCATAGCTACACCTCAACCAGTACCAGATAGCTCTGAAAGACACGCTGACAACCAAGACTCTAATTCTTTTATAGAAAATTCAGAAAGCTCAGAACAACTTTTAGATCTCACTCAGATATCTCAAATGATGATCGATGTTCCACACTCTTCTTAACCACACATAGAAGTTAAACCTGAGGTTAAAGATGATGAGTTAATGACTGAACCAGTTAAACCACAAGTAACTCCTATCTATAAACCTACTTTAGGTCCTTGGTTCACTTTTGACAATGTTCCACTAATAGAGTGGAGAGATTCAATGCATGAATTCAAAGCTTAGATAGATGTTCAAATGAGTCGGATATGTCTCTTAAATACATTTTAATAGAATTTGTCTCCATAACGACGAGAAGTTTAAGAGAATAGTTCCAAAGCCTCACTGAATACAAATGCATGCAAGTCTTACATTTGTCAGAACTGGTTCCTTGTTAGGAATGATTAACAAATAATTCATTAGAGATTTCTATCTCATTGATCAACAAAACAAATACGAATACTTTGAAATGAAGTATTACTCTATGAACAGAAAAGATTTATATAAGCATTTTCAAAGAATGTTTGAAAAATATTATATGCTTTAACGACTTCAATGATTTCAATCTTCAGTACACATTCATTGCTTCCTTTCCCGATAAGTTACAACTTGAATTACAAAGAACAATTAATTCTCTTCACAAAGATGCATATAAAATCTCTCTCAAAGAAATCTACCAATTAGCGTTGGTGACGTTGGAAAAATTATACAAACATTAGAAGTTCTTCGAAGCTATTATAAAAGATAGACCTCAACTAAACAAGTTTGTAAGAATTCATACTTAAATATCAAATGCAAAGACATGGAGAAATGTGCATAGAATACAAAGAAGGAGAAAAACTTTAGAAGAAAACTATTAAGAGTGCACCCTTTCAATAGAAGGAAGAAAAAGATAATAAGATTCTTCAAGGGGCTTGCTTTTAAAATTAGAAAATTAGACCTGTGTTACTTTTATGGACAACCATTTCATTATGCAAAAAGGTGCACTAAAAAGTATAGAAAGGATATCAAAATCCTACAGTCTGTTAAAGTTATGATGCCTATAAGAGATAATGAGGACATTAAATCGTTTTTTGAAGAACAGTATAGTGAAGATAAAGAGACACTGTTTGTACTACCTGACTATGAATCTACTGATGATGAAGTCTATTCTATTAAAGAAGAAGATGATGAACCAATGTACATGGTGAAACAGTCTTGTTTCAGGCTAAAACCTAGGAAGCCAGTAGTAACGTAATCATTCGTGAAACTCCTGTTGCTTCTAAAGAAGTATCTCACACTAATCTTAGTTATTGGTTACATAGATATAGTTTTTCGTAGAAGTGTAATGAAACCAAATATTCTTCTAACAAAAGAATGGAAAACATATAAGGAATACTTTACTACAGCTAAAGACAAATCCTTCAAAACAAACCTTATCACAAAACGAAGGATTGTGATAAAGTTCTTCCTAAGTTGTATCATTTGGAAAAAGCTATTACGAAGCCATCTTCTTGGTTTTGACAAACTTATTGGGATGGATTTCTATTGCTAAGTAGAAAAGTTACAAATCGTACTAAAGAGGATTCAATACAAATAAGATTTTCATGAGTATAATAAGGATCACAACATGTTTGAGCTACAAGATGTTCCTACTAGGTATGAAAATATTAGAGATCAACTCTTACAATATTGCTCAGAAAGCTATGACCAATTCAATCATCCACACCCATTATGGTGGAACTTAAACTTTTATATACAATTACCATTCAAGAAGAAATAAGAGATTAATGCAACAAAGGTCACTCATCCAAGAATGAATCCAAATGACTTAAAGATGGCACGAGAAGAATGTAATATACTTCTAAACCAACGACTGATTAAGCCGATCAAATTAGATTGTGCATGTCAAGGTTTTTGTGAGGAAAAAAAGTAGAAAAAAACAAAGGAAAAAAGATGTTGATTATTGATTATAAGCCTCTAAATCATTTTTCTGCATAATGACAAGGTTCTTTTGTCCAAGATAAATACACAGGTTTTATTTCTGAAAAAGGCTAAAATATTCTCAAAGTTTGAATTAAAAGCTGGATTTTGGCAACTAGGTATTAACCTAAAAGATTGACATAAGATAATATTTTGCATTTCTAATGCCCAATACCAGTGGACAGTCATGTCATTTAGGCTAAAATTCACCCCATCATTATTCTAAAGAGTCATATGAAGGATCTGTGACAGTATCCTATCAAGTGCTTTAACTTACATTAATGATATCTTGTTTTATTTTCATACCCAGCAATAACATCAAGCCCTATTGCAATAATTTTTGGATCTTGCAAAGAAGAATGGGATTATGCTCTCAACTTGCAAAAGCCAAATTGGTTTAACTCATATAGAATTTTTGGGCATGAAATTCATGATGATTTCTATCAGCCCAGCCCACATATAGTTAGCGAACTATTAAAATTTTGAGAAACAAACATTACTGTTACACAGTTTCAATAATTTCCTTGAATTGTGAATTATATTAGGGATTTCATCCCTTATATATCAGAATATGCTAGCAAGTTGTCAAAGCTATTAAATAAAAAAAATACCACGATGGAGCCCCAACCAGACAAAGAGAGTCAAGCAATTAAAGAAGTTCGGTTAGCATCCACCTCCACTAAAGATTCCTAACAAAGAAAAACAAATCTTGCAGAATAATGATAGTGAAAATTTCTTGGGAGAAATCTTAATCAAAGAGATAGAAAGACAAAGGTTTTACTATGAACATGCTAACAGATAATTTAAACCCTCAAAAAGGCATTATCACACAATCTATAAAGAGGTTTTGACAGTCAAAAGAGGTATAAAAAAGTTTAATTTCCTTCTTAACCTTTATCTCTTTATAGTAGAAATGGGTAATACCTCATTTCCAAAGATACTAGATCTAAACAAAAAAATTCTGCCATAAAGCCAATTGCTTTGCTAGAAAGATTGGTTCTTTTGATATAAATTCATAATTAAACATATCAAAGTCCATCAGAACATCCTAGCTGAATTTCTCTCTCAACTTCAAAAGCATATCAACTTTATCACTCCCTCTAGAACTATTCCTCTCATCCTTTCAATGCGAGAACTGCCTAGCATTGCTAAGACAAAGAATTGTTTCCTCCCGTTGCAAGCATACGCACTATTGTTGATGAAATAACTTCTCTTACCTAAAGTATTTTTTATTATCTCCACCTCTTTCTCAACCAAGCAACCATACATTGTTTCCCATCCCTACTTAAGATTCTAGCACTACATCTCACTATGATTTTCATCAATGGCTGCTCTTAGAGAATGTATTATGGTACTTATGAGCACTCTCTACCCTTTATGCAAGTGTTATCTCTCTTCCTCCTTTATGAGTCTATCAACATTTATGTGATAGAGAAAATAAAGGTTCCTACTTATGGATTTTTCTTAAATGGTACCAATCGTTGATGAGATGGAGGACGCAACTCTCAGATTATTTAGGAGCTCAGGTTATAAGAGACTCCATTAGAGAAGCAAACCACCAAATGTTTTTTTGTCCTTCATTGATCTTATAACACAACACATGATGGGTCCAACTACTTTGAGAATTAGGTTTACTTCTGATGTACCTCCGTCCAATGGCCAAAATATAAGGAAAATGTCCTTAAAGGCCTTAGGCATTTTTTTAAGGATCTAAACCATTTTCCTAAATATGCACCACCAGTTTTCTCTATTTCTATTGGACCTTAACCAGGAGAATTCATTCATAGAGAACCTCAAATGCCAAACTTTGACATCCCAGACAACCCTATGAATTTGGGCCTAATCACTACTAGACCATCTCTGACTTAAGCCTCCTACTTCCAAGATGCTTAAGATTCAGACGATGATATTCCCATCATAGATGAAGAGGAGCTAACTAAATTTTAAAAGATTTATACACAAAGGATGCAAACCTTAATAAAAGACAAAGAATAACTAGTGTTGATACTAACAACGCGAGTGGAGGAGCTTCCTTGTCAAAATTGCAATCATAGCAAGAACCTATCTAATGAGGATAATGATTAGGATTCCTTATATTATTTTGGGTCCCTCTATTTAAAATTATTTATCTTTATGTTTCTTTTATGATGTGACGTCATTCTTATCCATTTACTATGCTACGTGACATCATTTTTATCTAAAATATTTGATGTGATGTTTTTTTCTAGAATAGTTGAAGTGGTGTTGATCTTATCCTTTTGTAGTGTGATGTGACATTGATCTTATCCAAAGATGTTTATCTTTTTGTAATCTACTTTGCCTATATAAGCGAAGGACCTCTTCCATTATTATTATTTGAAAATGAATAATATATGTTACCACATTTTTGTAAAAATGGATATAATTTTTTTAGATAGGTGAATGAAAATTTTGATAAAATGGTGAGATCTGTTGTAAATAAATTTATAACTAAGAATAAAAGGTTAAAGTTTGAGAATAAGAAGTGAAAGGATGGTATATGTGTGGTTAACATGCATGAGCTATACAATGAATTGGTAGAAGTGAAACTGATACTAAAATATACAATATCTAAGATAAGAAGATTGCAAATGGTGATATTTAATTAATGAATCTATGTTGTAATATTTATAGTTATATTTATTAAAAATTTGAAGAATATGAACTTCATCAACTTTGGTATGGCACTATGTAATTTGTTAGAAATATTCTATTGGATTTAAAAATACCTATAAGTTGTGTAGATAGTTATATTATTAACTTTTATGATGTTATTTATAACTATTTTTGTATTAAGTTATTAATGAATAGTACCTCCTTATACTAACTAATATTGAGCTTGTAAATTAACTTAAAGCTCTGAGCATGATTCCCTTATTATAAATCAATAATATTATAAAATAAATAATATTCCTCCTTATCAACTCAATAAATAGTTACATCTCAAAGAGCTCATCATTATCCATCATCTCAAAGTGCACCTTATAATGTCTTATTCATATAATAAATGCTACAAGAAAATTCAAAGTTATAAGTTAAGTTCAATGTCAAACAACTTCCATTTAACGAAGTCCAAAATATAATAAATAATAACAAAATTTTCATAAAGGACTTAATTTTAGAATTGTTAACAAAGTTCAATGCCAAGTAATTTCTATTGAACTAATTCTAAAATTTTGTATATGGTAATAAAACTTATAATAAGTCCAAAAATCAAGTTAGGCTTAAGTTCAAGGTTGAATCTAAAAGTCTTCTCCTCTTTTGTGTCCCTCTAATTATATAAGGTAGATGAAGTGATGTTGCAGTTACCATTGCACTAAAATCCTCTTAGCTAAAAATCAATTACAGTATCATAATAAATTTGATAGTAATGGATCTTTGTAAGTTACTTGGCTTTATTATTTGGACATTTTCTCCTTATTGTTTATATATGACAATAATAATGATTATTTAGTATTTGTATACTTTCAAATATTAACAGAACATAGTTTCATGTGTTGATTAACTTGTATAATACTAGATTGAGCCAGTTAACTCATTGAAGCAAACTTCATATTTGTAAACCCTTTTCCCTCTCCTTTTACCCTTACCTTTGCCTCTACCTCTTCCTCTCACTCTGCCTCTTCCTCTTCCTCTTCCTCTTCCTCTTCCTCTTCCTCTTTGTTTTGTATACCTTCTTAATATTCAAAACTCTCTTATCTAGTTATTTCACATACATATGTTACATTTGTTGATGCAATATGTGCTAAAATTTGTATCGTGGACTCCTTATTTTATCTCCTAATGTTGGTGCTAGATGATGCTATCACTTATAAAAAATTTTCAAAAAAATCATTAATAAGAAAATGGTAATCACAAAACTAATTTCATAATTAAAATGAAATATCTAACAATCATTACGTTGTTGTATGATTTTTAGTTACGCATTTGATGTCCATATCTATTATAAGTCATTCTTCTTTCATATTTGGTACATTTTCTAGTTTTAAAGATATTTAAATATCTCTTTGTTCCTATTTTTTATGCTAACCAATAATTCTCCTCATTGTTGGCATTCACTTCATATTGAGGCCAAAATTTTAGTTCATCAAGTCACTTGAGGGAATACTTATATGTTTGCGTGTGTCTTTCCTTGCTATAGATTTTAACGATTATGGTAAATTATAACCATGATGTGAGGGCATGAAATTTCTATCAACTCCTAATGAGAATCCAACATTAACTCGATTTACATGAATTTCTATGCAGAGGAAGCATGAAAAGGGGCTTGGAAAACTTGTGAAAGTTCGATTTAAGTTTCAAAAGTAGTTAAAGAAATATGTTAACAAAAACTGACGACATTTGACACTAAAACAAACTAGCACTGATCTTTTGCTAGGTTTCCCGAACTGGAGAAATAGACATAAACCAGTTTACAGTTTAACTTGTAACCTACATCATAATTGTTTTAGAGATGCACACTCAAAGTTTTAGATAAAAATTAGTATCGATTATTTTCAAGATAGGCATTAGACATATATTTTAAATAGTTAGGTTTTATTATTTCAAAGATGTTCATTATCTAGGAATTGTATAATTAGGTGTTTTAGTTTGTTTGAAATTCCATATTGATGTTTAGATGGGAATTAATTATTTTTCAAAGTTATTTGTTTCTAATTATATTACATCTAAGTTGTTATTTCCTTTCAGGATTCTATCTCTTAAAGTTTTGATGTTATTAAGTTTTAAGCATATGTATAACTATGTTATGGATATTAAAAAGAGAGTTACTTATGGATTAATTAAATTATTTTAGAGATTTTTTCCCTTATGTTTTAAAGATACTCTTGGATTAGGTTCTCTATTAACTATAAGCTTATATAGTGTACTAGTGAAAATCAAACCTAAGATCTTATCACTCACAATTCTCTCTTTTTTTGAAGTGTGGTGATTCATATCTTTTTTGTGTCTTTATGTTCATTTTCATAAATTGACCAGTGTTTTATATAACGATCTTAGGTCTTGTCATATTGATATCAAATCTAATTAGCTCTATTAGTTAGGATCGTATCAACTCCTAATATTTGTGAGTACACTTATAAATGCTAATTCTCACATAAAATATGTCTAACTCTTGCTCAACTTTATGCCCATAAATTCCATTCTAATTTAGAAAAAGCTTTCTCTTTTATTCTCTTCTAATACAAATAGAACTCTTGGTTGATAAGTTATTATCTCATTTCTTACTAAAACTTCTTTTTATATGCATCCTCTTGATTACTATCTTCTTAATATGCTTCAACATGCTAATAATAGGCTTTACCTCGGGCTTTAATATTAAACCATTAAAGGTCTCACTCAAATTATATCCACACAATCATATTTAGCATTATTACTGAAATATACATGATAGCTTTTTCGGATTTTGTAATAAATCTTCAACATAACATAGTTTAAATTCACTTAACACATATAACTGGTCATTGAAATCAAGCACAAAGGTTGCCTTAGCTGTCCTCCAAAACTAAAACTTTAGATCATCTCTATTCCATCTGTCTCTAGTTAGTATAAATGTACCTTACATATAATATATGCTCAACATTTAGTAACAATGTTTTAATTACATTAAGAAGACTCTAAATAAAACCACATAAATCAATAAGAAAAAACAAAAAGTTCATATAGATAAACATATATATGATTAATAATATAAAGATGCCTTATGTATATCATATATAAATGTCAAGACAATGTCCATCTTTAAGTTGTAGATCTGAAATAAGAAGCCCTAAAAACCACTTTTATGTTTATGCACATTCAATATCAACCACAGCCTAAGTAATAAGAAACTTTTGATTATTTTCATCTCTTTCAAAAATAGACAATAATTTTCCTTTACATATTTCCTTTAAGAAACATTTGTATAGTCTTATTATTGGTCTAAAACCATCAATCCAAGTCCTTTTATAAGTATTAAAACAAATATAACATCTTGTAAATACCTTTTACTATTAACGTTTGTACTTGTTTTGATTCTCATATTGTACCTAGGTTCTTGTTATTCACCTCGTTATATGCCCTAACATCTTGGAAAATTCTCTTACATGAAACTTATACATCATTTTGATGACAACCACCTTTCCTTTTTCATAAGTGTTAAAACTCGCATATACTCTTAAGTTCTTCCTCAATAAGGTCATTAAGTTGGCAACCTTGATGGTTGGTTGTGAAATAGTTATGTCTTTATAGTGGCTTCCAATCCACTTAGATGTGATGAGCTTATCAATGTTAGTGGTTATATAGTTATATATAGGTTCACATCTTCATGACAAAACTATTATCATTTTTCTTGATACTTACAAAAAGTAACTAAAGGCATTGTGGTCTACATCTCACTCTCACATGAAACTTGATATCTTTTTCTTATTTTAGACCTAATCTCCTTGCAATGGAGTATTTAATAACCGCTTCTTTAAATTCCCTCACATTTTTAAACTTGAAACCTATAACCTAAGCTGGAATATTACATATTGGGATCATAAACAAGATTTTTCCACTTATCTCTCATCACACTATCAACATCCTTATCTGAACTTGTCTAGTACCGACCATGGTAGTTACTCTTAAGAAACTTACTATCTTTTCCAGTATCAGAGTCCTTTTGTTCATCTTTATCTCCTTTGTCATTATTATATTATTTAACATCATCATTCACATTCACGTTCACATCCTCATCTTTAATTCTTTTCTTAAGCCTCCTCTTTTTGTATTTTGATCTAAAAGCTTGGAGCTCATCATCATTTGTTCCACTTTCATATTCTAAATCAGTCAATAGATTAATATCATTAACGTCATTTTTAGGAGAAGCATTAGAAACAACTTCAGTAAGATCATCTATGGAATTAGACACAACTTAAATTGCAATAGCCACATATTTAATAGGCACTCCATCAATATAAAAATCCTCACTAATAATAGGAAAAATATCATCATTCTCATCTAATTGTACAATGCTTTCTTCATTGTTGCCTATATCATCCACATCACTTACTCTTGTAATAAACAATTCATCTTTTGTGTAACCATTGTCTTTCTCTTTATAATTTATTGAATTATATTACCAACAATCCCATCATTCACATTGTATCCTTTTAATCTTTTTTTTTATAGCATTCATCCTTAAAATATGCCATCACTCTTCATTGTTTTAAAATAAAAACATTAAATTATTTTTTTCGTCATCTTCAACGTCAACCTACTGAATTACATTTATTTGGGTACCTATAGTAAATTTTATCTAATATATCATGCCAATTATGCTTAGTAGTTCCTACAATACTAATATAACACAATTTGTTCAAGTCAATACATTAAACTAAAATTTTGCCACCACCAATATGTTTAAATGAGTTGTCTCTATCAATTTGTACCTTATAGTGAAACAAACTTCCTTTTTCAATAAGTTTCCACATTCTACAAAAAAAGAAAATGAATAGTAATAAATTATTCAGTTGTTCATAATATTTAATGAAACTAAATAACACCCTCGGGATTATAATATAATAACAAACGAGGATATAGATTTGATACAAGAATGGGTGTAATACAAACAAGCATACCTATTTGATCATAATAAAGTAGAAGAGTTCATTGTCCATTATTTTAGCATAAACACATTTATCATAATAAGGTAACAAAGTTGATATTTTCCAAGATAAAACTAACTAAGAATGAGAAAAAGAGAAGGAAAGATTAGGATACTAATTCTTTTTCTAATTTAATCTTTGTGTACTATTATGGAAGATTTCATTCATATAGATTCCTTCTTATATGGTCTAAAACTAGAAAATAAATAAGTCATGTTACGTGAAAACAACAAAAAGTAATATCATGACTATTTTTTATTGACGAAAAGTAGTTTAGGATTATGGTTTTTATATCAGAGTGTGTTCTTGAGTTTGTAGTATTATATCAATATATGCGAAATTTCATAATTAGGCCTAGAGTTTTTATTACATTCATAAGGCTTTAGGAGCTAAAATTTTGACATTTTTAGAACACTTTTTCACTCTCGTATTATACAACTTTCTATATTTACTTGAGGGGAACAATTTTCTAGATCTAAAGAAAAAGGCAAAATATAGTCTATGATCAAGCATTTCATGCTTTTTTGCCTGTAATTGCAACTAATATGTAGAACAAGAAGAACTATCTCAATATTTTACAAATAAACTACATTAGACAAATGAATCTCCTAAAATTAAATGCATATGAAGCATAATGAAATAATAAAAGGATACATAAAACATGACGAAATAATAAATGCACATGAAACATAAAAGCATGTATGGTCAACACAATGGAATGCTAAATCCAATCATTCGAACACCATATCAAAAATCTATTAAATTCATTCCAAATTAGGAAGATAACTTACTTACTCTATCAGAATCACCCATAATTTAATAGCTCTCACTTTTCCGATAGCATACAGAAAAGTTTCATAAAAGCCTACTCCTTTGTTATTCTTTACCTCAAAACTTTGCCTCCACTCCTTTGATGTGATGCTAAGGTTTTTCTTGTGTTTTTATCTTTATTTTCATTTAGAAATGTTAAGTTTAATGAGGAGATGACAAAACTCTGACATTTTGTTATTTCTTTCTTAAGCTTTGTAGGACAACAATATATTTCTCATTCAAAACTCATCACAGCTTTATACATTACCATAATGGTGGATCATATATTATGAACTAATTATATTGGCGAAATGAAGTTCTTAAAATAATATTTTAAAATTTCCAAGGTCTAATTAGAAAAGGTGAGAGGTCAGGTACCTCTTCACACTTGTCCTAAAAGTTAGAAGACCAATGTAAACTTTTTTTTTTCAAAAATATGTATTTTTTAATGGTTTTAGGTCATGTGCTTTTATATTAAGTTTTAAATTTTGGGGTGTGCCTCATAGTTTTAACTAGTTTTGCCATAATGAGAATCAAGATAAGCCTTACAATTTTTATTAAAAGAAAATTAATAAAAATTCATTATAAAGATAAAATAGAACCGCCTTATAATTTACTAAATTTCTCGAAAATATCTTATAGTATAATTATAAAAAGTATTCACACTTAATAAATAAGTACATTTAATTTATTAAATATTTAATTTAAATGCTAGATTGATTTTAGACTCTTTTTTAAATAAACCCTAATATTTTTTTAAAATTTTTATTTTAAACTTAAAATTCAATTTGTTATAGTGTGTAATATATTCGTTCTAAGATTTTCTAATATGGTGATCATATGTTGTATTGAGTAAGAAAATTTCTTCTTTATTGTTAATAATATTTCAAAAAAGTTAGTCTTATTGAAAAGATCTCTGTAGATTCTCTATAACCTTCCTAATACTATGCATGGAGTTCTTGGCTTCAATCTTTCTTTATATTTTTACTATTCTTCTCTTGTTCAAGCACCTTAAACTTCTTTTCCTCAACTTCATTTGTTTTCTTATATTTTCTTTCTTTAAGCCTGCTCTAGTCTCATTTGATTCCATAATAATATCCCAGGCTATAGGAGTGACTTGATTCTGTGCTAATTTCCACTTCTAATGGACTGGATCTAGTTCTAATATGAGTTTATTCAACCTTCTCTTAATCTTGGTTGGCCAATGGATTCAGCTTCAATCTTTGTCACATCTCCCACCTTTTTTTCTTTTTTAATTACTTGTCTCCTTTCCACTTGTTAACCAACTTCACCATATGTCAGAACCATCAATTTTTAAAACTAAAAGCTTCCCTCCCTTAGGATCCTTGCCTAAGGGTTTAGATCACTATGAATGTCTTATACCCTCCCATCAAGGGACATATTTGAGGTTGAATGAATGTCCAAAGCACACAAAAGACAAAGCTACCTTTAAAAAAATATGGAAGTATGTGTAACCAAATTCCATCAATGCCCTTTAGTAACATCACTAGATGGAAAGATATTTTTAGCTCTAAATGTAAGCGTGTTGAAAGATAGAACATCAAAGTGGGAGAGTACACTCATAGGCCTTTCCAAAACAGTAGGGCTGCAAATCCAGCTATAATGTATGGACAATATGGGGTCGTAAGAGGTGATATGGAATGATGAAAGCATGTTTTTGTGTTATTTTTCCTACTCAAAATCATCCCATAAAGTATTAGAAAATGGACCCTAGAACTTTAATTCCAAACCTATTTTGCTGTAGTCGTGGAAATTAGGAATTAAAATATTAGATCTTAGACAAAATCAAGTGTTTATATTGATAAATATATACAACATACCATTAGAGTATTCAACAATAGATTGATTGAGCCATCTACCCAGCTATATAGGTAAGTCATTATACATAAATGAGTCCACTGCCATAATTAAAGATAATCAATTATGATAAGGTATGTTTACTAACTAAGGTCAACAAATAATTACTAGGAACTATTCCATTATCGAGGTTACATGAAGCTAATAATTTCTTTTGAAGGCTATGTGCTAGTCAACTACAATTAGAGACCAATAGAGGTAACCCTAAATTAGGTGTGGAAACCAGTTGACAAGATTATAGAATTGGAACTTATTCAGAACTCAATTAGCTAGGGAAATCTTTCAATGAAGCTACTTTTGGGATAGAAACATAAGTAACAAGTGTGCATCAAAGTGAAGGAGTAGTTAAACAAGAAGGGGGGAGGGGGGAACCTTATAGCTTTAATACATGTGGAGAATGTCACAAATGAGCATCATAATGTGAACACAGAGGCAACACATCTTCATATTGCAGATTCTGAGGAGAAAATTAAAGCAATCAATAAGAGAGAAAAAGCAACACACAATTTTTCTAAGGATTCATTAGTTGATTTAGAGGAAAAAGCATATGAGGATTAGGAAGCTAGCCCATAAATTCCCAAGGAGCATAGTAAAGCAAAACAAGAGCAATCCTCATAACCACACAATGATAACTCCATCTTATGCATATAAAAGGAGGAAAGCTTTCAAAGAGTGACTAAAAAATGATACAAGAGGAAGAAGGAAACACTAAATAAGAAAATCAAATGAACATACTGGCATGGAATATCAAAGGGCTCAATAACTTATAAATAACATGTGATGGTATATTTTATGAAGGAACATGAATGAGGTAAGTTTTAATCTTATAAACCCTCAATATTCTACAAGCTCACGGTTCGTAGTCGTAATATTAAAGATGTCGATTCCACAAGGAGGGAGAATAATCTAAATCCTAAAAAATCTAAGGCTAAAAAGATATGAAACTGAAAATAAACAATGTCGTGGAAAGTAAATACGAGAATTGAATTCAATCAATTAAATCAGAAGTTAAACATGAAGGAATTAGCAATTGAGCAACAAGCAAGCATAATGGAAATCAACTAAACAATTTGTCAAGTTATAAGAAAGGGGATTTTACCTATTATTAATGCTAACCTAGTTGATTATGTGTTAATGGGGTGTCAGTTCTAGACGATCATAGGGCTAATTACTCTCTCTCTCTAGTTATAACCATTAAACCCTAATTGGATTATGAAATTTGTAATCTTTTAGTTAATAAAAGACTCAGAATCCTAATTAGATCTAAAGAACTCTAATAAACTATCGAGTTTCACACGGGATCTCTCTCCAAACAATTACCGATATGATTAGTTATGGGTTCTATTAAATCACCTAACTCTCATTAATCTAATCCAATCATTTTTTATCCAGTTCAATCTATCAGTTTATTATCGAATTATGTAAGAAATGCAATAAATCACAATACCTAATTCAAATAACACAAAATCAACTCAGATAACATTAAATCAAAATAAAATCTCGAAGGAGAATTAGAACATCATAATCATTCTACCATCTATCATTATACAATCTATCCCAACTTTATACATGAATAAAATTGAAACGAAAAGGAAATAGAAAGTTAGAATGGATGATCTGGGAAGGCAGCAGCGAAAGCCTTTTGATATAGGAAGTATGTCGAGATTGTTTCTTCTTCCTCCTTCTTCCTTTTCCTTCTTCTACTTTCTCTCTCTCGATATTCTCTCTTTAGGGTTTCAAGTGTGGCTGAATGAAGACTCCCTTTTTCTGCTCACCACCTATTCTTCTTTTAGGGTTTTCTATTTAGGGTAACCTAGGGTCTTTTTTAGGGTCTGAAAAGACAGAAAAGTCCCTCGAAAACTTGAGTCTGGAAGTGTCCCCACATTTGTCCCAACACTAGCCACGATCGTGGCCTATATGAAACAATTGTGGCCCTTGAGTAAGCTCTCTGTCACAATCATGGCATGCAGGTCACGATCGTGGGCCAATCTTAGTGCTTCTATCATGATCATAGCCTGCAATCGTGGCCTATATGACACAATCGTGGCCCTTGAGTAAGCTCTCTGTCACGATCATGGCATGTAAGCCACGATTGTGGGCCAATCTTGGTGCTTCTATCATGATCGTAGCCTACCTGCCACGATTATGGGTTTTGTTATGGCCCGAGTTCCCTCTAAAACTCCTTCGTTCTTCGATATTGACCCCAAAATACTAGTCAACACATCAAGGCACCCAAAAACATAATATTTAAGCTCAAAAGCTTGTACTAACCCGTAAAACACTTAAAATACAAATAATTAACAAACTAACACAATTCTAACCAAAACTCATACTAAATGATCGAATTAATGACTAAACACATATTAAACTATGCCTTAAAACATGATGCAATTAACACTTATCAATAACAAAAAAGTGTTTGTAAATTTTAAATAAATAACTATTCCGCTAGCCTTCGGGTTATGGGTAGAGCTAGTGACATTCCAACCAAGATACTTTCTAAAAACATGACTTAGTCGAGTAACTGAATCGACATTCATCACCAATGTTTGCTTCTGTGTAAAAAGACCAGGTCCATGTCCACAAAAAGTAACAAAAAAGAATTTTTTTAATAAAAACCTACTGAACTCGTAAGTAGCTTAACTTTTCATGAAAACATACTTAGGATTAGTCACAAAGTTTGATTGACCAAATAATTATTAATATGTGTGTATAATTGAAAGGGGTTAATAAACTTGACATTTAAGTTTTGATTTATATGTATATTTAGTCCAGAGTTCCTAAATGCGAATTTTGCATGTTAATAATTTGGAATAACTTGAATGATTTTGTTTAGAGTTAAATTTGTTTCGTATGGTGGAAGTCATTGCCTCACTATTACATTGTGTGATTTGTGCTTTTGTGTTGTTTGTTATTTTGTTTGCTTAAGGACAAGCAAATATTTAAGTGTGGGGATATTGATAAGTGTAAATTGTATCATGTTTTATGGCATAGTTTGGTATGTGTTTAGTCGTTAATTTGATCATTTAGTATGTGTTTAGGTTAAAAATGTATTAGTTTGTTAATTATTTGTGTTTTAAGTGTTTTATGGGTTACTTCAAGCTTTTGAACTTAAATATTATGTTTTTGAGGTACCTTAATGTGTTTGCTAGTGTTTTAGGGTCAATATCGAAGAATGGAGGAGTTTCGGAGGGAACCTAGGCCATAACACAAACCTATGATCGTGGCATACCAGGATTGGCCCACGATCGTGGCCTGCATGCCACGATCATGACAGAGAGCTTACTCAAGGGCCACAATCCTATCATATAGGCCACAATTGTGGCCAATGTTAGGACAGATTTGATCTGGTGTTCAATGTGTGTAAGTTTCAATAATACACTCGATAATTCGCAAGCGCACGATTCATTAGCCTAATACCTAAGGTGTTGATCCCATGAGGAGGGATAACCTAATCCTAAATCTCTCGAAACTTGACATTTTTAAAGTCTGCACGTCTACCCGACACAAGCCACATCTGAGCCTTCTTCCACAATCGTGGGCCATGTCTTAGGCTTCTGTCACGATCGTGACTTGTAGGCCATGATCGTGGGCTAACTCTGGTGCTTTTTTCATGATTGTGGTATGTTATGCCACAATCGTGGGCTGTTGTTTCGGCTCGAATGTCTCTAAAACTTCTTCGTTCTTCAATGTTGACCCTGAAACACTAACAACTACACCAAGATACCTTAAAAACATAATATTTAAGCTCAAAGACTTGTACTAACCCATAAAAACACTTAAACACAAATAATTAACAAACTAACACAACTATAACCTAACATATACTAAGCGATTAAATTAACAATTAAATACATATCAAACTAAGCCCTAAAACATGATGCAATTTACACTTATCAAGAGACAAGGACACTTTTAGACTCAAGTTTTCAAGGGAGTTTTCGATCTTTTTAGACCCTGAAAAAGACCCTAGGTTATCCTAAATGAAAAACCTTATAATAAGAACATGTGGTGAGCAGAAAAGGGGTGTCTTCAATCGACCACACTTGAAACCTTAAAGAGAGAATACTGAGAGAAAGAAAGAAGAAGAGAAGGAAGAGGAAAAAGGCGGAAGAAAAAGCAATCTCGATGTGCTTTCCAGATCACAAGGCTTTCTGATGTTATTAACTTCCCAGATCATCCATTCTAAGTTTCTATTTCCTTTTTGTTTCAATTTATTAATGTATAAAGTTAGGATGGATTGTATGATGATAGATGGTAGAATAATGATGATATTCTAACTCTCCTTTACGATTTTATTTTGATTTAATGTTATTCGAGTTGATTTTGCATTATTTGAATTTGTTATTATGATTTGTTGCATTTCTTGGATAATTCGGTAACAAACTAATAGGGTGAACCGAATAAAAAATATTTGGATCGGATTAATGAGAGTTAGACGATTCAATAGAACCCGTAACTAATCATATCGATAATTATGCAGAGAGAGATCTTATATGAGAATCGATAGTTTATTAGAGTGCTTTAGATATGTTTAGGGTTATGAGTCGTTTGTTAATTGAGAGATTACAAATTTCATAATCCAATTAGGGTTTAATGGTTATAATTCGAGAGAAAGTAATCAGCCCTATGATTGTTTAGAACTGACACCCCATCACATAATTAGCTAGGTTAGCATTAATCATAGGTAAAATCCTCTTTCTTATAAGTTGGTAAATTCTTTTGTTGATTTCCATTGTGCTTGCTTGTTGCTTAATTGTTTATTCCTTCATGTTTAACTTCTGATTTAATTATTTGAATTCAATTCTCATATTTACTTTCCGAAGCATTGTTTGTTTTTATTCTCATATCTTTTTAGCCTTAGATATTTTTAGGATTTAAGATCAAGAAAGATATGTCAGACTTGGCCTTTACTGAGGTAGTGGCTAGAAATAAAAAAGTCTGGTCTGATCGGATAAGGGTAAAGGATAACCTTTAACATTCACTAAAATAGTTGAGTAAGTTATTAAGAGAGGTCTACTTTACCGCTCGCGCTACGTAGGTACCGCATAGGAGATGTCCTTTATGTCTTTGTTAGTGGTAAGGCTTGGACAAGAATTTCGGGCCTACAACTTGGCTTTTAAAGACAGGTGTATAGGGACAGATCTCGCGAGGTCGTCTGAAACCGTAGGATTTTCATACCCTCAGGGTTTCTGAGCAAAGACTCCTAGCTTAAATAAAGACAAGACGAGTCGGACTTGACAGCTTATCAGGTACTAGCAGATCTGGACACCATATCAGGTATATCTTTTGTTTATTTTTTTAATTTTCAGGTACCAGCAGATCTGGACATTATATCAGGTATATCCTTTGGTTATCTATTTTTATGTATTTATTGTACTGTTATTTTCATAATCTTTTAGCGTGCAAGTTTTACCTATTTACTCTTTAACCTGCATCACTCCTTTATTATCATATCTGCATTATGGGTCTATCGAAAATAGCCTCTCTACTGTATATGTAGCACCCCCTTACCATTGGGTACGCACCGGGACACCCGCAGGTCATTCCGGTACATATCCTATGATAAGGGTGAGCTACGTGCGATCACTACATTCATTCCACATGGCATC
>JAOTAY010000190.1:21786019-21803063 GCA_025629805.1 Erythroxylum baracoense
TATTTCTACCACACCCATTCCTTTCAGTCATATTTCAAGGATTAAATTTAATTATTATCATAAACACAGAATTTAGCCATCAAGTTCACATACGTAATTTTCAAATAACCAAGGCAACAATAGTCCCAAATAAACAAAACAACCAATACTCATCATCCATTCTCCCCTTTCAGACAAAAAGATCCTAAAAGGTAAAACTAAGAATCACCTGAGCAAAGAAGAACCATCTACTTTAGTTGACGTAGTGTGTCTAACCCCATTTAAAAAATGCCTTCAATCCCATTAATTTTAGCAAACAAAGCAACATTTAAACTGATAAATGTAGTTGAAGGTTTAGATGTCCCAGACGATGAATAAGGTAAGTTGATCACCCGAGCTTGCTTGTTCACATTTAATATCTAAGGTGAAATATTCAACAATGACATAGGCTCAAATACACTAGAAACAATTCGAGGAACATCATTGGCATACAAAAATTATGTAATCAAACAGGAAAAATATAACAGAGAGTACAATTTACTACCAATCGCAATCATTGCCTCAATAATAATTCTTCCCAAATTGAAATTTGACTAGGTACCAATGATATAAACTAATTTGGCCTGAGCCAGATAAACTATAACCATGTGAGTATTGGGCATCCAATTTGCCAACACAAGCTTATGAGCACAAAATATTTCTGTGATAACACAGATGCATGAAGAGTAGAAGAAGATAGCCAAGCTGCCAATTTACCCCTTTTTAAAACAGTGGCCATCATATCATTAGTCACAACCTAATCATCATTATATACTCATTCACCAACCAAATTATCAAACCCCAAAAATGTATTCAACCGACCTGGATCAATTCTAACCATAGTACCCCTCACATACACCACATGATTACTCAAGGTAGATTCATTCAAGACATCCTTATCAAGATTATAGTAAAATTCTATAATCAATTTAGAGCCATGATGTTTCAGCAATAAAGAAGCATTAAACAAATTTCTTTCAGTTAATAGAACATCCAAATGAAATTGCCAATGTTCATCCAAATTAAAAGGATGATCAAGAACTAACATGGTGTTTACAACAGAGTCCCATCTTTGTTCTGCAGCGGAAGACCAAAATTTGTAGAATAATGCATCAGTCACTGAAACTCAGATAGGTGACTACTGAAGCGACAATCGAACAGATTTCCAAGCAACATATTTAACCAATTTTTGGGAACCAAAGGAAGTGGTTGTCAATGGTGAAGTAACCTAAGAGATATGGGCAGTAGCCTCGTTATGAACATCTTTCGAATCAAAGGCAGATTCCTGTACCATGGACGACAATACCCACAACACATCATTATCGATAGGTGACTGTTCCCAAATAGATAAGGGGTTGGGTATGGCAATGGGCACTATCAAGGATGACCTAACATCAGTTGATAACCTCCCACGAGATGGGTTCTATCATAGATGGCTTGAACGTTGAGAAGGACCAGCTGTGGAGGGAAGAGAAGCTGTCAATGAATGCTCCAAGTGAGAAGATGAAGTTTGCTGTTTTAACTTGCCCATTATAGCTCCAAATAAAAGAATACCCGATGAAGATGAAGGAGGAGGCGACGGTGGAGAGTGACTCGAGAGAGAGAGTTAAAAGTGGTAAAGAGAGAGTAACACATTCTTCCAAAATGAAGAACGGAAATAACTTAATAGAGCCTAAAATTTTTATTAAAAAAATAAGGAGGGAGTGGGGGTGGGATAGTAACACCAAAAGTGAAAGATAAAAATTAGGAATTTTATCCCTTTTTAATTTTTTAATCATAAAATTAAATTACATTACATTAAAAATGTAGAGCATATAATCTCAAGGCCCCTAGAAGTAATTCAAACTTGATCGAATCAAGAGGTTTCATAAAAATTTCGGTCAGTTGCTTCCCAGTTGATAATTATGAAAGAACTACAACTTTGGTCTCTACAAGCTCTCGGATGAAGTGATACTTCAAGTCGATGTGTTTGGTTCTCGAATGCTGAAATGGGTTTTTCGAGATATCTATAGCACTCTTGTCATCACACATAATAGTCAAAATATCTTGATCAATTCGATAATCCTCCATCATTTATTACATTTACAATAGTTGCGAGCAACAACTACCTGTTTCAATATATTTCGTTTTGCGGTTGACAAGAAAATGGAGTTTTGCTTCTTACTATACCATTTAATAAGATTATTACCTAGAAAGAAATAGCCCCCTGATGTGCTTTTTTGGTCTTCTCAATTCCCAGCCTAATCTGTGTTGTTATACCCAGCTAAATAGGAAGTATAATCATATAAATACCATAGCCCAAACTCGAAAGTACCACTGACATACCTGATGATCCTCTTTACCACTGTCAAGTAAGAAACTTTTGGGTTGGATTGATAACGAACACATACTCTAACAATATAGTAAATATTTGGTCTACTTGAGGTCAAATAAAGTAGACTTCCAATAATGCTTCTATATAAGCTTACATTGACACTTTTGCCATTATCATCTTTGTTCAACTTCGTAGATACACTCATAGGAGTTCTAGCATGTCGTGCATTCTCAAGGCCAAACCTTTTCACTAAATTCTTTGCACATTTAGTTTGTGACACAAAGATGCCATCCTTCACTTGTTTAATTTATAAACCCAAAAAGAAATTCAATTCACCTACCATGCTTAACGCAAATTCATGCGTCATAAACTCCACAAATTCATCCATCATCTTTGAATGAGTGGAACCAAACATAATATCATCAACATAATTATGGGCAATCATCAAATTATATCTAAATTTTTTAAGAAATAAGGTCTTGTCAACACTACCTCATTCGTAGCCTTGCTTGAGTAGATATTGAGTGAGCCTTATATTCTAAGCCCTTGAGGCTTAAGAGCCTTCTTTAACTTGAAAACGTGATCAGCGTGTACTAAATCAGTAAAACCTTTTTGCTGCTGAACATATACCTCTTCTTATATAAAACCATTTAAGAATGCACTCTTCACATCCATTTGGCAGAGTTTGAAGCCTTTCACACATGTTATACCCAAAAGTAATCTAATTGACTTAAGTCTTGCCACTGGTGTAAAAGTTTTGTTGAAATCAATTCCTTCAATATGAGAATAACCTTGAGCCACTAACCTTGCCTTATTTCTAGTCACATTGCCTTTGTCATCAGTTTTATTGCGAAATATCCATTTTGTTCATCAAATTCACGTTCGATGGCCTTGGCACTAAATCCCAAATAGAAATGCGAGAAAATTGTGTCAATTCTTCTTACGTAGCTACTATCCAAAACTCATCTTATAAGGCTTCTTTCAGATTTTTAGGTTCTAGTGAAGAAGTGTAATATAAAATTCTTACAAGTTATCGATAATCTACCCTTTTTCTCTCTCTTATTTTCCTTCTATCACTGACCTCTCCAATTACGTTCTCAATAGGATGACTTCTTATGATTTGTGATGCTAGATCCTTGTTAAAATCATCTTCCATTGAGTTTCCATTATTCAAAAAAGCTATTTCAGCATCAGTAGCTTGGTTGGTTTCTTCTTCTGAAGCAATTGATTTATCCTCTATTTGAACAATTTCTTTACTAGCAGCAACCAATTGCAGATATGGGTAATTCTTGGTTCTTGCTTCTTTGCATCGTTTTATTGGTTTATAAGGCTAGTTTTGAAGATTTTCTTCAACTACCTTATCAATTATCTGATGTACATCATCTACCACAACATTTATAGACTCCATACTGTTTTGGTTATTTGATTTAACACCCGATATACCTTGCTATGAGTTGACTATTCAATAAAGATCCCTTCATCACTTTTACTCTCGAACTTTCTGATCTGTTCTCGATCTCTTATAATATAACACTTGCTGCCAAATACATGAAACTAGCTGATATCTGGTTTCTTTCCCTTCCAAAGTTTATAGGATGTTTTGTTCAAGTTGCCTCTAAGATATACTCTGTTGCATATGTAGCATGTCGTGTTTTCCACTTCAGCCCAAAATCTCATTGATATTTTTCTTCCATTTAACATAGATCTGGCCATTTCTTAAAGAGTTCTATTCTTCCTCTCGACAAATCCATTTTGTTATGTAGTTTAGGTGCTAAAAATTCTTGCATTATACGATATTTCTCACAAAATTCATTGAAACTTGCGTTCTCGAACACCCTTCCATGATCTGATCATATTCTCAATACTGTCAAAATTTTCAGATTTATAACCTACATATATAGACTTCTAAAAGCCTTAAATGCTTCTGATTTCTCCTTCAAGAATGTTATCTAAGTGAATCTAGAATAGTCATCAACATAAGTCAAAAAACACCTTATTCCACCAATGTTAGCATGTTGTGTTAGCCCAACCAAATCCTTGTGAATTAATTGCAATACACGAGAAGATGTAATATGCCTAACCTTTTGTGTGATACTCTCGTCTATTTACCCATTTGACATGCACTATACATCGTCTTATCATCATTGTTCATTGTGGGCAACCCTCTCATCACTTCAAATTTCTTCAACTAGTTAATAAGATCATAGTTGACATGGCCAAGCTTTTGATTCCAAAGATTTATATTGTCATCATATGAGGTTGATTTGTAAGAAGTCGTGACCCGCAACATAGAACAATTATCTGCTAGTCTTCTGTCACTCACCACACATTCTCCTTGTTTGATTAATACCCTGTATTCATCACTAGTGAATTCAGGGACAGATGCACATTGGGGGCAAGTGGGGGCACTTGCCCCCACCACCTTCAAAAAAATTTCATATAAAAATATTATTATTTTAAGTTTTGATCCCATAAAAAAACTTTAAATATTTTGGCCCCACTCGAAAAAATTTATGAATCCGTCCCTGAGTGATTTTAATCAATAATCCATCATCACAAACTTATACTCATCAAATTGGCTTTTAACTAATCAACTTGGAGCTCGTTCTTGAGGTGTGGCAGTCCATCCACTAATAGAACCTTCTTTCCATCATCAGAGGTAATGTGACCATCTACACAACTTTAATAATCCATAATAACTTCTTTCACCTGTCGTGTGACGTGAGCACCCACTATTAAAATACCAACCATTATGTGAAGTAGCTCATATATATTTAAAAGCTACAAGGGCTTGTAATTGACCCTTTCTTACCCAAGTAGGTTTAGGTAATATGGGCTGTTACTGGAAATTCATCGCAGAGTATCTAGATTTTCAGTTTTGAGCCTTTTGAAATATCATTTGTAACAACTTGTAACAATTTGGCCTTATGTGCCCGTTTACCCCACAAAAGTGACAAGTGTGTATACATTTTTATTTCCTCCGTGAAGTTTCTCTATTGACACATTTGGTTGCATCATTTTTCTCATCATTTGATTTAGATCATTCACCTTTATAGCTAATGCCTTAAAGGTCTCCTTTAATCTTACCAATTTCCAACAATTGTTCTAACATTTTAGTACCTTCATTTAACATTCTTATTCCTTTTTTTGTACTTACCAGCTTTAACTTTGTTTCATTAAGCTCACCTATTGTAGATAACAACTTCTTCTCTAGATCTTGAATGATGTTCTTCATGGTAGAGTTTTCCTTTTATAACTTCTCATTCTTCTTACATGTTTGGACCCATTTAGCATACATTAACTTATAAGCTTTGCAAATATCCTCCCTTTTGTATTCAAAATCACTATCATCACTGTTATAATCTAAACTAGAACTAAGGACTAATTCATCTACGTTTTTCTGGAATTTTGGACTGATTCATCTTTGATTTCCCCATCAGTCTCTTCTCTGGTTGCTATTAAGCAACTAACTGGACTTCTGCTGTATAACACAACTAACGCAACATGATTATTCACAAATTCCTCTTCACTACCATATTCACTTTTAGATTCATTCTCACTCCAAGTAATCGTATAAGACTTCTCTTTTCTCTTCTTCAGTGTGTTAGCACATTCTGCTTGCACATGTCTAAAGCCTTGACATTCATGACATTGAATTTTCTTCACCTTTCTTTCACCCTTTGAGTTTTAGCTTATTGTTTGAAATTATTATTTGAAGAGCTTCCACCATTCTGCTTAAACTCAGGTCTATCTTTCTTCAACTTGCTTAAAATTTTTATCAACAACAACATATCCTCATTTTGATTGGGTTCATCTCCTAAGTCATTCATGGCTTTTCCAGCCTCAGCTTGGAATGCCAATCCTTTGATCTTCTCTCATTTATCTCTCAATGAATTCATCTCAAAGTTTTTAAGAATCCCAATTACCTTATTCAAAGATAATTCATTGATATCATAGGCTTTTTTGATGTTTGCAATTTTTAGTATAAATCTCGGAGGCAATGATCTCAATATCTTCTTGACAAGTTTCATATTTGAATATTTTTCCCAAGTTGATGTGCTTGGTTTGCAATGTCACATAGTCTCTCATGGAAGTCTCTGATAGTTTCGTTTTCATCCATCTTCAACTCTTCAAATTCTAATTCGATAAGCCAAGCTCTGATGCTAATTAAAAAATCTAAAGGACATAGTTTTGTAAAAATCTGGTTCTGTGTAGTTGCTTTGAATTGTATTTATCGGTTGCTTGATATAAAGCAACTGTGTCAGCAATTGTTAAATTTTTCAGCATAAACGAAAACAGAAAAATTAAGCACGAAATAAACAAATCAACAACCGAGATTTGGTAATGTAGTTTGGCACACCTTGCCTATGTTTGCAAGGCCCTCACCCAACTTAAACAACTTTCACTTATGATACAATAGTTTACTCAAGGCATTACGGAGCTCTTAACACTATCCCTCGTCCTCACAACCTATGAAAGTAAATCACTCCCAATAACATGACCAACTCGTGCTAACCTTAACGGAAAATTTTGACAACAAAGTTTAATAATAACAATAAGAAATAAACAAGTCAAGTGATTAGAACAATAGGGACATAAACAAAGACACTTGAGATAAGAAAACAACTCCCTTAAGAATGCAACTTCATTATCAAAAGAATGGGAAGTTGTCCACCAGGAAATCTGCTGTAGGCCTTCGATATTATCACTGAAGCATTCCATGCATAGCAGCTACAAAACACATCAAAGTAACAAAATTTTCATCACCAAAATATGACAAGCAATAGAGCTGCAAAAACCACATTACTTACTAGAGGTTTTTCCACCTAAACACAATAACTGGATAGTAAAAAAAAATCACATAACACCATAGAAAATGTAGCTGTCCAAGATGGATAGAATCGCCAAAAGTCAGCTACCAAAGATAGCTCAATGTACTTAAAAATACAATTTCCAAGTCACAATAATCAAGTCATTTTTCCCACACAAAATGACGACTCAACAGTTCAAAAGTTTACACCATTACCCATGGAATGCAGCTGCCAAAGATGGATAAAACTTCTAAAATAGGCTATCAAAAAGAGTCCCAAAATTACCAAAAATCTACATCTTATCTTAATCAAGATATGGTGATTTTATTCTAATTAAATCCTATCTTGACTAGGATTTTATCCCATATAAACCTTATCTTCAAAGAATCCCACACAAGATAGAATACTCATCATAATCATATTCCTCAAATAGTGAAAGATGTTTAATTACAAATAATGCTCAAAATAAATTAATTAAGATGTCTTAACTTATATCTTAACAACAATGATTTAGATGAAAGATTAAAGCCAAAAAGGTTAAAGAGACAGGTTCTTCTTTAGAATTCTATGTGTTATAGTCTATATGATTTTCTTTTCCACAAGATTTTCTCTTACTTGACATCCTATAAAGTATACACTTAACCCTAGGAAAAAAGAATGATGGCAATTTGAAAGCTGCAACTCAATAAATCCTAAATCAACATAAGGACATCCAATCATAATCATCTCTGTTGACATCAAGAAATTGACATATTCCTTGTACGGTTAAGTGAGGGAAGGATATGTCTATAGGAAATGACCTAAATGTATGTACATATGTATATGTGTATATTTATGGTAGTGTAGCTGTATATTATATTTTGTATGTAAATGAAAAAGATTGTCGGAGGAATCCAAAAGGAGAAAAAACATGATTAAATGTTAAACATAGCATGTAGCAAAATTTATCTAGTTTTATGCAGAGAACAAGAAGAGATTTGAGCTTATATGTTTGTGAAAATAAGAGAATAATTAAATAAGGGCTTGATAATAACTCAAGACCATTGTAACCTTTATATAGAACCAATTACATAAGGAAAAGACCTTAGGAATAAAGAGTAAATCACACAAAAAAGAGGAGATCATACTTTTCCTAATATAAATATTTCCTGACATCTAATGTGGATCTTTCCTAACACTCCCCTCAAGTTGGAGCATACACATTATAAGCTCCAAGCTTGTTGCACGTAGCTTTGAAATGAGACACCCCCACCCCCCAATGCCTTGGTGAATAAGTAAGCAAGTTGATCTTTTGACTTGACATAAGTTGATCTTTTCACGAACATAATGACAATCCACCTTAACATGTTTAGTTCTCTTATGAAAGACCGGATTTGAGGAAATATGAATGGCTACTTGATTATCACACATCAACTTCATTGGAGTGAAGTGCTCAAAACCAAGTTTCCCAAGAAGATGTTTCAACCAAATAAACTCACACGTAGTATATGTCATGACCATATTCTCAAACTTAGCACTAGAATGTCTAATAACTGACTACTTTTCACTTCTCTATGACGCCATGTTTTCACCCAAAAATACACAGAAGCTTAAGTAGATCGTTAGTCATAAAAGCTTGCCCAATCTGCATTTATGTACCCTTGAATCTGAATCTAAATGCATATGTATACTCATTAATGGACATGTTAAGATTGTTGAATTTGAAATAAGTTGCTGCTTTTGAAAAGAGAATCCAGAAACATTCATATACCTATTCTTTGACTACAAGTTCTCATCTAAACTATGAACAAGTATCCAAGACTGATGTCATCTTAAAAAGTTCAGGTTAAATTATGCAGAATTTTTGGAATGGTTCACTCTAGTAGGAACATTCATAAAGAAGTGGTGACCGTGGTAGCATTTGGATCATATATGTATAAGATATAAAAGGAAATAAATGATAGATGCTTAAGGGGGTGAAAAATAGTAGAGAACAAGTGTTTTTAGAACTAATAGAGTGGAACAAAGAACAATTATAATTAAACAACGAGAATAGAGAATGTACTAATGTAGTTAGTACTACATAGAGGATAAATGTAGACTTGGAATAGGTGTGAAATTGGATTGGAATGCAACAATCATGATGAGGGAAGAATCCTAAGCAAGCTATGGAGAGGAATGTGTATCACTTTAACACTTGTGTAGTTTATACTTAGACCTAAAAAGAGGATAACTCTTTCAGTAGTTGATTTTTTCTTTTTAGATTTTTGTATTGGGTGTATTTCTTATTTTATTAATACTATTTTAATTAAAAAACTAAACAAGAATTTGTTTTTGTTTGAAGAAAAGCAAATTTTAAAATTATGAAATAAAAACTAAAAATTACAATTAAAAAATATATAGAACAAAACAACACCTTAATTGTTACTTTTTATGCATGATTGATTGAAATTTAAAACTAAAATAAAAATTTTCACTTATATATCCATGCTTTTAGATAAAATATGAATTTAATAGATTTTTAATTATTAGATATGTTAAAAATTTTAATGATACTCTTTCAAATTAGAGTGTCAAATAGATTCATGAAACAATATTTTAATTATAAAATTAAGATTTAATAGACTACAACTTGTTCATTTCAAAATTATGTTTTACTAAATATATATTATAATGTGAACAAATCTTATGTGTTGTTAATCACAATTTATAGATATAATTTATATTAATCGTAATCTTAATTTTATACCTTGACATATAAGTTAATTTTATTATTTTTCTTTTGCTTTTGAGTTTCCTTTTAAATCATGAAATTAGAATGCAACTACTTTTTCAAATTACTTTCCAAAATAAAAATATATATTTTCACTTATATCTATCGAAAACTTTTTTATCAAACTAAATAGATTCGTTTGTCTTAATTTAGTTTAGAAAAAACTAACCCAAAACTAAGAAGTAATTCTCCATCACATTTTGGGTTGCTTTAGCATTGGAGTCGATCTTGATAGAAGAATTTGTTAATATACGATGCCCAATATGTTTTTCATATCATCTACTATAATAAGAAAATGATTGATTGTAATTTAAAAATAAAATTTTTTAATATGACTCCATTTATTAGTAAAATTATAATACTAATAAAATAATATTAGCTCATAGCATAAAATACTATTATCAATGTCTTATAACAAATTTTATTCAAACAAGGATGGCGTAGTATAAACTAGTTCAAATAAATTAAAGAAGACACAAGAATAGATATTTTTCTTGCATAATTTTAACAAATGATGCTCTAATTGCTTTTCAGGATAAGGGTGGACATTGCTATAGAGATACGTATAAACTATTCTCAATGTTCAAAATTAGATGGTGAAATTAACTATTCCTGAGCTCAAGAGTTGAGTTTTAAGGGCTTATCTTACCACAACCACACTCTTTTGTGCCAGAACCTACGTGACCAAATGATATAGGTCTTTATCATTTAATTAAATTGGTCATATACATTATTTTTCTCCAATTCCCTTAAAAACAACTTGATCACTTCTTAATTTATACTCTAAAATGTCTCTTAATAAATTCCATTCCTCACCACCCTTTAACCACAACTCTTCTTTAGGAACCTCCGATAATTCTTGCTTCATAAGTTTATAACAAATTTGATATTTATTCTACAAACTTCTTGCTATTATAATTTAATACCCAATTCATGAATCAATGATATTCCTTCTGATCCTCTAATCAAACCTGAGCTAAGTCATTAGTGATGATAAGAGTCCTCATCATCCTCAAATCCCCTGTTCATCCATGAAAATGAAATTAAAAATGAATGAATTTCATACTTGACTTCTTTATAAAAGCCAACATCCTAGTTTGACTAGTCCAGTGAACTCCTAAAACAATTATGCACCAAATTTATTAGCATTCTCTAAGATTGGTGCATCAACCTATACACATTGCTAATTAGAATTCTTTAATCAATATTAATCAATATCTGATCATAATGATGTTCTTAAAATGTAAACTTTTTAAAAGCAATAGCATCTACAATACCAAAGACTTGTAATCTCATTACAAGAAAATAAGTCAACATTATTGTGCCATCAAATAATTTGATAATCTCAATGTCAAACATTCCTACGTCACTTTGTTCTTCAATGCCTCAAAAAAATCAAAGATTGATTAGTCAATAATCATAACAACTTTAAAGTCTATCTTTTGGTGAAAATAATCAAATGATGATCAAAGCATTAAAAAAATGTATGCTCAATACAGTTGCTACAACATTTCATGGATTTGAAGATAGAACTTGAAAATATTAGCTCTGTCCAATATTACAAAATAAATCCCCTATGTCATCCTGTGTTTTTAATAAGAATGTCTCATTTGAAGGAATATTTCACTCCTAAGAAATATAAGTATAAAAAGCATCCTTTTCCAAGATATACTTTTGTAATCAATTAAGTAGTTTTGCCAAAATTACTCAAACAACATTAACAAGAATTAACACATGGTTCAAGTAATTGTTAGAATATATTTTATGGGCTACAATCAATTTTCGTTTTGGTTTTATTAAAAATAGGCTAATAATATGATCACTGTTGAGATGCCTATAATCCACTAATATTCTGATCTCTATTGGACTTAAGCACTTTATATCGTTAATGTGATTAATGATGTAGGCCTAACCGTAAGGCCCATGATGGGCAGGCCTAGGGTTACTATCTGTGGGTAGGTCCCCACTACACTTCCTATATATACACTAATATAATCTCTACACAGTTTTCCCCATTGAGAACTGCACTTTCTAAAGAGATCGGAGTCGTAGTGGAAGCCCTAGTCGTCACCAAACACTTGCACAGTGCTCTCACAATTTAATGATCATGTCTCCAAGACATAAGTATCTGTGTTCCCTATCACATAATTGATTCACAATTTTTGCTTCTTACATTTACTATCAGAGCATAGGAATTATGTGATAAGGAATCTGATTATTGTCGATGATTCATGATTAAGATCATATTTTTCACTTTTTTATATAATAATATGTTTGATTTTCGGGTTAATGTAAATTCGTAAAATTGATCCCAAAAATCTTAGGACTTTTGTAGATCCTAATCTCATGAGTCTATTGATATATGATTTTTTATTTTTCATGCACTGTGCATTGAGAATTTTACAAAACAAACTACGGTTAGGGTCTTGAACCCGATTAGATTGTTACAAAATACACATGAAATCTTACTGGTTATGTTGATTTACGTTTTCTTCATGATTTTCATTGATGATATGCGTTTAAATAAAAGAAAAAATTGATTTTTCAGGGCTATTTTTTGAAGAACCTGATACGAGCTTCGCAACCCGTTTTTGACCCAATTTTGATCCATAAAATCATCGTGATTCCAGCATTTTATTGAGGGCTTTTCATAGAAACTAGATTTAAACAAGTTTTCTAACTGATTGAGCACGAAAATCAAACCAAAATTATGCTTTTGATCGCCGACGTATTTTCAAAACCTGCAAGACCCAGTTTTTGCACACCCGACCTATTGGAGGAAGAAGATGATGCCCCCTGCACACGCCCACTCTCACACGTGGGGCGTGCAGGTGCGTGTGAGCTCCACAAAATGAATTTTTATGCTTCGATTTTTCTGTTATGCTTCATTTTTTTAGCCTAATTTTTCTATATATTTTTCATAATTTTCTACTACATTTAATATTTTTATAAAAATATTACATTACATATTAGATTTTATGCATTTTCTAATTTTTTAATTTAACCTAATACACTGGAAATTATTATTACCCTATTTTGGATATGTTTATAGTAGTCACTCTCTCTCAATCATATCTTTTATGTACTTATTAAATTGAATGTGATATTTGCTTGTTTATCCAACTGTATAAGTACAAAACCTATTTTAGAACACAATTTAATGTGATCCATGATCAGTTCAGGTGTCTTTATTGTTACATCTTCTTTTAAACTGAATTATGGTATTGGGCAATATATTTTGATTCCTTTATGAAGAGTTTCATGAATTACTATGGGTGATTACCACCAAAGTGGGATCAATCATAGTAGTTTGTGAGATTTTTTATAATTTTTCAGGAACGTTTTTTATTAATGCATATAATTGCCTGCCCAAAGGGGGTAATTGTGTGCTTTAGTTGGAGACCTAATTTTAACTAGAGTTATTGAGGATTGCAATAGTCTTGGGGATCTGTTTGCCCAAAGGGGATGGAATTTTAAGATTAGTGTACCCTCATTTTCATAGCTCATCTTTGAGATTCTAATTTTAGTTGCATATTCTGCCCAAAGGGGAATGTGTGATTCTTATATGGGCCTCACTATTATTTTTGTCCTTTTTATTGTTATTAATGCATTTTGTTTTGTCTTACACAATTTCCTTCTCTATGAATAATAGTCAATGATCGTAAAAATTTTAACTGGCTCAAATTACAAGAAATGGAGGCAGAACATAGAATTTTCTTTAGGAATAGCTGATCTAGATATGGCACTAAGGGATAACATACCTGTCATACTTGAGAAGGAAGCACGTCTAAACAAAGAGAGAGTCTGGCTAAGTGGGAGAAATCTAATCGACTTAGCTTGGTTGCAATTAAGAGGACCATTGTTCAACACCTATTGAGTGGTCTGCCTGATACAACATCTGCTAAGGATTTTCTCACCTCCATGGGATATAGATACCAAGTATCCAATAATGTTGAGTTTGGATTTTTAATGAAAGAGTTTATGGATATGAGGTATAACCATAACAGGGGTGTTAGGGAATTTATTCTAAGAATGGCTCACCTTCAAACCAAATTGAAAGCCCAATCCATTGACCTAAATGAAAATTTCATTATTCACTACGCCTTAAAATGTCTTCCTATTGAATTTACCTAAATCAAAACATCATATAATACCATTGGTAAGAAGTGGAGTGTTAATGACCTTATTACCAAATGTGTGGCTGAGGAAGAGAAACTTAGGAAAGAAAAGAGTGATTTAGCCCTCCTAACCATTCATATTAAACCCCATTCTGGCAAGAATCATATGAAACATAAGAAATACGCTTATGGTGCTCATAACAAAAATCAAGACTACAAGAAATTTGGGAATACTCACTATCACAATGATGGAGGTCCTAGGCAAACTACCTTCAAGAAAGGCCCTTGGTGTGTCTTTTGTAAGGTTAAAGGACACCATAGAGGACAATGTCATAAATTCAAGGCTTGGTTAGAAAACAAGAAGAAATCTAGAGGTAATCATTTTGCTTTTTTCTGTTTTGAGTCTAATTTAGTTGATGTCCCCATAGATTCTTGGTGGTTGATAGTGGTTCCATTACCCATATTACTGTGTCCTTACAGGGGTTCACAAACATGAGGAAGCCAAGTATGAAAAAAAGCAAGTTAAGGGTAGGAAATGATCTTGAAGATGTTACCTTAGTCTTAGATTCAGGGCACGAACTTATTTTACATAATATCTTTTGTGTACCTTCCTTTAGAAGGAATTTGGTTTTAGTTTCTTGCTTAGATAAACTTGGTTTCACTTTTTCTTTTAGTTGTGGAAAAACAATATTGTTTTTTGATTCTGAAATATTAGGATCTGGTTTTTTAGTGGATGATTTATATAAACTGTCTTTGGCTTCTGATAATTTATCTACATCTTTCAATGTTGAGACTACTCTTGCTAAGCGGTCTAGGATAAAAGAGAAATCCTCGTTAGTATGGCATAAACGCTTAGGTCACATCTCTAGGGAAATGATATAGCGATTAATTAGAGATAACATCTTACCTTCCTTAGACTTTAATGATTTGGGGACATATGTAGATTGCATTAGAGGAAAATTCACTAAGACCAAAAAGAAAGATGCAAATAGAAGTCTATGTCTCCTAGAAATCATTCACATGGACATCAATGGATCTCTATCTCCTACTATTTATGGTAACAAATACTTTACTATCGTCATTGATGACTTTTCCCGATTTGACTATCTTTATTTAATTAAAGAAAAATCTGATGCCCTTGAGAAATTTAAAAATTTTAAAACTGAAGTTGAAAAGCAATTAGGAAAGGTAATCAAGGTGGGGGGATCTGACCGTGGTGGTGAGTATTATGGTTGATTTGATGCTAGACAGCAACATATGGGACCATTTGCCAAAATTTTGCAAGCTTATGGAATTGTTCTACAATATACCATACCTGGTAGTCCTAAACAGAATGGTGTAGCCGAAAGACAAAACTGCACTTTAAAAGATATGATGAGAAGCATGATGAGTAGAACTAATTTACTGGACTTTTTATGGGGAGAAGCTTTAAAAACTACCCTTTACATCCTTAACTGAGTTCCTAGCAAATCCATTCCAAAAACACCTTTTGAATTTTGGACAGATAGGAAACCCAGTTTAAACCATTTTCGTGTGTGGGGTTGTCCTACAGAAGTTAGAATCTATAGTCCCTTAGAGAAAAAGACTAACCCTAAAACTACCGATTGCTACTTCATTGGATATCTAGACCATGCAAAAGGGTATAGGTTCTATTGTCCTAGAAGTGGTCCCAGAACTGTGGAATCAATGAATGCAAAATTTTTAGAATTGGACAAGGCTGAAGCTGTTATTCTTGCTGTTGATTCCACTGCTAATGTGCGTGAGATGGTATCTTTTCCTGTTGCCATTGATAACATGCCTACAGTTACTATTCCTATCGAGAACTTGGTTGATACTCCTTTAGTTGAAAATGTGATTGATTCCCATCCTTCTAATAATATTGCTAATCCTCCTACACTAGTTGATACTCCTCAACCCATTAAACCTATTATGCAAGTACCTCTTAGGAGGTCAGTTAGATAGAGGAGACCAGTTATTTCCAATGATTACTTTGTTTATCTGAGTGAGGATATGTATGATATTGGGGATAATGTTGACCCCAGATGGTTTCTTTTCCTATTGCCATTGATAACATGCCTACAGTTACTGTTCCTATCGAGAACTTAGTTGATACCCCTTTATTTGAAAATGTGGTTGATTCCCCTGCTCCGGTTGATCCTCCTAATAATGTTGCTAATCCTCCTACACTAGTTGATACTCCTCAACCCATTGAACCTATTATGCAAGTACCTCTTAGGAGGTTAGTTAGACAGAGGAGACCGACTATTTCCAATGATTACTTTTTTTATTTGAGTGAGGGCATGTATGACATTGGGAATAATGTTAACCCCAAATCTTATCAGGAGGTGATGTTTTATGCTCATTCTAATATGTAGGTAGATGCCATGAAAGAAGAAATGCAGTTTATGGCTAATAATGAAGTGTGAGAACATATTAAATTGCCTAAAAATTATAGGGTGATTGGTTATAAATGGGTTTTTAAAACCAAGAAGGACCGGAAGGGTCAATTTGAGAGATATAAAGCTAAGCTAGTAGCGAAAGGTTTCACGTAAAGAGAGGGCATTGACTTCACTGAAACTTTTTCCCCAATGTCCAATAAAGATTCATTTAGAGTTGTTATGGCTCTTGTAGCATTTCGATATAGAGTTACATTAAATGGATGTCAAGACAGCTTTTTTGGATGGTGATCTCCTTGAGGAAGTATAAATGCAACAACCTGAGGGTTTTTAGTCAAATGGTAATGAGCATTTAGTGTGCAAATTGAAGAAATCTATTTATGGTTCAAAACAGGCTTTTAGGCAGTGGTACCTGAAATTTGATGAAATTGTTAACTCTTTGGGTTTTGAAGAAAATAAAGTTGATCAATGTATGTACCTAAAGGTCAGTAGGAGTAAGTTCATTTTTCTCGTTTTATATGTTGATGACATTATACTTGCTAGCAGTGATCTTGGCTTGCTGAATGAAACTAAGCAGATGCTAACGAAGCATTTTGAGATGAAGGATCTTGGTGAGGCAAGTTTCATGCTGGGAA
>JAOTAY010000190.1:21803163-21827680 GCA_025629805.1 Erythroxylum baracoense
CCACCCACCACCCACCTTTATCTACTCCCTATCATCTAACTGAAGGTAAACAATATGTTACCTTACCTTTTCCTTGTATGTAATCATAAACGTAAAAATGGTAAGTTTGTAAGTTTTGATAGACTATGAAACCAAACATGTCTTTTCCTTAATATAAGCTACAAGCATATACATGGTTAATGACATGTCTTTTCCTTAATATGAGTTATGATCTACAAACAAATACTTTCTTAATTCTTATTAATGTGTTTGTTTCAATTTTAACCATTATTGTTTTGATTGTTTGTAAATAATGATATGCTCTTGCCTTTCATTACTTCTTAGATTAACATAATTTATACATGTATGTTTTAACTACTAAATACATAAACATATGATATTTCGTCGTTGCTTCTTATATTAACATAATTTATATTGCCATTAAACATGTGTTTTGATTGTTTCTAAATAATGATGTGCTCAATTGTTATGATATGCTCAATTGCCCATTTTGATTGTTTCTAACCTCAAGCATTTATATGTTGATAATTTCTAACCTCAAATATTTATATGTTTTTTGTCAAATGGATGAGCCTATTCCTTCAGTTGAAGTTTTAATCTAGTACCAAAGATAGAAGTGGAAACTTCTATTTTGGCATTAAGTAAGAATAGAAGTTCAACTAGAACTCAATAACATAAAATTGAAGTTTGGAATCAATTTAACAAGATTATATCGATTGACGGAATTGAAAAATAGAGTGCAAGTGTTGTCAGAAACTGTATTCGAATAGTTCGAATGGTGGAACGTCTCATTTAAAGAGACATATAGAATTATATACTAGAAGAAAGATAGTTTTAGGAGGCCAAACATTTTTTTACCCCTAACCTTATGAAAGGGAAGAATGAATTGATCGTAACAACTTTTGACAACAATATATCAAGGATTTTGATAGCTATTATGATTATTAGAGATGAACAAACATTGTCTATGGTTGAAAGCAAAAGATTCAGGATATTTTGTAATTCACTCCAACCAACTTTCAAGGTTCCAAGTCAGAATAAATTAAGGAGGATGTTTTCAAAATTTATGAGACAGGAAGAGAGTGACATTAAGAGCATTGTCGAGTGTTGAAGGATGGATTATCATAACAATAAACATGCAGATAGCCGATAACCAAAAGAAGGGTTATATGGCGGTGACGACACAGTATATTAATAATGATTAGATATTACGCAATAGACTTTTGAAGTCATTTATATTCTTTAATATTGTTATCATTTACTTTTTCATTATTTTATGAATTTATAATTGATGTTGGTAATATTTATACATGATAGGTTCATTTATGTGCCGACACCAAATACAAGTGAAAAATTGGCAACTAAATTGAAAGACTGTTTGATGAATTTGAAAGTCGATAATAAAGTATCCACCATCATAGTCGACAATTTTAGCACGAATGATGTTATGATTGAGAAGTTGAAGGGTAAGATATAGGTTGAGAGCTTATTAGTTGGAGGTAAGTTATTTCATATGCATTGTTTTGTGCATATTCTTAAGTTGATTGTGAAGGATAAGTTGGAGATGATAAAGGAAGCAATAGATTGTATTCAGAATAGTGTTATATATTGGAGTGTAACTCCTAAAAGAGTTGAAACTTTTGAAGATGCTACACAAATTTTATACATTCCAAGTTCAAAGAATTTGATTTTGGATTGTCCAACTAGATGGAACTCAACATTTAAGATGTTGGAGTCTGCAATCTCATATGCTGAGGTGTTTATTAGACTAGCCGAAAGGGATTCTCAGTATACCTACGTGCCAATAGAAGATCGTTAAAACTTAGCAAGAGAACTTTTTATAAAGTTGGAATTATTTTATAATGAGACTGAATTGTTCTCAAGAACAAAATATCCAACGTTGCACAGTGTCTTTAACATATGTCGTACATAAAGCATGTTTTATCAATGTGGATGTTTGACTCCAATGAAGTTATTCGGACTATGGCAGAGCGGATGATAGAGAAGTTTAATTCTTATTGATCTAAAGTTAGAGATATTATTGCAGTATTATATGTGTTGGACCCGAGATACAATAAATAGGGTCTAATGTATTGTACGGTGGTGAAGCTTAAAAGCATATACATACTATGAAACAATTATGGTATCAATTATTTAATGACTATCAACTCACAGTGCAACAAAATCATGATTGGGATCTTAGTAATGCATGCGGTTCAACTATGAGTTCAGTTTCAAGTTCGACATCATCTTCTAACCTATTTTTGACATATTCTCTTTCACATTTTTTGAAAGAGAAAAGGGTTAGGACTTCTTATAATATAATGAAGTTACATAAATATTTTTCCGAAGATTATATGCTTGAAACTGAAGGTTGAGCACTTCGATATATTGATATGGTGGAAGAACTGTAGAAATACTTATCCGATCTTGCAAGTCATCGCACGAGCCTTGTTAACTATTCCATCATCTACCATTGCTTCAGAGTTTGCATTTAGTACTGGTGGTCGGGTTATTACTCCTCATTGTGGTCGACTTCATCCTCGCATTGTGGAAGCCGTTATGTGTCCTTAGAGTTGGTTAAATAATAAAGATATTGATGGTAAATTATTTTCTTTTTAATATATTAATTTTATCTATTTTTATATTATCTTACCTAATATTGTGTTTTTAATTTTCATACAGTCACAGGTATTAATACGGAGGTGACTAGTGAAATTAATCAACCTATTACACATTATTTTGATCAAATATATGAAAATGATGGTATATTTAATTTTCTTTTAATTTTAATATTACTTCACTAAATATTCCTTTAATTTTAATATGACATTACTAAATATAATGTTTGTACATACAGATAATTTGATTCAAACTGTTGATGATCCTAGCAACAAGTACAATTAGATGTTCTTTCAGTCTCTAGTCTCCAGTCTCGAGTATCTAGTGTCCAAGCTTCATCTGTCAGACATGATATAATCTTAATTTTTGTAAATTGTATCATTTCTTGTAAAATGAATTGGAAAATCATTTGTATATAGTAAAGATTGTTATAGTGAATGAATTTGATTTTATCAATTCTCTCTTATAATAATTAATAAATTATTTAAGTAAAATTAAAATTCGTAATTAATTGAATTGAAATTCCTAACTATAATTAACTTAATGAATTTTCCTACAATTTCCTAATCAATTGAATTAAAAATTCCTAATTAATTAATTATTTATATAATCACATGTTTTAATGGAAGGTTATTATTAAATTCAAATTAATTAATTCAACTTTGTTTTTCTAACATATTAATGTCAAAGTAACTTCAATTAATTAAATTAATAAATTAATTTTAATCTTTTTATTTCTTATAATTTTATTTTTAATACATTAATTTAATTTTTGTTGGAGTCTTTACTCCTTAGTAAATTTTCTAAAGTATAGAACATGACATATAGCATTTTTAATAAATTTTCTTTATTAAAATTTATTAATTTATTAAAATATTTGTACGAGAATGTGTGTGTGTAGTAGAGACATATATGCTCTAATAAGAGACAAGTTGACAACAACGGCCTCATAACTTTTGCACGAGACTACGAAACATTGACTACCATTGGATGTCTTGACTTGGAACTTTTACGAGTTGAAGAGCCAGCTCATTCAACTTGATAATATCTTACAAATTCACTTTTTAATAATATCAAAATAATTATGGTAAATTTTAATAGAAGAAATAATTTATAAAGAAATATCAAAAGTATTTATAAAATGTATTATAATTTTAATAAAATAATAGCTATTTTGAATATAATATACTATATGTATATGTTTTGATAACTATTTTATATTCTTTTGAAATTGATATCAGGATTAATAAAGTGATTGATTCATTTTAAGATTTATATAAATACATATATGCATAATGTATGTATTGTGTAGATATGAAATATAAAATTAAAAAAGTTTAAATGCGTTAAGAGTAATCATAATATTAATTTCTTTTAATATGTGTAATAAAAATATAAAATTTTACATTGATTGTTTAATGATAGACATAATATAAAAAGACAATAATATTTATAGAAGTAAAAAAAAACAACAATAACTAAAAGCTACATGCATAATCATTATTTAAGGTGTATAATTTACAACAACATTATCAATTACGAGTTGCATATATAATTTATAAAAATATTAAAAGTTTAAAAATATTATATTATAAACTTGATATAAATATTATTTTAAAAATCATATTAAAAAGAATTATAATAATTTTTTAAACAAGTAAAAATAATATTTAAAATGAATTGTACTTAGATATTAATTTTTTTACATTTACAATATAATTAATTGTTATAATAAAATTACAAAATTGAAATTAAATTTACTTGTTTGTAAGAAATAATTATAACATCGCTACATGTTTTTAATGAATTTGTATTAAAAACTATATCATTTATTTTATATAAATATTTTTATGTAATTTATACCCTCACTTTATTATAAATTATTATCCTATAATTTATAATTTAAGAATTAAAAAATATAACAAATTTAAAATTTTAAGACGACTCAAACTCAACGGAATGCCCGTGGGTCGTGGCCAGGCCAAAATGCCCTCGGCCCCATAGTATGGGCTGCAATTGACTCTGTTAATATTTAGGCGTTAGTTACAATACTGAAGTGAGGTATCATTCCTAATATCACACTCAAAGATGTAGTGGCCCACATCATCATTTTGTGATTTTAATATTGGTCTACATAATGTCAAGGGTTGCTGACCCAAATTCAAATAGGCAGGCAGGCTATTCCAATGGAAAAGTTACAAACGTCCACTTTTTAATTTAAAAAAGAACAAATTGGATAAGATCCGGTAACCTATCACTAAGACAAAAAACAAAAAACAGTTGTATGAATGATTGTTGCTTGAATTAGCCGTCTTGGTCTTATCGGGTCAATCAAAATAATTAATATAAATAGAAATTAAATCAGTTACTTTCCGTCACCTCGTTAGCGCACTTAACTTTGGTTATTTATATTATACGACTACTCTACACCATCTCACCCACCTCACTTTCTTGTACCAATAACAATAACTAAAGTTATTGGTGGTGCACCCTTTACAGCTTTTGAAATATGGGCTTGCACGATCAAGTATCAACCAACCACAAACCAAATTTCTTTATTATTTATTTGTAATACTAAAATGTTTATAACTTGTTAATTTTGAAGTCTTCAAATAAAGAATATAATATACAAAGATTATTAATTTAATTATTAGAGCATTTCCATTTAAAACAGTAGAAGTGAAAGTGTTATGCATTTCATCTTATAAACCAAAGGAGAATGTGATGCGAAGAATAGTAGCAGTAGAAGCGTGAAAATGAAAAAAGGTTATTAAGTTGACATTGTGATTGTAGCTGTGGTTGTGGTTGTGGTGCCATCATATCATGTCACTCTCCTGTCATCATCTCCACCTACCCCAACCACTTCAAATTTTCCTCCTAACTAACAAAACATAAACATTTTGTACTTTGCTTTGTCTTCTTCTATTTTACTCTTTGGTTTTGCCACTGTACTGGAATTCTCGACCTACTCTTGGGGTGCATTTTATACATTAAAGACAAATTATAATGATTCAATAGGAGTTTATAAATTGAAATTTCAAACTTCATCACTCTCAATTGAGGGTCCTTGATTAACTAAATATATATATATATTGCATGTTGCAGCCAAATGAAAGGGTCACGGTCATCGGATTAGGATAAGTGAAGGTGGGGCATTAAAAACATACAATTAGGTGCAATGTGGTACTCAAGTTGCCCAAAGAAAAGGATTAATATATATATATATAATATTACCATCTTAGGCTTAGCACCATTTGTAATTTGTTTCAACCGGAGTTGGGCAGTTAGGGTTGTAAGTGGGCCAATGTCCAATAGAGAAGTGACAAATTTAGCTGTCCCCAGTCCAACCCAATTTTTCTTAAATTAATAAACCGATAACGTGAATTTTATATTCCCACCATTACCCTTCTCCCTCTGTTGGACCTTCATGCTGAGAACCAAAACATCCTCAGACACATAAGAGACTCGCTCTGTTTCATACCACCAACGACCAACCTTCCCTTGTATTGTACATCGGCCTCTCATGGCCATGCCTATGGAAACTAACACTTGGGATGGCGTGATAGATATAACCAAGGCTGCCCAAGAAAACTGTAGTGATCCTCTTCTTTGGGCTCTGCAGATATCTTCCAACTTAAGCTCCTGTGGAATTTCCTTGCCATGTACAGAGCTTGCTGAGGTGTTGGTATCCTATATTTGTTGGGATAACAATGTACCCATTCTATGGAAATTTCTTGAGAAGGCGCTGGTTCTCAAGATTGTACCTCCTTTCATGGTTCTTGCTCTGCTTTCCAACAGGTTCGATTTCCTGTTTCAGAGTCTCCTGCTTCCTTCTTTAAACATGCCCTTGCTATGTTCATCCTCGGGTTTTCTACGTTGAGTCCCATGTTTGTTAGACTAAGCATAAGTTGGTAAAAGTTTGAGTCTTTTGTTGTTTACTTTATTGCATTTATGTAATTTTTTCAATCAAGCTCAGTGAGTAGTTTAGGCTCTCCTTCTTATGAATTCAAAGACCTTGCATTTGTCCATGCTATCACCGTGAAATCATGCTGCGTTCTGTTTCTCTTTTCTTTATTGTGTATTTGTTTTGTCCATTTTCTGGTCTTATGTGAAATTGATGTAATGGAAAGTGAGACATGATAATTGATTAACCTTTCCTAAGTTTGTGGAATGTGGCCCCGAAGTTATGTACATTCAACAAGCGAAATCAAGTTGAATATCTCAAGAGTTTTTCTTTTTCATTTCCCCACTTAGTAGACTAGGTGTTGAATATCGCGATTGAATTTTTGTACAGTTCTCATGCCTTAGAGCTTACGGCTGTTGCGGATTCATGACATTTCGTTTAGCTTAAAGTTTCTCCCTGAAATAATGCTAAAAGGATGCCTTTGTCTGTCATTGATTTCTTGTCTGCTATAGGCGTATGTAGAGTCATTTTGATAAATATGATTGAGGTTTATTTTATATTGCTTTTACATTTTATGGTATATGGAGGCATTTAGGCCAGTCACAAAGTCAACATTGCATACCATCATGCTTTACAGTTTGATTCTGACATGAACTTCGGTGCGTTATTCCAATCTTCATTCTCAGTACTTAATGTTGATACAATTATTAATTCATTCTTTAATTTCCCTTCCTCTCTTCTAGTTGTATGTTTCTTATAAGGATCATAGTTTTTATTTTCTCCACAGGGTTATTCCATGCCGACATTCCCGGCCTGTCGCCTACAGGCTTTATCTGGAACTTGTTAAGAGACATGCTTTCCAGATTAAATGTCAGATCAATTGTCCTAACTATGACAAGTTAGTTCTGCAAATTTTGCTACCTGTATTACTTAAGATTGCAGAAGTACCTCATTTAATATCTTGTAGCTCTACATTGTTAATTTTCTGGTCTTCAATCCAACAGCCAATTAATCTCCTTATATGCAGTCATCTAATCATGGAAAGTAGGAAACAATTCAAGGATGAGAACTCTTTCAACAAAAGATCAATGAATGGAAGTTAAAAGTTCACTTGTATAACTTATCCCATGTTTATGAAGTCTGTATCTGATTTATTTTTTCAGTATCTGTTCAAATAATACTATATCTGCTGAATTTCCACACATATTGATACGTAATGCTACTTTTCAGTTCCAAAATCTTTGAGTTTGAATATGAGTGCAATTATGATGCATCAGTATATGTGCATACATATGTATATCTATATCTATACATATATATATCTATATCTATATATCTATATATATATATATCATTCGTGTAGCTCCCTGATGATGAGCTGGGTCCATTGAGTATGGACTGACGTTTGATGTTTCTTGGGTAGGATAAGCCTGACAATTTTCTTTCCAACCCCTCTGTACAGGATCATGAATTCAATAGATGCTGTCCTGCATCTTTCCCAGAATTTTGGTTCAAAAGCTAGTGATTCTGGGATTCTTCTGGTTGAGTTTATCTTTGCAATTGTGTGTCAGTTTCTGGATGCATCATTAGATGATGAGGGGCTGCTGGACCTTACCTCTGAGAAGTCCAACTGGCTATCAAAATCTGAAGAAATGGAAATAGATGATACTGATGATTCTGATGGGAAGAAAGCTGAATATCGTGAAAAACTGCAAAACATGAATACTGTAATGGCTATTGAGATGATTGGGAAATTTCTGAAAGATAAATTAATCTCAAGGATTCTGCAGTTGACACGCTGCAACTTGTAAGTACGTTATACTGTGACAGTTGCTTTCTAAAACCTCTAGATCAACTACAGTTGTCTGCTAGTAAAAGCTCATGCGGGCAATTTACAGACTGTTTCAAGTGTTCTTTATCACACTATACCAAATATCATTTGGAAATTGCATTTAGAATTTGGGGGGGAGGGGGTGGTGTTCAAAAAGTTGCAGCTACTGCATATCCTTATAATTCCACTTTTGTTGTTTGGCTGATGTGAACTTTTCATTCTCACTTTTACTTTTTACTTCTATCAGGCGCATGCATTGGATAAGGTTCATTCAAAGATTACAGATGCTTGGAGCGAATTCATCAGCCATAAGAAATTCAAAATTCCTAACTGCGGAGGATCTTCTGCAATTGACTTCAGACACTGATGTAGAATTTCCTGATGAATCCAAAACAAGTTCATTGCAAAAGTTTCATGCAGTTATGGCCTTTAAATCTCCTGTTTCTTCAGCTGGCCTCTGTAGTGGAGCAAGTCGTTCTGCTCTTTGGCTTCCTCTTGATCTTGCATTAGAAGATGCAATGGATGGTTATCAAGTTAATGCTACAAGTGCTATCGAAATTATAACTGGTAGGACCACACTTGGTTGCGCTTCAGCTATGTCTTAATTGAAACTTTGTCCGGTTCTTACAGAATAAATAGTAGCGAGTAAATTTGAATTGTCATGGTTTTGCAGGTTTAGTTAAAACACTTCAAGCAATAAACGGTACCACATGGCATGATACTTTTCTAGGACTTTGGATCGCAGCTCTTCGTCTTGTTCAGAGGGTTAGAATTCTTAGCATCTATTCTCTGAAATAACCCGATGATAACAGGAATGAATTGAAAATTTTTAAAACATTCAAATTATCATTGTCCCAGATACTCTATTGTACGTAAGTTCAAAAATATTTCAATTTCCTTGTTCACCAATATAAATTTTTTTCTAGTGGAATTTCAGTTTAGCATCATCAAATTGATTTAGAAACTATTAGTGCTTAGATTTTGAAGAGCTTATACTTGTCATTTCAGAAAGCTTGTTTCTGCAACTCACAATAGAACTTTCTTACTTCTTTTCAGGAAAGGGATCCAATAGAAGGCCCTATCCCTCGCCTAGACACTCGCTTGTGTATGTTACTTTCTATTGTGCCCCTTGTGATTGTGGATCTCATTGAGGAAGAGGAAAATGAGTCTCTGAATGAATCAGAATGTTGCTTAACAAATAACTGGAAAGAAAAAAGGGTTCCAGGAAAGCGACGAAATGATTTGATCTCCAGCTTACAGTTGCTTGGTGACTACCAGGGTTTGCTAAGTCCACCCCAGACTGTTGCCTCCGCAGCAAATCATGCTGCTGCAAAGGCCATGTTGTACGTTTCAGGCATCAATGTTGGGAGTGCATATTTTGAGTGCATGAGCATGAAAGACATGCCTACCAATTGCTGTACGTTATTATCCTACCTATTTTCTGTTTTAGATTGTTGTAAATTGAGAATTTGATCAATCCAAATCTTTTCCACTTAAATTGGTTTCTTGTCCATCCCTTTGTCATGCGTAGTTCATTGTTCAAGGAAATATTATGAGCAATAAGGTATAACCTTGGACTCCTTGAAAATTTCTTGTTATTGGAAGTGCTTATTACTCAATACTGCGTAGCTTTTTTCCAATATTGATGTTAGTTATCAGGTATTACCTTCAGTCTCATCTTTCATGAAATTTAAAACTGATGCCATATTATGGTCCCTGTGGACCATATTACTACTTGTTTCCTATGAGCTTTTCAGGGACTTCCTAACCTTAGTTTTATGCCATGGCTTTCAGCTGGAAACATGCGGCACCTGATTGTTGAGGCTTGTATTTCCAGGAATCTATTGGACACGTCTGCATATTTATGGCCAGGATATGTGAATGGACGCATCAACCAAATACCTTACAATGTGCCAGCTCAGGTACCTGGTTGGTCATCATTCATGAAGGGGGCTCCACTAACTCCAGTAATGGTCAATGCCCTGGCTTCAGCTCCTGCTTCAAGGTACACTTATGTTCACACTTTGCGCAAAGTTAATACAGTTTATTTGTCCTTTTAAAGCATTGATTTTATTTAGATGGCTGCATTCCAGTGTGCTTACACTAGTTCTGGTGTTTGCCTTTGGTTTATGACTTTAATGACTTTACTTTGTCTTTTTAAAACTTTCCAATTACTTTTATCCCCATAAAACTCATATGGTCTGTTGAAAAACTTTGTGTACTGCAAGGCTGTAGCTTTATAATATATCTGTTATGGATTCTATGATCATAAACAATTACTTTTTAATGTCATATCTCATGTATTTTGATGGATTTGTTCTATCATGTGGCCATTGATTGAGTCATAATTTTTTTTTCTATGCTGGATTCTTGAACATCATAGTATCTTGAAAAACATTCCAAAAATTAAAGGAATAGAGATGTCTAAATCTGAAATATGATTGTAACCAGAACTACTCAAATGACCATTCTTAGATACTGTATCTCAGAAACTCTTAACAGACCATGACTGGTTCAATGTACAAAAGACCAGGGGATTAAGTCTCATTAAATAAAGTTGACTTATTCTGTAATTTAATTAAACTTGGCCTGGTCTTCAGTTACTCCTTTTTCTTTCCTGAAGCCAGGTATATCAGATGCTCTTTTTTGTAAATTAACAAGGCTAAAGCAACTGAAATAAGCTCATGGATTTGATGGAAGCTTAGCAGAACTTGAGAAAGTATTTGAGCTTGCAGTCAACGGATCAGAAGATGATAAGATATCTGCTGCTACAATTCTTTGCGGGGCTTCTCTTCTTCGGGGTTGGAACATACAGGTATGGGGAAAGATGTTTAAGTGCACTTCCAATCTATTTGACTAACTGGGCTTGGACTATAAATTTTTTGCAGTTGTTTTTTCTTTCTTTTCCTTTGGGTTATAGAAATTGTGTTGTGCATAAATTGACTTTGATTCGCTTGCAGGAACACACTGTTAACTTCATTACCAGATTGTTGTCGCCTTCACTTCCTGTGGATAAGGCTGGGGATGATAATCATTTTATCAACTATGCGCCAATCCTGAATGTACTCATTGTTGGAATAGCATCAGTTGATTGTGTTCAGGTTTTCTCGCAACATGGCTTGGTATGATACTCTTCCACCACTGGTGTAACATTTTCAGCTACTCTGTTGGACGCAATTTCACCATTGGTAGACAAAATACTTTCGATAGCAATTGTTGCATCTCATTGTTCTTATTGCCCCTGGGAAGTGAAAAGTGAAGGATGATTTCATTTCAAGTGGTTTAGGGGTTACATAATTGTTTGGAGATTTTTAATAGAAATGGGACGTGAGCCGTGATTAATATAAGATGCATTTTCTTGCAAAAAGGCCTTTCGTTTTCACAGTTTAGTTGAGCAAGTTCTATGCTATTAGAAGGTATCATAATTTTACAACAGAAACATACAGAGAGAGCAGTTAAGGGTAAAGGCTGATGGCAGAAAGGAGAAAGTTACAATGTCTCAAATGTAATCCTTTGGATTTGGACTCTGTTGAGATTCAACTGATCAAGTCTGTCAAAAAATGAAAAAAGAAAAGTTTAACTTGTTTTATGCTTAATAATTCTTTAATAATTTCTCTTCTCAAGGTAAATGAAGTTGTTAGCTAACGGGACACTTGTTTGGTCTGTGAACTAATTTCTCCTTTTTTTATTCCTTGCCAGATTCCACAACTTGCATGCTCCTTGATGCCAATCTGTGAAGTTTTTGGTTCATGTGTACCTGATATATCTTGGACTTTGCCCACAGGGGAAGAAATATCTGCTCATGCTGTGTTTTCAAACTCATTTGCGCTTCTTTTGAAACTATGGCGGTTTAATCATCCCCCTCTTGAACATGGAGTAGGAGATGTGCCCACGGTTGGATCCCAGCTAACTCCTGAATACCTTCTGTTGGTGCGAAATTCCCATCTAGTAACTTCTGCAAACATCCCAAAGGATCGAAACAAGACAAGGCTATCAGCAGTTGCAACTTTATGTTCTGCCCAACCAGTTTTTATGGATTCGTTTCCAAAAGTGAAAGCCTGGTACAGACAGCATCAGAAATGTATTGCAGCAACTCTCTCTGATCTTGTTCCAGGAACTCCGGTCTATCAGACTGTCAATTTACTTCTTAACATGATGTTCAGAAAGATTAATAGAGGAAGCCAATCACTTACTTCGGTTACTTCAGGAAGTAGTGGCTCATCTGGACCTGGAAATGAGGATTCTTCTCTCAGACCTAAGTTACCTGCGTGGAACATTTTGGAAGCAGTTCCTTTTGTGGTTGATGCTGCCTTAACAGCATGTGCTCATGGAAAACTCTCTCCCCGAGAACTGGCCACAGGTTTGTTGTGGGTAGTTTCCAATTTAATTTACATAGACAAATTCATTGAGAACATCAAATTTTGAAGAGCTGCTACCTTCATGGTTATGCAGGGAAACATGGATGTTGCTGGTAACGTTTAACTATTTAATTCTTTAATGGCTGTAGGTTAAATTATCCCTAACAAGCTGCAGTTTTATGGTTTGATAAACTTGAGAACTGAAAAGAGATGCATTATATACCTTTTTACATACCAATCCTGATCTATTTGTCGTGCGTAAAAATTCTGTGCAAATTAAAGTGGCTTTAATGCGAAATCTTCTAAACTCTCAGGGCTTAAAGATCTTGCTGACTTTCTTCCTGCATCATTGGCAACTATTGTGAGCTACTTCTCAGCTGAAGTAAGCCGAGGAGTTTGGAAACCCGTATTTATGAATGGTACAGATTGGCCAAGTCCAGCAGCAAATTTATCCAATGTTGAGGATAAGATAAAGAAAATTTTAGCTGCTACTGGTGTTGATGTTCCAAGCCTTGCTGCAGGTTTTTCATTTCTACCATATACATTATAGATGTTTTTGTAATTCTCATTTATCTAACAAATCTGCAAACCTGTGGCTTGGAGAAGAATCCATTCTTGTCACACAAAATAATTGTTAGCTAAAATGAATTATTGGGATCAGTAATCACAGCACTACAAGATTATTGTTTATACTTACAACTTTATTGTCCATTTTCTTAGCTTTGTATTCAGCAACTAGATATCCTACTATAAACTATAGGACCTATATTGTTTAAAAAATGGTATCTAGAATTGGATTGCTGCTGTTCTTCCACAGTTGAAGTCTGTTTGTAAGGTTGGTTATTATTCTTGCAGGAGGCAGCTCTCCAGCCACACTGCCACTGCCTCTTGCTGCTTTTGTCAGTCTCACTATAACCTATAAAATTGACAAGGCTTCAGAGCGGTTCCTAAATTTGGCAGGGCCAGCTTTGGAATGCCTTGCAGCAGGCTGCCCCTGGCCTTGCATGCCAATTGTGGCTTCCTTGTGGACCCAAAAGGCAAAACGATGGTTTGACTTCCTTGTGTTCTCTGCATCTCGTACAGTCTTCCTTCACAACAATGATGCTGTCTTTCAGCTTCTCAAGAGCTGCTTCACTGCAACAATTGGTCTGAATAGTACAGCTATCTCAAGTTGTGGTGGCATTGGAGCACTTCTTGGACATGGATTTGGTTCTCATTTTCTCGGTGGAATTTCACCTGTTGCTCCAGGAATTTTGTATTTACGTGTATACCGATCCATCAGAGAGATTGTATTCATCACAGAAGAGATCATTTCTCTCATCATGTATTCTGTGAGAGAAATAGCATGTAGTGGGCTTCCTAAAGAGAGATTGGAGAAGCTGAAGAGGACTAGAAGTGGGCTTAGGTGTGCACAGATTTCACTTACTTCAGCAATGGCTCGTGCAAAGCTTGCAGCTTCACTTGGGGCTTCTTTGGTATGGTTATCCGGTGGCTTGGGCTCGGTGCAGTCACTGTTCAAAGAGACACTACCATCTTGGTTCATAGCGGTTCACAGGTCAGACCAGGAGGATGGCCCTGTAGGGATGGTTGCTATGCTCAGGGGTTACGCGCTTGCCTATTTTGCAGTACTTTGTGGAGCTTTTGCATGGGGAATAGACTCGTCATCGTCAGCATCAAAGAGGCGTCCCAAAGTCATGGCCTTGCACTTGGAATTTCTAGCAAGTGCACTTGATGGGAAAATATCACTAGGCTGTGATGCAGCTACTTGGAAGTCCTATGTTTTGGCTTTTGTGAGTCTGATGGCGGGTTGCACTCCTCCATGGGTGCTTGAGGTGGATGCAGATGTTCTTAGGAGATTAAGCAATGGGTTGAGACAGTGGAATGAGGAGGACCTTGCTCTGGCTTTGCTGGGAATTGGTGGGGTTGAAACAATGGGAGCAGCTGCTGAACTAATTATCCAGAACCATTGCCTCAGTTAACTTTCTTTGTTATAATTTACTGTATTTAGTAGGTTGAGTTTTTCATTTTTATGTATCATATGAATACAAGTTCTTCAGAATAGTCAAGTCTCAATTTTAATGCGCTTGTGAAAGACATATACGTTACCTCTCGTGCAACACAGGCAATATACCAGACCGTACCTCTCGTGCAACACAGGTAATATACCAGACCGGATCCTGCATATTGATAAAATTATGTACTTTCTCCACACGCCCTCATTTCAAAATTTTTACCGTTGCATCTCCTTTCAACAAAAGTCGAAACGACAGCTGCTTTGCTAATGACTTTCGCATTTGACTACCTATCTTACATTGCATGCATGCATGCAGATAATATAGCTAGGACCTTTTTCTTAATCAAATAGAGGAACTAGATCCCTTTGCTTCACTACAAACACCACTGTAACCAGGCAGCCTCTGCATTCTATGGCTTTGCATTGCCCTCCTCACCAAAAATGCCTCCTCCCACCTCCCTGCATTTGCATATATGTTGGATAAAAGAATTCTACTTCCCACATGAGATGGTTCTAATCTTGCCACGTTCTCAGCAGCTCTTTCTCCCACATCTGGATTTCCATGGGTTCTACATGCCGCTAATAGCGTACCCCAAATGACAACATCTGCCTTCATGGGCATGCTCCTTATCAACTGTTCTGCTTCTTGTAATCTTCCAGCTCTCCCCAAGAGATCTACCATACAACCATAATGCTTGATATCGGGATCAACATTATGTTCAGTCTTCATGCTCCAAAAATATCTTTGCCCCACATCTACCAATCCAGCATGACAACAGGCAGTGAGGACTCCAATGAAAGTGATTCCATTGAGTTTTATACAGAGTCTTTGCAATTCTAAATATATCTTAAGAGATATGTGAGCATGACCATGGATAGCCATCCCACAAATAATCGCATTCCATGGGGAAACTGTACAAGCCTTGTCTCGGATTTGATGAAACACATGTAAAGCAGTACTAACACTTCCACATTTGGCATACATGTCAATAACTGAAGCACTTAAATTGTCGTTTAATGGGATGGAGTTATGGTAAACGTACTTATGAGCCCATCTTCCTTCTTCTATTTTGCCAAGTGCAGCAATTACAGAGAAAACACTAACCATTGTCACTTCATTTGGTCGAATCCCCCAAGCAATCATCTCATAGAAGAGATCTAAAGCTGTTTGAGGCTGATCATTTTGTGCATAACCAGAAATTATGGTACTCCACGAAAAAGTATCTCTCTCAGGCATCTCATCAAAAAATTTTCTAGCCTGGTCAATCATCCCCTTCCTTACAAAACCAGCAATGAGAGCATTCCAAGAAGAAATACTCTCCTTAGTGCCTACTTCAAATTGCGTGTATGCCTCATTAATCCTGCCACATGATGCATAAAAATGGATAAGGGTTGCCTGAACAAAATCATTACAATCTAAACCCATCTTCAGAATAACACTATGCAACTGCAGACCCTCACCAATTGCCATTCTTCTGCCGCATGCAGAAATCAAATCAACAGACATAACTTCGTTAGGTTTGAAACCTGCAGATACCATTAATCCATACATCATGAAAGCTTCACTCAACCATTCAACTCTAACATATCCATCAATAATTGTACCCCACGATACAACATCTTTATCCGGTATCCTTTCAAACACCTTTTTTGCCAAATCAAGCAGCCCTGCTTTTGAGTACCCATTCAACATTACATTCCACGAGACTATGTTCCTTTCAGGCATTTCATCAAACAATGCTCTAGCTTCACCTAAATTTGAACACCTACAATACATGTTCAACAAATTCGTAAGCACAAGAACGGAGCTATCAAGCATTATCTTAATCACCAATCCATGGAGCATTCTACAATCCCAAATCCCATACAAATGAGAGCTAGCAGAGATCACACATGCCATTGTCAACTCATTAGGGCCCACACCATCATATCTCATCAGCTTAAAAACCTCGATTGCATCTCTCCACCTATCATTTTGAGCGAAACCTTTTATGATACTAGTGTAGGCAACATAACCTTTCTCGGGCATTGCATCAAACAACACTCGGGCATCATCCAACTTTCCGGAATTCAGATACCCGGCAATCATAATATTACAAGAGACATGATCCAACCAAGGAAACGAATCAAACAACGACTTAGCATTCTGTAATGCTCCACATTTAGCGTACATGTTAATCAAGCCGTTCAAAATGAAAGTGTTAGAATCAAGGCCTAACTTGAAGACAAAACAATGAACTTGGCGGCCTTGACACATAGCCAAATGGGTGGAGCAGAATTTCAAGGCGGACACTAACGCAAGCTCGTAATTGGAGTCTTTTGGGTCTCTAACAAAAGTACGGAGATGGCAGTGAAATGGGTTTTGGTCGGAATGTTGGGAAGGGGATTTTGGAGTTTTGGTGTAGAGGCATTTGAGGGTAGGTGGTGATGAGCTATTTGAAGGAGAAGAGAAAAGACGGGGAAGAAGAGATTTGGGATTGAAAGACGGTATCATGAGAAGAGACGAGTTTGGGTGATCTTGTTGAGATGAATAGTCTATGTCTAACAACAGTTGCGTACTTTTGATTTTGATTGTTAGTCCAGAAGTAAAGGAGCCTGCCGTATGCATACAAAAGCCGAAAGCAACCTTCCCCAAGAACTGCTCTTAGTCTTTTCCCGTTCACATTCAGATGGTTTTGGAAACGCAAACTTATTTTACTGGAAAGCCAAAACAAAACGTAACGTAATGCATTGTATTTATATCTTTATTTTGCATTCCTTCCTTTCAGAAATAAAGACAAATTGATATAATAAAAATTTGAAATTCTCATCTAAGGTAAGGCCATTGTTTCAGATGTGCGGCTTAAGCAGAGGTCATCCCATTAGTATCAAACGGTTGACGGTTGTTCTGATCAGTCAGGTAAACTGTACCGCGCAGAAGCACGTTTAGGTGGCACCAATTGCCAAGCCAACATCTCTAGTATCAGCAATGATCATTGATCACCTCCATTTGATGATACATTGGCCACAGTCCTGCAAAATGTGCAAACAAATTAAGACTGTTGGAAGTGAGCATAAAAGGAGTGTTTGCTGTCTAAGAAATTATGCATATCCACTTCCATATGATAATGACAGAAAACCATTCCACTTCTATATGATAATGACAGAAAACCACATCTATCTACCCATGTCATCTTATTAAACAATAACTTTGGATAGAACTCTAAATTTAGTTTCGATAGAGGAAGAATAAGAACATACACAATAGCTTCAAGTGGTTCAGGTTTTTAGGGACAAAGAACACAAGGTTACTGAAACATAACCTGCATTGGGTATAACCTATTTACAATATTCCTTAATAATATATAACATTACTAAATAATACCTTAATCTTTATATTTATGAGAGACACTGGATTATTCTTGCACTGAATACGTAATGTATTACAATATTAAGTACTAGTTCTGCCTTCAAACAGCCATGTGAAGTGAATGATTTTAACATCCAGCTTGCCTATGAATTTTGATTCAAAAATTTTGTAAAAACAAATTAAATAAAAAATGAAAATAATATATATATATATATATATATGAAAGAGAGTGGAAGAGTGGTATTTGTCAAAAAAAAAAAAAGGAAAAGGGAATAGAGAACAGAAGTTGAGAGGAGGAAAGATCAAAATAAAAGTTGCAATGCTCTCACTGAGCTGCAGAAGGAAAACTGACAATACATAGAAACACTCTTGATAAGACAAGACATTAAAGATCGCTCTTAATGGTTTCTAGAATGAAAGATACGATGATAACATCACTCTAGCTGCCTGAAAAAACAAAAAAAAAAAAGACAGGCTAACAACGATCTCCATAGGCTGCTTGAAATAAAGACTTAAGAAGGTTAATGGCATTCCCAACATGCTGCTAAAAGGAAAGACGTAATAAGAAGAGTAACAACACTTTCAAAGGCTGCCAGAATAAAGACAAAAATTAATTTGTCAGATGAAAGAAGATATATATGTCCAATGAAAAAATCGAGAATCTGAAAAAGAAAAAAAATAAAAGATTAGAATTCAAGTTTTAGAATCATAATCAGCACTTCACTCTGGTACCGTGTTGAATTAACTTCAATATTATGTAAAAGTCAGGATAAAGAAGAAAAAAGAAAAGAATACCGAGGTGTATAATTCATTAGGTTTAAAGCATATAAGGTAATACAATATTTTTGCAATTAAATAAAATAAAGATAATACCTAAATCATTATCTTATAAGACAAACAATATAATCTTACATTGAATACATAATAATAATCATATGTTAAATATTAAATTTTCATTTTTCTTTAACAAGAATCTTCAATCTTTTTGGCATAGATTTCAACCACACGTTACAGAGTGGTGAAAATTGGTAAATTTAAAGTGAGTGGTGAAAATTCGTAACCGTAAAATGATAATCCAGATTACTGAGTTATAGATCAAGCTTGATAACTTTGTTCTTATGCCTACAAACTTGTTGAACACTAATGTAGATATTCAAGTTAGATGAAGGTAGAAACTCCTAACAAAAGAAACCATTAGAATCAGAATGCCCATATTAAACAACAGGAAGTTTCAAAAACAGTTATTTACAATGCCAACAGACAAGATAGAACACAACTACTAAGTAGAATATTCACCAATTAACAAAGAGATCAATTAACTATTGATGGTTAAAATATAGTTTTATATCACCTATGCCTTGTTGTATCTTGGAGGTTCAAAAGTACAAGTCTATATGATATTCCTGTAATACTGGTCAACAGCCAGCACCAAGCTGGCTACAAAAGCTATATGGACTTGATCTTAGCTGAGCTAATATATAAGCTCAAATGCAATTAATGATCAAAATAGGATATCAAATTAAGAGCAAAAGAATTCTTCAGATGGGAAAATGCTACTGATAAGATAAAAATAAAATGTCACAACTTTTTGTCCACAAAATCAGGCCAGAAGCATAATATACATTCAAAAATTGTAAGGCATGAAACACTCTAGACTCCAAACAAAATTTCAATTAAAATAAACTCAATCACATATCCAAATCCAGTTATTTTTTGAAATGTGATGAGGTGTCCAAATCTTTTCTGCTAAACTTCAAGGTAAATTATAATTAATGCCCAAAAAGATAATATCAAACAAACAACTGAAAGGTCCTTCACACGTGTAACGCAGAACCATTAAATACTTTAGAAAGCATAGGATATATGCTACTATTTTACCTTGTTGACATGAAAAAAAAACTTGGATCACAAACATTTAGCATATGCCAAATACAAATGAAGTGCGAGATGATCCTAAGGCGTTTTAACAACAAAACAGAAGAGGGGATGGGAGAGAGTGCAGTTATCTGGTTAAAAGTGAAAAGCAGTACTATAAACAGGTACAAAACAAAAAGCATCAATTGATTATCCTGATGTCTGATGGATTGTCTTTAGAATAACAACCATTTACATGTTCTTCAAACTGTAATGTTTTGCATCAACTTCTACTTAGTTCAATCATCCTTAAAACCTAACTCCTCATAATCCATGATTTTGTTACCCAGTTCCTGTATCTTGCTACCCAAATCATTAAGTACCTCATCCAACAGAACCAGTTTTCTCTATTTAAGTTTGAGCAAAGGTAAATTCTAGTTTATCTTCATTAATTCTTGATTAACATACCATCCAAAGGAAAAGTAGAGTTATGTAGGCAAAGGGGTGAATTGTGAGTTTTGGTTGCCTATATGTGAGTGAATACCACATAGCTGAAAAGTGTACAGCTGAGAACAAGTTTCTTCCAAGTATTCCAAAATGATGTATGAAGCCTGGTTCAACACTGTACAATGCTGCTTGAGTATTTATCTGATAGGAAATAGCCAGTGGGTAAGGATTCAATGAAATCATGCTTCAAAAGATCGGTTTTTGAGATAAGAAATAAACACATCCAAAAACATCCTACTTTAAACATGCAGTTGTAAGATTACCGTCAATAGGAATGGATAACAAAAATGTAAAAGTTCACATTGAGATAACAGATATTTTGACTGGAGGGCAGGTAAAATGAAGCCAAAAGTTTTGAAAGATCTAAAGATTCATAATTGAGCCTCAATTGAGAACACACGAATCAGTCTTGATTGCAGCTACTTCAATGATTCAAACAGCCTATTGGCACCCTCAGTTGCTCACATATCATAAACATACCTAGTAAATAAGCACACTTTCCGTTTCTCTAAATGACTACAATTAGCCAAAAACTTTGACATGCAAGCTACCAAATTGAAAGCCCCGCTATTCCCAAGACTTTTCTGGACAAAATTTTCATTCCAAATATTCACAAAAACAAAGTCAACGTCATCATCAAACTTATTCACATAGAAGTTGCAGAGAAGCAGACTGAAGAAAGGAAGAAAACAAGTACAGACACATCAAAATCCAAATAATGAAATTATTAAGGATCCCTACTTTCACTAACACTAATTGAGGCACCTAACTGAAAACCTAGAATCCAGACGACCCCATTGATTAAAAAATGAAAAGAAAAAGGCATACCTTTTGTGACGGCGACCCCGTTTCGGACCCCAGCCCTCAAGCTTAGCAACAGGACAACCACACCTAGCCCTAAAAAGCAAAACAGCCCTACCATTAGGAGGGGCCATTTTCCTCAATTCAGCCCTAAGACACTCATAATCTGGATTTCCTTCAGTCCCACCTTTCCACGGCAACTTATCAGTCTCTTTAGACCCACTCGATCTCACACACTCCTCACTCTGCAACTGCAAATCAAACTCCATCGCTTTCTTCAACCCTTTACATCCCGGCTTATCGCACCGGCGAGATCTCCACCCGCAGCACACTTCCACGGCCACTACCGCCGCCACGAAGAATGCGAAGAACCCAATAATGTATGACGCCGGAGGAAGGTTTAGAGGGAGTGGAGACAGAAGGAGAGAGAGAGTGTTAAAGATGTATGAGAAATAGGAGATTAAGAGGAACGCGCCCGAGAAGAGGACTAGGATTAGGATTAGAAGGTCGAGAGTCGCGGAAGGCGAGTGCTTGCAGAGCACGCCGGAGACAGCGGTGGAGCTAGGGTTTGACGGTGGCAGTTGTGGTGGCGATTTTAAGGGTTTTGATGAAACAAGGGGCATTGTGATCAAGAGGAGGAGATGGTACATGTTAATTTTTTCTTTTCTCACACAACATACATACCTAAGCTCCCCTTAATAGCAATTACATTAAACGCGCCGTTGTTGAGAGTTGGGGTTGCGAATCATTAAAATTATGGTCTCATGCTTAAAGAGCAAATATTCTGTTATTCGTTTCTTAGTTGAGCTGTGAGGGAAAAGAGAAGTACTTTATTGCAAATAGAAAAGAGTTGGGAACTTGGGCATACTCGGAGCTAGAATCATGATTGGACTCTTTGCTGAATTGCAAAAAGAGTGGAACTCCCTTTTTATTCTCGAAAGCCCGATTTTCATTTGAAAAAGGAGCTCATTTCCAATTCTCTTGGCTCTCTTTGATCTAATTCTTCATAAAATATATCTATAGAAGTAAAGATATTCACATGTTTAAGTACAAAGATAAATCTTAAAATTTAAATCAAATATTAAAAATTTTTCTAACATTGAAAATAAAAATACAAATAGTACATTATTATTAAATTTATTATTCTTAATATTATTAATTATTATTATTAATTTTCTACCTTTTATTAATTTTATTATTATTAAATTTATTATTTTCATCAATTTCATTTATTATTATTATTATTATTAGTACTACTACTACTAAATTTATTATTCTTATTATTTTTTTATTATTATTATTACTTTTTATTTATTATTATTATTATTAGTACTACTACTACTAAATTTATTATTCTTATTATTTTATTATTATTATTATTACTTTTTATTTATTCTTCTTCTTCTTCTTCTTCTTCTTATTATTATTATTATTCTTTCCTTCTAGAGCCTTTTCAGGTCTCTTATAAAGTATTCTTTCACTATCTTAGCCTCTCCAAGCTATCAGCCTTTTCTTTCTCTCACTAGGAAAAGATTGTGAGTTTTTGTTACAGTAATGTGAGCTCTATTCTAAGTAAGCACAGTAAGACTTTTCTCTCAGATTATCTAGTCTTTCTAACTTGTCTCAGTTTTTCTCTGTCTTATCATTATTTTTTTTATCTTCGAGTGCGACTAATATTTATAGTCTTTGTCTATAACTGTTTTTTTGTTCTTGATAACGGCTTCTTAATTCTTGATAACCGCTTCTAAATAATCGCTTCTTTTAGTTGAGTTCTGTAACTAACTCTGACTAAATAACTATCTGACATGCTAATGTATCTTCGTGGTATCGTCTATGTCTTCTTTTATTTTATTTTGCCTTCGCATTTGCGTCTGCATCTGCATCTGCATCTGCGTCTGCTTAGTCTTTGCGTTTGCGTCTTTATTGTCTTTGCATTTGCTTCTGCGCACTTAACCCACTTGTCAAAGACGTTTTTTTGTTTCTAACATTATTATTATTTGATTGTCATAAAAATTAGTCATCGTAAAGTCCTCTTGACTTAAAACTAATGGTTTCAATGTATTTTTATTCTAAATTTTTGGAAATTTATTAGTGATATCATTACTAGAGTAGTAGTTGAACTATTTAATTTAAGCAAATTGCTCAAGGAATTTAATAGAATCCTTATCTTTCTAATTCTAAAACCTTAAATCCTAATGGTTTGAATGATTATAAAATAGTATCATATAATATGGTATAAAAAGTCACATCTAAGTTGCTAGCCAATAGACTTAACCCTATTTGTTCTTCAATCAATGATATTAGTTATGGTGCTTTCATTAAAGGTAAAAGCATTAAATATATTATTATTATTACACAAGATTTATTTTAAAAATATTATAAGGATGTAACTATAATAGTTATGATTGAAAATAGATTTTAACAAGGCATTTGACTCTATTGAATGGAGCTTCTTGCCTGATATTTTAATGGCATTTGCATTTCCCCCTAAGTTTGTGAATTGGATTTTAACAATATATAACCACCACTACATTTAGAATAATCATCATTGTTGAACCATTTGATTCCTTCGAAGGTTTTAAGGGGATAAGATAGGGAGATCCACTCTCACCATACATGGTTTACTTTTACATGGAAGTGCTTCTAAGGATCATAAGGAAGAATGTGAACCTAGCTAGTTTATTCCACTTCCATTATAAATGTTTGAGCTTCATATGTTTGACATTACTTTTACATATGGCATTCTATTATTTTGTAGAGATGACATGAAATCTATTAAGCTACTATTAAACTCACTTGAGTAGTTCCAAAAACTATTAGGACTAGCTAGTAATATAGACAAAAGCAATCTTTTCTTCCCATCAAGTATTTAAGAATTAGCTGAAGATATAGCTCTCCTATCTACTTTTTAGCTATCATATCTAGCTTTTAGATACCTTGGGATCCATATAATGGCCTCAAGCACATCTTATCTTAAGTTTTATGTAACATCCCGTTTCTGTATAACGGGTTGAATTATAGAAACGGGTACACGTGAGATCGTTAGGAAAACACATCTCATGCTCATGCATTTGTGAACAATGATTCTTGCACATGAAAATATCTGTACATGCATTCATGACATTTTCCCGGTATAATTGTGAATAAATGGGATTTTTGAAAAATAGGCTTTGTGTGTGTAAAAATTGAATTGGAGAGGATCATTAGGGTTTTGAGATTTTTAGAGAATTATAGAAATTTTCTGGGAATTTTTCGGAGTCATTTCCGGACCCGAAAA
>JAOTAY010000190.1:21842199-21856600 GCA_025629805.1 Erythroxylum baracoense
CAGAATTCCTGTGTTCAATAGTTGATTCCATGGATCCAAACGGCAACGTGCAGCCTCGTCAGAATCCGGCTGAACCAATATGCAACAAAAAAAGATTCTTAGTCTATTAGGTTATTTATTGGGATTTAATATTTGAGCATATATATATATATCATTATTAAATTAGTTATAATTCATATTTTTAATTTTATTGGTTAATAATAAAAAATAATCAAATTAGCTATTACTTATTTATAAAAATATATACTAATGTTAGTACTGTTGGTCATCGAATTATATATAAGAGGAAGGTGAATTATATGTGCCTATTTCAAAGAAATATATCAATTACATTTTCTAATTAATAGTTATGGATAATTCATGTAAGGAAATTGTAAAATAAACACAAAAATAATAAAAAGAAAATAACATTTTATCAAATCTTACTCGAATAGAAATTCAACTATGATTCAATGCAGGGTATTGTCAACTAAGGATAACACTCTTTTATGGGAACTTCGACATCCCAACATTTTGCAGTTTCTTGGTTCCATTATATATAGGGATGAGATGGTTCTAATTACTGAACATCTTCTAAGAGTATTTTCTCAATGACCAAGTACTCTTTCTAAAGTCCTATTTTTTAGGACTAAAATTTGGATAAAATTTTGGTAAATGCCATATACATGATTGGATATCCCAATTGATGTGACTAATTCTTTCACTTAATGAAAGTGCAACATCTTGTCCTTTTTTGTTGTTTTTTGACAATATCAGAAGATCATTCCGTATTACAAGTCTCTCTCGTTAAAACACTTTTTCTTGTCATATCTTGATGTAGGGAAACTTGGGTGATACTTGTCCAGAAGAATTGCACTTGACCTGAGTACTGCTTTGCGTTATGCCCTTGACATTTCCAGGTGATGTGATTTTGCAACTCTTAGTTGGTCTCATAGTCTATGAATTTGTTTACTTGTAATAGAATCCATCTTCACTTGTACAATGATTCGTAGGGGAATGAATTACCTATGCCTATAGTTCACAATCATTTGGACTTTAGGTAACTCCTGTTAAAAGTTCATTTCAGAAATACTTTTGTTAAAAACTCAGGAGAGGTAATTAACCAACCAAAACTTTGCTTTTAGCTCTTCCTTGGCATGTGCTTGAGAATGCACCTTTGTTCTTGTTCCTTAGGTCCATCGGACATTATAGTTTGATTTTATTTCTCATTGTGCAGTAGTACTCTTCTCTCTTTAGGTGCTTTCTCCCATGTCTACAATTCATCGCGAAGAAAAGGACTCTATGATATAAGATCTTTAACTGATATAGATACTTACAGAATAGGGAAATATAAAAGAACATAAAAATGGTTAACTGAGTGATGATTTTTTTTAACTTTTGAATATAGAAACTTCCTACAGGATGAAGGTGGCCATCTGAAGATTGGCGACTACTTGGTTCAAATGTTCTATGATCAAATCCATCCAAATCGAGACTATAAAGACTTTATGTTTGCTCACATTGAATCATATTCCCAAGGAATTTTTACCATTTCCACTGCGTCTTAACATTTTCTTCTTCCTCAAAGGCTTGAGAGTTGATCATTCAAGCAACAATGTCAGGAAGTTAAACGATACCAAGAAAGATGTTTACTCTTTTGGAATGATTTTTAATCAGGTAATATTGCGCACAGATTGACGTTACTGGATGTTTTGGCAAAACTTTTAATCTCATTGAGGCAGCTGTCATCTATAACAATACAAGATTGCATGCGCGACATTATTTTGGCAAAAGATAAAAAACTTAGTCGTAGTAAGAAAATATTGATCTTGATCTGGATGCATTACTTTTGAACCAAAACTCTCCTTGTTCCCCGATTTCTCCTCAAATATTTAGTGCGCAGTATAGGTAAATTTGTTAGAAAATAATTCCTTAGTTATGGTGGATATAGCCTACAAATGCATGGTTAGTTGACAGGGTCATCATTTCCATATGTCATTGGTTGATTGAAAGATGAAAATATGGCCTACTAAGTAATCTCTTGTACATATTCACACTAAAATGTAAGATCGCCATCATTTCTCTGGACGATGGTTCAGTTGCAATTTATTGTTACTTCTAGAAGCATGAATACATGGCTGTGTTAAAGGTTTTCTTTTCTACTGTGTTTCACAAACATAACAAAATATTGCAACTTACTGTCTAGCACCTAAGAACCTCTGGAACATGATCATTGTAAGCTCCTCCATTTCTCATATGTTAGAAGGAAGGTAATTGGTGAATAGCATGAACTTCGGCTTTGTACCATTCAATTCTGCTGATTTCAATCCCAAGTTTCAGATAAGCCACTGTCCAAAAAGAATTCAGCAGTAAATTCCACTAACGTGTTCTCTTTTCTATTTGAAGAATATATAATTATTATATAATCTCTTTTCACACATGCACATTTGTATAGAAAAGCAGGTGAGCTGTGTGCGAATAAATTATACAAATGTTCTTATCTTGTTTTCTTCAACCTTACTAGTATTAAGATGGATATAACATCTATGAACATCTGTACCATCGATCTTAGGTGTAGGCACAGTCGGGTAGGATCATTCATACAATTATCATTTAATAAATTTGTATTCCATTCCATGTCAAGCTTGGACTATGTTTAGAATTTTGTGAAATATATTTAGAGGAAGCAAATGGAATCACGCTTTCTAGTTCAAACAAGCTTAGTGCTAGGAATTATAGAAGAATTAAGGTTATATTTGATGGGGGTCTAATAATGAAATGGAATGAAATGAAATATTATTCCATCGTTTGGGAGGAGGGTTTATAATGGAATAAAATGGAATGGAATGGAAGAAAAGGATTTCATATCACATCTCATTTCATCATAAATAGAAAAAATAAAAAAATCTCCGATTTAGAGGATTTAGGATAGAATGTAAAATGATAAAATAACTTTACACTATATTATATTAACCCTTCGTCTAAATAACATTTCACTATATTACATTATGAACCCTTCTATCCCTCTCAAATAACAATTTTCTAATATTACATCCATTTACATTCCATTCCATTATAAATCGTTCCATTTCATTCCATTCCGTTCCTTTCCATTAAAAACCTTACGTCCAACCAAACATAGCCTAAGTAAAGAAAGTGACTAGCTTTTGAACTTTAAAGTGGGCCACTACTTTTGATATCAGTGAAATTCCTATAAATAATATATCATAATGATGAGGAGAGACAGCTCACTACTTTAAATGTGACATTCCGATCATTCTTAAACCATAATTATTCAAATTGTTCCCAAATTATAACATTAATTACCAAAATTCTCATTATTAATCGAATTGTCTAGGCCCTGCTTAACTTAGTAGGCTTACATTTAATAGTTTGTCAATTCATCTCTACTCATCATAATCTCTCACTAAATGAAAATGTAATTAGATGTATAAATATTGGCACAGGTATCTCAATTTCTAAATTTAGTTTGGTACTCAAATATCACTCCAGTACCTAGTCATTGACACAAAATATCCTTAAGATTTAAGATATCTCGATACCACTCCAATACCTAACCATTGGCATAGGACATCTTTGAGACTCAAGATGCCTAAGTACCTACTACACAGATAGATACCTAGTCATCGCTCGCTCATATTTAAACAACTTATCAATTTATAACCATTGAATGTAGTCTATCCTAGACAAGTCTCGTATTCATGATTTACACCATTTATTTATAACCTATTATAAGTTAGTCTCTATTTAATTTAATGATCATGATTTATTTACCTTAATATTCTTAATTATAGTCAAGCACAACTAAAAATTTATTTAAAACATTTTTCGAATTAACAAGCAATACATCTTTTATTGGCTAATTCAAAATATGATTCACTATAAAACAATTTATTCATAACAAAATTCAAAGTTTTAAAAATTGTACACTATTCTAAGAGTACAGGGTGAGGTTATACTTACTTAAATTTCGGACTCAACTAATTGATAAGTCCAACTTTCTCATTAATTTGACCTTTGGACCTAAAAATTACAAAATTCTACTAGACTTATTTGAGAAAAATTTTCAACTCAATTTCACTTAATAATCCAACATTATTTCCCTTTACACTTTATTATTAATTTTTAAAAAATCCTTACTTAACCTACCCACCATAATTAATAAAATCCTTATCTATTAAAGTCCCATTTTACCCTCATTTGTTTTTATTAATACAAAATAACCTTCAATGAATAAAATTCTAATTTTATCCTTAAGTGTTTACACTTCATACTTTGCCCTAAACAAAACTTAAATTTTCTTAAATTGCCTTCTTTTTCATCCTCTCCTCTTTCTCCTTCCTCAACTTTTTCTCATTTTTCTAGCTAGCTTTTCTTTATTTTATTTTTCCACGACTTCAAATTATTGCCCAAACAATCACAATATACTTTCCAACTGTAAACTAACGTAGGATGACTAAAACTCACAAATAAAAGGCATATAATTGTTGCTAGTTTCCTATAACTATCTTTTTCTTAAAGGCCATTTCATACAATACTATTCTCATCAAACTTAACCTAAAAGAATAAGGAAAAGGATTAAATAAGTTTGCTCTTTTCAGCTAAGTAAATAGACATAAAGTAACAAATCAATTGAAGAATTTTTTCCTAGTCATATGTCATAAAATGTTGAAATTAATTTTTTAATTTTATATGAAAAAAAAATGATAATATTAATAAATATTAATAAATCAATTCCTATGATTTATTTAATTTCCATATAGTTTCATTTGCCCACCATACAAAATTTTCCAAATATCACCTATCAACATTAAGAAAATTAACAAATCAGTTTCAAAGAATTTTGGATAAGTATAAGCTTTTGAAAATTTTCTTAAAACATTAGAGATTATGGTAAAAATTAAATCACTCACTATGTATATTTCTTAAAAATAATCATATAACTTAGATAACAATTATTTACAAATTCAACACTAATTTTTAAAAATAATTAAATAGATATATGAAAACACAAACTAAGTGTTAGTATAAAAATTAAATTTGATTGTCTACTTACTAATAACATCTTCTGTCTAAATTAAAATATTGGTTAAATAATTTATACAAACACATTATAATCCCAATCCCTAATAAATTTGTTATGAGACAAATCCCAAACTTTCTTTTTCTTTTTATGGTAAAAATGTCGATTTACTTAAAGCCCTTATTATCTCAAGTTTAAACTTGATTATATTTTGATTATTCTATGAATTTCACTTATTTGATAAAAAGAAAAACATATAAAATGTAAAATGAGAAAAACCGCGACTTGAACATCTTTCAATTCAACCGTAGGGTTTTACGTTGGTTTTGGGTTACTTCTTCTTCTTCATTGTTCTTGCAGTACTGTGGAAGATCCAAGTATGTAGTCAAATTAAAGTTAAGGAACAAGACTTTTTCTCAAGAAACGGGCAGGCTTCTCTCTATTGCTTCTTAATGTTTTATTTGCTGAGTAGACGTTATCTCCGAGGGAGATTTTCGATCACATTCTCACCATCCAACCAGTTATATCCTCTTCAAAGGTCATTACCTTTTAGTTCTCATGGATTCATCTCAAACAATGCAAATCACGACCCATTTGCAGTTTCTTATCTGATCAATATTTGTGGGTTCTCTCCAAACGAGGCTTCTTTATTAGCGTCGAAGTGTATACGGATGAAAAGCCCAGATGTTCCTAATGCCGTACTTGCCTTTTTAAAGAGCCACGACTTCTCCGAGTTTCAAATTCGTAAGTTTATCAAGAACACCCCTGCCTTGCTTTTGTGTAATCCTGAGAAGACCCTTTTGCCCAAATTCATGTTTTTCTACTCCAAAGGGGCTTCTAGGCTTGACGTGGCTAGAGCTTTTTCTGGTTCATCTTCTCTTCTTGGCAGAAGCTTAGAGAAGCAGATAATTCCTTGTTATAATTTCTTACATGGGTTGCTTCAATCTGATGATAAGGTTGTGAAAGTTGCTAGACGGTGTCCCCGTGTACTAACGTATGACGTTCAATTATATGCTGCAAGAAATATTGACATTTTGAAAAAAGTAGGAGTGCCCATGTTAAATGTCTCTAAGCTAGTTTGTTTGTTCCCTAGTATCATAATGTTGAGCTCGGATCGGATTAAGAAGATTGTGCAAGAACTGAAAAGAAGGAAATTTGATGCAAAACAATATAAATTTATATGTGCAGTCTCAGTCTTAGGAGGATTGAGCAAATCAAAAATGGTAAAAAAGTTCGATTGTTTTAGAAAATGGGGTTGGTCTGAAGAAGATTTAGTCGTGGCATTTCACAAAGAACCAAAATACCTCACACTTTCTGAGGATAAAATCAATATAGCAATGGATTTTCTTGTGAATAAAATGGGTCAGGATCCTTGTGCGGTGGTTAGAGTTCCAAAGCTTCTTGGAATGAGCATGGAGAAGAGAATTGTTCCAAGGGGCAGTGTTGCTCAAGTTTTGGTGTCCAAGGGCAAACTTAAGAAAGATTTCACTTTGTCTTCTTTCTTTTTCCCCACAGAAAACTTGTTCCTTCAAAGATATGTTGTTCCTTATGAAGGAGAAATTCCTCAGCTGTTAAAACTATATGAAGATAAGTTGATTGTCAAGGGAAATAGAAGAATCAGTATCTAGGAATAAGAAAATATCGGCAACAAGTTCTGTTCTGGAGACACCTTCTGTTGGAGGCCTACTGTAAAGGTCTAACAACGCCATGATTTCTTAGCATAGTTCTTGGAATCAGGCGTCCCCTTTCATGCGGCAGAAAACAAAGGTGGCTGTAGGCAAGATTGTGACTGTTGTTTTAGAGATTTCCATTGGATTTGGTACAATTAATGTAACAGACATTTTTTCATTAGACCTTCCTGATTCTCCAATTTTGTTGTCATCATTTAGGTAATTTGAAAACTGTGTTATGTAACCAACTTGCCTACATTGTGGCTTATCTTGCTATCATCTGAAGCACAAGCTTGTAATCACTTCATTTAGATACCTTATTTCACTTCTTTGCTTTTTAGTTAGGCAGCTGTCTCTATCTGTGTCCAGGCAAATTATTTGAATTTGACTGCAGATCTTGAGTTTAAAGTTTTGTGAATGTTTGTGGTCCAACATTGAGTTTTTGTTTGAACTGTCGAGAGTCTTTTCTGTGCTTTAACTATATATGTGATGTTTATTTGGCTTTACAAGTTACAACAGCAGCAACAGGCGGCCGTGGGGTGAAAAACATAAACGCTTTTGAGGAGCAGAGAAAAGATTTCGACTTTACTTTGTATTTGTTACAGAAGACTAGGTCTCTGCAAGTTGAATTGACTTGGTTCTATGTATATCACACGGACCACGGAGCAGAAATGCATATTTTCAGTTAATGAGAGGTAATATGTTCTAGATCTCTTTTTCCTTTGCTTTTACAAAGTTGCACAAATGAAGGTCTCCTCTCTTCTCTTTATGCCACTAATTCAAGATACATGAGACGGTTGTTTATTTCAGTTCTTTTCATCATGTATTATACAATATATATATATATATACTGCGAGAATTTGCATTTCAACTTTAGTATTATGGCTTCTATATTATATAATATATATATGTACTACGAGAATTTGCATTTCAACTTTAGTATTATGGCTGAAGAGTATATATGAATCATATCTTGTTGAGTTCTTTTTCTTGTACAAACGTATTGTCCAGACTGAGTTGTAAGTTATAACAACCTCACTGGGATTAAACACTTACTGTAATATTTGGAAAATATGATCCGTTCATACTCCCTAATTTGTCAAGAAGATTACACCTAAGTGTTAAATTTGCCCAGTCGCTGGACAGCTCCATTTTCCAGCAATTATAACCTTACATCTTGTACAATTCAATGGGGTATAGGGTTGTTTTATTTACCGAACGGTTAATATACAATGGAAAGCTCTATTCCTTTGAACTTCAGATTTGGGATTCCTCTCCAATTCAACATGTATACAACAGAAACCATCAAGCCCCAACCAAACTGGATCACGTTATCATTACAGCTTCCACCATAGGCTTAGAAGTTCTACGTGGATCGTACAAACCCATTGATGCAGATAACAGATTCTCAAAGTAGGATTGCAGGGCATTCTTTAACCTATATGCTTACATAGATAATTACCATACTGGTACATATCAGCTCAGCTCCTTGCACCAAAAGAAAAAAACAACTTGAAAGTTCCAAGACTTGCAAATACAACTAGTAGCTCAGAAGAACTCGCGATCAGGGAAAAACAATGGGGCTACTAGGGTCCATATATAAAGAGCAGCCGTGACCCATTCAGTGCAAATCCGAACCCAAACTGATGTCCAGCCAACATCAATTAGTTCTGAGCTCTCCGATGAGCTTGTCCATCCAGAAAGAAGCATAGCTGAGTACATGCTAGCTAGAGCAAATATGAGGTGAAAAAATGTGTAGTTGTAACTGACAGGACGAGCCTCTTCTTCCTTCTTTCCTTTAGCTTCTTCCACATCTTCTGATTCCAAAAGTGGCTTTTTTCCTGCTGAGAAACAAGAAAGAACAGTGTTTTCATAAACTTAGATTGCAACTATCTTCAAATATATGTTAAGAGACACTGAAATTTATGTATTGCGTAGAAGCACTGCCTGACAGCTTGGGTGAGGACGGAGGAGACAGAAATGTTGATGATGATCCAGCACGAAGGGCAGAGTATAGGATTGATAGAACCGTTGTAAGCATCCCAAGGATGAGAGTACTTGTGGAGACTGCATTTGCTTTGTTGTGAAGCCCATTACATGCATAGTTACGGGGTTCACTGGAGAGACCAGTGTAGCAAACATATGCACAGTAAACTGATATCAAAGATGCAGGTAAGAGGCTCCCATTGACCTATTTAGAATTTTGAGCAACAAAATGAATTGAGCGTAATAACTGATCACGTTTTAGTTCAACAAAAGTGTAGCAACTCTCCTGCAAAGGTATATAAATTCTAACTACACTAGCGCATCAAATTCACTATGCCATAATTGTATGAAAAAAGCAGTAAACTAGCAATTTCTGTTTCTATGGAATTCAAATGAGATAACAAATGAACAAATAAGGAGCAATGCAGGTTCTTTAACTTCAAAATACATTCCCAAACTAGAGAGGCTTTGGGACAAGCTGCAAAATTAGCAATTAATACAACTACAACGCTACGCTAAAAGGCTGCAAGGGAACTTTATTTTTTCTCTAAGGTACACCTTACACTTACTTTCATTCCCTAGTTTGCCATAGATGGTTTCGATTAATCTGCTCTCTCAAATATTTGAGAAATAAGAAGACAATTTGTGAAATTGATTCAAGCAGGTGGACAACAGGATGATGTTAATGCTTTAACATCTGATCTTCCTGTCAGTGAAGAATTGATATTTAACACATACCGCAGGATGCAATGCTATGACAGCAAAAGCAAAGGCTAGAATCATGGTCATGACAATGAAGAAGATGTTGAGGCTGCAGTCATGTCCAGATGGATCGAACCATATAAACAGAATGCCTGAGAATGTAAAAGCTGCAAGGTAGCATACAATGGATATAACTAGCAAAGCAATATACCTGGGGAAAAAAAAGGAATTACAATGTTATTCCAAAACAGTAAGGATAACATAGATATATTAGAATTGGGTCTACCATTTCTGCTCATCTTTCTCCACCCAGGCATCATTCCATGTGTGTGTAAAGTCTAGTAATATGACAACTTGAACCAACAGAAACAAACCTGCCCCAAATTTAGATAAAGTTCCTGCAACATGTTTGTTGGCATGAGTCAAAAACTTTGGCATCACATATACAACTACCCGCAAATGTTGCAAAGAAAACAAAAGAATAGCTCCAGAACTGGAACATGTGAGATAATTACTCACTTCACCCCCAATAGCACACAGAAAATATTGTCCTCTCTCATGCAAACATAGTCGGATTATGCAAATGATCCATAGGTGAGAAAGGGAGGTGAAGAGTACTAAAAGCCCTGTCAGGCATCATGTACTTACTTATTAGTTCACAATGTTCCAAGCATAAAATGAAAACATGATAATTTGGCCTTCAGGAATATGGTCACTACTTGCATGACCTTCAGTATCTATTCTATCCTAGAGAGGCCAATAAAATAGTTATTTTCAAAGAACTAAACCAGTGTATTTCAAGATTTTCATAACTCTGGATTGGAAGCACTTGATGATCTCATTTATTAAGCATATCCGTATAAGAATTAGGGATACCTCCATGTAACCTGGTTAAGAAATAGCAATAGATAACAAATTTTCAAAAATCAGTATTCCATATTTTGAAGCAAACTCACCATAGATTGAGAAAACAATGTTGGGGACAAAAAACATGAGGACAACAAGCAAAAGCCATATCACCATCTTTGCAATCCATCCACCATGGTGCCATGAGTCACGCCTATCATTTTGGTCTTTCACACCAATCATGATTAGAGCAAGTATTGCAAAAAACAAAAAGTTTCCCATGCTTACGCGGAGCACCGCTTGTATTTGAAACCATTCCTTAGAGTGAGTGTGCGAAGAGTTTATCCCTGCAAAATAAAAATGAAAATAATCTCCATTTGTTTCAACTCCTTTTGCATGAATACAATCTAACATCATAAATTCAAGAACATCAAATCTCTGACAAACCTCAGTTGTAAAATTGACCATGATTATTCAACTAAATGTTGACATATATATCAAAATTATCAAAAATCAAATTGGCGATATGTTTGCAGAAAAAGACCCATACGACTCAGTTGATTTAATAGTCACTGGAACATATTTTCAAGAGTACGCAAATACAAATCTGCAATAGTATTCGCGTATCAACCAAGAGCTTTAAAATCCAGGTTCAAAATCCTCAACCATAATCAATTTGAGGAACCCAACCAACAAGTTAGGCAGCTAACTGAGACAATCAAAACATCAAAAGCCTTAAAGTTTTCTAAACGAAAACTTCCAAATCAAGTTAAAAGCATTACGAAACAATCATAAGCCACAAAAATAAACTCCAACAATAAGAACCAACGACCATGAAATATCCAGTATCTCATGCCACTACTCATAAATCCCCAATGCAAAATTACACAAAGGCCCAGATAACAACGAGTATTCCTTCTATTGTCAAAATCGTTAGAACTTTTAGGATAAGCCCGTCAGTTGCTGAACTCACAAGCATCTAGACATATAAAGAAAACAGATAATAGAGAACGAATATGAAAGAATGGTACTAACAAGGGAGTTTCTCCAAGAGAGGAGCAGCGACTTCTCTTAGAATCCAAGAAACGATCAAAGATAGACCAAAAAGACCACAGTAAGCGAGCCGCGCCGATTTCTTGGAGATCCCAGATGCCAGTGATGTACATAGGCCGCAGGTTAGAGAGGCACAGCAAGATGCACAACAAGACATTTCTTCTCTCTCTATTCTCTACACAATTGACAGACACCTTGTCCTTGATCTTTTTATGCAATACTGTTGCCCGTCTTACTGGTTTTTTTTTTAATCTAAGCCTAATTTTATCTCCATTCTTTAACTTTAAGTAATTAATATATATAATTAATAACTTTAACAAGATTGAAGTCAAGACATAAAAACAAATTCCTTTATTTTTTTCTTTTCTGTATTAATTTAAAGGTATATTATTTAGCCATACTGGTCTTCTTATTGTTTAATAAACCATTGAACAAAACATTTAAGATATAGTTTTTTTTTTTCCAAATATTACATTGGACTCGATTGTTTTTTAACATTAACCGTGACCCTAAGTCCAATATCAGTGCCAATTGGGACTTCAGCCCATTTGATTAATGCACTCTCGAGGCAAGCTTCTTTGTAGTTTTCACGTAATTGCCTTAGGATGTCATTTGCCAGAAATCTAAAGTCAATCTACGTTTGACATTACATATTCTCCTATTTGGCCGAATTAGCAAAAACAGGCCCTATCATTTACACTGCCGTCAGAATTAGACCCTAATATTTCAGGATATTCAAAATAAACCATAACATTTGGAAAACATTTAAAATGAACTATAACTATTAACGATGTTAAGTCATCGTAAATCAATTACAAACGTGACAATTTTTGCTAATGTGAAATTTTTTTAATAAAATTTTTTGAAGGGAGATCCACCATGTGAGGAATTTTTAAAAATAAATGTGAATCCCAGCGTTTAAATAGAAGTGGAACCCATTCCCAAGTAAGCGCATAAATTGCCCCTCTTCTTCCTTTTTGAATGTTAATCTTGGTGGCACACATGCAAATTCGTCGTGGACCTCCTAATAGATTAAGAATGCAATCAATGAATCCATGGATGTGATTGTCTTTATTGTTGATTATGTGGTAAAAGCCTAACATGTTTCAATGTATTAATAATTTTAATTGGTTGCTTATAGGAGCTTGTGAAGATGGACATTGGAAATTTACATTGAAAAACAAGAAATGAAATAACCGAAGTGTATTATTAAGATGGACACAAAAATTTGTCCTGCATATACGTAGATATTTCTTAATATGTACAAGAGCATATGTTACGTCATAAATGAATTGAACCACATGGACTTCCGGTCTTATTTTTATAATACAATTGCCAAGTTCATTCTCCTCACGACATGAGATAAGAGACTCTTGTCTCCACATTTAGTATCATCAAGAGCTTTATGCTCCTTTAAGGGGGTGTTTTCATGCGAACAAATTGAATTAGAGGACAAATTACATACATCCACAAACAAACAAGTTAAACTGTAAATAACAAATCGTACTACAATCCATAAGATCTTCCATGTGAAAACTCTTTACTTTTCTCTCTATTTTCTTTCTTAAATTTTCGCTCTTTTAATTTCTTTCTTGATCTTCATGCTTGATAAGTGTAAATTATATCGTATTTTAGGGCATAGTTTGATATGTGCTTAGTCATTAATTCGATCATTTAGTATGTGTTTAGGCTAATATTGTGTTAGTTTGTGATTTATTTATGTTTTAAGTGTTTTAAAGGTTAGTACAAGCTTTTGAGCTTAAATAGCATGTTTTGAGTTACCTTAATGTGTTTGCTAGTGTTTCAGAGTCAACATCGAAGAACGGAGGAGTTTCAGAGATATTCGGGCCAAAATAATGACCCACGATCGTGTGACTTATCAGGCCACGATCGTGACAGAAGCTTAGGGAACAGCCCATGATTGTGGCTTGCATGTCACGATCATGAAAAAAGGCTCAGATGTGAGCCATGATCGTGGCCTGCGTCAGGCAGACGCTCTATTTTGAGAAAATTTTGGACTTTTCGAACCCGAGAAAAACCCTAGAATTACCCAAAACACAAAGAAGAATAAAAAGAAGAAAAGGAGGTAGAGAAATGGAGCTTGAAAGTAGCCACCATCGAAACCTTAAAGTGAGAATACCAAGAGAGAGAAAGAGAAGAAGGAAAAGGAAGAAAAGGAAGATGAAACTAACTTGACGTACTTCTCAAATCAGGAGATTTTCCAACGTCGCTGTCATCCATCGTCTATTCCAGTTGTATTTCCTTTTCGTTTTGATTTTATTGATATAAAGAATTAAGATGGATAGTATGATGATAGGATTTTGAATATTAATGATGTTCTAAACCTTCCTTCGGGATTTTATTTTGATTTAATGGTAATTTAGATTATTGTGTTATTTGGATGAATGTCGTGATTTAATTACGTTATTGCATAATTCGGTAATAAACTGAGAGGGTGAATTGAATGAAATACGATTAAATTAGATTAATGAGAGTTAGGTAATTTAATAGAAATCGTAATAAATCATATTAGTAATTGTGAGGAGAGAGATCCCGTAGGATGTTCTAATAGTTTATTAGAGTGCTTCAGATCAAATTAAGTTTTAGATAATTTGTGAATTGAGAGATTGCAAGCTGTTGAATTGCAAAACAATCTACTCATTTTACTCTCAAAAACTGCAAGTGTATGGGTCGTGACTTGTAGTGAAAAGCAGATATCGATCTCATAGAGATTGATGCCCAAACACCACTTAATTCATATCAGACTTTGTTTAAGAAACGAAATTGTATAATGTAAATAATCTGAAAAATTAAATTAAAATTGAAGACTAACAAAAGCAATAGACAATACCAAAGTGCAGAAAATTAGAATTCAAGAATCTAACGACTAGAGATTATTTTTTTCCTATTTTGTCTCCCTTTTATTTTATTAATCGAATTGCGTCTCACCTAAGATTTTCGAATATATTAACTACCCTCTCTCAAGATGTAATTAATTAATCCCTAATCAAATTAAATGAAGTCAATTGAATGATCTCTCAACCTACCCAATCACTCCACCAATTTAACTAGTTATTAAACTATCCTATGGGTGATCAATTGAATTAGCCGAGATCTCTCT
>JAOTAY010000190.1:21856700-21867912 GCA_025629805.1 Erythroxylum baracoense
AACGTTCATTTGTTTCTAACATTATTATTATTTGATTGTCATCAAAATTAATCATCGTAAAGTCTTTTGACTTAACAGCTATATATAATGTAATCCATAGGCAGAAATATACTCAACCCATCTCGGTAAAGATTTTCACAACGATCCTAACTAATGTATTACTTAAGACACTACTAAGCTTGTGAATGGGTAGATTAATGGGGTTTAAGGTTTCAAAATTTTGGGTGTTTTCAAGAAATAAAAGGTTAAGGCTCAACAAGGATAGCAAGGGATAATCAACAGGTAGGTCATTTAAGTCAAGGTTTAAAACAAAAGGGCCTTAATCATCTCTATTAAGCATGCATCCAGTAGACTCAAACTGATTCAAAGCAAGTTCTGAAGGTAATAAGCTAAGGAAGTATTACTCAACAAAGAATTAGAATGACTATGGATGGAGACATAAAGGCTCAATCCTCACTTTGGCTAAAATAAAAACTCATTGTGCATCTCTACCCTACCTCATTGCTCAAATGTCAATTTATGACCAAGCTTATGTAACCAACTACTTGTCATCACTCTATATGGTTCACTTTTTACTCAAGTAGCCTAATCCAAGTTCAAGCATGCATTCAATCTAATTCCAGCTAGCTTGATAGAATCTCATGGGCATATCCATCAGAATGATTCAAGTGTGGTTCCATTGTTGACACAAAGCACATGATATGTCTAAATATGGAGCCTATTTAAAAAATGCGAACATTGCAATTGAGAAAGTCAATGTCACCTCCCCACACTTAAAGATCACATTATCTTCAATGTGACAAGTCAACAACCAAATAAGGGAAAATGACATCAAACCAAACAAAAGAAATTGAAACAAACAAATGACATCAAACCAAACAAAAAATTACAGCAAACCAAATAAAAATAATAGCAAACCAAAAAAAAGAAAATGACATGAAACCAAACAAAAGAAAATGACACAAATTAAAAGTAAAAGGGGTAAGAAAAGCTTATGGAGATGATGGTGATGACGGTGTTGGTGAAGGAGCTTCAAAATTGTTCCTCCGATAGAATTTAAGGAACCTCTTCTTCAAGCTACGTTGCTTCTTATAGACTTGCCACATTTAGGTGCCCAGCTCATTGATTTGGGGTGTCATTTGCCGTTAGTTGGGGGCCATCTGGTCGAGGATTTGTTGAAATCGGTCGACCTCCACTGGTGCACTCAGTTCCTCCTCCGCTGCTTATTCTTCTAGCTCCGGGACTGTTTGGGATGTGGAGGGTCAGGAAGAGGCTGTATCGGTGCCCCTCCTGTTCCTTACTCCAGTACGCGTCTGAAGATTTTGGAGTTCCATAGAATTGGCATGATTCTCACGATCGTGGGAATTTGTAATAGAGAGTTTCCTCTTCTCTTCTCCTCTTTGATCTCTAGCTCAATCTCCAAGTTGCTCCATCTTCATTCCTATATAAAAATAATCAATTCTTATCATAAATTAACATCAATCATAAAAGAACAACGATGGAAATCAAACTAAATGAAAACATACAAAATGATCCTAAACTACATCAATAATCAATAATTATGTAAGAAACACATGTCAACTACTTAGGAAAACATAAACTAATGCACAACTATCACAAGCTCCATAATCTGATTAGGATTTATAATTTAGGGTTTAATGGTTAAAACTCGAGAGAGAATAATCAACCCTAGGACATTCTAAAATCAACACTCCATTGACACATAATCGACTAGGTTAACATTAATGACAAGTAAAATTCCCCTTTCTCATAAATTAGTAAATTCCTTAGGTTAATTTCTATTATGATTGCATATTGCTCAATTGTTAATTATTTCATGTTTAATTTCTGATTTAAGTGGTCAAACTAAATTCTCGTGATTACTTTCTATGCATTGTTTAGTTTGAGTTTTATATATTGTTGGCCTTAGATTTTAGGATTAGATTAGTCCTCTTCTTCGTAGGATCGACACCTCTTATACTACAGCCATGACCCGTGCGCTTGTGGTATTTGAGGGCTTATAAGTTTAAAGCTCGAATGACACGATCAATGCTTTACGTAAGCTTAACTAGCTTGGTACTTTCTTGATGCTTTAAACATAAGTGTTGTAAGAAATATTTTTAATGACCATCGAAGTCACTTCAGATGATCAAGTGTCTATAGAGCAATTCACAAAAAAAGAAAAAACAAATGTAACTGTGATTTCATTTCTTGTTTTAATCAGCTTATTAGTGCATATTTAGCTACTTTCATGGAAACTCAAGTAGAACAAATATAAAGATAATCTTGTTAACATTTCTTACATGGGATTTGTAATTTTTATAGTATGTTTTGATTTAGATCTGTTAGGAGACTAATGTCACGGGGATTTAGAGCATTGGTTTTTCTTTGTTCCTAAAAAAGAAAGTGAGGTTAAGCTAGTGTTCAATCATTTACTCATCATGATACTTCACATCCTTTGTGTTATTAATTTCCTCTCTTTCTCTTTATCTCTCTCTCCCCCTCTATGCTTGCTACGACCCATTCATGTATAACCAATGCTTATGATTACTCTAGTCCGTTAATAAATAGAATGGGGGGGAAGGAGATTCTTGAAATATTTTCTACTTCATTTATGTGGCATAAATTGGGAAGATGAAAAGAAATGTAGTTATTACATGGCTAGTATTTATGGTCTCAGTACCATTCTCTTGTTTCAAAACATTCTATTGTGAGTATATCTGAAATTGCACAGATTTATGAAATTTTTCAAAAATTTACGTTTCTTGATGGTTCATTCATACTTGTGCTTTCGTTATTATAACCTAATCATCAATAAGATCCCATGGAAGAAATTGTATTGAGCTTTGGACATGGAAGTATGTTGAAGGATAGACAAAGAAAGAGAATGGACAAGATTGAAAAACTAAAAGATGAAATAATTTAAGGTTTATCAGCAGCTCTAAACTATGCAAGCCTTAAGCATAAGCTTGATATGTTAAAGGATTTCTCTAAAGCCAAGATCATATTAGAGAAGAGAGCTAAAAGGAAAGCATTGAAGCACGAAATTAATAAGAAAATGAAAGAAGTCATAGACCGACCTGATATGAAGGAGAAGATGGAACCACTAAAGGTTGAAGTTGAAAAGTTAAAGGCTTCTAATAATGGAGATTTAGATCAAGAGGTAAAGAAGATCATTCTCAAGTCAAAGAAGAGATAGATTTGGAACTTGCAAATTATCTTAAGACCATGGGTTTAGATGTTAAGTTTGTAAGACATACAAAATATTTTGACAAGTAAGCCCCTCGTCCTGAGTTAAAGGATAAGTTGGAAATCTTGAAGGGAGAAACTTTAAAGAAAATCGAAGCTGTAATCAACTCATTAGATTTAAATAACATGATCTAACTACTAAAATTAAAGGTAGCAAAAGTAGGGAAGACACTTGATGAGGCAACGAAAAATAAAATAAAGCCTTTGGAATAAAAATAAAGGAGAGGCTTTCAATTGCTATGAACTCCTTGGAGTTGAAAACAAAGTAGGAGCAGTTGAAGTCAGAGATTACAAAAGCTGTAGAAGATTTGAATAAAAGTTTGGAAATGGAAGATCTAGATAAAAGTGAGGAAATGGAAGATTAGTTGAAGTCACTTTGAATGTCAATAGAAGTTGAATTCAAGAAGAAGAGGAGCAGTTGTTTAAATAGAAGTGACGTAGAATCAAAAAGTTTCATTTCGTCCCAAAATTTAACGTTTTGTATATAGTGGGACTACCTTTATTTTAAAAATTACAAATCATCACATAGTGGGTCTCACTTTTAAATTTTTTTTAAAAATTACACATCAGTAGTTAACTTAGGCTGGTTTAACACCGTTAGTGAACATGATTCATTTTGAATGTTTTCCAAACGTTATGGTTCATTTTGAACGTTTTGTAAATGTTAGGGTTTATTTTGAATACATTAAAATGTTATGGTCCAATTCAGACTGCTTGGTGGAACATAAAGGTCGACTCATGAATGCAATTGGACTTCCCTGCTAAGTCAAAACTGCTCCAATCTTGTTCCTTGAAGCATTCGATTCAATAATGAAAGGTTCATTATTAGTTTTGGCTTAGCTAATGTAGGAGTGAAGGTCATAGCTTTCTTGAGATCTTGAAATGCAATTTATGTTTCTTTTATCCATCCAAACTACCCATTTTTCAAGAGAATGGTGAGAGGCCAAGTTATGATGCCGTAGTTATTAACAAATATTTGGTAGTAACTTGTAAGGCCTAAAAATCCACGCAACACACAGACATTAGTAGGTCTAGGCCAATTCAGTAAGGTTGTGATTTTTGCTTAATCCACTTTAACTCCTTCGAAGGTTACAATATGCCCTAAATATTCCAATTCTGCCGATTGAATGCATATTTTCTAAGTTTAACAAAAAAATGATGATGCCTTAATATTTATAAAGCTTTTTGACATGGTCATGATGTATGGTCTAATTGGGAATATAGATCAAAATGACATCAAAGAAAACTAACACAAATTTGCAAAGATAAGGATTAGTACCATACCTTATAAGCCCTAAATTTAATGTGTCATGAACTTGTTTTCCAATCTAAGCTTTTGAAAATAGGCATACCTGTATGGTCTCACAATGTTAGGCTCGGTACCTTCTTTCAAGTTGATGTGATGATCTACTTCTCTTGTAAGAGGTAGCTGTTGCATGTCTAGATGGGCATCTTGTGGTGTATAATCAATTGTAGTTTGAAGACAAACGACAATTATTGAGCTCCTGTTCTACTTTTCCTTTGAGATAGCTTTCATTGATGCAGTATCAATTGATCATGAATCAATTCCTTATAATTTAAGAGTTTGGTTGTCCCACTGAAACTTCATTGTTAATTGTTTCTAACCACACACCACGGTCCCCAATTGTGCCGACCAATGGACACCTAACACTAAATTCAACCCAATTAATGGTACAATGTAAAGAGTGAGGACAAAAGGAATAACTTAGAGCAAAATTTGAACATTCTCAAAACTTCCTTGACATTTTAATGGATGATAGTTGTAGTTTACAGTATGTTTTGGTAGGTGTTTTAATGTGATTATAGGTGTTGATTAGATGGTTATGGCATGTTTAGGCTTAGAATTATGTTAATGTGATTGTGTGTTTATGTTTTCAAGTGTAGGGCATGATTTGAACCTTAATCTTATGTTCTTGAGGTGTTTTGATGTGTTTGTTAGTATATGAGCCTAGATAAATGAAGATTAAAGGAAGTTGGAGCAAGTTTGGACAAAAACGCAAAGTCACTATCGTGACATAAATGTCAGAAAACCTCTCTATAAGGTCACGATGATGACTAAACTGTCACGGTCATGACAAAAGAGCTGTGTACTTGGTTATGATCATGACTCCTTGCTCACAATCGTGAGAGAACCAGATTTCTGCTATGTCATGATCATGAAAGATGCTCGCCAAATGCGGGGATCTCTGTTTTGATGTTTGGAGGGTATTTTTGGACAAATGGACATGGGTAAGACCTAGACTTTACCCTAAATGACTAATGAACTATTAAATAACATAACAAGCTCAAAATAAACCTAGCCTCCATCTTGCGAAATTGAGAAAGATCTAAGGAAGATCAAAAGGAGATAAGAGGAGTAGTAGCTGCAATCCAACCAAGTTCTTTCTATCTTTCTTTTGTTTATTTACTTCCATCTTATTGTGTGAACTTGGATTGAGAATGTTGAACATGTTGATGATGTTTTGAGAATGTTGAACATGTTGATGATGTTCTAACTTCATTTTAGGATTTATTCTTGAATCATTTTGTGACTTGATTGCTTTTAATTTCAATGAAATGTTTGGGTATTGTGATATTTATGGTTGCTCATACTTTGATAATAAATCAAGAGATTAAATTAATAGTAATTTGGTTAAGCTGGGTAATGAGATTTAACAACCTAATAGGTCACATAAATATCAAATCAATAATCATAAGAAGAGAGATCTTGTGCAAGGACCTAATTATCTGATATATTACTTAAGAACTAGTTAAAAATGTTAGGTTGTTTTGTTAATCAAGAGGTTATAAAATTAGAATTTCAGAATTAATTATGGATTCTTAATTAGGCTTAAATGATTAGGTCTTGAGAGAGAGTAATTAACCTTTCATAAATCTAAGATCAATACCGATTGAATCAAAAAATGATTAAGGTAGCAAAATGATAATAGAATGGATCCTACACTCTCATAATTGGTCAATCTTGTTTTATTATGAAATCTCGTTTGTTAAGTGGTTAAGTGCTCTATTTAATTTAATTGTGTTAATTTCATAGTTTTATTTTCATTCAACTCACATTTGATTGCTTAATTTTCTTCTTATTATTATTTTTATTTTGGTCACATTTTTATAACTTTAGACAAAGTTAGGATTCAATTAGTTTTAGTTAATTCCTCATGGAATCGGCACCTCAATTTCCTACAAGTTTATGATCCATATACTTATGGAATATTGAGGGTTTTACATTAGGTAAAACTTACTCAACAAGTTTTTTACGCCGTTACTGGGGAGTTAGTTTAGGGTTATTTGAATTCGTATGTTCTAAGGAATTTTTGGCCTTTCTTGTGTCTGTGCTACTGCATGAACATAAGAGTTACTCAAAATTCAAGTAGGATCACCAAAACTTTAGCACTTGATATCACCCAATTAAAATGATCAAATCAATGAGCAAGATGCCATGAAGAAGAGATCGAAGAAACGATGATGAAGGAACATAATCAAGAAAATTAGCTATGACTTATGGATTTTATGGGTTCAACGCTACATATCAAGGCATCACTCAACCATCAGTACAAGCAACATCATTCAAGATTAAGCCAGCTTTGCTGAACATGTTCCAAACCAATGTGTAGTTTCATGGGGTAACTAATAAGGATCCTAATGCTTATTTATCACATATTTCTATAAATATGTGATACTTTCCATTATTATGGAATGTCGGACGTTGTTGTTAAGAAGACACTCTTTCCTTTCATATTAAGCGATAGAGCTAAGGCATGGTATCATTCATTAAGCCCTGAAAACATCGTAAAGTGGGAGCAGTTGGTACGTGCATTTTTGGATAAGTATTTCCCCTTCACAAAGAAGACAAAGTTGATAAAGGAGATTACAAATTTCCAACAAAGTGATAGGGAGTCACTTTATGAAGCATGAGAATGGTATAAGGATTTGCGAAGGAGGTATCCTCATTATAACTTACCCAAATAATACCTTCTGTAAACCTTTTACAATGGATTTACTCCACCCATATGAGGCACCATTGATGCAGCAGTTGGAGGATCTCTAATGAGAAAGACACTTGAGGAAGCAGAGGATTTGTTAGAAGATGGCAAGCAATAGTTGTCTTTGGATGTTCGACAGAAGTAGACAATAAATAACCTTCCATAATCAGAAGGGGGCCATTGTAATTGATTTTATACCAGAAATGCAGGTAAAAATTAATGACTTAACCTGACATCTCAATTGTATGAAAGCCTCTTTGTCAACTCTAGTTAAAGCAATTAAGCATAGTTATGAATTATGTGGACAAGACAACCATGACACCATCGATTGCTTCTTAATGTAGACCAATGAAACGGAACAACTCAGCTATATGGGAGCATAATTTGGTTAAAGAGGAGGAAACAATCCTTACTCCAACATATATAATCCTGGGTGGAAAAACCACCCAAAATTTTCTTAGTTGAGCAATGTAGGAGGTTAATTCTGACCTTAAGGGGCACCTGGATTTCAACAGAAGAAATCTTACGGACTCTGAGTTGGACAAAATTTTAAGCAAGCTCGTAAATATGGATGATTCTTATAAGAGAATGGAAAGGAAGTTCAAACAGTAACCAAAAACCATGCCTCTTCCATCCATAACTTAGAGGTTCAAATAAGCCAGCTAAAAATGCATTATCTGTAAGAAGTGTAAGGAGCTTTCTGAACGATATTGAAACAAACCCAAGGCAGCAATTAAAGGCAATCACACTTTAAAGTGAGAAGGAATTTGAACAACCAACAGAGAAAAAGTTGCATCACGTCCTTTAGAGAAAGATCAAGAAAAGAAGAAGGAAGTAGACATGAGTGAATACCTTCCTTATGTTGCCCCTCCACCATATCCACCCAAGATCTCATATTCTTAACTATTACAAAAAAAGAGCAAATTGGATGCATAATTTGCAAAGTTTATGGAGAAATTGAAGAATTTGCAAATTAATCTTTCTTTCATGGAGGCATTGGAACATATGCCTAAGTATGCCAAATTCTTGAAGGATATATTATCAAAGAAGCGTACTTGGGAAGAAAACTAAAAATGGTGTTGTTAACTGACAAATATAGTTCCATAATCACCAGTCATATGCCTTTCAAGTTGACAGATCCAGGGAGTTTCACAATACTCTGTATGGTTGGTGAATTTGAATTCGGAAAGTGCTTATATGATTTGGAAGCAAGTATTAATCTTATGCCTTTGTCGATATTCAGGAAATTGGGGCTCGGTGAGGTTAAGCCAACTTTAATGCTAATTTAGTTGGTTGATCAATCAATTAAAAGACTGTTTGGAGTGGTGGAAGATGCGTTAATGTAAGTGGACAAGTTTATTATCCCTGTGGACTCGTTGTTCTTGATTTCGAAGAGGATAAGAATTGTACATTAATTCTTGGAAGACCTTTCATGAACACAGGAAGAGCATTGATCTATGTTCATGAAGGGAAATTAACACTTCAGATTGGTGAAGATCAAGTGGACTTCAATATGAACGAGGCCTCGAAAAATCCGAAAGAGAGCAACTCTTACATAAAGATTGATGTTATGGAAGAAAGTATTCAAGAACAAGAAGAGAGCTATTTTGAAGAAATTAAATCAATAAAAGTTGAGACAGACAATGAAGCTGAGAAGGTTTATGAAGCAGAGTTTGAGGAAGATGTTGAGAAGAAGGAGTCAGGTTTTTTGAGACATCAAGAAATATTAGTAAGAACTGAAGCACCCATACCACCCTCCACAGAGCAATCAACAACTTTAAAGCTCAATCCTTTACTTGCACATCTCAGTTATACCTTTTTAGGTGAAAGTCAAACTCTACCCATCATCATTTCCAATCAATTGGATGGGGAACAAGAGAGTAGGATGTTAGCAATTGTGAAGAAGCAGGTAAAGGCCGTAGGATGGCAGATATATGACATTTGAGGTATAAACCTAAACGTTGTCATACGTCAAATAAACCTCAAAGAAGCAAGTTGAACGGTTGGGGAACGTCAATGCAGGTCGAACCCTTATATAAAGGAAGTGGTCGAAAAGGAAGTAGTGAAGCTCTTAGATGCAGGTATCATATACCTCATATCTGATAGTGAATGGGTCAACTCTGTACAATGCGTACCGAAGAAGGTGGTATGACTGTCATAGAGAATGAAAGTTGAGAGCTAATTTCAACAACAACAGTAATAGGATGAAGAGTTTGCATAGACTATTAACAACTTAAAAAGGTGACTAAAAAGGATCAATTTTGCTCTCCCATTCGTAGATCAAATGATCGAAAAGTGACTGGTCACTTATTCTATTGCTTCCTAGATGGTTATTCGGGATATAATTAGATATTCATCTAAACTGATTACTAAGAAAAGACCACTTTTATATGTCTTTATGACACATTTGCGTGTAGATGAATGCCCTTCAGGTTATGTAATGCTTCAGTTGCATTTCAAAGGTGCATAATGTCTATCTTTACGGATATGATCGAAGACATAATGGAAGTTTTTATGGATGATTTCTTAATCTTTGGACACTCTTTTAAGCAGTGCCTAACTAATTTGGACAGAGTACTCCAAGGATGTGAAGAATCACATATGGTGTTAAATTAACAGAAGTGCCACATCATGGTGCATGAGGGAGTAGTGTGTTGACAGTAAAACCTATCTACTTATTTTACTCTCAAAAACTGCAAGTGAATGGGTTGTGACTTGTAGTTAAAAAGAGTGGCCACTTAATTTAAACACAACTTTGTTTAAGAAATGAAATTGTTTAATGAAAATAATATGGAAAATTAAATTAAAATAAAAGAATAACATAAAGCAATAGACAATACCAAAATGTAGAAAAGTTGGAATTCAAGAATCTAAAGACTAGAGATTACTTTTTTCCCTCCTATTTTATTAATCGAATTATGTCTCACCTAAGATTTCTGAATGTATTAATTACCCTCTCTCAAGGTATAATTAGTTATCCCTAATCGAATTAAAGGGAATCAATTGGATGATCTCTCAACCTACCCAATGACTTTATCGATTCAGTTAGTTATTAAACTATCCTATGCGTGATTAATTGAATTCATTGAGATCTCTCTTCAACTAATCAATTGATGTGATGAATGTACATCTATAGGTTGCCAACTCTCGTTGTACAATCTTATACAAATAATCTTACTCACTCTCTCGATTTATTGCAAGATAACAAATAAAATCAACAATCATCAAAGGCACTTTCATTTAATTTAATAAATAAAAGTTTTAACAAAAATAGTTCAAAAGCAATCCCCAAAACTAAATCAGCCAATCATGGTCTCCATAACATCATCAACATTCAAATAAACCATTTTATAAAGAATAAAAGAAGTAAAATTGACAGAAAATTGAATAAAAGAACTCCGTCTCTTCTTTGCCAAAATCTAGAAATTTTGGTGTGGATGAGCTATTTTTCCCAATCTTCATGATAATCCTTGACTTCAATCCTTCCTCAAGGTTAGAAACTTGTGTTTTTTACTCAAAGATGGTGTTTCTATAGAAGGGTTTTCATCCTCCCTTGTTGATGGAGGCTTAATTATCCTTTAAAGTCCAAAAATCCTAAGTTTAATGAAGCCCTGCATTATGACTCGGATTATAATTCCCATGATCGTGGGAATTAGCAATAGAGAGTCTCCTATTTTTTTCTCCTCTTTGATCTCTAGCTCAATCTCCAAGTTTCTCCATCTTCCTTCCTACATAAAAATAGTCAATTCTTACCCTAAATTAACATCAAATATAGAAAAACAACAATGGAAATCAAACTAAATGAAAACATACAAATGAATCCTAAACTACAACAATAATCAACAGTTATGTAATAAACACATGCCAATTACCTATAAAAACATAGGCTAATGCACAACTATCAACATCCCCACACTTGAATCGTTGCTTGTCCTCAAGCAAAATAAATACAACCAATCAAT
>JAOTAY010000190.1:21868012-21887732 GCA_025629805.1 Erythroxylum baracoense
TTATCAAGATCAATATTGTCCAACATATCCTTCTCAATACATAACATAGCTAAACCATTCAGCCTTTCTTGTGACATGGATGACCTCAAGTAGGTTTTCAATAATTTTAACTTTGAAAAACTTCTCTCAGCTGATGCTACAGTAATAGGTATAGTCAATAGAATTCGATAAGCAATTGAAATATTTGAATAACAATCTGCAGCTTTAACAAATTCTAAAATTTCAACTGATGACATGAACTCATTTGGCAAAGTCATTTGCAACACTTTTAATTTGGAAAAAAGATCATCTAAATCCACATATGATACATTATCATGAGAAAAAATCATCGTAAAATTAGTGCAACATTCTCTTAATTCATTATCATCCAATGACTTCAACTTCTTTGATTCAAATAAGAATCCAAAAATATTATCAAATGCTATTAATTGTTCAAATCTATTCTTCATAAAAACAATTTTCATATCCACAACAACTAAAAAGTAATTAACTCTGAAAGAATCCTCAACTAATTTTATTTCTCCATTATGGTTAATTTCATTAAATTGTCTTCTCCTAATAATACAACGTCAAGTTGGAAATGTAGGCTCTATATTCATCTCAAGTACAAGACTTTTGGCAATATTTATACTAGAGCTAAAACCCTTCATCTCTATATTTCTCAAAAAATATCGTCACACCTTCTAATTGCTTTATGGTAGCATTAATGCACATAGTCTTTAAATTGAGTAACTTAAATTATTTGATTTAGTCATATTATCACTAAACTTATGTGAACTCTACAAGAATATAAACCCAACAATTATTACATTACTTGTAGTAAAGTATAATGAAAATTACAATTACAAAAATTAAATTATTTATTACTGTTTAATTATATTTTTATAAACAATAAGTAATCTAAAAATAAAAAAGAAGAAACACAAATAAATACAATATCATTTAATATGAATGTTATGATTTAAAATCCTCATATAATGTCCATCATATAATGTCCACGTTAATGACAAATTACAAATTAATTATAACATATTCAAATATTTAACAAGCTAAAAATACATTAAAAAATTATAAACTTTATTTTATCTTTAAATTACATTTGAAATTTATACGACAGAATCGTGAAAATTTTTTACTGTCAATTTTAAAATTGGAATATTTAAATGCTTATATTGATAAAAATACGCTTAAAATTTTCAAAATTATTTATAAATATCATAAGTTAACGTTAAATTTAAAATTTAACGTTAACTTATGATAACTTTACAAGTTATTAGCGTTATAATGCAAGGAAGGGGCTTCCAAGAGGGGCCCCATTTGTTGATGGGCCCTGGCCAGGTGCCCTACCGCGCTGGCTTCCAAGAGGGGCCCCATTTGTTGATGGGCCCTGGCCAGGTGCCCTACCGCGCTGTCTCAACTCCATCACCACCTATTAGGCAGTCCATTTATCTTTCCTATGATCAATTCTTAAAGCCATAGATAGTACGTTCAGCAATTTCTTATGGACAGGTACCAAGGTGAAATGGAAAGAAAAATGCACTCCTAAAAATCGAGGTGGCGTCAGAATTTACTCCATTAAAACCATGAACTCAATCTTACTCACCAAAAGGCTATGGCTATTAATGGAAGACAAACAATCTCTATGGTGCAGATGGATAAATAGTTACTTAATCAAGAACAAGAGTATATAGGCAATTGATTGTTACACTTTCGCTCCACTACTCTTAAAGCCATTCTCAAGATGAGGTACAAGCATAAAGAGGACTTTATTTCATTGATAGGTAATGGGAGGAATGTAAACTTTTGGTGTGACAACTAGCTCTCAGGTGGACCATTGATTAACTCCATTGCAGCTGAACTAAAGAGCTCAATACCCTTAAATGCGTCGATTGCTATAGCATTACAATGCAAGGAAAAGTTTTGGCACTCTACACTGCCCACCTCTCTAGCTAATGAAATCTGTGGAACTTATTGCAACACTGAAGCAGATAAATACATTTGGAGACACTCAAACGTTGGTATATTTTTGAATTCCTCCTGCAGGAAGTTAATTTTTAAACAACTTCCCAAACTATCATGGATTAAAGTCGTAGCACCCTATGGATCGCTATGAAAGACAAATTAAAAATAGTTGATAAGATGGCCAAATACACTCAGCTCGCAACTGGCATTGTTTATGTAGAGAAGCAAAGGAAACAAGCGCGCACTTATTCTTCGATTGTCGTTACATTAGACACATTTGGAGGGAGCTTCATAGCAAATACACATCAACGGTTGTAATTGAGAACCTGGATAGCATCCGAACCTGTCAGTTGAACTATAGAAACAACACCGCTCGTAAATGCTTTTGGATAGTTTTTTCTATGACACCCACAACTACATGGGATAAGAGACACTTCAGAACTTTCCAAGACAAAAACAACTCTCAGGAGCAGTTTTATAAACAATTAGTACAACAAATTAAGCTCCAAATTAGTTTACAAAAACAAAAGTTTCGGCACCCACAATACCTCTTTGTACAATGGAATGTTTAGATTGCACTGAGCTGGTGAGAAGTTTAAAGATGCAGGAAATAATGGTTTAGCTGGGACCCTTAATGAGTGTAGTGGCTCACATTGACATAAGAGGCAGACGTTAGCGACATGCTTGGTCGAGTTCAAGTAGACATAAAAGGTGGGATGCAAAAAAGATGCATGGAGGCACGATAACAGCAGTTGGCGAGTAATTTTCAGACTGAAAATGGATGTGCATGCAGCTGGAACGTATGGTTTAAGTTACATGAATAAAAATTTTCCATAATTTTTGAAATGCTAAAATCAATTTTTGAAATGCTAAAATCAATTAAGTATATAATTTGATTAATATATAAATATGATAAAATATAAAAGATAAATTGTATTTTATTATAAAGTTCGATCTCTTTTTCCTGCAGCTTCCCTCAAATGAATTTTTAAAGCAAGTTAATCTCAATTATCGCAGTTGCCTCTAACGTTATCTACACAATCACGTTGAAAAAACTTTACAAGTAGTATATAGAGGGATAAGAAGAAGTGTCAACTTCTTTGGGGCTTCTAACTATTTATAATAGGTTTAAATTTTTTGGTGTTTTAATTTTAGTGTAATTTAAATTTTAATAAGAAATTTGATTAAGATTATAATTAATTACAATTAAATTATATAAATTAGGTTTGGATAAGATCTAATATCGAATATTGATTCTTATTTATCAAATATATTATATTTGAACTCAAAGTTTCTTATACTTTATAATCAAGTGTAACTTGATTAAATTACATTTTCTCTACTCGTTAGGTTCCTAAATATGTTGACAATAAAATAAATTATAATTCCAAATAGTATTTAGGAATAAAAAATTAAACTCATTTAATTTATCTTTAATTCTCTAATTAAACAATTTATATTCATAAATTAAGATTGGTGTCTAACAACACATCATGACTACCTAAATATTAGAAATGTCAAAGTAATTTTGACTAATCTTTTAGTTTATGATTTTTTGATATAATTAAGTCATTTCATCATACAATGTTCTAATTAGAAATTAAGTATAGAATTAATATCTACATTTTTTAGTCTAATAATATTAGTTTTCTATCATTAATCACTAATTCTTTTAATGACATTTCAAAAATATTTTAAAATCATAATTCTACTTTGGACAAGCATTGCTCAAACCAATACTAATTAGGAACACCTAAAAATCCTTTTTAATTACTTTTTGGTGGCAAATCTTGTATTAACCATTTAACTATCTCTATATAGTTCATCTCATATCCAATGACTAGAAAACAAGTTACCTTTGATTATGATACACCATAAGTATTATTAAAAACATAGCAATTTATATATAAGCTGGAGATCTCAAGTCAAATGATCAATTATGTAACCATCACAATGAGCACTTATATAGACGCACAAAAATATCTCCATAATTTAGCATACTTTAGCATATGAGATCGATTACTTCCTTTGTAAGGAAGAAACATAATATGTACTAGTCTTCAGTTATATTAATATCCAATCTTAATATAGCAATAACTACAAATAATTTAGATATAATATTTAAAATTTCATAATTATGATCTTTTCGTAATTTTATTTGCAAAGTATATCTATTCTATAGTCTGAATTTTATGCATTAGTTAATTAAACAAAAATGCAAAAGATAAAAAATTAATTAATTATGTTATATATATATATATGTACACACACACATAACTAATTGATTGGTTGTACAACACAAACTAACAATCTTCCATTTACACTAAACTCAATCACTTAAATATCTTATACTATATCACCATATAACGATTATACTACTATTAGGATAGAAGTTTAGTAAGAGAGTTCTACAAGATTATTTTGAAGAGAAGATTTGTTTAAATCTTACAAATTTCTTCTGATCATAATTAAAATGAATTACCTAAATATATACTTGGATCTTTAATGAGACCTTAGATTTCTTTGTAAGCTTAATGGTTATAATGTTCCATAATATATCATTGTTTGAATATCAAGTCCATTAAAGAAATTCTTTATTTAAATAATCATTTTTACTCAATAAAAAATTTATTATGACTTAATTAGCAATTAATACTATATTAAAACCTTTTTAACACAAAATTATATTGTTCTAAGTAAAATATATCTTAACTAGTACTAACTTATGTTCTTTCAAACTAAAGTTAAAATCTATATGAATTAGAATTCAATTATCAACGTATATACAGAATAATGAGTATCTTTAGTACTTCCTTAGTAATAGATATCTTAAAATAATAAACTCCTTTAGTGTATTAGCTTTGTAATTGGATTAGAATATGTAACCAACTTTTATATCTATTTAATAGATCTTTATTCTCACAATTTAAACTATTATCTTTTCATATCAAATATATACTTGTTCTTAGACTATCATATATTCAACAATTGAAAATATGAATTGTTGTTATCTATGGGCAATATGTCATTAGATACTCCTACTAAGATTACAACTATGTTCCCATTAACCTTCCTATAGACATAGTAAATCCATAATTATCTTTAAAACAAATTCTTTAAATTCATCATAAAAGTGAATTCTGTTAACATCTCTTACATATTTAAACAATATATTAAATGTGTAAACAAAGAAATTAGTTCCATTTAGATGCTTTGTTATAAGATTCGAATTCTTTCAAACTTTATCTTACTCTCACTACTTATATTGAGAACCATTCTCCTATAAGTATAAAATAAAAAAATTTGCTTAAAAGGTTTTGTAAGATTGTATCCAACTATTTGGATATCTCATAACTTTCTATTATCTAACATGTTATAAGCATATTAGATAATGTATGCTTTAACTAAGCTTCACCTCTAACTCATTAATGTTGACTTTTTTAGAGCCTTATCATTCCATATTTAATATGAATTCTTGGTAATTAATTTAGACAAAACTATCAAAGACAAGTTATTATACTAAGCATAGCTATAAAATAAACAAATATTACATCACATAATATCTTTTCTTGTACATTTCGCTTTACACATATCCATACTATTATGAAATTTAACAGTGGAGATATTCTTTAGAAAATTTCGTTACTTATAGATAACCATATCTAGGTTTTATTAGATTTAAATACTTTGAATGTTTTAAAATTTTAAATCAATATTTCATTTGATACATATGATTATATGATATAAAGTCTTTAGTAAATTTAATGAAATAAAAGTATATATCCTTTTATGAATATTTGTTACATCTTAACATCATAGTATAAGATTTAGCAATTCAATACCATGATTATCCTTTCACTAAATGTTAATTTAGTCATTGTTTATCCCAATAAGCTTCACAAGATTTATACAATTTATAATCAAAAGAATTTATATATCCTTATATATAATTTGTAATTATCAGTATGTTGTCTTAAACAATATAGCATAAAAAGACAATGTTAGTTATCTAAATTGTATTCTCACCACTTATGTTCACCATAAGTCTTCTTGATCTAATATGTGCAAACTTATTTGTATATACTTGGACCAGCTACTTTTAATCAACAATCTATTTCTTATATATATGCTTTTAAACAATTCTTTTGAGGTATTATATCTTTCAACTTTACTTCATACAACTATTTGTATTTCGTTACAGTATTGGCATCTATCTTATATGTTGCCTTTGAATTTTATGAGACTTTATTCAATTCTAAAATATCACTACATTTTTTCATCTAATTAACATAACTATCAAACTTTTCACCAAAATTCTGAAGAAGAATTATATCAAGATTACATGATAGAGATATAACTTTTCTTTCTATCTTTCAATAACTCTTTTTAAACCTAACCTATATCCTAGAAATTTGGTTCACTAATCTTTAGTATCAGCTATACTAAATAAAGGTAATTTTAACTTAAAATAAAATAAATATAAAGAAAGCAAGTAATAGGTTATAACCAAATAAAACTAAGACTTTAATCATATATTTAGTTACTCCCACCATTGCATTCAAAATAATATCTCCCACTATTATTCAAAAAAGATTACTTTAATATTTTTGGTGGGTAATGATCCTATTTAAATTTAGTTGATCTTGAGTTTGTTCAGCAAACTAACTAAACTTAAATTAGGTAAATAAAATCTTTATCTATCACATCTCATATAACCCTTAGATCGATTAGGTGACAACTCCTTTGCAAACCATATTTTATGTTATTCTTAACCATAAGTTTGCACGTCTAAATTACATAAATTTACTTTAGTAATACCAAATTTTAAAAGATTAAACATATTCAGATTAAATCGGCATTGGCCTGACAAACTTAATAATAAATAGAACTTTGATATGTTCTAATAATAATAAAAGGTAATACATAGGCTATGGTATGTAAGGTTTGTCGTATGAATTTTTGATCCGTAAAGGTTCCCTCATAGTGCATAGATAGACCCCAATAAAGTTCGATGAGAGGATCCTTTTCTTCAGGCCTTGGTTCTTTGGCCTATAACTAACCAAAGTTTCTACCAACTCGAGCAAGGGTATTTGGAGATTTCCATAAATCAAAATTTAGTTGACCTAAATAAACCAAATGCTCAGATATTGTATAAAAAGGTCACAGGGCGTGGATCAAAACATAAGGGTTGCTCTAAAAGAAACCTTTCTTTCTCGTCCACTTAGGTGGCGCGAACAAACCTACGCGGATTGTAGTGACAGTTACAAGATTATACGTTCTAAACTTCTTGTTCTTTATTTGATTAAAATTTCCATTTCTTATTAGAATTAATTGTATAAACTGTAAATATCCAATAATCGAATATATTTTAGTAACAAATTTAATTTTAGAATTGTCTCATCAAACACAAGTTACATGTATAATATCATACATATAAACACACAATTCGATAATGACATAAAATATATCAATCATATATAAAAACATGCAATTTTATAAGTATATAAAATATATAAAACATACAATTTATTATACATATCAACTTTTGTTTTATTCTAGTTATAATATTTATAATCTAAAACAATATTTCTAACTCTTTAAAAATTAAATTAAATTAAACCATCAACTAATAAATAAATGAAATTCTTATTCTAAATAAAAATATAATTTTATTTCACAATAATTTTAAAATTCAATTGAAAACTATCTTTAAATATCTTAACTCCTTAAATAAATATAATTAAAATAATCTTTTAACAAATTAGTCTTCTTACTTATTATAACTTTAAAAAAATTCTTTTCCAAAATTCAACAAGTAAGACATTCTCTTCTGAAAATATACACTATCCATTGGGGAACTAAGAGCTTAGAAGAATTCTAAAAACATAGACTTCCCAAGCAAAAACATCAATGGCAGAAGGTATATCAATCAGTGTATTTGTTATTCTAACGTATATTCCTGTTGAATATATGTTGAATTGGCTTACATTTGGTATCAGAGAAAAATAACTTCTACCTTGTTTTAATTTTTGGAGAATTTCAAATTTTTGAAAAAAAATTTAGATTCAAAATTTTTCATTTTAGATTTGTTTTTGAAAGTTTTTTTGGATTAAAAGTAAAAATCTTCGATTAAGTGTTTTGGACATGTTCCTACATTTAAAAAATCAGATTTATGGTGTTTTTCTAATTTGGTTTTGTTTGGTATCCAACAGGTCACAAAACGGGTCGTTATGACTTGGCTAAAGATTGAAAAAGACGCTTTTCACTAAATGACGTCATTTTTGTTTGTTGATTAAAACCAAAATTTTGATGCAGTTATAGAGGCTCGAACCTGCCCTTACATGGGGCACATGACGAACCTCTGCCAATTAAATTGAAGGTGATAATCTGATATATTATATGTTGAAATTGTATTTATATAATGTTCAAAATGAATCAAGTTATCAATTTTTATTCACATAATTATTATGTCTATATTTTGCATTCTGAATATAATTTTGGATAAAGTGTTTTAGTGATTAATTATTAGGGCTTAGACACAGCAATCTTAACTATATAAAATTATATATTTATGTACTTAATCGCATAAAGAGTTGAAACATTTAATTGTAGTTAATCATTTTAGTATAATAAATTTTATCCCACAGGAATTTTATTATATTTGAATGACTAATTAGGATGAAATATCAAATTATTTTTTCTAATTTTCCTATAGGTATTAGCAATTGGAACAGAACACAAGGAAAAAAGAACAAGGAGAGAAGAGCTGAGGAGCTTTAGCCAACTACTATTCAACCACTCTAACCCGGCCATCTTAAATTATTTTCTATTTCCTCTTGTTATTCATTTCATCTTGATGTATGCTTTGGGTTTGACGATGTTGAATATATTGCTAATGATGTTCTAACTTCATTTTAGGATTGATTCTTAAATCATTTTGTGACTTATTTACTTTTGATGTTAATTGAATGTTTGGGTATTGTGATGTTTATGGTTTTTAATCAAGAGATTGAGTCAATAGTAACATAATTAGGTTAATAATGGGAATTAACAGCCTATTAGATCACATAAATATCAAATCAGTAATTATACAAAGAGGGAACTTGTGTAAGGACCCAATTCTCCAGTAGATCGCTTAAAAACTAATTGGATACGTAGGCTATTTTTGTTAATTAAGACATTGAAAAATTAGAATTTCATATTCAATTAGGAATTATTAATTAGGGTTTAATGATTAGATCTTAAGAAAGAATAATTAACCATTTGGAAATCTAAGATTGATACCGATTAGATTAAAAGTGATTAAGGTAGCAAAATGACGATATAATGAATACCATCTTCTCGTAATTTTTTGATCTTGTATTGTTGCAATATCTCATTTGTTAAGTGCTTAGTGCTCTATTTTGACTTAGTCGTGTTAATTTTGGAATTTCAATTTCAATCAATCCATACTCAATTACTTAATTTTCTGTTTAGTTTTATTTTCATTTTAATCACATTTTGTATAACCTTAGACAAAGTTAGGATTCAATTAGTTTAGCTAATTCCTCATGGGACTGACACCTCAAATACTATGCTTTACAATCCATGCACTTACAAAGCATTGGGGGGTTTTATGTAAGTAAAACTTGCTCAACAAGTTTTTGGCTCAGTTATTAGGGACTTAGTTTAGAATTATTTGGATTCCTTTATTATAAGGAATGTTTTGCCTCTCTTGTGGTCGTGTGATTGTAAGAACACAAGAGTTACTCAGAGTTCAAGCAGGATCGCCAAAACATTAGCGCTTGATATCACCCAATTGGAACAAGCAATTTGAAGAGCAAGACTTTAAGAAAAGAAACAATGGCAGAAGAGTTTAATCAAGAATCAATCAGTAAGCCAATCAAGGAGACCAATAACGAACTTTGATGATTTCATGAGACCAGGATTCAATGCTACAATCTAAGGCATCACTCGACCATTGGTGTATCATTTGAGATTTAGCCAACTTTGTTGAATATGCTTTAAACTAATGTGCAGTTTTACGGGTTAACTAATAAGGATCCTGACCTCCATTTAGTGAACCTTTTAAAAATATGTGATATTTTTCGATATCATAGAGTGTCAGAAGATGTTATTAGGATGAGGATTTTTCCTTTCACTTTTAGGGATAGAGCTAAGGCATGGTATCATTCGTTAAGCCTGACAAACATCACATCTTGGGAGCAATTGGTGTGTGCATTTTTAGATATGTACTTCCCTCTCACCAAGATGACAAAGTTAATAAAAAAAATTACAAATTTCCAACAAAGTGAAGGGGAGTCACTTTATGAAGCATGGGAATGGTATAAGGATTGGTAAAGGAGGTGCCCTCACTATAATCTACCCAAAGAATTCCTTCTACAAACCTTTTATAATGGAGTTGCTACACCCACACAGGGCAACATTGATGCAACATCTGGTGGATCTCTAATGAGAAAGATGGTTAAGGAAGTGGAGCAATTGTTGGAGTAAATGACAAGTAATAGTTGTCTTTACACGATGGATAGAAGTAGACAACAAACAACCTTCCATGAGCAGAAATGAGTCATTGCTATTGAGTCAATAATGGAAATACAAGCCAAAATTGACAACTTAACCTGACAACTTAACAACATAAAAGTCTCTTCAACTTATGTTAAAGCAATTCAGCAGCGATGTGAATTATGTGGACAAGATAACCATGATACCATTAACTGCTTCTTAATACAAACAAATGAAACAGATTAACTCAACTAGATAGGAACCTAATTTGGTCGAGGAGGGGGAACAATTCTTACTCCAACATGTATAATCTTGGGTGGAAGAATCACCCAAAATTTTCTTGATCAAACAATGCAGGAGGTTAATTTTGACCTCAAGGGCCACCAGGATTTCAACAGGAGAAGCCTAACTCTATAGACGTTAACTTAAACAAAATCTTGGACAAGCTTAGAAGCATGGATGGCGCTTATAAGAGGTTGGAAGGAGGATTTGAACAAGTAATAAATAACTATACCTCTTTTATCTATAACTTAGAAGTTCAAATGAGCCAATTGGCAAATGCATTGTCTACATGAAGTGTAGGGAGCATCTCGAGCAACACTGAAAAAACCCAAGGGAGCAATTAAAGGCAATCACACTTCGAAGTTGGAACTAGAACAACCCGTAGAGATAAAAGCTATACCCCACTTTGTAGAGAAGGACTAAAAAAAGAAGAAGAATGTGGATATAAGCGAATACCCTTCTTACGTTGATCCTCTGCCATATCTACCGAAGATCCCATATCCTCAGTGATTGTAAAAGAAAAAACTGGATGCACAATTTGCAAAGTTTGTGGAGAAATTGAAGACTTTGCAAATTAGTCTTTCTTTTGTCGACGCATTGGAATATATGCCCAAGTATGCCAAATTTCTAAAGGACATATTATCAAAGAAGCAAACTTGGGAAGAGAACCAATTGGTGGCATTAACTGGTAACTGTAGTTCCATAATCACCAGTCATATTCCTTCTAAGTTGAAGGGTCCAGAGAGTTTTACAATACCCTATATGGTTGGTGAATTTTAATTCTCAAAGTGCTTATGTGATTTAGGAGCAAGCATCAATCTTACATCGTTGTCGATATTAAGAAAATTAGGTTTGGTGATGTCAAGCCAACTTTGATGGTAATTTAGTTAGCTGATCAATCATTTGAGAAACTGTTTGGAGTGGTGGAAGATGTGTTAATGTAAGTGGACAAGTTTATTATCCATGTGGATTTTGTTGTTCTTGATTTTGAAGAGGATAAGAACTGTCTATTAATTCTTGGACGACCTTTCATAAACACAAGAAGAGCATTGATCGATGTTCATAAAGGTAAATTGAAACTTCGAATTGGTGGAGATTAAGTGGAGTTGAACATAAACAAAGCCTTAAAGAATTCGAAAGAAAGCAGCGCTTACATGACGATTGACGTCATGGATGAAAGTATTCATGAGCAATTAGAGAGCTATTTTGAAGAGGTTAAATCAGTAGAAGTTGAGACAAATAATGAAGCTGAGAAGGTGAATGAAGCTAAGTCTAAGGATGATGTTGAGATGGAGGATTCGGGTGTTCAGAACCATCAAGAAATGTTAGTACGAATCGAAGCACCCATACCACCCTCCATGGAGAAAAAACCAACTCTAAAACTTAAACCTTTACTTATACATCTTAGATATACCTTTTTAGGTGAAGGTTAAACTCTACCCTTCATCATTTTCACTCAATTGGATAGGGAATAAGAGAGTTAGGTGGTAGAAATTGTTAAAAAGCAGATGAAGGACAAGGGATGGAAAATATCTGACATTCGAGGTATAAGCTCAAATGTTTATATGCATACGATAAACCTCAAAGAAGGGAGAAGAGCAGTGATGTAACGTCAATATAGGTTGAACCCACACATGAAAGAAGTGGTCAGAAAGGAATTAGTGAAGCTCTAAGACACAGATATCATATACCCTATATCTGATAGTGAATGGGTTAGCCCTGTCCAATGTTTACCAAAGAGGGTGGAATGACTATTATGGAGAGTGAAAGTGGAGAGTTGATTTCGACAAGAATAATCACGGGATGGAGAGTTTGCATAGATTATCAAAAACTTAACAAGGTGATTAAAAAGGATCACTTTCCTTTCCCATTCATAGATCAAATGATTAAGAGAGTGGCTGGTCATTCATTCTATTGCTTCCTAGATGGTTACTCAGGATACAACTAGATATTCATCTATCCCAAAGACCAAGAAAAGATCACTTTTATATGTCTTTATGGTACATTTGCATATAGATGAATTCCTTTTGGGTTATGCAATACCCCAACTACATTTTAGAGGTGTATGATGTTTATCTTTGTAGATATGATTGAGGATATAATGGAAGTTTTTATGGAAGATTTCTCTATCTTTGGAAACTCATTTGAGCAGTGCTTGACTAATTTGGACAGAGTACTCCAAAGATGTGAATAATCACATTTGGTGCTAAATTAGGAGAAGTGTCACTTTATGGTGTATAAGGGAGTAGTGCTTGGACATAAAATACTGCACTAAGGAATTGAAGTGGACAGAGAAAAGACAGAGAACATAGAGAAGCTTCCACTACCCACCAATGTGAAAGGCGTGAGAGCATTCCTAGGTCATGTAGGATTCTATCGTCGCTTTATCAAGGACTTCTCACAGATAGCAAGACCTCTAACGAACCTGTCAGTTAAGGACATGTCTTTTTTTATGGTAACTGTTTATCTATATATGACCAATTAAAGAAGGAACTGACATCGACACTGATCTTAATGTCACTAAATTGGACACTCTCATTCAAAGTCATGTGTGACGTTAGCGATCAAGCTGTGGGTTATGTGTTAGGCCAAAAGAAGGATAAGAAGTTTCATATAATACACTATGTAAGCAAAGCATTAATTGGGTCATAACTAAACTACACCACCACTAAGAAGGACCTATTGGTAGTGGTATATGCATGTGATAAGTTTCATTCATACCTCTTGGGCTCTAAAGTGATCATATTTACTAATCACACTACACTAAAATATCATTTTGCTAAGAAGGACATAAAAAAGACTCATTCTGTGGGTATTACTAAGTCAAAAGTTTGACATCGAAGTACGAGATAAGAAGGGAGCAGAGAATGTGGTTGCAAACCATTTATCACATCTGGAAGGAGGGGAATTCGAGCAAAGTGAAGACAATAATCAAAAATTCCCTAGTGACACTCTGATGGTACTCAATAACAAGCGACACTATGGTTTAGTGACATAGTGAATTTTGTCAATAGTGGTAAGCTTCCTTCTAATTTATCGTATCAACAGAGGAAGCGATTCTTATACTGGTTTACCTATTACTTATGTGATGATTCAATCTTATATTAGATATATGCTAGTGGAATCATAAGAAGGTATGTTCCAGAGGAGGAGATGTTGGACATATTGACACAGTGTCACAAACCTTTATATCCTGGACATTATGGCGCAAACAAGACAACGGATCGAGTACTTAAATGTGGATTCTATTAGCCGCATTTGTTTAAATATGCTCAAGAATTTATGGCACAGTATGATAAATGTCAAAAAGTGGGCAACGTCTCAAAAAGAGATGAGATGCCTTTATCCAACATCTTAGAAGTTGAAGTTTTTAATATGAGAGGCATCGATTTTATAGGTCCTTGCCCATCCTCCAATAGGAACGTATACATTTTGGTAGGAGTGGACTACGTATCAAGATGGGTTGATGTTGTGGCAACTCCAACAAATGACGGAAAAGTTGTTTGTAAATTCATTAAATAGTTATTCAACCAATTTGGAATGCCAAGAGCAATTATAAGTGATGAAGGAGCACACTTTTGTAACATGTCTTTTGATGCTCTGCTTAAAAGATACGAAGTCTACCATCATGTTACTACTCCTTATCACTTGTAAATAAGCAGATAAGTGGAAGTCATGAACTGGGAGTTAAAACACATTTTAGAAAAGACAGTGAATATTTTAAAGAAGGTCTAGGCATTAAAGTTAGATGATGCCCTATGGGCTTATCTAACTACTTTCAAAACTCCAACTAGAACGAATCCCTTTAGGCTTTTATATGGTAAAACATGCCATTTGCCTATAGAGCTAGAGCATCTAGCATATTAGACAATGAAAGTTTTAAATTTTGATTGGAAGCAAGAGGGTGAGAAACAAATTTTGCAGCTAAATGAATTGAAGAGTTTCACTGTAATGTATATAAGAATGCTAAAACCTACGAGAAGCTAAAGAGATGGCATAATTCTCATCTTAAGTAGAAGGAGTTCACGATAGGAGATGCAATTTTGCTATTCAATTCAAGATTGAAGCTATTTCTAGGGAAGCTCAAGTCGAGATGGAGTGGACCATTTGTGGTCACCTAAGTATTCACCCATAGAGGCCTTGAAATGGAAAATTTAAATAAAGCAACCTTTAAGGTAAATAGGCAACATTGCAAACCATATCTTAGAGGAGTGGTTTCCAAAGAAAGGGAAGTAATTTCTTTCCTTTCGGATAATGAAAATGTGCTTCCAATGATGAAGGTCAAGCTAACGACCATAACTTAACATGTTCAGTTGCTAGGTTTCTTTCAAACTCTATAATTCGGTTTTTCATTCTTCTTATCACAATGGATGGGAATGGTGTGGATAGCCAAACAAAGAGGTGTTGATGAATATAAGCTAGGAAAGAAACTCAAAGGTTACACAAAGAGCAAATGAATAATGAGACAAAGGTATTAAAAATTCTTGTGTTATAATCGTGCCCTATTTTAAAGCTACTGTCATGATCGTGACATACCCGGTCACGATCATGACCTGCAGTAGGATAGTGGTGGAAAACAAGGGATTTTCATGTGTTTTCCATTTTTACCCTTCCTTTCTCATCCCTAACCTTTATATTCACTTCCCCTCTCATGATCGTGACCCAAAAAATTAATCACGATCATCACCTGCAACGAGGAAATGATGGAAAACAAGTTATTTTGGTGTGTTTTTCCAATTTTATCCCTCCTTTCTCATCCCTAACCTTTATATTCACTTCCCCTCTCATTTTTTTTACACTCCACACTCTCTCAACTCTCTCTCTAAAATCAAAACTCTCTAACCCTCTAACTTCTCTCTACAACCATCCTCAAATTTCTTTCTCTCTTATTTCTTCACCCACATAGTACTCACTCAAAATGGGTTCACTTATGAAGCAGACATTAAAATGCAAACAACTAAAAGGCAAAGTATAAGGATCAAGGTACGGTCAACAGAATCAAGCATCAGATTATGGAGCACCATTTTTGATTTACTCAGAAGATGAAGGTACTCATTTCCAAACTCTTCGTGCCATAAATGTAGTTGTGCCTAAATACTTAGACTTTGATTTTAAAAATACTTGGATTGAGAGATAAGGTTGAAATTCTAGGTCAAAGAATTCGATGGGAAAAATTCATAAACTTTAACTTTATTATCAATGAGGAACTAACCCTTGAATTCTTCACATCTCTTCAATTTGAGCAAAGTAACCCTAATGAATTTAGGTTTCAATTATAGGGTCGACCATATTAATTAAATTATGAAGCTGTGTATGAAATTAGCGGATTCTAGAAATCGATCAATCATACGGCCACGAGAGAGGCAAAAAATTCCTTAGAATAAAGAAATCCAAATGATTTTAAACTAACTCCCTGATAACGATTCCAAAAAATTATTGAGCATGTTTTACTTACATAAAACCCGTAATGTTCCTCAAATGCATGGATCGTAAAGCATATCAGTTGAGGTGACAGTCCCATGAGGAATTAGCTAAACTAATTGAATCCTATCTTTGTCTAAGGTTATAAAAATTGTGATTAAAATGAAAATAAAACTAAACAGAAAGTTAAACAATTGACAATGGATTTATTGAAATTAAAATTCCAAAATTAACACAAGTAAATCAAAATAGAGCACTAACCACTTAACAAATGAGATATTGCAACAAGACAAGATCAAACAATTACGAGAAGATGAGATTCGTTTTATCATCATTTTGCTACCTTAATCACTTTTGATCTAATCGGTATTGATCCTAGATTTCCAAAGGGTTGATTATTCTTTCTCAAGATCTAGTCATTAAACCCTATTTAATAATCCTTAATTGAATTCGAAATTTTGATTTTGTAATTTCTTAATTAACAAAAATAACCTATGTCTCCAATTAGTTCTTAAGTGATCTAATAAACAATTCAGTCCTCACACAAGATCTCTCTTCGTATAATTTCCAATTTGATAATTATATGATCTATTAGGATGTTAACTCTTATTACCTAAACTAATCATGTTACTATCGATCCAAGCTCTCGATTTATTATCAAAGTATGTAAAAACCATAAATATCAAAATATCCAAACATTCCATTAATATCAAAAGCAAATAATTCATAAAATGATTCAAGAATCAATCCCAAAATTCAATATGAAATAAACAACAAGAGAAAATAGAAAATAAGTTGAGATGGCTGGGTTGGAGTGGCTGGACAATAGCTGGCTGAAGCTCCTCTTCTCTTCTCTCCTTCTTCTCTCTTCTTTGTGTTCTTTCTAAAGATGGCAAATGGAGACTTCCTCAATTAGCGTCATTTTATGTTTTATATAGTCCTTTATCCATTTAGGGTAAAAATTAAGTTTTACCCAGGCCAAAAAGTCTAAAAGGGCGCTCCAAAAATTAAAATAGAAGGAGATCCCCACGTTTGGTGAGCACTTACCACGATCATGTAGGGGTGTCACAATCGTGACCTTATGAAAATTAACTTCTATCACAATCGTTAAATGGGTGTCACGATCGAGAGCTAGTGTTATCCTCTTCTATCTCGATCATGATAGGGGTACCTTTTATTATGATTGTGATAGGCATGTCATGATCGTGACCTTGTTCCTTTTGTCCAAGCTTTCTCTAACTTCCTTTAATCTTCTTCATCTGAGTTCATACACTAACAAACACATCAAAACACCTCAAGTGCACAAGATTAAAGTCCAATATCATGTTTTAAACCACAAAACACTCAAAAACATAAACAAACAAACACATTAACATAATTATAAACCTAAACATGCGCAATCATCTAATCAACACCTAAAAACACACTAAAACACCTACCAAAACATAATGTAAACTATAACTATCATTAATGTCAGCTTAGGCAGGTCTTTGACCTTTTCCCCTTATGCTCACTTGCTTTTTCTTCTTTCATTGAACAACCAAATGTGCACTCTGTAAACTCTCTCCCTATTCCTTCAAGAATCTCCCTTCCTCTTGAACACACATAGTCATTAGTTCATTTATTGACCACTTATCCTTATGAGGGGAAAAGTTAAAATACCTACCTAACCGGACATTAAGAATTAATCCAAGTGCTTCTTTTGCAAGAAAAAAGGACATATGAAGAAGGATTTTGTCAAACTTAAGGAATGATTTGAAAAGAAAGGTAATACAATCTCACTCGTTTGCTTTGAATCTAATATGGTTGAAGTTTGTCATGACACATGGTAAGTTGATTCTAGTTGTACAATCCATTTAATAAATGAGTTATAGGATTCGCAAAACCCAAGGAAACTAGTGGGAAATGAATAATATATCTTATTTAGAAACAAAATGTACTCATGTGTGGAAGCTGTTGGCGATTACAATTTAATTTTATGTACTAGTTTCGTTTTAAAATTAGAAAAGATATTTATATTCCTAATTTTTCTAAGAAACTGATTTCAGTTTCAAGACTTGTACCTTTTAGATAATCCTTTTTTTTAGATGAATCTTTAAAGTTAAATTATAAATCTTAATTTTTTATGAATGGTACATTATTTGATGGTCTTTCCCGCTTTAATTTATAAGATAATACTTGTTACCATGTAACACATGTTTATGTTGGAGCAAAACATCGTGTTATAAATGAAAATTCCTTTATGTTGTCGTACTAGAGATTAGGACATATCTCTATAGAAAGAATTAAAAGATTGGTGAATGATGGAGTAATTAATACTTTGGATTTTATTGATTTTGAAACTTGTATGGACTGCATAAAGGGAAAGCTAATTAACAAATCAAAGAAAGGTGCCAAAAGAAGTTTTAACATATTAGAGATCATAAATACGGATATTTGTAGTCCAAATATAGACTCATAAATTTAGAAATATTTGGTCTCATTTACAAATGATTACTCACGATATATGTACCTCTACTTACTTTATAACAAGCATGAATCACTAAATGCTTTCAAAATATTCAAAGTTGAAGTAAAGAAACAATGTAGTAAGTAAATCAAAATCGTGAGTTTTGATAGATGTGGGGAATATTATGGTAGATATAATGAAGGTGGATAAACACCCAATCTATTTGCGGGATACCTTCAAAAAAATGGGATAGTACCCCAATACACTATTCCTAGATCTCCTGACCATAATGGTATGGCAGAAAACATAAACTGAACATTATTGGACATGTTACAGAGCATGATTTGTAGCTCAAAACTTCCTAAGTCCTTGTGGATTGAAACTCTTAAGACAACAATGTATATATAAAACTGGGTACCAAATAAGTATGTTCCAAAGAAACCATTTAAGTTATTTAAAGGTTGGCAATCGAGTTTATGACATATACAAGTTTGGGGATGTTTGTCTGAAATAAGAATTTATAATCCATAAGAGAAGAAATTGGATTTAAGGACTATAAGTGGGTATTTCATTAGATATGCCAAAAGGTCTAAAGGATATAGATTCTATTATCCATCACATCATACCAGAATTGTGGAATAAAAAAAGGCAAAATTTCTTGAGAATGATTTGATTATTAGGGTATCAATTTCAAGATATAGTTTCTGATAATAATCATTTGGATACTTAGCCTTCCACCTCAAACAATAAGGTGATTTTTATTCACAATGCTCCTCGAGTTCGAATAGATGTTGTGCAACTAACTATTGAAATTTAACAACCTATGGTGAACACAAATGACAATCAAGAAATTCCATAAGTTACTGATAATTTGTTGGCCCTCGAAATTTTTCTTTAAATTAAGCATAATAGTTTATGGAATAAGCATGAGATTTGAATTTTTTGCCTTAGAATAATTTTTGTGATCATGATAGAATCATTTTTGGAGATTAATTATTTATTACAATGTGAGTAAAATTTTATTTCTCTAGTTAGTGAAATAAATGCATAAGAATGAATTGAGGGCATTTTTGGCATGTAACTTAAGTATCAAAAGAGCCTAAG
>JAOTAY010000190.1:21894930-21932297 GCA_025629805.1 Erythroxylum baracoense
ATGAATGAAAGTGATTGATTGCATATAATATGAATTGATGCATCTCATTACATTGAAATGCATGATCAGATAAAGGAAGTTGTGATGGAGTGAATAGTAAAAAAGAGCTTAAAGCTCATAATGTAATTAAAAAGCCTGCAATGAGCCCAATATCTACAATAGATACAAGACAGTTATCAACAAGCTTAGTATCCACAACAGATATGGGACAGTTAAAAAGGTGCTCAGTCACTACTAAAAGTGGAGTCACATGTGCATTTGCATATACATCCTTACATGTGTCTTATGATTAAATAGAAATGAATAAGTGAATTTTTTGATATATAGTGGAAAAAAAGAGTAGGTGTTGTGTTATTAAAATATAAATTGTTCTTATGATTTAAAATGAGTGAACCTTCCTATTCAATATTTGTTGATGTGATTCATTTGTAAATTAAATAGAGAATTGTCTTTGTGGTTTGATATGAGTGAGCACATCGATGATGGTTCACTCACTGAGTCAGCTAAACTCATCAAAATTGCAATGTTGATTTTTAGGTACAAGAAAGGAGACCTAGTTATTAAGATACTCTATAAGGAGTCTAGTATTGTGTTTTTGGACTCAACAAATGCCTCAAAAGTCGGTCAGCTGAGATTGTGGAGTTTAGATCAAATATTTTTGTTTAGTTTCTCATTCCATGTAGAATATTTCTGTGAAAGAGCAGCATGCTCTTAGATGTTTATGATATTGTATATATGAATTATGAGTGTAATGTTACAGTGTATCTATGTTTTACAAATGGAATGAGGAGTTGATATTTTGCGTATTTGTGTTTTTTGTGTATAATGCCATATAAAGTGAATGTGATTGCTTTAACATGCCACTTTCATAGAGTATGTTTCCAAATGTCCTTAGGATGTCGGGTATGTGCTCCATGGTAGTAGGATGTTACAATAAAGTTATTTTTAGGAATGCAATTATGATCCAAATGATATAAGTAAGATGTATTAGGTATGAATGAATGAGAATTTTGAAAATTGTGTGATTTTATAATGTTATAATAGGATTGAAGAATGTATGATTGATGAATTTAGAATAATCAAGTTTCTTTGAGCTATTAACTTAATTGCAAACTAGTTATATCCAAGTTATGATGGATGAATGGTTAAGATATTTAATTTAAGGATACATACCTGGGAAAGTCAATTGAGAATGCATTGAACATGACACATATACATGTGCATGATTGAATACTTATATGATTGATCAACTAAGTAATGTGTAAAATATGTGTGTATTGCATGGCGAATGAAGCACAAATCGAACGTCAGCATCTAGACAATGTCGGGTCATCAAAGAATTAGCTTATCTGAAGCGTACTGTGAGTTAACCTAAATGTTTTCTCACTATAACTGAATTATTTTCAATTAACCTTTAGATGTGTTTGATGTCTAAAAATGTTTATTGAGTTGTTTTGACGGTCTTAACGTGCCATCCTCTAGGGTATGTTCTCGAATAAATGTTGATACGTTTGGGCATATGATTTATGGTAGTGGTATATTACACAAATATTTTATTGGAGTGATCAAGGATAGTAAAGAGAAATAACTCTAATTGAATTTCAGCAGCAACAACAGCGACAGTAGTAGCAAAGGAAGTCTTATCTCAAAAAGATCACAATTAAACTTACTACTACATCTGAATCTCACTTCTAAAACAATGAGGAATCATTTCAAATCATACATAACTTAAAAATCCTGATTAGATAGCTTCCTACGTTTATTTCCAAAAGGAAGTTATGTGCTTTTTTCTTGTCAAACTTGAGGGAACAAGTGAATCCAATAACTTTGAATAGTGGAAGGAAGTTAAAATTAAAGAAACATAAATAAACAGGAAGGACAAGTATACTATTTAGGAGAGGAAGGAGGAGGAAAGGTAAAAAAAAGGGAAGGAGCCAAGCCAATGTATGAAGTGATTAAAGAGTATAAACTCAAGATTTCATATTTAGGTAGGCTTGAGATAAATAGAAAGAAAGCTAACATTGGTAAGTTTTTAGAGCCTATTAAGAAATGACATATTAATATACCTTTTCATCTTTTCCATATGCCAAAATATACTAAGTACTTAAAGGATCGTCTTTCTATTAAGAAGAGGTTTAAAGATTTATCAGTGTTTAATTTAAATGAGGAGAGCTTCACCATCCAGATAAACTAGCTGCCCAATAAGATCAAAGATTTATGGATTTTTATTATTCATTATAATATTGGTAGCTTGTCAATTAAAATTGCATTATTAAACTAGGAAAAGATGATACATGTTTCTTTATTGATATGATTGATACTGAAGTTTCTTATACTATGTAGGAAACAATCACAGAAGATTCAATCGAGACTTGGTTTATGTAAGGAAAAGAGGGGGAGATGGAAAAACTGATTCTAATGGCATATTTGACATATATAGAGGATAAAGATAGAAAGAAATGTCTAATTAAATCTTTAATTAAGGGCCATAGATGGGTGAAGGACTTGAGTAAGAAATCCATCCTAAAAACTCATAAATAAGCATTTATTGGAACGAAAACCAATAATTTAATTTTTTTTATTTCAATTTGTATTTATTTAGCAACATTTTCAATATGTATTTGTTTCATTTTGGTGTTTTATGCTTATGTTTTAAGTTGAAGTAGTTTTTTGACTCATGTATTAAAGTATAATATGATGATTTTTAACTTTTTCTCATAATTATTCTTGTTGGAATTAGTTCCATTTAAGTTTGTAGGATTATAGGCAATGCAATACCTAATACAAGAATTTTTTTCTCCAAGTTAAAGAACACCAAAATGTGTATAAGGGGTAAATATTACGTCTATATGTATATTTTGTGTCTTTTTCCTTGAGTGTTTATTCAATAAACCAACATGGGAAAATGATGTATTTATGTACTTCTTATGTTTAACGAACATTAACCCATATCATTTCTATATTTAATCCGATGTTTTCCAAACACTAAATCATTTTCACCTATGTTACCAACATGACACTGTTTTATGGCATCATGTACGTCTTTTGTTTAATCGTAATACAAAAGTGAAAATTATTTTCCTACCTTGTCCTCCACTTTTTCCTAATAAACTTCAATTTCCCTTAATTTATTAGCCTAATTTTGATCTACCTGTTATAGTAGTGCTTTAAAAGCAATCACTTTTAGCACTTTGTACAAACTTTATTTTGATTAACGAAGTGAAAGGCAATTTTCATTAATTTGATGTTCATTTATTTATGAATTAATGTCTATCTTAAATTGAACTAATGAAGTCCATGATACAAAACATAGCATGAACGAAATCATGATGAGATCATGATAAGAGATTCTTATCATGTGCAATTATGTTAGTGTCTAAATAATCCCTAGTCATAGGATTAATGAGGCAGGACATTGTTAATCTGGATAGACCAGCACATGTTATACTCCTTGATTTGATCAAGGAGTGAATCTCATAAACTATAAGCATGAGATGTTTAGAGTTAACATGTGGATGCTTACTACGAGTAGTAAGTACATCAGATGACCAACTATGAGATTATCATATGGATGATCTATTAAACGTCAATGATTAATCTCATTATAGCAATGGTTCAAATATCCTTAGACTTGAGGTACTTAAGGATATCTTGGATATTGATCCTGTGCTTTGACATCATTCCTTGTTGCCTCAAGATGAGGTCGTTTATAAGGTGGTGATTGGGTATAACTATTGGTATTCAAATGTAATTGGGTAGCTAATAAAGGATTCACCACTCCTGATAGAAGGAGATGATACCCACGGCCTCTTGTTGGGGTCATTGCTAGGAAGTCCCTGGCAAGATCAATTATGTTTCATAAAGAGAGTCTTCAATGGCATATAGAGTAATGAGATCTCCAGGACAAGAACTAACATCACTTAGACTAGATCTTACATAGTTAGTCTAGTGGGAGTTGACACGTAGCCCATACTCTGAACCAAGTAGGGTATAGGATGGTGAAGGGATGAATTGCACGATAATTGACTATAGAAAGGTTCGTAAGTTAGATAATTAACTATTGAAGAGTTTGAGTGTTAATCCACTTACATTTTGGTAAATTGGCATTATAAAACCCTTCATGATTTGTTCGGATTAAGAGTTAATTTAAGTGGCCAAAATTACTAGAAACTTAAGCGTTATATGCATAAAAGATTGGATGAAAAACAAAGTGTGCATGACTATCATTTAAGCAAGTCAAGATCATAGATAGGTGGTACATAAGTGAGTGTACACATGAATATTTAGCCATAAAATACACTCAGTAGAGAGACTAAGGGTAGAAGAGTTCTGGAATTTGAGAGGAGTGATTTTGAGATTTATTCATGCAATCTTAAGCAATTGTTGCATGAGATTAATTGCATGAAACTTGGTCTTGATCTAACTCTCACTAGAGCATCTACTTGAATTCATCTTGTTTGGTGCTCTAACCATCCTTACACACTGATTTTCCTTCATTTTGAGTGCTCTCTAGAGACCAAAGAAGGTGTTTGGTGTTTGCTACAACGCAAACAAGAAGAAGATTTAAGAAAATAGGAGTACTTGCAAGGTACATATGCTGTAATTTCATTTTCTTATAATTTGTTTATACATGTACATGGATTCTGGATTTTCTGGGGATGTCGTGTGGTTGGAATTTTGATTCTTACACTTCTACTACCTTGCCATGTATGTGATGCATGGATCCATGGCTCCTTTACACTACCCACTTCTATTCCATCACATTTTCACTCACAAAACATCAAATTGTAAATATTTATCCATTATTTTTAAGGAGACACCCAATTATATAGATCAGGGACTTTTGGTTAAAATTTAAGCATTTTCTTACAATTTTTCATCCTTAATTATGTTGAATTTAAGGTATGTTTCTCCTTCTAGCATCTAATTCAAATATTCGTTATTTTGGATTGAATAGGTCATAATTTATAAATTAAATCTTGGGAACTTTTGTAAATTAAGTGAGAGGGAATTGTTTTGGCTTTAGAATGCATAAAATAACATTTTTATTTAGGTTTTCAAGTGTTATTTAATGAATTTATAGGGGTGAAAATTGTTAATTAAGGACTTTCTTAGTATACCATATGTTTCTACTTGTTTGCTTATATTTTAGGTTATTGTTGTGATAATATGATAATCGGTTGAAATTATGACTTAAGAAATTTACATATGATGTTGATCAGATTGAAGAGGGATTTCTTGATTTTAGCTTATTTTCATTATAAAATTTCATCAAAATTATTGTTTTGTCTATGAATGAACGTGAGTGGGGTTAAATGTTAATGATACTTTGCTGTGGGATGCTAGTGAGCTATTGTAAGCCTAAATCGGTAATTACTGAGTTAGTTTAGACCTTATTCATATATGCATGTTTTACTTTTGTTTCTTTGTAGAATTTTCAATTGAATAATCTTTCACTTTAGATGTTACAATGGACTCACCTTATATTGAACTTTTGTGCATGTGTGTAAATATGGTTATCATGATTGTTGGATATTTTTCCTTTTTAGGTTAACTTTCAACTATAACGAGTTATACGATGGCTATAGAGTAACCTAGGCAAAAAAAGAGTAGCCTTATTACAAGAAGCATATAGACGTGGCTTCTATCTCACGAGAGGTTGCCAATATTGGTCTTGGAACCCAAAACCCATATATGTAGGATATTTAACCTAGGATTAATGTTGAACATTGTTATTACTTTATCTTTTTTAAGTCTATATGATATAACTATTATGCAAGACAAAAATTTAATAAAAAATGATTATTGGGGTAATTCAACAAGTTTGGTAAAATTTTTTAATTTTATGTCAGGGAAGTACTAGTTCTCCTATTTTACTTTTCCTTCCTTTGTTTCTCTATTTTTATTGTTCTTACATGTTTTATACATTAAAGACAAAGTGTGACTTAAGTGTGGGAAAGGGAATTAGGTGCCTATGCTTATCAATTTTGTTATAAATAAATTAATAAGGAGCCAATATGGGAATATCTTAACTTTGAAAGAACATTGACCAAAATGATTCATCATAAGTTAGGTTGTTATTGTGATTTGAAGTGTATAGGTAATTAGTTATGAGTATTGGATTAAGTTTATTTCTTTTTACTTCATAAATTTTGAGAATGGACATTTGATTTGCAGTATGAAACTTTTTGTACAATTTTTACATATAATTAAGTTAGAAGTTAATTATTTTTAAGCAGTTTGTTATCTTAATAAGATACTGAAAGTGTTAATAAGTGAGCATTAAATAAATTTACTCTACTGACTTCAAACTAAGTAAAAAGGATGAAGTTAAAGAGTGATTTTAGTATCCATTTGAAACATCTAATTGAGTAAGAAAAAGTATTCATGACAAGGTATTTAAAGATATCAAAAGGTATGGTAATTTTTTAAACAAGATTCTTAATTCTCATTTTTAAATTTAAAGTTAGTCTTTTTTTAATTTTCTATCAATAAAGGGTATGAAAATACTTGAAATTTGAAGCACCTTTCTCATGTATGTTCATTTTATGTATTAAGTTGAATCATATGGATTGAGTTTAAGTGTGAAAGGTCGTAGGGTGAGGTGAATACAGTAGGAATAGGGGTCACTATTAGTCCCATATTTGTTCATATAGCAAACTGTCTTAGAAACAAAATGCGCTATTTGAATATGATGATGGAATATGATACCATATTGGTGCCGTATTATGAGTCCTTAACCTAAAATTGCCAAAGTTGTTGTAACTTGACTCAAATCTTTCTAAAGTTATTCCTTCTCCATTGGGAGGTTGAAACAAACCCTAATACAAAATACAAGCCATTTTAAGTACTAAATACTGTAAAAAATCAACATGTCAACATAATGTTCCCAAAATATAATAAAAATATAGTCTATTTAATACTTATCTAATTCTATGACACTTAAGCATTTTCTTGTCCTCAAGATAATAAAATTTCTCTTTCTTAACTTAAAAAGGTGGAAAATTTGGGAAAGAATTTAACATATCAATCATATCCATCAATGATTTTCTATTATTCATTTGATTGCGAAGTTCATCAAATTGCTAGTAATTTAGATACTTGCATCACTCTTCTTGCCATTTTGTTTAGGACTGACTAGGTATCCTGATGTTAGTTATAAGGGTAATAATGTAATTTCATTATGTGATGGGTAAATGAGTAAAATTGTATTTACGAAACTCGATTAATAACCTTAAAACACCTCCTCCCATATCTTTGTCATCTTCTTTATCATCTTCCATTTTCTCTTGAAGATTCTTAAAATAAAGAACCTAAATCTCTCTTAAATCTCTTACCTAATTACTTTTAAATGCCTATATAATAAGATGGCTTGTATATGGTATGCCTTATTCCTCTATCTATAATGTGTCAAATGTGACCTCATTAACAAACAATTAATGGCTACAAAAAGAAGTTTTAAGTGGTTGATGATAGAGGAAGATATGCTCTATTTTGTCAACAATAAGCAATTGTGGCACTCAACCAATCCACCTTAGATGAGGACCATTGTGGCACTAATAGGCAATATAGTTGTGTGTAGTTTATTTTGGTATATTTACTTATGATTTTTAACATATGATGGTATGAAATTGTATTATCTAGAGGCATAATTATTATCCAGTGGCATAGTTTAAGTAATGCATAGCTATTTTCTGACTAATGTAATGATACTTGTTGTATAATGTAAAAATTAAGTTATGGAATATTGTCTAACAATTAATGTAAGGATTATAGTATTTTTTAATATTTTTTATTCCCCATATATTAAGTTTCCAAATGGATGTTTTTATTAGCTAGGAAAATAAGTTGTGAAATTTTTTGTAACATTATCATCCATCTCCATTAATAGAATTTTTATAATAAAATATTATAAATAATAAATTAGAAGACCTAGAGAATGTTTAAATGCCACATCTCTGGATTTTGAAGAGCACGTTCATTATAAGAAAATATAACTTGATTCCTTAATATTATAAGTAAAAAATTAGAAGACCTCGAGAATGTTTAAATGCCACGTCTCTAGATTTTGAAGAGCACGTTCATTATAAAAAATATAACTTGATTCTTTACATATTTGTGACACCTTAACTATAATACATGACTATCCTATCGCGAATTAGTAGAAGCAGTACCATGGCTTATTACATATTGTACCACATATATGTACAAAAATACCATCACTCATTCTAAATAAGTAACATTTTTACTTTTATATGTCTATACTATGATTGAGTATAAATAATTCAATGGTTCAATAAAAATGATACAAAAACTCAATATATGTGATACTAGTTACAAGTAAAAAATTACAATCAATTAACAAAAAGAATTACCATATATAATTTAAAATGGGAATACTATAACTGAGTACAAAGAATACTCTGTTTCAATACAAACTATCCTAGTATATTTATCTAATATTATGCTTTTGTATAAAAGATACCATCATTCATTATAGATAAATAACAGTTAAACATTTAAAAGGAAATGTAATGAATGAGTTGAAAGAATATCATGTCTTATACAAACTATACAAGACTTAATATATGCAATACCATTACTATGTACAATGGTAATTTTTTAAAATAAGGAATAGCTTTAGTGAAAAATGAGTACCATATATGAGTTTAAATAATATCTAGACTCAATATAAAATATACTAGTATGTTATTATCCAATACCATATATGTGTAAAAAAAATCATAATTTATTATAGTTAAGTAACTCCTACATTTTTTAAATATTAAATGAAATATTTTCAAAAGTACAAAGAATCTTGTATCAATACAAAAGTTATTAGCACTCTATTTATCCAATATCATATCTATGTATAAAGAGTGTTATCATTCATTATAGATAAGTAACAACTAAACTTTAAAATGACAATAAAATGATTGAGTGCAAAGAATATCAAGCTACAATTGAAACTATACTAGAACTGAATACATTGCATACCATTTGTATGTGAAAAAATTATCATGATGTAAATAAAAGAAGTAAAAACTTATATATATGCCCATATGATTAAATGCATTCTTGATAGATTTTTTGAAGGGAAAATTTAAAGGCACACAGATTTGTAGACTCCTATGTACAGAACTAATTTTAAACGAGGTTTTGATAGACAAGGTTAACTATACATGTTTGTGGTTAATTGTATTCTTATAAATTTTTTGATGCGTCAATTTTAAGGGAAATAGGTTTGCATTTGCCCATATATAAAATTTTATTTAATAAAGGTTTAATAAAGTTTTTTTATTAGACATAATTAACTACAAACTAGTGTGGTCAATCATGTTCTTATTAGATTTTTTGAAGTATCAATTTAAAGGGACACAAGTTTGCCCATAAATTTATATAAAAACATGTTTAATAAAGGTATTGTTATACATAACTAACTAGACACCAATGTTTCAATCATATTTTGAAGTGCTAATGTGAAGAACTCATAGTTATGCCCGATGTGCATCAAAATGTGTTTATTAAAGGTTTTGTTTATCACAGTTTAGTATAGGCATATGTGATCAATTTTGTTTTTGTTTGAAATTTAAAGGTGCAATCTAAAGGAAATGAATTTATGCACGCTTGTGTATAGTTAGCTAGATGTATGTTTGGTCAAACGTGTTCTTATTATAGATTTCAAAGAAAGACATAAAGGACTCAAATTTTCATGCTCTCGTGTTCCAAATGATATACATTATTCTAATTCAAAATTTTTAAGGGTAATAAAATAATTTTGTCTCCTCCTTCCATATAGTATGTAGCATCTTTTTTCTCCATTTCTTAGTGCTAGTGTAAGCTATAACTAAGTAACCTAAATATCTTTTAATTCTTTAAACCCATTATACTTTAGATATTTGTATGATGAATAATTGAGAAGTAGACATGGTAAGCTTATAATGTGTCTCCCATTTTCTTATTTATCTTTATAAATTTTGTGTTTCTAATAAATATATCTAGACAAACATTTGGACATGGTTTATATAGTGTTAAGTTTGTTCAAATTGATTAAGTTGTTAAGGTATGAAGTAGTGGACAATATGACGTTGGTTGGTTGTGCATCTCATGGTATTAGGTAAGAATTCATATCTAATAACTCGACATGGTGGTGATTTATTAGCAGATATGGTTTGGTTTTTATAGATTTTATGTCTGATAATGATATTTGTTTTGGTATGGTTGACATATTCTTAATTGTAATATTTCAATGAATAAGGATAAAGTTATAGTTAAAGTACTATCTCTTTCACATAAAGGAAAGAAGAAGATGCTAAAAGTTAAAAGAAAGGTAACAAGAAAGAATTTAAATAAAATGGACATCATGATGATGTTAACTTATTTTGAATTGAAACAAAAAAATGTAGACCATGAATGAAGTTGTAGTTTATAGGACAAGTCAATAAAGTGGGGGAATTAAGAAAAAGATGTAAAATATGGACCAAATTAAACTAAAATAATATAGTTTGGTGATTAATTATTACTATTATTTTGATTATGATTACTTTTAATGAGTATTTCTAGACTTTACGAAGGTTTTAATTTGATCTAGGGCCTTACTTTGGAGTAACTGAAGTGGGTCACTGATATAGGATTTATTGAACTTTGAGATGAGAGGTTTAAGATAAGAAGGGACCTTTTTTATTAGAGGATATTAGTGGCAATAGCATTGCATGGATCGTGGCAGCTCCAAACAAGACTAAACAAGTATGTATAAAAGCTAATAAGGCTAAGGTGATCAAAATTTAGAAGAAGTAAGAAGTTAATGATCACCAAATTGTGATCAAGTGTGTACTCGATAATGTATGGGGTACATAGAAGGAGGAATGTTTGTGAAAAAATGTCCTTCTATACATCTTGAATATTTTTTGTGCCTACTACCAATTGTGATAGTAGCATATAAATTTTAGACATTGTAGTTGATGTTGATGGTAATAGCTTGGTTATGGAAATTTCATATTGAACCACCTTTGTAATCATAATTCAGGTTCTGTCAAGCAGTGAAGCCCAAAGGTGTTATGCCTTGCATGGTTGGATGCATAGGTGTATTGATGGTGAGCCATATGTCCTATAAAAGTGAATCCTGTCAATTGATTTGTAGACTTATACAAAATGTGTAATTAATTTGAGCTTAAATTATAAATTTTGTTTGAAAATATTTTATCTTAACTGACTATTCATGAATCCACCCTTCAACTGACGGAAGATGGCACATATTATAGATTAAGATATGTCAACATCGAGAGGTATTAGGTGGTGATATGGTCTTTGAACATAAGTATGGGAAGCTAAAGATAATGTTTTTATTTAAAAATCTATGGCAACTTTTTAATGAAATGATTTTAAAGAGTTTAATTGATTAATATATTATTTTTAATGTATAAGGTTGATTATAACGAGGATCTCCCAAGGAAGTGTCACAAACTGGGAAGAATTAAGGACAGTGAGAGTGGCTTTACGGGAGGCGAGAGATGTAAAGGTAATGAATAAGTTACTTATAGGGTTATTGAATTTATCAAATATTTAGTTTGTATATGAATAGATATTGCTAATTTAGTTTAATGTCAAGGAAGAGAAGATGTTCTAAGGCAAAAGAAGGTGTTAATGAAGGAGATCAATCGTGAATGACATGAGGAGATGCTAATTTTCGATTAAAATAATAGATTTCATAAGGCTTGAAGAGACATTAATAAGGAAGGAAGAAAAAGATGAGGATTTTAAAGTGGTCTAAGGGTATTGATGACAAAAAACTTTAGTGAAACATCTGCTCCAAAGCATGTGGAGATCAATAATGGACCTAAAAAAGATGATGTCCCAAGGCATAACTAGAGAAAAAAGAGGAATTTTATATTGGAAAACCCTTTATTAGATTTAAAATATATATTTAATTAAATTTGAGATTTTTTTAATGGAGAAAACAAGGCATTCAAAAGTAAGCATTTGTATTGACATATAGAATATGTGTAAAGTTACTAGGAAAAAAACAATAAAAAATGAGGTAATGTAGAAACTACAATATGATTAAATTTATATTGATGCACGTAGTTATGAACATTATTCAACATTTATATATTGATGATCAGAATGTTTGTTATAGTTTTTAAATAGTGTTGTCGTTCGACTGACGTTAGACAAAGTCCTATCATGTTTTATTCATATGAACTACATTAGTTAAATGGTGAGTAAATTTGAGTTTAATATACAATGTTCTAATAGGTTATTAGTAGCTTTTCATCTATTTTGTTACTTGAGTATGTAGTTTATAGAGTTCCTTTAGAGAGGTAAATAATGCAGTCATTGTTTGTAATGAGTAATCTTTTCTTATTATATTTGGTTGAGAACAAAATGATAATAAATATATATTATAATTGAATTTGAAGTTGTAATGATATTAGGTAGACACAAAGCAAGTGTCAAGGTAATAAAATAAGAAAAACATTATGTTTATCTTTTCTTGAACATAGAACTAATTTATCCTATTATACATTGCTATTGAGTTCAATTATAGAGATAGACTAACATTTTGAGTATGTAAACATATTGACGAATAAAGTAACCATAGGGTTTACCTCTATTGTGCCTTGGAATGTTGGTATAGGGAATGACATCCTAGATTATCATTTATAGTAGGATAATGCTTATTTGCTTTATACACCTCGAATTATTTGTCATAGTTGGTTCATGTTTATATATTGTTGTTAATATACATGACTTACAGTAAGTGTAGATTAAGATTTAAATGAACCTTTGCAATTAGGTGATGTCAGGTGACTTCAACTCGATGTGCCATCTATACCAACCTTTTATAACTAAACTTTGAATCAAAAGACACTTTTGATCACAAGTTTTAGGCATGGATTTTTCTATTATATATATATATATATTACATTTTATTGGTAATTAGGCTAGTGAAAATTAAATTTTTATACTTATATTTTATTGAACATTAATTTATCTCATATTGATTAAACTTCTTCGTATATAGTTTGGTACTAACTTGTGTTACAAATCATGATCTCAAACAAAACGTATTAATCTTAAATGCAATAAAAGGTTAAAGAAAGTTATGAATGCTATCAAAAACACATTCCTTTAATATAAATGACAATAAAGAGCGAGAAGTTTATAAAAAAATGAAACTATCTAAAATCTAAATACCATTAAGGACTTTTTTGGCTATTCAAATACAAAAATTATATATTTCTAAAGTCCGTCCAAGTAAAACATTAGGTCAATTATGAATAAGAATGATTGCCCCTCCACAATGCACTTCATCATTAATAGAAATATATAATTAACTTCAGCTTAATATATTAGATCTGAGAGCCAAAATCTGAGAGCCTAAGTGAAAAAATAAATAACACATTTGAATATAATTTAGATTTAGTTAAAGGAGTAGTTTTTACCATTTCATGTTAAATCTTGGACAAATCTTTCGTCTAAGGTAATTTTTAAAGACATTAAGAGCATAGAATTGTTGATATTGTTAGTTATAGGTATCCTTGAATTGGGCAACTCTCTCTTTGGGACTTCAAATTTGAGGGTTCCACTCAGCTGCCTTTGATTGAACATGACTTATTGTTAAAAAACCATGTAATAATACACACATTACTAAGGCTCATTATATCCAATACCACAAAAATGTACAAAAAGTACCACCACATTTAAAATTTAAGATCTATTCATTTTCATTTATACTTTTAGTTTTTTGTTTTTATTTTGAAAATTTAAGAAAACACCTATTTGTTTGAGTTTTTGATTTCTACTTTTGGTTTTGGTTTTTTCAAGTTATTAAAAATTATGAGAACCACAAAAGTGCTTTTTTCTATTTTTGTTCTTTATAATTTGATTTACTATTAACTAAATATATATTAATTATTAATAATTCTTATGAATAATTTAATTTAATATTATATTTAATTAATTAAAATTAATCGTTAGTAAAGTTTATGAATAATTTTATTTTATTTTATTTTTATAATTAAAATAAATAAATAAATAAAAATAAATATAATTAAAATTTAATATATCTTTAAAATATATAAATTTTAAATAAATTTTGATTAATAATTAAAATTTATTTAAAATAGATATTAAATATTAAATTATTTATTTTAATAAAATAAATAATTTTTATTGATAATTTATTAGTAAATATTATATAACGGATTAAAAAATTTAATTAATCAAAAAATTAATTTTAATTTTTATCTAATATACAATTATCATCAGTAATAAAAATATAACTACATGGACATTAACAACCAAATATGTTTTTTGTTTTTATTTGAAAGAAAAACATAAATTAAACATAAAAAACAAAAACTAAAAACTACAATAGAGAAATGGAAGTGGAACCAAACGACCCCTTAAATAATACCTAAACATCAATATGAAAATAACATGACCAAGTAGAATGAATGATATGTCTCAAAACAAATTATACTAGTATTCTATATATCCAGTACCATACAATTGTGGTTTAGGATGCTCATGTATATAACCATGTCATGCCATAAATTTAAATTTAAATATGATAGTTGTAATTTATATTATGTTTTGGTATTTGAAGGGTATTTTTGGATAATGTGACCTTACCACCTTAAATTTAAGCCTAAGTCATGCATTAACTATTTAAGAACATAATGAGACCCAAAAACACCTAGCCTTCATCTTACCAAATTAAGAAAGAAGTAAGGAAGAACAATAAGGGAGAAAGAGGAGCAACAACTTTCCAGCTAATTCCAGACCAGTCCAACGAAGTTTTTCTGTCTTTCTTTTTTTATTTATTTTATCTTAATGTATGAACTGGGATTTCTAATGCTCTATTTATGATGTTCTAATTTGATATTAGGATTTGTTCTTGACTCATTTTGTGACTTGGTTATTTTTTATTTCAATGAAATGTTTAGGGTGCTATGATATTTGTGTTTGTCTATACTTTGACAATAATTCGAGACAGTGAATCGATAGTAATCTGATTAGGTTGGGTAATGAGAGTTAACAACCTAATTAGTCACACAAATATCAAATCGATAATCATACTAAGAGAGATCTTGTGTGAGAACCCGATTATTCGATAGATTACTTAAGAACTAGTTTAAAATGTTAGTCTATTTTTGTTAACTGAGAGATTGCAAGTATGAAATTTTAGAATTAATTAGGGATTATTAATTAGGGTTAAATGATTAGGTCTTAAGAGAGAGAGTAATCAACCCTTCAGAAATCTAAGATCGATACCAATTGAATAAAAAATGATCAAGGTAGTAAAATGATGATAAAATGAATCCTATACTTTCATGATTGATCATTCTTGTTTCATTCTAGCAACTCAATTGTTAAGTGGTTAGATGCTCAATTTGATTTAATTGTGTTAATTTCTAAATTTTATTTCCACCGAACTCATATTTGGTTGCTTAATTTTTTGATTAGTTTTGTTTTCGTTTGAATCACATTTTTAAACCTTAAAAAAAGTTATGTTTATTTAGTTTAACTAATTCCTAGTAAGATTGATACCTTAATTACTAAAAGTTTATGATCCATACACTTATGGATATTGAGGGTTTTAGATTAGGTAAAACTTGCTCAAAAAGTTTTTGACATTATTACTGAGGAGTTAGTTTAGGACTAATCCAATTCCTTTGTTATAAGGAATTTCTTTTTCACCTCTCTTGTGTCCATGCAATTGAATGACCACAAAGGTTACATGAAGTTTAAGCAAGATCATAACATCTCTAGCACTTGATGTCACTCGACTAGAACGAGCAATTCAAAGAGCAAGACACTAAGAAGAGACTGAAGAAACAATAGCGGAGGAACATCATGAAGGAAACTAGTAGGGAAACTTGATGGATTTCATAAAACAAGGGTTCAACGCAACACATCAAGGAATCACTCGATCACTGGTACAAGTAATGTCATTTAAGATCAAGTCAACATTGTTAAATATGCTGTAAACTATTGTGTAATTTTATGGGTTAGCTAATGAAGATCCTAATGCCCATTTTGGAGAATTTCTTAGAAATATATGATACTTTCCTATATCATGGAATGTCAGAAGATGCAGTTAGGATGAGGCTCTTCCCTTTCATATTGATGGATAAATCCAAGGCATGGTATCATTATCTAACCCCTGCAACCATCACAACTTAGGAGTAATTACTGCATGCAGTTTTGGAAATGTACTTCTCTTTCACAAAGACGAGAAGGTTGATAAAGGAGATTACAAATTTCTAACAAAGCAATGGGGAGTCGCTTTACGAAGCGTGGGAATGTTATAAGGATTTGTAAAGGAAATGGCCTCACCATAACTTTCCTAAATAATTCCTATTGCAAACCTTTTACAATGAAGTTAATCCACCCACAAGGGGAACCATTGATGTGGCATCTAGAGGATCTTTAATGAGAAAAACATTTAAAGAAGTGGAGGATTTGTTAGAAGAGATGGTAAACAATAGTTGGCTTTGGAAGCTAGACAGAAGCAGAAAGCAAACAAACTTCCATGATTGAAAGGGAGTGATTGCTATTAATTTGATTACAAAAATGCAGGCAAAGATTGAAAGTTTAACCCAAAAACTTCATAGCTTAAAAGCCTCTTCATCAGCTCCTGTTAAAGCAATTCAGAATATATGTGAATTATGTGGACAAGACACCCATAATACCATTGATTGCTTTTTGATGCAAATCAATGAAACGGAGTAATTCAACTACATAGGAGCGTAATTTGGTCGAGGAAGGGGGAACAATCCTTACTCTAACACGTATAATCGTAGGTGGAAGAACCAACCATAATTTTCTTGATCGAACAGTACAGGAGGTCAATTTTATCCTCAAGGGCCACCTGGATTTCAACAGGAGAAACCCAATTTCACATACTCTAAATTGGTCAAAATTTTGGACAAGCTCATAAACATGGATGACACTCATAAGAGATTGGAAGGGAAGGTCGAATAAGTAACTAAAAACTATGCCTCTTTTATCCACAACTTAGAAGTTCAAATGTGCTAACTACCAAATGCATTGTCTACAAGAAGTATAGGGAGCCTCTCGAGCAATACAAAAGCAAACCTAAAGTAGCAACTAAAGGTAATCACACTTCAAATTGGGAAGGAACTTGAGCAACTAGCAGAAACACAAACTACATCCCACTCAGTAGAGAAAGACCAAAAAAAGAAAAAGGATGTTGACATGAGCAAATACCTATCATACGTTGCTCCTCCTGCATATTCACTGAAGATTCCAAACGCTCAAAGATTGCAAAAGAGTAAACTAGATGTGTAATTTGTAAAGTTCGTGGAAAAATTAAAGACTTTGCAAATTAATCTTTCTTTTATGGAGGCATTGGAACATATGCCCATGTACTCTAAATTTCTAAAGGACATATTATCAAAGAAATGCACTTGGGAAAAGAACTAAATGGTAGCATTAACTGGCAACTGTAGTTCCATAATCACCAATCATATATTGTCCAAGTTGAAGGATCTAAAGAGTTTCACAATACCCTTTATAGTTAGTGAATTTGAATTCGCAAAGTGCTTATGTGATTTAGGAGTAAGTATCAATCTTATGCCTTTATTGATATATAAGAAATTAGGGCTTTGTGAGGTCAAGCTAACTTTAATGCTAATTTAGTTGGTTGATCAATCAATTAAAAGACCTTTTGGAGTGATGGAAACATGCTAATATAAGTGACAAGTTTATTATCCATGTGGACTTCATCGTTCTTGATTTTGAAGAGGATAAAAACTATCCACTAATTCTTAAAAGACCTTTCATGAGCACAAGAAGAGCATTGATCGATGTTTATGAAGGTAAATTAACACTTCAAATTGGCGAAAATCAAGTGGAATTCAATATGAATAAGGCCTTGAAAATTTGAAAGAAATCAGAGCTTGCTGAAGATTGATGTCATGGATGAAAGTATTTAACCGTAAGAAGAGAGTTGTTTTCAATAAATTAGATCTATAGAAGTCGAGACAGATGAGAAGACAAATGAAGCAGAGTCTGAGGCTGACATAGAGATGGATGAATTGGGTGTTTCGAGACATTAAGAATTATTAGTAAGAAATGAAGCATCCATACCACCCTCCATGAAGAAACCACCAACTTTAGAGCTCAAACCTTTATCCACAAACCTCAGATATAACTTTCTAGGTGAGGGTCAAACTTTACCCATCATCATTTCAATTCAATTGGATGGGTAACAAGAGAGCAGGGTGGTAGCAATTGTTAAGAAGCAGATGAAGGCCATGGGATGGAAAATATACAATATTCAAGGTATTGACCCAAACATTGTTATGCATCAAATAAACCTCAAAGAATGAAGTCTAGTGTTGAGGGAATGTCAACACAAGTTGAACCTGCAAGTGAAGGAAGTAATGAGGCTCTTAGATGCGGGTATCATATACCCAATATCTAATAGTGAATGGGTCAATCTAGTGTAATGTGTACTGAAGAAGGGTAGAATGATTGTTATGAAGAGTGAAAGTGGAGAGCTAACTTCGACAAGAACAATCATAAGATGGAGAGTTTGCATAGACTATGGAAAGCTTAATAAGGTGACTAAAAAGGCTCACTTCCCTCTCCCATTCATCGATCAAATGATCAAGACAGTGGCTACTCATTCATTCTATTGCTTCCTAGATGGTTACTCTGGATACAATCAGATATTCATCTATCCTGAAGACTAAAAAAAGACCACTTTTATATATCCTATAGTACATTTTCATATAGATGAATGCCCTTTAAGTTATGCAAATCTCCAGCTACATTTCAATGCTATATGATGTCTTTCTTATATGATTGAGGACATAACGGAAGTTTTTATAGACAATGTTTTAGTCTTTAGAGACTCTTTTGAGTAGTGCCTAACGAATTTGGGCAGAGTACTCCAAGGATGTGAAGAAGCACATTTAGTGTTAAATTGGAAGAAGTGCCACTTTATGGTACATGAGGGAGTAGTGTTAGGACATAAAATATTGCATCAAGGAAATGAAATGAACAGAGCAGAGATGGAGGTCATGGAGAATCTTCCACCACCCACTAATGTCAAACGCGTGATAGCATTCCTAGGTCATGCAAGATTCTACCATCACATTATCAAGGACTTCTTACAGATAGCAAGACTTCTAACAAACCAATTAGTTAAGGATGTGCCTTTTTATGATAATTGTTTATCTGCATTTGATTAATTCAAGAAGGCACTAACATCTGGCATTGATCTTAATGTCACCGGATTAGATGCTCCAACTCAAAGTCATATGCAATGCTAGCGATCAAGCTGTGGATTGCATATTGGGATAAGGGAGGGATAAAAAGTTACATACGATATACTATATATGCAAGACATTAATTGGGACAAAACTGAACTACACCACCATTGAAAAAGATTTACTAGTGGTGATGTATGCATATGAAAAGTTTTGAATATGAATTATATTGACCACATTCATGGCACAATGCGATAGGTGTCAAAGAGTGGGCAACATCTCGAAAAGAGATGAGATGTCGTTATCCAACATCTTCGAAGTAGAAGTCTTCGATGTGTGAAGGCTCGACCTCATGGGTCCTTTCCCATCCTTCATAGGGAACGTATACATTTTGGTAGGAGTGGACTATGTATCAAGATGGGCTAAAGTTATGGCAACTTCAAGAAATGATGGAAAATTTATTAAACGGTTATTTAACTGATTCAAAGTGCCAAGGACAATTATAAGTGATAGAAGAACACACTTTTGTAATAAATATTTTGATGCCCTCCTTAAACAAAATGGAGTCCACCATCGTATTGCCACACCATACCACCTGCAAATAAGTGGCCAAGTGGAGACTGTAAATCATGAAGTCAAATAGATACTGGAGAAGATGGTGATTGTTTCAAGAAAGGATTGGGCATTAAATTTGGATGACGCCTTATAGGCTTATCAAACTTCGTTCAAAACTCCAATTGGGACGATCCCATTCAGATTTGTGTATGATAAGGCTTATCATTTGCTTGTGGAACTTGAGTACAAAGTATAGTGGGCAATGAAAGCTTTAAATTTTGATTAGAAGCGAGCAGGTGATAGAAGACTCTTACAACTGAATGAACTTAAGGAGTTTCGCTTTAGTGTATATGAGAATGCCAATCTCTATAAGAAGAAGGCGAAGAGATGGCATTATTCTCATATCAAGAAAAAGGAGTTCAAGGTGGGAGATGCGGTGTTATTTTTCAATTTAAGGTTGAAGTTATTTCCCAGAAAGCTCAAATCAAGGTGGAGTAGACCTTTTACGGTCACTGAAGTATTCATATATGGAACTGTCAAATTAGAAAATTCAAAATAGGAAATCTTTAAAGTAAACGAGCAGCATTGCAAACTATATCTTAAAGGAGTGTTCTCCAAAGAAAGGGAAGTAATTTCTTTCCTTTAGAATAATTAAAAAATGCTTCCAATGATGAAGGTCAAGCTAATGACCGTAACTTAGCATGTTCAGTAATTATTATCATGTTTCAATAGTCAGGTTTGTTTTCAATTCTAGAATTAGGTTTTTCTTTTTCTTATATTGATTTAGGATGCTGTGGGTTTCTCAAATATGTGGTGTTGATGATAATATAAGATAGGGAAGAAAACTCACAGGTTCCATGAACAAAGAAGAAAAAACAAGAAAAGAGTAAAAAAAAATTTCAGTGAGATGATTGTGAATGAGTTAGAACCTTTTTGTCATGATCAAGACTGTGGCTAGTTTATAGGCCCACTATCATGGTTATAATTGTGACTCAATTCATACACCCACTGTCATAATCGTATCATGACCTAGTTCATATGCCCACTGTCATGATCATGACAAATGTCTTGGACTACCAAGGAAATAAGGAAATTTCAAGCTTCTTGTCCCATTTTACCCCTCTTTCTTCCTCCCTAACCCTTATATTCACTCTTCCCCTCATTTTTCTTACATTCACTTCTCTCGCATGGTTTAGCTCTCATAAAATTCTCTTACTTCTCTCTACACTCATTTTTGGTCTTCTTTATTTCTCTTACATCTTTCACCCACAATCTGCCCCCTTACCCATATTTTATATTTTACACACAATTCTTACAATCTTTGTGGTGATTTCCTTAAGGTTTGGTTTGATTGTATTCACTCATGTTTTTGGGTAGTGGTAGTGTGTTTTGCTATGTTTTTGATCAATTTTTACAAATTTACACATTCAAAATGGGACCAAGAGTCAAACAGACCATCAAAGGCACACAACCGAAGGGAAGGCTGCAAGTATTGTGGTGCGATGCACAGAATAGAGCGTCGAATTCAAAACACCTTTGTCAATATATTTGGAAGAAGAAGGTATTCGTTTCCAAAATGCTCATTCTAGAAATGTATGTTTGCTTGGTATTTTGCCTTTGATATCTTAGATACTCTAGTGTTCAAAGAAAAGTTTAAAAATTTAGGTAGAAAAATTCAATGGGATAAGTTTATTAATTTTACCTTTGTTGTGATTGAGAATTGACCCTTCAATTTGTTTACTTCTTTTCAATTTGAATTGATTAACCCTACTAAATTTTTGTTTCAATTGCGAGGTCAACCATAGCAATTGAATTATGATATTATGTGTGAAATTGGTCGATTCCCAAAATCAAACATTGTTGATCAACATGATAAATTTCGTGCCAAGAGGTATTGGACTCAGTTGATTAGGTTGGATGAATTTAATGTTAAGAATGCCCATAACAATATTATTCGAAGTCTCGAACATTTGATACCTCATAAATTTATGTGCCGAACTGTTTTTGATAAAGTTGAAAGTAACAAGAGATCAGTGAAAGAATTATTTATTTTGTGGTGCATGGACGATGATATTAAAGTTTGTACAGCCACACACATTTTTAATACCATTATTACTACTCTTAAAAAGAGAAGCAGTAATCTTGGCATGGGTTATCCGGTTACTGCAATTACTAATTACTATGGTGTAAATGTTGATGGACTAACTGTTATTTTGCCTGAGTTTCTTAATCAACATCATCTAAGGAGGGTTGACATCATAGAGGTCTAACATATGGAACTTCAAGATGTCAGCTCTAAAGCACATATGAAGCACAAGATAGGGCAGGCTAGTTCAAGCTCAACATGACCTTAACAACAAGTTAAAGACTCAACTAGTGAGGAGACTGAGGATGAGGAAGCCGCAGGATGAGAGAAGGTGTTTAATGTGGTTTTAGACAATAACAAATTGTTGAAGGAGATGGCTCAAGAACAACGATGACAATGCCACGATTTCAAGAGAATCTGTAAATACTTCTCTACTCAAGGAACTCAAATCCCATCTCTGACACCTTTACCACCTTAGTCACCATAATAGGATTATGCTCTAACTCTTTTTTTCTTTTTTTGTTATTTTTTTGTCAAATTTTAATTTCCTTTATGTGTTGTTATTTCTCCTCACATTACGGATAATGTGATGTACAAGTGTGGGGAGGTATGCATTGTTATTGTCATGATGAGTTTGAATTTTGCATGTCATATTGTTAGTTTTTGCTTAGATTGACATGGTGTGTAGCATAAGTGTGAATTGTGTGAATGTGTCAATGGTTATAACTTGATGAACGTAGTTTAAATTTGAAAATACTCATTGAAGTTTGTAAAGACATATTAGCTTGTGAAATTTGTGTTCTAAGTGTCTTTAGATAAATATGCATGTTAACTAAGATATGATGTCAGTTTGTTCAGCTCAAGATTTTTGTTAGGTAGATTGATAATTATAAGTTAATTGAATAAGTAGCATCATTAGTAATCTTTTATGAGGATAATTAACTAAAAAAATGTGGTAGGCTATGTCAAATATGAAAAAAAATGTGTCTTAAGTAAATCTATTTCACTGACCTTCAGGTTATGAATAGAGCTAGTATCTAGTTAAGAATGTGATATAGCTGAGTAACCGGAGACATTTATGACAAAATGTTTGTCTTCGCGTCAAAAGGCTAGAATGACATTCCAGCCAAGCTAGTTAATAAGACATGACCTAGTTGAGTAACTAGGGGATATTCACAACAAAGTGTTTGCTTTTGCTTCAAAAGACTAGGTCAACATTAAAGAAAAAAATTGGTGTTTCGATAAATAATTCCTACTGATCTTCAAAAATAGCAAGAATTTTCATGAAAAGTTACTTAGTGATAGTTGCAATTTTGATTGACTTGTAATTTTCAATGTGTGTGTGTAAGTGCTTTAGGTGAATGAATATGAAGTTAATTCCTTGATTAGTATGTATATTCAATCCAAAGTGCTTAGCCATAAATTGCATAGGTTAATATTTTGGAACAACTTAAGTGGTTATTGTTTGAGGTTAAAATGGTTTCATGAAGTTAGATGCCAATGTATCATTAGTGCCTGTGCATGAATGTATGTGTTATTATTTGGTTTGTTTGAGTTTACTTTTGTTTTTGTTTTTGTTTTCTCTTAAGGATAGGGAAAAGTTTAAAGCGTAGGGATGTTGATAGTTGTAGTTTATATTATATTTTGGTAGGTGTTTCAGTTTGCTTATAAGTGTTGATTAGATGATTATTGCATGTTTAGGCTTAGAATTATGTTAATGTGATTGTTTGTTTATGTTTTTAAGTGTTATGTGGTTTAGGGCATGATGTTGGACCTTAATCTTATGTTCTTGAGATGTTTTAATATGTTTGATAGTGTCTGAAGCTAGATAAATGAAGATTGAAGGAAGTTAAAGCAAGCTTGGGTTAAAAGGTAGGGTCACGATCGTGACATGAGTGTTATGCTCGTGATCCCTCCCTAGGTTACGATCATGACTGGAGTGTCAAAGTCATGACAAAAGAGTTTATACTGGGTCACAACCGTGACATCCATGTCTCGATCATGATAGAAGATATTTATACTATGTTATGATCATGACAGATACTCGTCAGACAAGGGGTTTTGATTTATTTTCATGTTTGGAGGGTATTTTTGGACAATGCGACCTGGGTAAGACCTAAAATTTAACCTTAAGTTATACATTAACTATTTAAGAACATAATGAGACCAAAAGACACCTAGTTCTATCTTACCAAATTGAGAAAGAAGTAAGGAAGCGTTTGAAGAGAGAAAGAGGAGCAACAGCTGTCCAATTAACTCCAAACCAGTCCAATCAAGTTCTTCTCTCTTTCTTTTGTTATTTTTCCTTTATCTTGATTTATGAACAGGGATTGAGAATGTTGTATATATTAATGATGTTCTAATTTTATATTAGGGCTTATTTTTTGACTGATTTTTTAACTTGATTATTTTTTATTTCAATAAATATTTTGGGTGTTGAGATATTTGTGTTTGCCTATACTTCAATAATAAATTGAGAGAATGAGTCAATATTAATCTAAATAGAATGCGTAATGAGAGTTAATAGCCTAATAAGTCTCATAAATATCAAATCAATAATCATATGCAGACAGATCCTTTGTGAGAACCCGATTATCTAATAGATTGCTTAAGAACTAGTTGAAAACATTAGGCTATTTTTGTTAATCGAGATATTACATATCGATAATTTCAGAATCATTTAGGGATTATTAATTAGGGTTAAATGATTACGACTTAAGAGACAGAAATCAACCCTTCAGAAAACTAGGATTGATGTCGATTGAATAAAAAATTATTAAGGTAGCAAAATGACGATATAATGAATCCTATACTTTTATAATTGATCATTCTTATTTTATTGTGCCAACTAAATTGTTAAGTAGTTAAGTGCTTAATTTCACTTAATTGTTTTAGTTTTTGAACTTTACTTCCACTCAACTCATATTTGATTGCTTAATTTTTTGATTATTTTTGTTTTCATTTAAATCACATTTTAAAACCTTAGATAAAGTTAGGTTCATTTAGTTTTATGTAATTCTTGGTGGGATCGAAACCTCAATTATTACAAGTTTATGATCTGCATGCTTATAGATTTAAGGATTTTACATTAGGTAAAACTTGCTCAATAAATCCCATCACAAAGCATGTAAGATTAGTTTTCAGTAAGGATAGGAATTTCATAATTGGATGGAATTAGCGTCATATTATTTGGATCGTCGGTATTTCAAAATGGGTAACAAACCATCCTTTAATTATACTTGGGACGTTATAAAAAGAAGGAAAGATGAAACTAGTGAAGGCAGAGTACCACAAGAGTAGGAACACTCAATGCTTCATTTCCATGTGAGACATTAGTCAAAAGTTATGAAATTCTTCGAACTAAGGGTTTTGAACCTAATAGGCTTCTCTAACCATATACCACTGATCAAATTGTTTTAGTTCAAGAACTTCTTGAATTAGTTAATAATGCAGGGATCACCTAATTTTTTAATATTTAGAAAGGTTTATATATTGAATTGGCTCTATAATTTTTTATAACATTGAAATTCAATAGATTTATTGGATGGGATGAGCTAAATGGTATTATGATTTGAATAGTTGGTCTGAATTTCATGATGTCAATGGAGCAATTTAGTTTGAACTATAGATTTTTACTATCATGAATATTTAGAAATATTTCAATATCAATGTTTGATAATTTACTTCCCTAAAGACATACATACATTTATGGAATTTTAACATAAAATCTTAAATGAAATTTATGATTAAAATCATACAAAAACTAAGGTTTTGCATAGTAAATCACCACTCCTATTTTTTGTGTGACTTTTTGTGATTTTTCTACTTGGTGCTTTGTTGAGCATCACCATTGCAATTTAATATTTTTTTTACAAGTTATTTAGATCTGATGGCAATGAGAAAAAAGGGTGCAATATGGAAAGGGTCTTACATCACATGCCAAGCAAAAAACCTAAGGTTGTTTGAAAGGCTTCCTCAGATGAGCATTATATATCTAATGCCTAACCTTGACATTAAAGCCATAAGGAGTATCAGGTTAATTAAAGTGGTTAAGGGATAATATGGTCTAACTGGTGCAAAAGATGTTGAGATCAATGATGATGAAAGGATGGAAGATGGGGTCAATAGGATTAACAATCAAGCATCATAGCACTGTAAAAGGGAGACATCGTCAAACAACATTTGTCTACCACCTTTGCAAAAAAATTTAAAGGACCTAAAAAAGGATAAAAGGTGCATCATTTAGGAGTTATAAAGCATATACATACATTAAAAGGGATTCAAAAACTATAGGAAGATTAAGACGAATAGTTGGAGTGGATGTAAGAAGTTATAAGTGGTTATTTTACCAATGTTAGATATAAGTTGTGACCACAACCTTTGTTTATCTCTATATGAGAAGGATGAGGAACAAGATACTAATCCTAATCATAGTAGTAAAAAATGATTATGTTGGATTTTATGTTCTCCTTTGTTATAGTTTCTTTTGATTTCATTATTGCATGTAAAGACATTATTGGTCTCGAGTAATGTATGTTTATTTTCATATAAGATTTTATAAAGGGTGCATTATAGATTAAGATTTAAAAAAGAATGCAATAGTTTCCTTCAATATTGAGATTGATCTTACGTTAAAGGAAAAAATCAAATGCCTTTAATAAATTTTAGTTCGTCAATTCATCAGATATAAACAATTAGATAAATCCATATAAGTTAGATAACCTTAATTGTATTATACTATTCACTAATTTCATATTAGTTGCATCACCTAAATTATTTTAGAATGGTCATTGACTTCATAATGAGTTTTAGTGGATTTATGAAGAATTCAATATAAAGTATATACTTCATATTCCAAATAAATGATAAAAAAGGCAACTCCTAACATTGCAATTAAAATTATTGAATAAAATAGAAATTCTCCATTTGATCGTCTAAAAAAATCCATTAATATGTTTAAAATACTCCTACAGCCAATATAAAAATAGTTAAGGTTAATTGGTATTAGATGTAAAAGAGTGGTTCATAAATTGTATATTTATAAATAAAATTTACTGAAGAAAAATTGTGGAGGAGAACATTATCATTGACATTTTACTTTGTTCTTGATGACTAGATAGCAAAATTATATTTTTGGAAGAAAAATTTGAGGAATTCATCACAAAAAGGCTTTTTAAACACTTAAGAACAAAATATATAATCTAACAAAATTGTTTGTTATAAATTCAAAAATTTAGAAATCACCTTGGATCATACGGATGCTTAGATGATTTATTTGAGGAAATTATAGCAACCTGATAGGAAGAAGAATATGAAAAAATATCATCGAGAACATCATTAATATCAAATATGAGCAACTTCTTTTTAACTAGTAAGTTCTTTCCAACATCAATCTTACGGTATGAATCCCCCTTGGTAACTCTTCTTCTCCTCTTTCTCTTCTTTACTATCTCATAGTATTCCACATTGGAATTGCTTAATTTTCTTCTTCATTTCTTCCTCCCAGTCGATGTTTGTAACTGGGCCAAATTGCCATTAGTTAATTTTCTTCTTCTCTTCTTCCTCTTTGTTATTGTTTTTAGCTATCCCAAAATAGCCTCGTTAATTTTCCTTTATCCCTCTTCCCCTATTTGAATGTGTATTAGGTTGTAAACATGCATTTTCTACTCTATAAAATTGCCCTTTATTCAAAACAACCTTTTTTCTTGGATTATTTCAATTAATATCTAAATGAGAATTATTCACTCCATATCGCCTTCTGTCCTCCCTCCGTTGCTGCGTTTTTTACTATCCTCAATCCATTCGATTTATATTAAGATATTCTTTTAATATTTTTCTTTGATTAAATACCAATAAAAGAATTCTTCATTCAATCCTATCAAGATTCTAGGGTTGGTCAATCTACAAAATTAGGCATTTATATTTTCATTAAAAATAATTAGTAAGTTAAAAATGTTATTAAAGGGTAAATAATAGATTACTTGAGAAATACAATTTCTAAAAGAAAAAGAACATTACAACTCTTTACAAAGAATATATCTTCAAAACATTAAATTGCATTAGAAGAAAAATTACAGACTTCGGTTCATTTAATGGCGGACTCAATTAAAAACATTTAAATTAAAAATTCAAATATAAAATGTGACAAATTGAAATTTCACAAACTAAACATGTTTGCAAACACAATCATATGTTCAGTTGTGTAATGGAAAACACGGGAACTCATAATGGCATATAGTTAGTCGTATAAATTATTAACACAATTAATCATACAATTGTGTTCTTTAGCATGTTAATTCACATCTAATTAATATTTAAAGTTCGTAAATTTTAATTATACTAATAAATTAATAAATGTACATCAATTATTTAGTAAAAAAGATCATGGCGATCATGACGCTCTTATATTACTATAACCTAAAATTATTGTTTTAAATAAATTTTCACATATTATATATATTTTTGATAAAGAATTATTGCTTTTATTTATTTTACAAATTATATCTTTTTGTTAGAGTTGAAGGACCTGTTTATACATGTTCTTATATTTTTATCTCTTCAAACCTTTTTTTTGCCAAAATACCCTTACTAATTTATTATTTTTAATGAAGCAAGAGAGAGTGTGCAAGTCATGCTCCATGCTAAGTTAAAATATATGTTTACGTAATACTATTACGTAAGTTGGAGGTTCATTAGCCAAAAATTTTAGTTCAGTGACTTAAGTACACCATAGGTAAAAGTTTGAGCATCATAATAAGCTTTTTTTCCTATTACATTTCCTATGTCGGTTACTCATCATATTTGCAACGTATCCCAAATTTTCTAAGATCCACTAACATAATATTTCAACACTCTGAAGTTATATAACTTAAAAGCGTTCCATGTTAAAGTTAACATTACCATGCCATAATATACATAATACCATAACTACGTAGTACAGATATCACTACGAAGATCCAAAAAATACCATCGGTGATAGAACATTAGTAACATCTTGACCTTAACATGATAATACTAGCAATAAGTTCAATATACGAATGGTGCATACATGAAAAGAAAATGTCCTGCCTCTATTTGAGTATAGGACATTTTCGTGTCACAAACTATTAATAAAGATCATAAAATGTAATGTACTTGCTATTCAAAATGTCATCATCCCTGTATGCATACATAACATAAAATGATGACAATGTTAGTATAAGGAAATAGACAACCATAATCACTAATACACTAATAATTTTACTAGTTTAATTGAAGTATTTTTCTTCCTATGTCGATTACAATTTTTTCTATCACCTTGTACAAATAACACAACTATTATAACATAACTTATAGTCACCATTATTTCTTAATGTATCACCTTATGTTAGTGCTTGAATGTATTGTTTTTGTATATCACAAGCTTTTGAGATTATTGTCCTTTTAAAAATATCGTAGCAGTAATGCTCCAATTGATTCAAAAGTAGGTTTTTGGATATTAAAAAATTCATACAATAACTGTGGATTTCTTTTCTTTGCATTATCAATATATCAAATATTTCAGACCTTTAAGTATATATTAATTTACATACTTGTAGGTTTAATTTCATCAAATTCATGGTGTACGTTACTCAAATCCAAACAAATTATGCTAAGTGATTTTGTCTATTTTATATAACAATTAATCAACATGTAATCATTCTATTTATACATATTTGTTTCTAAATATCATGGGTATTATATATAATACACACACACACACATAACCTTTAGGAATTAAAATAGTAATGCATTCTATTAAACAACTATTTTAAAAAATTTAATAATTGTAACACTTTTGCTAAAAACTACTAATGCTACTTAGCTATTAAATACTTACAAATGTATTAAAAATTAACTAATATTAGTTAACACTCTTTATCTATTCTTTGTAAAATTGAAGAAACCATTAGGGAATTAATTTCCATTAGTGCTTCAAACAAATTATTACAGTTTATATCACTTATTAGCTTCATTATTTTCTATGGTAATCTGCTAAAACTAAGATGTTTGCATACTTCCCTTCTCATATGCTCTTTCAAGAAAGTTTAGACCACCCAACAATATGTGTGGATGCATTTTAAGCGATATACCACATACTTATCAACAATTTCTATACGAAAGAGTAGGCATTCTATGAATAATACCTTCAATCATATTATTAACTAAAATAACATGCAATAATGTGTCTATTTAATCCAATGATTTCTTCATTAAATCCATATGATTTAGTTATGATGATGTTTGAATTGCAATTGGCATCCTCATCTATAAGACCATTTTCCTGAAACTAATTAAAGGAAACATACTATTAAAAAAATTAGTTCAAAGGCATCTTAGAAGATGACCATATCAAAGTACATATGTTTATTCAAATTAATAAACACAATATTGATAAATAATTTAGAATTGCAAAGGATAATAAATCAAATAAACTAATAATTTGATCAGAAGTGTCCTTTAAATAAGTCTTCAAAGAAATAAAAATACAATTACATTTTATAATTAATGAACTGTCAATTTAAAGATAAACATGGAGACTTAATTATGCACTGAGGAGATGATTTTAGATGGCAATTTTCATAAAAACACAAAACTAGAACCCATTTATTTCTTTAGTATTATGTGTAACATGTATATCAAAAATCCTATGAACACTTATTGAACATAAAAAAGAAAACATGTTTAATAGTTCACAAAAAATGTGGATGTAAAATAAATTTTATTCGAAATTGGTTTAGTAAAGCTTGAGAGAATGTAGCTTTTGTAGCTATTGATGCTTGCTCATCCTACTTCTTCTATATCCTTGCTTTCTAACTATTCCCCTATTGATCTTTTCTTTCCCACCTCTTTTTGACTTAGTCTTCTTCTTACAACTCCCTCCTTTCTTCTTAAGGTCTCCTCTCAGCTTATTGTCGCACTATTTTTTTCTTTGTCCACTAGATATTAACCTTCACTTCTGAAAATGGACGGTTTTTTGCTTCAAATGCTCGCAAACAAGCTTATCCCTCAAACTCAAATGTTTCCCATCCTTCATCTAGTGAACCTATTAAGAGATCAAGGGTGCAAGTGCTATGGGATAATAAACCAAAAGCTAAACTTAGCTTTTGTCTTACTATTGAAGTTACAAAAAACATAATTATCTCACCTCCATTAGAGACTTTAAAAGCTAGAGCACAAAGATGGAATGCAAAGGTTGTTGGATTCTTTCTTGATAGAAGTGTTGCATTTCCTGTAATAAAAGAATGGTCATTCAACAACTAGAGAATGCATTGTCTTCAAAAGGTCCTTGTTAACTCTATTAATGTATTTTTGTTCAAATTCACTAATCTAGAAATTGTAAAGCAAATACTTAAAGTTGGTCCATGGAATATTTTTAATAAGCCCCTTCTTCTTCAAATGCTGAGACCATACCTGAATATAGAAAAAGTTAAATAGGGTCACATACTTTTGTGGATTTGTATCCATGATGTATCTTTGGAATATTGGACCACTTTTAGTCTTAGTCATCTTACCAGCTTCATTGGCAAACCAATATTCATGGAACAAGTTACATATGAATTATTTTCATTTTGGTAAGTGCCTTAACCAGTCTACTCGATCAAATTCCTATCATTAGACTCAATGAGAATATGGAGCCTTTTGAGGATAGTGTTAAAATATGAAAGCCCACAGGTGGGATTTTCAAGATAAGAGAATTCTATAAGTTAATAAAAACTGGCACAAAACTCATATAATTTGAGGTTCCCTCTAAGTCATAATTAACTGAAGACTTATTTAACGAGGAAATCAAATAGATGCATACAATCAGTCAACTCTTAAAAATGAACCAAGTATTCATATGATAGGGGAAGCAAGTTAGGAAGAGACAATGATTGACAAAATCAATTCTAACAAAGAGCATATGGAAAATATGGATGAAATAGTTGGTAACAAGATTGAATTTGAGCCTATATCAGAAGAAGATTCAACAGAAAGAAAAAAAATCCCATCTGGGGAATCTTTTAAATGATAATTCTAGCTTGGAATGTTAAAGGAGCTAAAGCCTCACATAAAAAATTTTTGATCAAGGATCATATCCCAAAAAATAAATCAGTTATTACTGGCATTTTAGAAACCCACATGAAAAATGAGAGTTGTAATCTCATTAAGTTATTCCCTGACAATTGGCAACATTTCACTAATCATTTACAACACACCAATGGAAGAATTTTGGTATGCTTTGGTAACTCTCTGATTCAAGCATTAGTAGAACTTGCTATAGATTAGCTAGTGCATCTGAAGGTTGTGGACATGATAATAAGCATGGTGACTAATATTTCTTTTATTTAAGCTTATAATACTGTCTATCAGAGATGCAACATAATTAAAGAGATAGCGAAGAATATTCTTAACCTATGATTAATTGCAGGTGATTTCAACTCTATCATCAGCTTTGATGAAGCTGAAGGTGAGAGATTAATAGGCATACCTTGTTTTGACCTTAGAAAATGTTTTGAATTTATTCAAACTTTGGATCTCCCTTTAAGTGGATGCTTCTTCTCGGAGAAAAATAATCAATATGATGACTTGCTCATTAGCAAAAAAATGACAGAAGCTTGGGGAATCATATTTGGCTCCAATCTTTTCCCACTAGTTATACTTTGTTCAAAAATAACAAACTGTCTGATATGTGCTTAATTGATTATACATTTACTCCTTAACATTCAGTGATTGATGTTATAAAATGTTTAAGAAACTCATTTTGGTTCATATTTGGTTCTACGTGCAATTTTGAAGTTCAAGAGCTAAAAAGAGTTAAAAGCACATTGTTTGAGCCACAATTTTGATGTTCAATCTCAGTTGTCTTTATGGAACAAGAAGGAGCACATTCTTTGAGCCACAATTTTGATGTTCAATCTCAGTTGTCTTTATGGAACAAGAAGGAGATGAATTAGGGTGAAGATGGGATAAGAAAATGCAAGAAAATGAAAATTTCAACATAACATGGATGCATGACTGTGCATCTTGGTAACTAGAGATTTTTTATTTTGATGCATGGCCATACACATTTGTAAATGAGGCATTTTTATTGGTTTTCACGATTGGATACACGGTATATACCCAAAAACCTAGTTTCTATTATAAATTGACATTTTGAGCAGCCAAAGAGTGAGAATTGGTTTTAGAACATGAGAAGGGGCAGATGTAAGGCCCTAATATATACCTTGAAAGTATTATAACATGTCTAGGGTGTACTAAGAAATGAACATAATGAATAAAGTGCCTCTAAGTATAGTAAGAGACACAATGGTACTTAATGTAAAAGACAGAATGAACATATATACTTAGATGTGAAATATGGATGAGAATGAAATTAATTGAAGAGATTATATGCCAATATGGGAATTAAAGGAAGAAGAAGGACAAATGTGAAATGTTCCTGAAGTCAACTCATAGACCAATTGGATTAAAGCAAGTGTGACCAATAGGTTTGTAACACATGGTACAACAGAACTGTAACACATGGTCTAATAGAATTGTAGCACATGGTCTAATAAGATTGTAACGTATGATCTAATAGACTTATAATATATGGTCTAATAGGATTGTAACATATGGTCTAATGGGATTGAACATATGTCTAAGACTAGAAAATTCATGACAGGAGTAGAAGAGAAGGGAGAGGGAAGTGTATATAGGGAAGAATTTTCTCTTCTCATCTCCTAACCATTCCATCTCTTTAATCACACCATTTTTCATAGGGAATCAAGCTAATCCTAGGTGCAAATCAACGTAAAAGTTTGTGGTTTTTCTTCTCATCTTCATCTTTCTTGCTTTGCTTATGAAGAAATGAAATTATAAGATTATATATAGGATTGAGATATGTATTTGTGGTGTTCTAGTAGGTGAATCAAGAAAAGCCAAAGGGGAAGAGAAGGAAGAGTACTAAAGGAAAAGCTAATTGGCAAATTTTAAGGTTTGTGGCTAAACTTAGTCTAATTTCTCTTTGTGTGTATGTTTGAATGGATAAAAAGATTCATTTGGATGTGTAATAGTTTCTAGATGTTATTTTGGTGTTATCTTGCATAGAATTGGTTGAATATGACAAGAGAGTATCGAGAAGTGTAATTCTGTTTAGGATTTGTTAAACCAGTCATATTGTTTAGGTCATATATTAGCTTATAGACCTTTAAATTGAGCTATCTTAGTTTCATATGAAAACTAAGACATAGAAATAGAAATCTCTAGAAGAGACTCTGACTTAATTCTAGCTTTATGACATTGGAAATTAAGATTGAAAATGGTGACCTAATGCTACCCCTGTTTTGGAGCAACTTGTGATGTATGATCTATATCTCATGATTTAGAAGTTCAAATGGCTTTATATTAGTGCTTTTAAATTAGAGACACAGGGAAACAAACGTACAGAAGACCTTAAATCCTAATTCAAACGTTTTCTATATGAAAATTTTGGAACAAGTGGAGGTATGAGAGACACGACAGGAAAGAAATTGAACTATTGTGAGTTTGTTTCATTTTTTATTTTTACCAAATCATATCTGAACCTTTTTGAATGTGTATAAAACTTTTCAAACACCTAGAAATAAATGAAATAGGACTTACCATATGTGAATTAGGTTATTAAATATTGAAATTTAAGATTGATCATAATGCATGCTAAAGGAAATTTTGATATAGATAGATGATTTATATGTATATTTATTACTTAATATGACCATACAAGTTTCATACAAGTTTACATACAGATTTTATGATCTCAAATGAATATCATATGACTTGTCAATATATTAATCATGAATTTGGCAAATGATTAAAGGAAAATGTTATAGTGCCTGCTTCATTATCTTGATGATGGATAGATAGGCATGCCCATAGGGTTGCAGTACAACTGCTAGAGTTTTGACACCAATGGTGTCTTCATTTTGAGACTATAATATCTCCACAGTTTAATACCTTTAGGTATCTATAGTTTGATACATTTGAGTATTTACAATTTGATATCTTCGGTTATCTATAGTTTGATGCCTTCAGGTTTCCACAGTTTAATATCTTCAGATATCCATAGCTCCCCTTATCCACGCCCACAGGAAATATGTAGGCTTAACACATAAAAGGAAATTTAATAGTCATAAATAAGAGGTATAACATGGCAACACGAATAATTTGTATTGATGAGCTTTGAATATCAATATTTAGCTTAATGTGAATTTTGGTATATGGGTAATATAATGAAGCATATTTGCATTATATACTTTGCTTAATTATGCCATCATTGTTTACATGAGTTTATGATATTCATGAATGTATGTGTGCTTGGTAGATGATTTTCATGAGTAGTCATCCAAACTAAGTGTTCCCCACTAAGTTTTCAAGCTTAACACGAGTGTTAGTCTGTGTAGGTCGAAGTAATAGGAATAAGACACATGGATCATCTACAGGGACTAAAGCCAATCGTTGGAAGTAAAAGTACCTTTAGATGTGTCTTTTGATTAAAAAACAACTCTATATGTAATGAAGGAAATTGTAGTTTCTTAACAGTTTGTAATTAAGAATTTAAGTTATGTGTAATATCTCTTTTAAATTACCATAATAATGTAATGATGTAATACTATTTTTTAATGATATTATTGAGGGATAAGAAATTTTGTAATATGTACATGTACAGCATTGAATAGAAATGTATGTCATAAATGTATGAACAAGAATTTTAGGTACCATACATGTGGGTGGTTGTTGGTTCTGTATAGGGGTGTTATAGCAGAAGCATCACTTCTTTGGGATCTATGGAGGTCTAATCTTCCTTCTTCCAGTTTGAAGGTGAAATCGACATTGAGGATCACATTTGAGCATATCGTCATTGTGTATTGTTGAATCTTTCTCTCTCTAGGTATTATTTATATTGTTCTTGCTTATTGATTTTGGTATTCATGTAAGGATGATGCGAATGCTTCTATTTGATTGTTTTTATATAAATCCATTACTAGAATCTGAAATACAATTTGTAATAGTTAACTTTTAGATTCATTTGTGGCAATTAATGGTGTTCAATCATTAGGGATAACGTAATATAGGTTAAATGACTCGAGCTTATGTGGTTGTTGCCTATATTGATCAATTTTCTTTATTCGTAATGCAACTATTTGGCTAAATCTAGAGAGCTTGTTATAGGTTGTTCGATAGCTAGGTCTAATTAAAGAGCTTATTTCGATTAAAGATGATCTAAGGAAAAATTGGGGTTAACAGAGCTTATTATTAATCTACGATTAATAGTTTCTAAGAGAGGTATGAAAATAGTAATACAAAGTATGTTTATCTGTGTATAGGCTGAGATTGAACAAAAAATCGAATCCAAAATCATCGATCAATTTTCTCTCTTTTATATTGTTTAATTTCATTTGCTTTTATTAGTTCAATTTTACTTTGTTTTATTATTCAAAACCAACCAAACCCCTTGTACAACCCCCTTACCGTAGGGTACGCATCGGGACGGCCGCAGGTCATTCCGGTACATATCCTATGATAAAGGTGAGCTACGTGCGATCACTACGTTCACTCCACATGGCATCACATTAATTTTACCAGTAAAGCATTAATAGAAAACCACAATATTTTTTTAAAATCAACTTCTTCCTCATTTCATTTATCAAAATCAAAAGTTTACACATCAAATCAAAAGTTTACACATCAAATTCAAAAGTTTACACATCAAATCAAAATCAAAAGTTTACACAACAAAAGAATGGCAAAAATGGTCGGATGGGGGCAATTAAAATGGGCCGCTCGCACTCGCGAGGGTCTCGCGGCTGCGATCGCGAGCTCTCGCGCTCTCGAGGAGGGCGTAGAGAGCTCTCCCTCGCGCCCGCGAGCTCCCATACTCGCGAGGAACGCGCAGCGCGCTGGCCCTCGCCCTCATTCACTTGCTCGCCCTTGCGCTCGCGAGCTCTGGCGCTAGCGAGGAGCGCGTAGTGAGCTCGCCCTCGCCCTCGCGAGAGCCAGCTTCCTTGCCTACTCTGACTACCCTTTTTTTTTCTTTCACACTTGTTCTTCTTCCAAAATACATAACTTTTCACTCAGGAGTCGAAATTTGACAAATTTGGTATCAATAGAAAGATAATAGAAAGACCTACAATTCCAATGAAGGACTCATAGACAAATTCCACCTTTATAGGGGTAAAAATTCACTTCAAACAAATATGTCCTGTAAATCTCATCCTAAATAGTAACACAACTTCTAAAAATCATAACTTCCTATTCCATTTCTCAAAAATTCCATGCTTTATATCAATGGAAAGCTCAGAACACATTATACAATTCTCATGAAGAACTTGGAAGCAAATTCAACCTCTAAAAGCATCAAATTCGCAATCAAAGTTTCTGCCTCCATAATTTCACCCTAAACCACATCCAAACTTCAAAAATTCATAACTTTAAATTCCTACATCCAAAAATAGCATATT
>JAOTAY010000190.1:21932397-21962510 GCA_025629805.1 Erythroxylum baracoense
ATAATGCAAGATATACAATGCATATATAAGAAAAATAAATTTCTAATACTAATTCTCCTTTCCTTTCTACTATTCTCTCCCTATTTGTTATCAATAAAAAAATCATTTTCGACGCTTCAAGATTTCATAGAACATATGTTTAATAGTAGTGTGGGTCGTCTTGAAGTCTTCTTCTATATGTTTAATGGTTCTAGATGATCTTAGGGACAATACTCTCCCTCAAGTTATAAGTGAACCCTAAAGCATAAACCCTAATCAGATTATGGGAAGTTGTAATCTCTCAATTAATAACCTATCCAAAACCTAATTGGTTCATGCTCAAAACTTTCTGTCCTTTTGTTTTTGTTTTTCTTGTCAGTTTTAGTTTCCATTATATGTTGTTTGCTCTCATCATATTAAGGATAATGTGTTGTCTAAGTGTGGGGAGGTTTGCATTTTTATTGTCATCATGTGCATTTTGCATGTCATATTGTTAGTTTTTGCTTAGGTTGACACAGTGTGTGTGGTATAAGTTTGAATTGTGTCAATATGTTAATGACTATAACTTGATGGAATTAGTTTAGCTTTGAACATAGTCTTTTAAGTTGTAAAGACATATTAGCTTGTGAAATTTGTGTTCTAAGTATCTTTGGTTAAATATGCATGTATTAGGATATGATGTCAGTTTGTTCACCTTAGAAGATTTATTATATACATTTATAATTATAAGTTAATTGAATATGTTAATATCATTAGTAATCTTTCATAAGGATGATTAGCTAAAAGAAATGAGGTAGGTTATATGAAATATGAAAAAAATGTCTTAAATGAATAACTATTTTGTTGGCCTTTTTGAAATAAGTATCAGGTCATGAATAAAGCTAGTAGGCAGTTGAGAATATGATATAGCTGAATAACTGGGGATATTCACAACAAAATGTTTGTCTTCATTTCAAAATGCTATAATGACATTCCAACCAAGCTAATTAATAAAACGGACCTAATTGAGTAACCAGGGGACATTTATGATAAGGAGTTTGCCTTCGCATCAAAAGAGTAGGCCAACGTTAAAGAAAATTTTTAAAAATGATGTTTGTTAAATAAATCCTACCGATCTTTGAAAATAGCAAGAATTTTCATGAAAGGTTACTTAGTGATAGTTGCAAGTTTGATTGACTACTAATTATCAATGTGTGTACACAAGTGCTTTAGGTGAATGAATATGATGTTAATGTCTTAATTAGTATGTATATTCAATCCCAAGTGCTTAGCCATAATTGCATAGGTTAATATGTAGGAACAACTTGAATGATTCTTGTTTGAGGTTAAATTGGTTTCGTGAAGTTAGATGTCATTGTACCATTACTACATATGCATGAATGAATGTATTTTTGTTTGGTGTGTTTGAGTTTGTTTTTTTTTTTCTTGAGGACAAGCAAAAGTTTAAGTGTGAAGATGTTGATAGTTGTAGTTTACATTATGTTTTGGTAGGTATTTTAATGTGTTTATAGGTGTTGATTAGATGATTATTGCATGTTTAGGCTTAGGATTATGATAATGTGATTGTGTGTTTATGTTTGTAAGTGTTAAGTGGTTTAGTGCATGATTTGGACCTTAATCTTGTGTTTTTGAGGTGTTTTGATGTGTTTGTTAATCTATGAGCCCAAATAAATGAAGAATGAGGGAAGTTGGAGCAAGCTTAGACAAAAAGGCAAGGTTATGATCGTGACATGAGTGTCATGATCATCACAGAAAACCTCTCCCCAAGGTGATAGTCATTACTAAATTGTCATGGTCATAATAGAATAGCGGTGTACTGGGTCATGATCATAACCCCCTTGTTATGATCGTGACAAATGCTCGCCAGATTTGGGGATCTCCTTTTGTTTTGATGTTTGAAGGGTATTTTTGGACAAATGGACATGGGAAGGACCTAGACTTTACCCTAAATGACTAATGAACTATAAAAGAACATAACAAGACTAAAGAAACCTAGCCTACATCTTGCCAAATTGAGAAAGAGCTAAGGAAGATCAAGAGGAGGGAAGAGGAGGAGCAACTGTAGTCCAACCATTCCAGCCAAGTTCTTTATATCTTTCTTTCATTTATTTACTTCCATCTTGATGTATGAACTTGGATTGAGAATGTTGAACATGTTAATGATGTTCTAACTTCATTTTAGGATTTATTCTCGAATCATTTTATGACTTGATTGCTTTTGATTTCAATGAAATGTTTGGGTATTGCGATATTTGTGATTGCTTATACTTTGATAATAAATCGAGAGATTGAATTGATAGTAATCTGATTAGATTGGGTAATGAGAGTTAACATCCTAACAAGTCATATAAATATCAAATAGATAATCATAAGAGGAGATCTTGTGTGAGGACCTGATTATTCAATAGATTGCTTAAGAAATAATTGAAAATGTTAAGCTATTTGTTAAACGAGAGATTGCAATATTAGAACTTTGGAATCAATTAAGGAGTATTAATTGGGGTTAAATGATTAGGTCTTGAGAGAGAGTAATCATCCCTTCGAAAATCTAGGATCGATAACAATTGAATCAAAAAACAATTATGGTAGCAAAATGATGATATAAGGAATCCTATACTCTTATAATTGCTCAGTCTTGTTTTATTGTGACATCTCGTTTGTTAAGTGGTTAAGTGCTCTATTTTATTTAATTGTGATAATTTTTGAATTTTATTTTCATTCAACTCATATTTAATTGCTTAATTTTTTTGTTATTTTTATTTTCATTTTAATTCCATTTTTATAACCTTACACAAAGTTAGGATTCAATTAGTTTTACCTAATTCCTTATATGATCGACATCTCAATTTACTATAAGTTTGTGATACGTATACTTGCAGAACATTAAGGGTTTTACATTAGGTAAAACTTGCTTAACAATGGTTCTCCATTACCTACCTTTGCATTGAAAGGTTTGGTGGGAACCACTAATAATTGCAACAAGTTGGCGATTTTCTCATTAATGAAATTGTCAGTGGATCCACTATCAACTAAGACAACCATTTCACAATGCCCAATTTTTGTTGTCACCCTCATGTAAGCTGACCATCCCAAAAGTGCATATAAAGATATCTCAGGTTCAAGTTCCTCATCATTAGAATTATCAATGTTGCCTTCTAACAGCAAAAGTTGCGGACCAAAACACCTATGGCCTGGTGTAAATTTTTTGTCAAAATTAAAGCAAAGTCTTTGTGCCTTCCTCTTCTGCATTTCATTCCAAGTGAATCATTTCATTAGAGATGCGTCTTTGAGTTTTGTTAGAGAAGGAGAGTCAGCCCTTGGACAATTGAATGGCCAAGTGACTTTTTACTACCAACTCACTTGCTCATCTCTCATTTGTGCTCAATATTCTTGGTTTGAACATCCTAATGCCATTTGCTATCTCTGCCTTGAGACCTCCCATGAATGTTCCCACCAAAGCCTTTTGAGTCCATCCTTGCACTCGGTTCCCCAACCTTTCAATCTCCTTATGGTAATCACGTAAGGGGCTAGTCTGCTTTACCTTCAACAAAGCTTCATCAAAATCTTCACAATAAGTTGGACCAAAACAAGCCCATAGCTCTTCAACAAAAATTTCCTATGTCACCTACTTCCCTTCTTCATTGTAAGCCCATTGCAACCATTACCACCATTGGTTTACTTCACCCTCAAAATGAAAAGAAGCCAATGACATCTTCTGTGTTTCTAAGGTGCACTGATATTCAAAGAACTAGTCTACTTGGTTAAAACATTCGGTTAGATCATCACTGAAATATTTAGGAAACTTAAGTTTAGCCAATTTGGATAAGAACATTGGCTGCCTTCCTTTAATAATTTCTCGAGATTCCTCTCTTGTGTTACGAGAACATCCAATGAGGAAAATTCCATTATGATCGTTAGAGGATGACTCTTGCTTTGAAAGCAATGCTTCAACCATCTTGCTAATCAAGTTTTCCAATTGATGTAACTTATTAATCACATCAAGTTCCAGTTTGCTGAAATTATCTTGATGCCCTCCAAACCTCACTTCCAGGTTATCAATTTTCTCTTTATTGGTTTCCATTACAGCTCTGATACTAATGATAAGTCCCAATCAAAGCTAATAAGACTTTTGTAATGAAATAGGATTCTACTTAGCGTGAGAACAGACCACAATATTTTAGTTGGAATAAGTTGTCTTTATTATCACTTTGTGAGAGTTTAAATACAAAGGAAAATAATAACTTCTCTTAATCCATAGATCATATCTCCTATTCTGTAGATCCTATCCCTAAGAATTAGGACTCTACAACTAGTTGCAATCAAGTAGTTAAAATTATTGAAATAAAACAACTACTCTATGACCTATTTTTAAGCAAGCTAGTGATGTGACCCAACCATTTACTGCTAATAATCCTCCAAGCTTCATGACACTTGCATAGCCCATACATTTTTTAATAGCCACGTACACTTGCATGGCCCATGCATTTTAATAGTCATGTACACTTGTATATCCCATGCATTTTAATTTAATAGCTACGTACCACATGTTATACACACTTAATCAAAATATTTTAGATTTTTAGGCACTTTTTGAGATCTTCTTGGCTTATTAAAAGACATGGAAAGAACGATTGTAATACGCGATAGAAGGTTGACCAAAGCTTTTTTGGAATGTGCTAAAGTAAAGAAGAAAAAAAGATTCTAAGAGAAGCAAAGGAAAAACCATTTATAGACTTGTTAACGGCTTTGATTAGTGGTAAAGAATTAGACAATGATGAAATTATATTTTTATCAATTTGTCAACTTTTAGGATATTTAAACATGTTATTTATGTGAAATTTTGTAATAATTAATTATAATTTTGGGTATCGTGAATTTAGTAACTTTTGGGTATCATGGAGACACCTCATGGTACTTCAAACATTGTTTATGACTATATGTTAAGTGTCAATATCGTGCTGCGGTTATATGTTGTGAATGAGATATGTGAGGTGTGATGGTTGATCAAGACCTATCATCTGGTGCCAAAATGGGACAACTATCATTCCATTAGTCGAGACATATCATTCGATGTTAAAGTGGAGAAGATATTATTTTTTTAGTGAGGACATATCATCTGATGTCAAGTTAGGGTTACCATTTTATTCACAAGAATGCATCATCTAATGCTAAAATGGGACATATATTATTCTATTGGCTAGTGATGTATCATTCAATACTTATGTTGGATATATATAAGGTGACACATGACTGTCGTTTGTGATTATTGTATGCTACATATTTTTTGAAATCATAATATATGCATAACTATTTTCTAAGTATGTATTTTAAAGGTGATTGTAATGCCAAATATGCACATTTGTAAAGTTTATTACATATAATATAGTGGGGGTATAGTTTCTTTTGGATCTTGTTATGATTTTTTTCTTAATTAGTATATAACATCTAACTTTATCTATTTCTCAAATAAGGAGACTATAGAATGGGAGTATAAGGATGTGAGACACGAACTTCACTTAGTTGGATCTTGTAGCTAGATAGTTGTTCTTATTTAATTGTATTTTCATAGGTTTTTAAATCAAATTTATTAAGTATGGTTGTGGTTACTTTCTTATTTATTTGCATTTCTAATAGATTTTTAAACCAAATCTATTAAATATAGATTAGGATAGTTCGAATTATGATTATAAAAACTATGTTTTCTATATTTGGTTGCTTAAGAATTTTTGGATTATTGTTTTGGTATATATTTTAGCTTTAGTTCGATGGTGATGTCTAGGAGTTTGCGACTCACCGTTAAGTCATAATATGTCATAAACCCAACAGGTGGTCTTTGGCTCGAGGAGTGACATAATACATAATTCTATCATACGTAAGAGAAATTTTAATTTAATCTTAAATAAAAATCTCTTGATTTTTAAATTACTTTTTAAGGGAGCTTTTAAATGTGTACAAGTGTGATTAATTCAAGTTTTTTCAAAGAGAATAGGTTCACACTTTAAAAACTTGAAGTTTTTTTGTTTTTGACGACTAGTTTGTAACAACTATTTTTTGTTTATCATGACTAGCTTTTACTTTTAGTGGCTAGTTTATAACGATTAATTTTTATTTCTAATAAGTAATTTATGACAAATAATTTTTGTTCTTAATAGTTATGAATCAAAGTTACAAGGATAAACAAGTCATAAGTTAGTTATGAAAGGAATCTTTAGTTAATTAGAGAGCTTCCATGAGTTACTAAGATAGTTAAGTGCATTCATACGTACGTGAAAATGATATGAGCCTTTAGTATATTGTGTGATTAAGCAAGAAATTCTTAAATTATAATTGAGTTAGTATGATCAATCCAAGAGCAATTTAGTTGTATAGGATTCTTATTCATTAGTAAACTAAAAGAGTTTCTTTTCATCCTTTAAAAGGATGGCGTATAAAGGTTCGTCTGTACTCAAAAGAAGACAGATGTACAACGAGTATCCCTCCACCTATTGAAAGAAGAGAAGTACGTTGAATTCTCAAATGAACCTTGACAATGAAACATAGGCCAAAGATTATTTAGACAAACTCCTGTATATGTGTAAAGAGAGTGATTAGAGCAGGAATGATTCTTAACATAAAAAATTAGGGCCAAGTAAGTTTCGATTAATGAAATCCATGACTAAAATGAATGAATTTGTTTATTTGAGAATCAATTAAATTAATTTTAATAATGAAAAGAGAGTGTTCGATAAAACATTTCTATTTCTTTTTTATTTTTGTTTAAATTTTTATTCTTTATTCTTTATTTTGATTTTTTCCGGTTTTTAAAATTTATAAAAACCCCAAAAATAGTTTTTATTTTTTGTTTCTTTTTGATAATTTAATTTACAATCAACTAAATATATATTATTTTATTATTTAATATATTAATTATTGGTAATAATTATAAATAATTTAATTTAATTTAATATTATCTTTATTTAATTAAAAATATAAATAATTTAATTTGATTTAATAATTTATTTATTTTGTAATAAATAAAATCAATTTAATTAATAATGATTAGTAAATATAATTAAATTTAAAATATCTTCAAAATATGTAAGTTTCAAATAAAATTTGAATTTAATAATTAGAATATATCTAAAACAAACATTAACTTTAAAAAATTAAAATTATTTATTTTAATAAAATAAAATAATTTTAGTAATAATTTATTAATAAATATTACCTCATAGATTAAAATAAATTTAATTAATTAAAAATAATTTACCGTTTAAATTTTATATTATACGTAATTATCATAAATAATAAAAATATAACTATATTGAAATTAACAATATTTTTATTTCAAAAATAAACTAAAAATTAAAATTGAAACTTAAAAAATAAAAGTGGAAGGACGAAATTGTTCATTTTCTATAAAAAAAACGTATGTTTAATTATCCTAACAACTTTAGGTCATAAATTGAAAGTAAACGCGCAGTCCAAGGCGCGTGGGGTTTGAGCATGACGTTGGCTTCGTTATTCAAGTCTCTGGAGTGTAGATCCCTCACCATCTCTTCCCACCTTTAATGGAGCCCGTAAATCTACTTCTCTTCTCCTTCTAATTGGCATGAATCTCTCTTTATCTTCTTCCTCTTCTTCTTCCCCAACCTACTCTTCATCATCATCATCTTCTTCTTCTTCTTCCTCCACCACCACTTCATGGTTCTCCGGCATCGTTCGTGGCCGTTCCGATAGGTCGTCCGGTCTCAAGGTGTCCAACAATTACGCCGCTTCCAGCGCCGAGAGTGTTGGCCCCGTCAAGGGTAAGAACCAGTTCCACGGCGTTCTTTTTAAGTACGGGCCAAAGCCAATTCAGGTACTTTTTGATTGTTAAAGATTCAATCTTTTTGATGATTTGATTTGGTTTTGAGTGTCTTGAAATTTTGAGGGTATTAGAATTGTGGGTATTAGAGTTGTGGAGGGAAGTTATTCATTTTTTATTAATTTCGACCTTATCTTAATTGGGTTCCGATCTGTCATCATGGTTTGTTATTTAAAGCATCTATGAGCAATTTACCTCACGTCATTTGGAGTCAAATATTTGGTGCAACTGCAAGGTACTGCGTACCGAGTGATGTTATAAGGTTTCGATGTACAGATACGAAATTGCTAAACATGAGCAAGTGAAGTGAATGTATTTTTGCCATTTACTCTTTTATAGCATCTGTGTACAATTAAGTCACGTCAATGGTGGAATGATTGATTTGGAGCAAGATAGTGCGCACTGATTGATATTATAAGGTTTGGTTGTAGAGATGTGAAATTGCTTAACAAGTGGTGAAGTGGATGCATTTGTGCCATTTACACGCTCAAAGCACCAAGGTTTGAGTTATGTGCAGAGTCTGTGCAGAATACTTACTGCTATCATTACAAACTAATTTAATTGGATTAAGTTCCCCAGACAAATGAGTGATACAATGTAGTGGGGTGGTTCTTGTTGACGAATACTTTAATGTTGGGATTTTTGTATTATAAAGATGTTTATCATTCAATTAGCAACCTTAGCTTTTTTCTTGTGTGTCTTGGTTTGTGTAGGAATTGTTGTAGTTGGTATCAAAAACTTGGAATTGACTCGAGAAAGTATCATAGTCTATCTAGTATCTTTAAGGACTTCACCTTTTTCTTTAGTTTTTCAGTTTTCGTTTTTGTATATTCTGTTATGTTGGAATTTGGATACATTAGTTGGCATGACATTTCACTAATGGTTTAGTTCTTATCTCTGTAGGTTGCATTTAAAACAGGTGATTACAAACAACAATTAATTTTTATTGGTGGATTGACAGATGGTTTTCTCGCAACAGAGTATGTATTATAGTAAATTTTGTTTTAAACTGATTTCTTTTTCTTTTACCTTGTAGTTACAATCCACACTGTCAACATTTCCCTTCAATTTTTCAGATACTTGGAACCCCTTGCAATTGCTCTGGATAAGGAAAAATGGTCACTTGTTCAGTTACTTATGTCATCCTCATACAGTGGATATGGCATCTCCAGCTTGCAGCAAGTAAATTCCCCTCATCTTTCAATAAGCTTTACAAACACTTTTAAACCCCAAACTTTAGTACCGTTAGAACTGCTTGCTTCATGGTCATATGTTTACAGATGGGAAGCAAACATTGCTGAATCCATTCCTATGTAAGACCAACTCCACCTAAAACCAATTCCAATTTTCAGAAATAAAAAACGTAGAAGGATAATCTAAACCTGTCCTGGAACATTTAATACATGTTCTAATTTTTCTGCGCATAAAATTTGATTTTTTAAAACTCAATTTTAAGATTATGTTGCATCTTTTATTTTGAAGGATGCCATGGAGATCGATCAGTTGATAAGTCATTTAATTAATAAAGAAAATTCTGAGGGTGTGGTGCTACTTGGACACAGTACTGGTTGCCAGGTTAAGGCTAAGCACCTGTGAAAATTGTTTTCTACATCTATATAAAACTTTCTCTTGAAAATATCACACAAGGATTCTTTGTTAATCTAGGTTATTGTGCATTACATGCGTACTAATGCTGCATGCTCCCGAGCAGTCCGTGCTGCCATTTTGCAGGTAACTGATTAACTGTTTAGATAAGTCAAATATCTTTCTAAATTTCAATGAAGAAAACTGCAATGTCATGCTATTATTTTGAATGACCTTTGTGAGCTGTTACACCTGTCATAAAATTTACAGTTCCTCTGTTGAAGGAACGTTCATGTCTGATAAAGGGCCACTCTCTTGATCTGGTTTAATTGTCAGATGTCTCCAGCTTATCTCAACTAGTTTGTTAAACACTTTCAAAAAGACTACTAGTGTAGCACCACATCCATATGTACTTTCGTAATATCTTTAGTCTGCTGTTGTTTGTTGGTAACTTTTTGAGGGCAATGCAGGGTTAACACTTCCTGGTTGAGTTCAAAGGGCTCAGCATAATAGAGTGCTGGGTTTTGCATCCTGTTTGGCTAATCTCTTAGGGATTCTTTCTTCTATTTGAATTGACATTTTGATTTGAAAAGGGATATTCACAATGTTGTTATTTGTAAATACTCCAGTGCAATAATTATGTCTACTAGTTTCTGAAAAATGCTAAAGATTATGAAAGTATTACTTGATAAGAAAAATTTTCAAAAGCTTCATGTGCAATAGCTTTCTAAACAGAAACTATCAATGTTGCCTTGATTGCAAATAGCGTATATATAGAGAAATGCTACACACAGTTGGGGTCTAATGATTCCCATTGAGTTTTGGATAGCATGACTCTTATCTTTGACAAATTTTTGCTTGCTGTTGTCTGTATGTTGTGCATTGGTTTACAGCTTCATTTATCTGTAAATTTTATTTGGAAAATTCAGGCTCCAGTTAGTGATCGGGAGTACAGAGCAACCCTTCCTGAAACAGCAGCTATGATTGACTTGGCTTCAACCATGATAGCAGAAGGGCGGGGGGTGGAATTAATGCCCAGGGAAGCTGATTCTTTTGCTCCAATAACTGCTTACAGGTCAGTATGCAATTTTGTACCCGTTTCTTTGAGAGTCCTGATTGGTTGTCATGCAAGGTTTAAAGAGATTATAATTTATTAGTAGGTAGTTTCTTCAGCTTTGAGGTTTTGTCTGCCTCTGATTTTGAGCTAGGATTGTTGCAGAAAAGTCAACGCTTGGTTCTTAATTGTATTCAAAGTTGACTGGCTTGTAAGGGAAAACTCTTACCTGTAAGCAATGGCAATGTAGGTATCACTCCCTTTGTGCTTACAATGGAGACGATGACATGTTCAGCTCTGATCTTAATGATGACCAACTGAAAATGAGACTTGGGCATATGTGCAACACACCTTGTCAGGTACCTAATTCCTAAATTATTTTTGCTTGTAAAATCGGTTGTCTTGTAATGAGTGTTGGTTGAGAGAACCTCGGTGGAGATGTGTAATGTAGATATTCTTTGCCTAATGTCTGGATACATTTCACAGAATTAATATATTTGTGTTGGGAGGTTATAGTAAAGTGATGGGTATTTGATGGGAGGAAGTTGGTATAGAATTCAGTACTGCTTTTCCAATTTCTTAAACTTTAACATGAGACGTCTTTGTGTCCAGGTAATTTTTTCCATGGCTGATGAATATGTTCCAGAGTATGTTGATAAGAAAGCATTGGTTGAAAGGTGACAATTAAAATTCTCATCTTGTTAGTTCTTCCATTATCAATATTACATGCAATTTTTATTCAACCCTAATTCGTGAACTTAACTTTCAGTTCAGCTAGAGTGACAGTTGGCGTATGTTCTCTTCCTTCTGTGTTTGTTAGAGATAGAAGAGGGGAGGGGCTCTGCTTTTAACATAATCAAATAATAATGTTGTGTTTTTTTGGGTATGCGTGGCAGATTGAGCAGAGCAATGGGTGGTGCAGAGACAGTAGAGATCCAACATGGGAATCACTCCCTTTCTAACAGAGTCCAAGAAGCTGTTCAAGCAATTATTGATTTTGTGAAAACAGACGGGCCTAAAGGCTGGGACGATCCCTGGAGCTAATCCTTTTGTTCTTTGTCAATTCATAATTTGTTTCTCTTATTCTCCATTATTTTTGGCTATTAGTTCTTGTGATATTATTCATACTGGTTGGATTTAGAGGTAGAATTTATGTACAATCTTCATCGCATCAGCAGAACCAAATGAAATATTGCACCACTGTTAATTTGTGCAAGCAACGTTTCAAGCATTGCACATACTTCTAGCAATCATGAGCTTGAGTAACTCGCATCCGGTGGATTGTGATGCTCATTTAAAGAAACATCTTAGGTATGATTTTTTTTGGGTAAAAATAGAAATAAATCTTAAAAGTAACAAGTCACATGTTCTTCATTCACGGCTGAGTATGGTTGTCCCCGACGTTAACATAAGAGCACGAAGGAGAGATTTTAAACGTATTCATCAAGAAAAGAATCTGGCACGTGAATTCCCAAGCAGTCATTAAGCCTATTGATGACAGAGAGATTGTGGAAACAGTATTTCAACTTAAGGGCAATGAAGCTCTTAGGCATGATGGATTAAGTCGATGTTTCTTCCAAAAGGTTGAAATGAGGTTGGCTCTCGTGTAAATCAAACTATCTTAGAAATCTTTGCTAAAGGATGCCTCCTCAAGGAAATTAATTAGACCTTTTTATGCCTAGTGCCTAAATGCTCCAACCCATCATAGTTTGGTGATTTCAAGCCTATAACATGTACTAACTTTATTTAAAAGGTCATTGCTAAAATCTTCGTCAATAGGGTTAAAGGAGTACTCAACTATATAATCAGGGAAAACTAAGGGGCTTTTATGAATGGGAGAAATATTGGAGATAATATCCTAATTATTTAAGAATTGTTAAAAGGCTACTCTAGGAAGAATTCCTCTCCTAATCGCCTTATAAAAGTGAATTTTCACAAAGCCTTTGATTGTGTTAGCTGGGATTTCTTGTTGCAAATTATGAGGATCTTAGGTTTCCCTAATATGTTCATCGGTTAGATTAAAGCTTGTATTTCCTTCACCTCATTTTATGTTATGGTGAATGGTTCTCCCTTAGAAATTTTTGAGAGAAGGAGGGGTATATGGCAGGGGGACCCCCTCTCCTCCTACCTTTTCATTCCTTGCATGGAGGCTTTATCTTAGCTAACCAATTATAATGTAAGGAATGCCCTCAAGTTTAAATTCCACTTTAAATGCATAAAGCTTCTTTTGACTAACCTTTGTTTTGCTAATGATTTGGTTATATTTTTTGGAACACACTTGGACTCTATTAAGCTTCTAACGGATTCTATTTTCCACTTTAAGATGCTCTTTGGTTTGGGGATTAACTTAAGCAAATGTCATTTCTTTTTATCTAGTAGAGTGCTTAATTTGGAAACTTCAGTTGAAGCAATAACTGGTATGACTAGGAAGTTCCCCCTTTGTTATATTTGGGTCTTTCTATATCTATAGAGATATTAAACTTCTCTTAATGTACAACTCTAGTGAATAAGATACAAAAATGAACTGGCTCATAGGTCAACAAAGAACTCTCTTATATTGGTAAGGAGCAACTTATTAAATATGTCCTTAAGTCCCTTCAAATTTATTGGAGCTCACACATTTTTCTTCTCTAAAAATCTTTAAAAAAACCATTCAAAGAATTCTGTGGAATTTCCTATGGCCAATTTGGAAATGGAAGTCAAACAAAGATAAAATGGGCTGAAGTATTTTGCCGAAGGAAAATGGAGAATTGGGATTCATTCTTTGAGGACTAATAACAAATCTCTTCTTTTAAAGAGGCTGTGGTCTATTCTCCTGGAGAAAAACTCCATTTGGCTTAGATGGATTAACAACTATTTTATAAAAGGAAGAAGTATTTGGCATTAATTTGGTCTTTAATGCTAAACCCTCATATTCTTACTTTCTAAACCAACTGATTAAGCTTAAGGGTGAAATAGAATAGAGAAGGATGTTAGATGCAAAATTGGCAATGGAAAGTTTGCTGGCCTTTGCGTTAATAATTGGACTAGAAATGGTCCCCTAATTTAGAATCAGTTGGCTAGGACTTGCTTATTGAAATTCTGTTGGCATACTAAAGTGCATGTTGTGATTGAGGAAGGGTAATGGAAACTACATGCTGGTATAAATCATTTAAGACTCTCTTATGATCCTAATGTCAATAATCTAGATTGTTATCTTTGGAACAACATTCCTATTATTTGCTTTCTAACGAGAAATGTCAGCCAATTTTTCACTTATATACCTTGGTTATTGAATGTAACTAACTAGTTTGGAACAAAATCTTACTCCCTAGGGTTTCCTTTTTGTCGTGGTTGGCTATTAAAAAATAAGCTTAATTCTCTAGATAGGTTGCATTATCTAAATTAGCCCTATATGCATACTCTATAATCTCGGGGAGGAAAGTAGTGATCATCTGTTTTTCATTTGCCCTTATTCAGCCATAATTTGGAGCATTGTCAAAAGCAAATGTCTCCAGAAGATTGCTTCCCAAACTTTAAAAGAGGTGTCCACTTGGTTCTTGGACAATTCTTGAATTCCTAAGAACTCTAACAAGGTATATCTATTAAGAGTTTGAAACTAAATATATGAGATTTGGAAAGAACACAACCTCATAAGATTTCAAAGGAAGGTGGGACCTCTTCCAGAAACCTTAGAGAGTATTCTCAACAATATTAAAAAACAAATCTTTATATCCTTACGATGCCCTTCTAAAAGAGCTAACTATTCCTAACATTTGTAGAATCCTAGGGACTGTTATAAGATATTGGTAGAGCATGCGATGAAAATATACGAACAAGGAACTATACAATACCTAGGGGAGATGGAATTTGGGACATGAAGGTGAAGACGACCAAATGAAGTTTGGTACATCTTGGGTCAACCAAAAATAGGAATCAATTAGTACCACTAAAAAGATTGATGAGGTAAGGTACTCTTACCTATGCCTCTTTGCCTACCTAGACACTTTGAAGTTTTCTTAAATCCATTTAGAGTACCAACCCTAGTTTGGAAAAAGCATGGGCTAGAAGACTTCGCTCCAGTCTCCTATTTTCTTTATGATTTAAATAATAAGTTCTTTTAATTGTCTACTTATTCAGTTGAGGTGAATTTTAATAATACCCTTATGTATTATTTAGACATGATGATTTATAATTTTGATTGTGGTTTGCTTGAGGATAAATAGAAACTTAAGTGTGGACATGTTTGATAGATGTAGAATTAACCATATTTATACCCCATATTTGATGTATTTTTGTTTGATATTTTATACTTTTATTATATATTTGGTACATAATTCGCTTAATTGTGTTTATAGGTTTTAATTGCCTTCACAGACTTAAAGGAGAAGAATTTGAATAAAAACGCAGCATAAAATGAAGATATGAAGTATAGATGGGATACACATGTATCAACTCGCAACTCGTGTACTTCTCTCAAGCTGCATGAATTTTGGAGATTTTGGGTTATGCATGGTTTTGATGCACAGTCGTGTATTAGCTCATGCTTCTCTCAGAACCCTAAAATTTACTATAAATGGAAGTGTTCAAAGGTAAAAAAGGAGAGTAAACATTGGGAGGCGATCAGGGACGGATTCAGATTTTTTTTTTAGTGGGGGAAAAATATTTAAGTACTCTTATATTACTGAAAAAGATACAAATATTTGTACATTTGATAAACAAAAAATTACATCATTTTCTTGAGCTTCTTACATATAAGTATATAACCTATTATAATCGTTTCATACGAGTCCTCATATTTTGATATCGCTGTAAAATTTTCTCATTGTCAATACTATTGAAGATATCTTTCTCAAAATATATGATCAAATAGTCATTCATCCAAGAATCTCCCATCCGATTGCACAAGTGATTTTCACTATCTTCATTGGAGAAAATACTATTTCCACCGATGTAGTAGCAATAGTCAAAATCAAAGCTAATCTCACATGTAAAACACCAAAGGGTACACAACATCCTTTTTTGTTTCAACTAGCTTCTTGACAAGATCACTAATCCCATTTAATATTGAAAATTGATCATCAGATTGCATATGAACAATATAATTGTCACGTTGATCACCAAGAGTAATAAGCTTTACTTTAGAGAAATCAGAAGGATAAAATTCAGCAAGTTGAATCAATTTTTGCTTATCAAAAGCATGAAAAGAGTCATTTGGATTCAAGCATGCCACACAAATAAGCAACTTGGTATTTACCTTATTAAAGCGATTGTTGAGCTCTTAAAGTTGCATATCAATCACAGTGTAAAATAATTCCACTTGATAATGATGCAAATTCATCATTTTTTGTGCATTTCGCCTTGACCTTCCTCGATGTACAAAATTTTCATCCATATTTAGAATGGCAATATCATGGTTCTCACAAAATGAAGATGTTTCATCAAATAAGGACTGCCACCCATCATCCCCCATCATTTGTATTCATTGTTTGGAAACTTTAATCAAAGAAATTGATTGATAATGTCTTGATCCTTCCTTTGCAATGCTTGAGATAATTCATTTGTGATGCCCAAGATTTTTTTTCATCAAATGCAAGTTAAACACAAATTCATAAGATAGAATCAAGCAAAGCATATGCTTCACCTTTTTGCTTTAAAGTTGTTCCCTCTTCCATAATGATCTCTAGAACATCAACTATGGAGTTAAACATCACAATTAAGCTTGATAATGATCCATAATGTATTTCCCAACGTGTGTCACTTGGTCTTTGAAGAGAAGTTTCTTTATGTAAATCTTTACCACTTGAAAGTTCACCATTTTTTATCCCGTCAACAATCTTATTAAATTGCTTCTTACAAAGATCTTTTCTTTTACAAGAACCTCCAACTACATTTGATAAGCTTGAGACTGTGTTAAACAACAAAGCAACATGTACACGATTCTTGGCCACCACTACAAGTGCTAATTACAATTGGTGAGAGAAACAATGAACATAGTGAGTTGAATTATTTTCTTTTAAAATCAAAGTCTTCAAACCATTAATCGCTCCTTGCATATTGCTAGCTCCATCGTAGTCTTGCCTACATAGAGATGATATACTCAATCCATGCTTTGAAAACAATTCATCTATTGCAAACTTTAGTGATAAAGAGGTGGTATCACTAACATGAATAATACCAATAAATCGCTCAAGCACATATCCTTTTACATTCACATAACGTAAAACAATAGCTAATTGTTCTTTGATTGAGATATCACGAGACTCATCAATAAGGATAAAAGATAACCCAACTTAAAGATCATTAATAATGGCATTGGAAGTTTCAATTGCAGCAGCTTTGACAATATACTTTTGTATGTCCGGAGCAATGACTTTAAGATTTTCATGGGCATTGTTTAAAACAAAATTGTTGATAGCTTCATTATGGTCAGCTAAGAATTGTAAAAGTTGAAGAAAATTACCATTATTACTAGAAGTCTCTGATTCATCATGACCACGAAAAGCCAATCCTTGACGTAAAAGGAATCGAACACAATCCACTAATGCAGTGAGTTGGTACGATAGTCCTTTCAAACTTAGTTGGATTGATTAGCATAAGCAACTTGAATATGTTGTTTTTGATTCATCAAATCTTGACATTTCTTCTAAGCTATATTATGAGAGCTATTAGGACGTCCTATATGAATATAAAATCTGTCTTTTTCCTTCCAATTGTTAAATCCATTAGTAACAAAAGTATCACCACTTGCTTGACTTCCAATATTCGACCTAAAAAGATAGAAACATAAGCGAAATGCTGCATCTTTTGTAACACTATACTCTAACCAATTCGTGTATTCTTTAAACCAACATGGATCAAATCTATGATAAATATTTCCAAGTTTTCTTTGTGGAAAATCATGTTCAAAAGGATGACATGGACCTTTTGCAAATAAGCTCTTCGTATTCTATCACGATCATTAGGATGATAATTTGAAAATTTTTTTGTGCAATCCTGGATCAAACTGAAGATCATCTAAATTAACTTCTAAATGAGGATGCTTTAAAGGGTTGGGGCTAGAATCCTTATTTGTAAGAGGCTTTTTGAGAAATTTGTCCATAACTGAAATCAAAGTTAAGTAATTAGAGAAGATATCATGAAATACAAATAAAATATGTACATAAGAACATGAAGAAAGAATAATGTTGTAAGAAAAAAAAGTTTGTTTAAGAACCAACAGCTGCATTATTATTAAAAAGAAAAAAAAAGCTACATTTGCTCATCCATCACTGGTTTCAATTAATTATAAATTTCATATTTGATATTTCTACAGCCCCCATTTTATTTATTTTCCTTAAGCACTTATTGTCTCATTGCCCATTCATCAGTTCAAAAAATTTGTTATTCGCTCTCTTTCCCTTTTGTCTCTAAATTGGTGAGAATCATTGAATTTCTCCCTATATGTTTTGAATTACTAATTTTCTTCTTTTCTTTCTTTTGATTATTTTACTAATTAGAAAAGAAAATCTACAAATGCTATAATGACTCAATGAGTTTCACATATCCACATGAAAAGATATTATAAAAGTATCATATGGGGACAAATTGAATGCAAAATAAACAAAAAAATTATCTATTCATAAAAATTAACTAATTCAAACTATTTGAATAACACTTTACACAGATGCAAAATATGAAATACACAAACAAAAAGTGTATATATATATATATATATATATATATATATAAAGAAAAAGCAATCAACTAAATATTGAAAAGAATAGAAGGGAATCAATTAACTTACTTTTTAAATGCAGAATTTATGGCAAATGTTGGTAATTACTCGTTACTTTGATAGGCATAACTCAAAGACTGTAACTTGGAGAAGATGAAAGCTTTGGGTGTAGTCCTCGTGGAGTTAGGTGAAGAAAAAGTCAAAACGACAAAAAGTAGTGTGCTGAAGAAGCCAAAAGGGCAAAAAAAAAAGCTCAATAAAAAAAGTCAATTAAGCATGTAGTTTTTATCTCTCTATTTGTAAGCTTTCATTTAAAAAAGTCATGGGCCTAAATAATAGCAATCTTAATAAAAATGAATGGGCTCAGATTTTATATTTTGTTTGATATCTTAATATATCTAAAATTTTTATTATTAATTTTTTGTCACCAATTAAATTGATGGGGGCAAAATTTTATTTTATTTTATGGGATCAAAACTTAAAATAATAAAAATTTTATATGAAATTTTTTAGAGGCAGTGGGGGCATCCGTCTCTAGGCACACATTTTTGTAATGTGCAATTTGAAAAGGTATTTAAAAAGCATAGAATCATACATAAAATTTTCATCCTATATCACCCTCAAACTAGAACCCAAGTTGAGGTAGGAAATAAGGACTTAAAACAAATTTTAGAAAACAATGTAGAGTACCAAAGGAAAGATTGGTCAACTAAGTTAGATTATGCTTTATAGGATTATAAAACAATATATAAATCATTATGCTTTATAGGCTTATAAAATGGTATATAAAACACTAATTGGCATTAGACCTTATAATCTTATCTATGGGAAAGCATGTCACTTTCCTGTAGAATTAGAAAGTAAGGCATATTGAGCTATTAAACTTATGAATTTTGATATTCAACTTGCAGATGATAAGAGAAAGTTGCAAGTTAACAAATTGGGAGAATGATGATTGATAGCCTACGAGAACTCCAAAATATACAAAGAGAGGACCAAAAAATATCATAACCGAAGAATCAAACAGTCCAAACAATTTGAGGGAGATTAAGTTCTGTTATAAATTTCCTACCTACGATTGTTCCTGAGTAAGCTTAAATTAAGATGTTCCACACTCTTTATTGTGGAGAAGGTTTTCCCATATGCAATAATCAAGGTAGGTCATTCACATAAAGGTAATTTCAAATTGAATGGCCATCGGTTGAAACTATATCTTGGAGGTGAACTTGATGGTAGTATAGAGGAGCTTAATTTAACTAAGTGACCTTAGATCATGTATGGGTCTGTCGAGATAAAGATGTTAAACAAGTATTATTTGGGAGACAACCTAAGAATTATGATAGTTTTGATTGATTTGATTATATCATTGTGATTATTTTCTAGTTTTAGTTTATAATTTCATTGATTTTTTGTTTCTTTTATGTTAGGTTATTGAGCATCTTTATTTGATTTTACCTAATTTTGGTGCTTATGGTATGTGTTACTTGATTCATCTTAAGTTTGAGTGAAAATTTTTAGAGTTTTCAAGAGTTTTTATGTGTACTTCGTCATGTACGATCACAATTTTTTCATGTTTTACATGGTTATAATAACCTACATAGTTACTTGACATAGTTGTGTATATCCCTAAAAATTTTTAAAAATTTGCACACATAATCACAAAGTGTTACACGGGTGGGGGACACACTTGTGTAGCTTAATTCTCTAGAACTTGTCAACCTACATGTTTATATCTTAAGTCATACATTTATAGTGTCTTACATGGTTAATTACGTGGCTTGTAACTGACTGTATAAGTCCATGACCCTTTTAAACCCTAATTCTTCTTCTTTTCTCTCATCGTTCCCTTTTTTTTCATGTAACTAAGCATATAAGTCTATGACCTTTTAATACCCTAGTTCTTATTTTCACTCATTTTTTTCCCTCTTCTACTACTTCTCTATTTCCCTTCCCTCCTATAACCTAGCCCAATCATTTCAAGTGATTTTACGACACCTAAATTGAACTTTTCTTCCATTTTATGCAGATTATACTTAGATTTTTTAATTTTTTGTAATTTTAGGGTTTATTCTCCCTTTTTCTAGGTTTCACAATTGCTTCAATTCAAGGTATGTTCCTTTAATTTTCTTCTTGTTTTGCAATTATAAGATGAATTTCTTTCCCTTTCTTATAAATTATTACATTTATATGATGAATTGCACTATGAATGGATATAATTTCAAATCAGGAATGTAAATTTTTCTCAAATCGTGATGGTATTATTAGATTAGCATACATTGGTGCTTTTCTAGTAATTAGTCAACCTTTGTCAATTTACTTTTATACCCATTTCATACTATGCATGATTTAGGGTTTAATTGTGTATTTAATATATGCTTAATTATTTAATTTCTTAATTTAATTATTAATTTTCATAATTGCATTAGTATTTGCATAATTAGTTTAATTTTATTTATTAATTGCATTTTAATTATGTTATTATTTTGTGATTATTCTAGTTTTCTAATTATTTACTAATTTTATTATTTTAGTTTAATTTGATTTTTAATTGTATACTTTTTTGCAATTGCATAACATAGTGAATATACGAACTAAATATGATGAAAGATTGCCTTATTAATATTCATTATTTTCTGACATTTTATTTCGTTTTGGGTACAATGACAAGAAGAACGGAAGCAGTGTAACGACGAAGGGTAAAGGAGGCACTAAGAAAAAGATAAAGAGGTAAAGGGTCTTCTAAAGAATTGAGTTGAGCTCACCCATCACTAGTTCTAGCGACTATCACACATCCACCGGTGTGACGGGAGACGCTGCAATTTAATGCTAAGACCTATAAGGAGCAATTCCAAAGGCTTAAACCAAGAGGTTTAGGACCGATAGATATTTAGATTAAGAGACATTGGAGCATATTGGCTTGGCCCAACAGGTTCAGGATCTTATTAGTGATGGAGAGTGGTCCAATTTCTTTGAGATTGTGGAGCCTACGTATTAGAAACTTACACTTGATATGTGCTCCACTTTCTTCATGAAAAAAAGACGCTACAATTAGGATCAGTCAAGTACGATCCAATTTCAAATGCTCAGGGACATGATGAGAATGAGCTACATAGACTTCTTCTTGATGATGGGGCTCTACGATCAGAACTTCATAGAGACATAGGAGTACACAACCCTTCATACTTTTTGTATGGGATGGATGCCCGTCACTTTTGATATATCATCATAATGTAGGAAGAGGATTAATATTTATCGAATAGTGCAGGATCGCCCAGATTGTCAACAACAATTAGACACTAGGACTAGCTGAATATTACTCGATTGGGGAAGTATATGAGGTTGATCAATCGAGTGCACCATCTGAATAAACCAACAGGAGTTGATGAAACGAGTGGCGAGATTAAAAGCCTCTGTCAAATAGATAGAGGAGGTCATAATGCATATGACAAGACACTTCGAGAATTTTATACCACCTCTACTATCTAGAGTAGTCATGTCATCTTCAACTCAATAGCCATATGATGTGTAGAGACCTGATGATCCTCCAACGACCAATACATTAGACTCATCGACAGACTGACAGCTACAAAGGCAATCTAGGTTGCTCTATTAGGATTTTCTTTTATTTTCAATATTTGTTATTGTGCATTTTCTTATTTTATTTTATTTTTATTTGTTTTGTTTCATAATTAGCAAGAGCCTAGCTTTGCTAAACTTTATTATTATAATATTATTACATTTTTATTTTTGTTTTATTGTTATTTATTTTTATCTTTTTATCCTCTTTTGTTTCTCATTTGCAATGATGATTGTATATAATATAAGATGGAATCTTCATCGAATTTAGAATTTTAAATTATTATTATTCCGGGAAGTATCAAAATATTCCTTTATTAATTTTTTGTTATCTTTGATATTTTATTTTTTATAATTCTATTGTGTGCAATGGGGAAATGTAGGATTTTAAATATGGGGAAGGGATAATGGATGTTCTGATAAAATTTTCAAATTTCTTAAACTTATTATAATCTTTATTGTTTATTCTTATTAATTGATATCTTGATTTAGTTAAAATTTGTTCAAAACACTTGATGTTATTATTGATTATTGAATTGGATTAGTATACAAAAGGATGTAAGTTAGAATAGACTTACTTTTATAAGCCATGTTTTTAGTAATTGGTTAGATAGTTAATATGAATGAAAATTGCATATTATTTACACACATAAGACCTATCTATGAGCTTTTGAGCCTAATAGCAAATATATCATTATTTTATGCTCTATTATTCTATATTGTGTGTATCACGTATTGTTGGATAATTCTAAAACTTGTTTTTATTATTTATGTTAAGACCACATTTTAAAACTCAAGGCATTTAAATTCAACCATTTGTTTTAGCCTATTTTCTTTGATTATTATCCAACCTATTTTTATCCTTTAGGAGTAATCATTTTTTAGACTTAGCTTTTTCCTTGATTGATTATAGCCTCATTGATAGCCTTTATCATATTTTTCTTGAAAACCTTTCATTATTTTTAAACCCCAAAGGATTTGCATATATTTGATTATTTGAAACTTAGGTTATATTGAAGAATTTTAAAGAAAAAGATATTCCTATGATAATTGGTACTTAGTGACTGTTAAAAAAATTTTCATCTCAAGTATTTCATTTTTATAATTTATATTCTTTCTAAAATTTTTTAAAGAAGTTCAAAAGTTAAAAATTATCTATCGTGAACATTAAAAAAAGAAAGAAAAAGAAAGTTGTGATATTTATTGGAGAGTTACAAGAATTACTGTTGTGCTAATGAAATTGTTTGATGGGCCTATATTATAAAGAACCAAGTTTTATTTAATCTTGTTTATGTAAATCTATTTTAATATTATTACCCTTTTAATTATCTATTCCATACATTTACCTAAGTCTCTTTAAACCCTATTTAAAAGGTCTTTTGAATTTTATTTCTAGTTTACTTATGAGTAGTAGATATGTGATTTTATTACAAGCCTATTGTTAGGAATCCTCCAATGTAATGAGTTAAGAGTTTGTTATATTTTCCACCTGAAACATTTTGACTACATTGAGCGGTTCCTTTGTGCTTTTGGTTTTAAAAAGATTATCAATGTGATTGCTACTTATATTGACTTATGAAAGTTGGTTCTAAGATAATTTGAGTCTAATTGTATATTGATTTGATTGATATGATATGACATTTTAGGGTATGGATGGACATATTGAAGTTAACAAGGGAGGGATATTTTTAAGTTTAATGATATGGATTTTAATTTTCTTCAGGACAAGCAAAAGCTTTAGGGTGAGGATGTTAGATAAGCATTTAATTGTCTATGTTTTTAATCCTATATTTAGTTTATTTTGCTTATTACTTGAGAGTTTTATGTTGTTTTGGGTACTTATGTTATTATTAGAGTGTGTTTTTAGGTCTTAGTTACCTTCATGGATCAAAAGGAGAGAAAGTTAAGAGAAGTTTGGGCCAAAAACTAAAGAATTGGAGCTATTTAAAGGAACACGCTCGTGTAAGTAACATATATGATTGTGTAAAGGACCATGTAAATCATTATGAATGTCTAAAACTTCGAAGATATTATTTTGCTCATGTGAAGATACACACCTATGTAAGTCACATAGACGACCATGCCATATGCTCGTGTAAGCTCATATGAACATGTAAATTTACAATTTTGAAGTGTTTTTGAGATACACAATCACTTACATCACCATATGATTGAATGTGTTTATATTAGAAACCCTAATTTTACACTAAAGACAATTATGAAGAATAGACATGAGAGTAATTAGAGGCGGAGTTAGAGGCGAAGTTAGATTTTGAGATACAATTCTAAACCTAGGACAATGGAAAACATAAAGGTTAATTTAAAGATCCGATATAGCACAACTTCCTGTTAAAGTTTTAAGGGGATTATATTAGAGAAAAGGGGATATGTACCTATTATAGCTTTTTTGCTTTTTAATTGTTCTTCTGTTTTTTTTTTATGTTTTTATGTTTTTTATGTTTATAAACTAAATTTGTTTGATGCGTAGGTATGATGAACCCTAAGTTAGAATGGATATTGTGATTTGATCATTTATCTAATGCAATTTAATTTTTTTGATTCATTATGATTCAATTATGCAATTTTAGTCTTTAATTAATATGTCTGGGATACTAGTTCAATGTATGATTTTATATGATTGAGATTAAGAAATCCTTTTGTATAAATAGATCTACCATAGTTAGAAGATTTGCTTATAAACCTAAAGATAGGTCAATATATATCCTATAGATTAGGGTTAAACATAATAGTAAAATTCATGCATCGAGTAATGCAATCTTAGTTGTTTTAATAGAAAGGGTTTCACTTCATCGAACGAGGATTAATTGGTAATATTCTTGAGAAAGATATCAATATATGATAAGAATTTCTATGATCCAATGATTAATAATTGAATTGTATGATAAAGGGTTAATACTTAGGAAATCTTAGGGAGATTCATTACCTGGGTACTAGTTATTTGATATTGATTGATCTTAGTGTTATATGTGTCTTGGTTTATTATTATGTTGAATTTCAATTTAATATAGTTTCAATCAAATCATCATTCTATTTTTCAATTAGATAACATAAAAGAGGTTATTACCAATACTTATAGTCACTGTAGGATTGACATTTGATATTCATTCACACTATACCATAGTTTGATACGTGCACTTATCTGTAAGATCTATATAGGAAAGATTTGCGATCATATCAAGTTTTTGGTGCTCTTACTAAGGACTAGAATATTAGTTGTTAATCTAGCCATTATTTCTCATTTTATTTCTTTTCATTTATGTTTTTAATTTTTTAAAAAAAGTTGTTGACTTTTTGATTTTGTCATTTCTACAAGTCTTTGGGTTAGTTTTATGACTCAAGGAAATCTTTAGCATTTAATTGACAAAGATCTAGAAATTGAGAGGACAACTCGTAGAAACCTTTGAAGGACCTTACTTTGAGAGTCCGAGTTAGATTGACATAGATAGCACTTAGAAGGTTAAATTAATACTAAAGGATCGTAAACTATGCAAATAGACCAAGGACCATGTTTGATTAAGCTAGAATGGACTTAACAGGGATGATTTCCAACATTATAAGACCTACTGTTACCACCAATAATTTTGAGATTAAATAGAGTATCATTCAAATGATACAAGAGCCTGTCCAATTTTATGGGCTAGAAAATAAGGGCCCTAGCTTGTATATAGAAAATTTTCTAAAAATTTATGATACCTTTAAGGCCAATTGTGCCAATGATGATGCAATAAGATTGATAATATTTTCATTCTTATTGAGGGGCAGAAAGAAATAGTGGTTAAATTCTTGCCTAGGTCATCCCTTAACACTTTGGACAAAATGACAGAAATTTTTTTTGAAGAACTTTCCACTAGTTAAGATTGCTAAACTAAGGAATGACATCTCTTCTGTGCACAAATTGACTCGGAGACTTTACATGATACATGGGAGAGATTTAAGGAGATTTAATAAGAAAGAGGTTTCAGTTAATCAACTGAGGAATATTTTTTTATAGTCTTAAGAAAGATATTAAAATAAGGTAGAAATTTTCACTATTCAATGATTAATATAAATTACATGATAAAGGGTTAATATTTAAGAAAGCATAAGAAAATTCATTACCTAGGTAGTAGTTATTTGATATTGATTAATCTTGGTGTAATTTGTGTTTTGGTTTATTATTATGTTGAACTTCATTTTAGTTTAGTTTTAATTAATCATCATCTTAGTTGTTAGTTAGATAATATAAAAGAGGTTATTACTAGTACTTATAGTCCCTATAGAATTGACATTCGATATTCATTGACAATATAATAGTTTGATAGGTGCACTTGCCTATAAGATCTATAAAGTAAAGATTAATATTCATATAAAGGGGCTGACAATATTTATATGTTGGTCCTTTTATTATGATGAACAATTCAAGATATTTGAATAATGTTTGTGGAATTTGAATACTAGCAATCCTAGCAAATTGATCCATTAAGTCTTGAGGACTTGCCAAAACAAATAATTATCTTTTGTGGGATAATGGTGGGCCTTAATAAATTGTTAGAGTCTATAATATCTTAACTGAATTAGGATCATCTCCATTAAGTAGAAGCAAGTGATTTGTAAAAAGCCCAATTGAAAAAATTTTGAGCCTTACAATTACTATAATATATGAAGTTACCTTTTTGCTATATTTTAAAGGAGATTAACATAGTAAGAACTTCAATGCATAATGATAAAAGGTAGGGGAAAGGGATCCCCATGGTTTACTCCTTTTTCCCTCTTAAACTTTTGTTCTATTTCACCATTTACTAATATATAATAAAATGTAGTTAAGATGCATTGCTAGATTCATTCAGTGAATGTTTAAGGAAATCTAAATGCCACCAGACAATCAGAAGATCCAATTTGTTAGCCCCAATAGCACCTAAAAGGTGGTGAATTGGGTGTCTACAAAATTTTAAAAAATTTCTAACAATGTACTCAGATAATAATAATTAATATAAACAAATATGAGAAAATTTCTTATTATAAATTATTCAAACAATTGAAAAATAATTTAAGGAGGATGGGGAGGAGAAAATGCGTACATCTTTGGAAGTGACGTCAGTTTAGCTTCCTATGTCTTTAGGAGTGACCTAAGAAAATTTCTTAACATTTCAACGTTGCTATAGGTCTTTCTAAGACCTTTGAGAGCATTAATAATATTAATAAATCTAGTATACATGTTAGATATGTTCTCATCATTCTTTATTTGAATCATTTCATATTGATGCATTAGCATACTTACTCTTCTATTTTTCACTTGATTAGTTCTCTTATGTATAACTTCTAAAGTATACCAAATTTCATGATTTGTTTCACATATAAAGACCCTATAAAATTTATTGCTTCCTAATGCACAAAATAGGATGTGTATGACCCTACTATTCAAGGAAACCAATCTCTTATCTTGAGTTTCCCATTCTTTCTTTAATTTGGGTACCTTTTGTTATTTATAATTTTGGTAGGAATAAAAGGACCATTTGACGCTATTTCCCAAACATCTTACACTTTCAGCCACTAAAAAGAATCTTACCCTAGTTTTTCAATAAAGATAATCATTTCCATAAAAAAAGGTGGTCTATTAATGCTTTGTCCCTCTTAGTTGAATGATGATGATGATGCCCTTAAATATGTCATTATGATCTTTGTTATAAGATTTCGTTAGAAATGCTAGCATAATAGATCCACTTTGGCACCATTTATTAGTCCCTAATGGCACCCAAGAGGTGAGATGAATTGGGTATTCACAAAAATCAACAATTTTCTAGCCAATATACTTAATTAACAACAATCAATATAAATAAATATGAGGAAATTGCTTAATATCAATTATTCAAATAATTGAACAACAATTAAAAAAGAATAAGGAGGAGAATGCAAACTAATTTATAGTAGTTCAACAATCAACCCTTGGCTATGTCAACTCTTAAGACTCTTATCAGAATTTCACTGTAATTATACTTTTAGAGCAAATAATAACCTTTATATAATCTTTCTCAATAAAGGGGAAATCTTTTTCCAAGGTGAAGAGGAACCTTAATCTCACTTTTATAACCTCTAAATACAATAATATATTGCCCCAACCAAATATTACAACATAAACGCTTCATTTTATCACTTGAGAACTCCAAAATGACTAATTCATACAAATATGACATAATAATGCTCAAATGATTGAAAAATTCTTTAAAATGTGTGTATACAACACAACATCTTCTTGATGCTAAAACTAATGAAAAATCACCTATTTATAATATTTTGGGACCTAAAATAGTTGGTAGAGCTAAGAATTAGCTGTTAAAGTGGTTATATCCGATGCATTGGTTGACTAATATGCACTTACAACATTAGATTCAATTGCTATTGGACATTGCTCATCTAGTATACATATTGGTCAACCAATATGTCACATTGGTTGACCAATACATCAATTAATGTTGCTACAAACTCATGATACAACAAGTTTAACAACTTTATCTTATATTGGTTAACCCCTAACATATACAGATCAACCAGTCACCCCCCAAATATGATTTTAATAACCTTAAATACTTAAAACCAATTTGTTTAATCCAAATATAATTAAAACACTTCCCAAAAAATTTCTCAAAGATTATTTGAAATATTAAGAGTCTTTAATACTAAAAACAAAAGCTTTAATACCTCTTGATGAATTCGAAAACTCATGCAACGAAGTCAAATGAAATGTTTATGCATTGTGAGCCTTTTGGATCATCAAATTAAGAAAATGGGATTACAAATATTAATACAAAATGTAAAATAACTTTGATGAGCCTTGATCTTCTTTTGTTCTTATTTTGATCTTCATTTCCTTAGTTGCAAACTTTAACTTCTCTTGTTCAACTTCACTCTATATCTTCTTGAGTTTATGCACTACAAGAAAATCATAGATTAGGGATGGAAATTTACCGACGGAACAAAAATCAAAGCTATTTATTGACAGAAAAACATAGTCTATTGCTAAAAGTGTCGTTAAAATTTTTATTTTGCGACGGACACAATTGTCGTCGGTAAAAGTGGAGGGAAATCATTCACACAAATTTTTCGACGAAATATAGCAACGGCCAAACAATGAACGTCGTTAAAGATTGCAGGAAAGCTTCCCACAATTAAATAGCGTTGAAACTTTACCGATAAAAATATTTCCATCGGTGAAATATGCTTTATTTAATAGTTATAGTCAGTTGTTTACTAAAGGTATATAGTTCGTCTTTAATTTTTCGACGATGTTCTGTCGGTAAAACATCACATATTACCGATGGAAGGCTCTATCTATCGCAAAATAAGGCAGCAAAATAGGCGCCATATATTTTGGTGAATTTGAATACCAACTGAAAATAGGTTCCGTCGGTAAAAGATGAGTTGTTCATTAATAAAACGACATCGTTTGGTTTTAATCCAAACGACGTCGTTTAAGTTTTCTTCTTAACCCGACCCCCTCCCCCTTTGTGCTATTTTTCTGCTATCCTCCGTGGCCTACATTGGTTTTGTGCGATTTTGCTTGCTTCCACCATCGGTTTCAACTTATTTTTCGGCCCATTGTGCGTCATTTTCAGGTAAGCTCTCTATTGGGTTTATTTTGTCTTCAAAAAATGAAGCTCTTATATGGTTATATATATGTATACTGTGGGTGTTGGGTGGTTAGTTTTTTTGTGATGATTGTTGGTGTATGCATTTTTTGTGTCATTATTGGTTAATTTGTTGTTTACATGTATTGTTGTTGGTAAATAATAGAAAAATGCATTTGTTTTGTGATTAGATGATACATATTACCTAAGAGTTGTTCGATTAAATGTCCCTTATATAGAGACTTCCATGTTCAGATAATACATGAACTTGTTTTATGTTAATTTGAAGATACAACTGCATTTAGATATTGACAATGCTCATTCAACTTTTATGAATAGTCATCCTTCCCTTTTGGATGCATGTTGGGTAATATTGGGCGTGATCAATCAATTCACTTTATAGGTAGATTTTGTGTCTAATGATAATTTAAATTTTTTATTATTATAAATACCTGAGCATTTAGGTTTTGAACTTCTTTATGATATTCTAAAGTTACAATAACACTTTTATAATAGTTCTTAAGTATTCACGAGTAATCATTCATACATTGTGAAGTGATTATGAATCATTGAGCATTAAAGTGAACAAGCACATTTTATTCAATTTGTAAAGAAAATTTGGCATTGTATCTCTTATAGTTAATCGATCTAAGAAGGATTTATGGTACTCATCATCTTTAAGAAAGATTGTATAAGAGTTACTTTTTATTTAAACAAAGATTATTGTAAGGATGTTCCTCTTCACTTAGTTGAAAG
>JAOTAY010000190.1:21969026-21985143 GCA_025629805.1 Erythroxylum baracoense
CAACTGTCTTTTATTGACGTGTTTGAAAATGCAAATTTTTATTTCCATGTTTAACTTCATGCTTTGGAAGTAGACATTTTAATTCATACTGATTTGTTTTTGGTTGTATAGCTATTTGTGAATGCAAAATGTAGTTATTTTGTTAAAGAAATACAATTCATCATACACTTGAAAGTTTCATCGTAAGTTAAAAAGAGAATGGTTTCCACCATCACTTTTCCATTTGAGACAAAAAGGTGATGCAATTTTATTACTAAGTGGTAAATGCTTTCAATGCTCTATGCATCTTTCATGATTGTTATAACTTTGTGGTTGATACTAGTGCCTTCATTGGGTTTTATTATTTTCCTTGGATATGGTCGACTGGAATGCACAGATATAATTAACCTAAGCTTTGGAACGTTTATCATATGTTTAAACTTTTCAAAATATAGATATGTTAATTTTCTTTGGTAAATGAGAGGTTTTACAAAATTGAACAGCTCATGGCCTTCAGATGCCAATTTATACCAAAAAGTTAGAAAGAAGAATCCTTTATGTCTCAAATATGTGGTTTTTTCTTTTGTAAAGTCTTTTCCAAAAGGGTAATGACATTGTCCTTCCAGAAACATTATTTCCACTTAAGCTGCGGATGAACTAACGATATGTGCATTTTGCTGAGATGTGTTAACAATTTTCTTCTAATTGGTTATCTATTGAATTGGTAAGAGAAAATTTGACCAAAGTTTACGTTAGTAATTTGGATGGTATGCCATCTATAACACATTCCAAGAATAAGGCTTTCAATTCGGCAACAAAAAGAGCCTTATTGTGATCGAGGCATTTTAGAGCCCATTTGCTGAGTTAAAGGCTGAACTAAGATCTAGATTTAGCTTGTCCTTGGGATGGCACAATACTATTTTACTAGGAAAATCAACACTTTGGTGCATTGTTTCCATTCTTTTAGTAACAGCCACACGAGCAACATAACTGTGATTTACTTCACCCTAGTATTCAACATTATTTATTGATACCTACATCCATGTCTGTTCTGACAGACCCATCACTTTTTTTCTCATCGTAATTGATCCTATGAATATGTACCTATTCATTGAAATCAAAGTTGCTCCACCTCCCTTTTCACTTTTATCTGTGTAATTTGCAGGGCTGTGGCCTACATTCCTCTGACAATATTGGCAGTTCCAGCATCAGTGCTAACTGTGGGTTTTCTCAACCCTAGTTACCTTGTGTAGTTATTGCTATAGATTTTCTTCCTATTGTCATATCTGTTCTGAGTCGCTCAGGAGGATTCAACTTTTTAATCAAATCCATGTGCCAAATTTCAGTCTATATCTTCTTCACCTCATTTCTTGTATACTGCTCGTAACTTTAGAACAAGGATTACTTCTGTGATTTCTGTTCCTATACTAATTTGTCTCCATCTTTCAGCTTGGTGGTGGATATCTTTTTGGCCTGCCTGTTGGCTTTGTTGCTGATTCTATTGGCGCAACTGTTGGTGCTATGGCTGCATTTCTACTTGGAAGAACGGTAAGTCTTGGGAACAGTAGCTGCTTCCTAATTCAATCTAGTTCCAAATAGGAACTATTTGTTGTCTTTAAAAGGTTATATGCACTGTTCTGAATCAAGAACACCAACAAAACAAATACATCTTTTCTTTTTATGATTCTGTTTTCGGTGTTCCATTTCCTATTGGCTGGTTATCTGGTTTGGTATTGATTTTTGAGCTCTTGCATGCGTGAAGATCTGTTTCTCATTCTGATACTTGTCAACAGATCGGAAGGTCATATGTTAATTCCAAGTTAAAGGATTATCCGCAGTTTAGGTCAGTTGCAATTGCAATTGAAAGATCTGGCTTTAAGGTTTGTTTGTACCATGTTGTACTTATTTTGTTGAATTGTTTTCCTCTTATATTCAACAGTTTGCCGATGCAAGTCTTTCATTCATGTTATTGAACATACTTATTTTTCATCAGATTGTTCTGCTGCTTCGACTTGTTCCACTGCTTCCATTTAACATGTTAAATTATCTTCTGTCTGTGACCCCTGTCTCATTAGGGGTGTATGGACTGGCTTCCTGGATTGGAATGATGGTATGTCCTTTCCTTTAGTCCCTTATCATGCACTCTATGTTACCTTAATGACTCACAAGTTATCTAATATCAATTGAAGAAGATGCATATTTCCTTGTGCATGAATGAAAATAATGTATCCTTGATTTGCTAGCTTAGTTGCATGTTGATTCAAAATGCACTTTTTCCCTCTGGTTTATGGTCAGTTTTTATGAAACTTAAAGCAGGCTTCAATAATATGGATTCTTAAATGTTGTGGATTGCAAAGATTGTCATGCACAATGAACTTCCTATTTCTTAACCATTCTTTGTCCAGTTTCCATCTAAGAAGAAAAGTCGACAACCACTTCCATGAATGTAACTTTTTTCCCTTGCTAGAATGTAATCATGATTTTTAAATTTTAATCTCGAAGCTATCAAGTCAGTCCTAAATCATTTTTAGACTGAAAATTTATAGACCAATTAACTTGATCATTTACTTTAACTCAAATGTTCATATCCATATAACATCAGGATACGCATTTCTGAAGTCCTCATACTTGTACTGACTTCATAATTTAGTCCTTTTTTTTGTCTATTTCACTCTTCTTAGTATTTCGAAATAGTCTAATGAAGTTCTCACAGTTAATGCCCTCAGAGATTTCTTTTAACATTTTGATTCACCCAACTTTATCATCACATTCATAATGGTAGGATTTTGAAAGAAGAAACTAAAATAGAAAAGTAGAATACTTGATGACAGGTACAGTTTCTTTATCCCCATAAAAGGAAAAGTACGATTTTATTCATTATTAATGAATTCTTTTAGGAATAAGTCTTTCATTCCTTTAACTAGAAATAGAATACATAAATGGACATAAAAATGATTGTCCAAGAGATTTATCAAGCATCGTTTAGCAAAAAAAAAAAATTGGTGCCTAACTTGTGGCATCAAAGCAATATTGCCCAACCTGACGTAGAGAATTTCACGAAATAGTGATAAAGCCTCCGTTTAAGGAGCGTAGACCACACAACTTTGGAGAAATAGTTCCATTGAAAAAGACAAGGCCCTAAGGAAAACAAAAAAATACATAGGCAGAATCTACAACCATTACAAACAAATCATCTATGGTCTTGGCATTGGAGAAGCCCATCAAAATAGAAAGGGCAAAAATCATATGGGAGCGAATTATGAACAGGGTTGATGGAAGAAAGATGAATTTTTCTTGGTAATACATGGAATCAAATTTAGAAGTTGAACTGAGAGGCCTAAAATGAATCAATATAAGTAGGACAACTACACAATTTGCTATTCCAATGTAGAATCTAAGCGTAAATGATAATTTTTGTTTTGTTCAATGTGTATAACTATCATACTCGAACAACTGATATTTCTTGACAGGCAGAGTCATAATGATTTGTCTCATCCCCTTGTTCTGAGTAGAATCTTGTTGGCTTATTAAAGTAGACTTATTGAGCATATTCTTCTTGTCAGAAAGGGTTTCTATTTTGATATGCATCTAACTAGGTCCCTACTTGCAGCCAATAACACTGGCATTGGTGTATGCTGGGACAACTCTCAAGGATCTTTCTGACGTGACTCATGGTTGGAGTGAATTTTCGACTACCCGCTGGGTAAAGACTTTCTTAGAATCTTTTTTTTTCTAAAGCTGCCTTCTAACTTTGTGCTTCACAATGAAGCAAGGCTACTGTTGTCGCTCATTCTTACTAGCTCAATTTCCTTGCTGTGAATGCAGGCGTTCATTATAATGAGCCTTGTTATATCAGGTACGGGATAATAAGACAACAGTGTGAAAAATGTTCTTTACCAGTTTGATTTCTTTTCTTGTATGCATGCGCACTATTCTTTTGTTCACATGCAGTGGTTCTGATGTTCTGGGTTACGAAAGTCGCGAAGTCTGCTTTGGACAAAGCTTTGGCTGAAAGTGAGGATCTAGATGCCATCTTGGATTCATCCCAGTTACCTGTTGTGGCTGATGCTCCCATGGATTTGAACCAACCTCTCATAATTAAGATAGATGCATCAGAAGATGAGTATGAGAAATCAAAATTATGACATGTAAATTCTTCCCGTTTATTCTGATGTCATTCTTGTATTTTGTTATTAGCATCTGATGCTAATCATCCGACCTGTACAGTCCTATTGTTTATAGTTGTAGGCTTGGATAGAAGTTGGATCAACTTTAAGATGTTTCAGAACACAGGCGTGTCCTTAAAATGGAGATTGATTATTACTGACAAATCAATGAAATTGATGTTCTGTTTTCACTGTTACTCATGCCTTGGTATTATTAGGTGTATATGATTTTACTGGGGAATGATTGGATTTTGAGGGTTCAAGTTTGCATAGTTTGTTACATTTGGTCGTTTTAAGGCATGAAAGACAAAGCAACATGGCATATTTTAATTGTGCTGTGCTTCTCCAGCTCGAATTGAATCTTGTGATTGTTTGTCCTATCATTCTGTCTCTTAATTACACTAATTACAAGGCCAGTTTCTGTATAGCAAATGATCACCAAGTTAAATCTGAAAGGGCCAGCCACGATTGAATATAAAAATCCTAACAGCAATCGTAACTCAAGACTCTTATCCACAATTTTACCAGGCCTCGACTTTCAGCAAAACTGATGATCAGCACTCTTCTACGAGTCCTCAACCAAGATGACATTCTCTTTATCCTGTATAGCCAAACATAAGAAAGGATTTGGAATGACGAACCTCACCAAGTAACTGAATATTAATTGACAGATATTCGGCACCAAGCCTGGAGGCAGCTTTCTCTGTCCGTATAGCAAGCAGCAACTCATGCGGTCCTAACAAACAGCATGTTAATGGTTAACCGAATATGGAAAACAATGGTGGATGCTGGCATATTGACCAATATCTAAATTGGACCTATGATTCAGGGTTTGGAAAAAAGTTTGTTGAAGACTTGAACAGGAGGAAATATAAAGTGAATCCAATGATGAAAGGAAAGCAAAATCATGTGAAGCGTCATTATGAAAGGGAGCAAGTTTACGTATTGTGGCAACCATTTCCTCATTCCTGTTTCACTTTCTGAAATAAACAGGAGAAAAAGGTAGATGCTGGTGCCAATTCTATAAACTTTTTTGGTGCATATTTCACTTTTCCCACTATCTTCCTATTCAGAAATCTGGGTCCTACCATTTCCTTAGAGAAAGAGCCAACATTCTTAACTGACAGAAATTTTGGTATCACAGAATATGGGAATGTTACTTTAATTTCATCACTTTCATCATGCTATCAGGACCGAGCAAACAATGGCTTACCTTTTGGAGGACCCGCAGGCAAAAATTTTGGCCAATTATCATACCCGTCCATGTAGGACTATCACCAACAAACAGTACAGCTCTTGTGTGTTTCTTATATAACTTACAACACAAGCATTAAGGAAACAATCTTAAACAACATATCTATTTTGATTCAAAGTTTTAAGATGAGAAAGCATATAGAGTCCTTCAGAGAAAAGATGTCACGATTTAGCATTTTGCCCCTTGGGGGATGCTTTGATGGCTGTCGGGATCACGCGCAGGCATCCTCCGGATTTGGCTCCAGGATCTGGAACTTGAGCGACAGGCCGGTAGAGCTGCAAATAAGAGTAGGATCAATTCTCAAAAAGGTTCACACATTGAAGCCAGGATCTTCCAAGAGGTTGAAATGCAAGAGTATATATAAAGCTTACATGCCTGGAAGGAGTGCCAGTACAGGAAGCATGAAGAATTTGCTGTATTATTATGACGAAACATGCCAGCCTTATATTTGGGTGCATGACACTGGAGGTGATTTTTCAAGGATGGTGAAGCAGCAGTATCTTAGTCTTGAAGACCTGAGGGATTATTCTGAGATCAGAATTTTCAGGGATCACCAAAGAGGCTGCATATCTGTTAGGAAGAAACCAAGGCCTGAGTTTTGTTGACTCTATCTTCACTGACTTCAGTTTTGTAAGACATTAATTGGGAGACCAAATGAAATCCAGCTTGCGTTGTTGCGTAGTTGTGTATACTTCCTTTTCCAATTTCTCTTCTTGAGACTTTTTTCCAGTTGCTTTCTTGGTGTGTTCTTGAAGGTTTCAGAATTCAGATTGTATTGTCAAATGGATACATGTTTCCAGAAAACGAAATCAGTATAGCCTTTTCATTTGGTTTCTGGTTTTCCATGACTGATACAGGTTCAATATTGGTTGATAAATCTCTCAGGCCCTAGCTTTCTTGTTTGAGGATTGGATCATGGAAGCTGAAAAATGAGAGGTTTTCAGGAATAAGTTTACTTACGAAATGACTAACACCTGACTATGAAATCCCAGTAGTTGAACTAATGAAAATTGTCAACTTGGAGGGGCCGACAACAAAACTTAGGATTCGATGGTACATTAAGCCTTTTTAGTTATATATATCCGATGAAGAAAACATCAGTCCCATAGTAGAGATGCTGATATGTGCTTGTAGTACTAGATTGGGCTAAGAATAGAATTGTTATCAAATTCTTATGTATATTTACTACAATCAAATCTAAAAGAATAGAATCTACATTTCGTCTTTGTAATTTCACTTTGCATCGCGGAAAGCATACTCGTCATGTCTCTAAAAGTAGCTATTTGTTCATTGCACCAAATAATATTAATCATTTTATGAATTATCTTAACTAATGAAAATTAAAAAAAAATCAATGATGATCAACAACTGAACTAACATAATAGCCTTCTTAAGTGGTTGGAGCCACAATAGTTTGGCTTACCAATTAAGCAAATGCTCGGCGGATAATGACCAGAAACATAATATCTTGATTCATATCTTAAAATAACCCCATTTTTGGATCATTACATGAAAGCGTGTGCTAATGTTACAAACCTTTGTTTTTGGTTTACCCTAACACGATTGGTGACAACAGTTCTAAACCTTGGTTGGTGTTGGGAAAATTTAAGAAGTAGTAAATCATTCCGTTAAGCACAATTATGTAGGGTATTAATTAAAGTTGTCAATTAAAAAGAAAGAAAATAATGAGTGTAAATTAGTCATTGAACTTCTACCTTAACTTTTTTAAGTTGACTTCATAACTTTTATGTTATTATTGTTTAGACACAAACTGACCTTATTTGCGCCCCGTACATTTTGAATTTAATTAATAACAGAATAAAAATTTGAGATTAATTTAGTGAAAAAAATAAAGGATTAAATTACACCTAATACTAAAATTTAAGAACAAATTTATGATGTTTTCCATTTAAAATACCAAGGATTCAATCATGGATCTAACTTTTACAAGTATAATACATGATATGTTTTCGATAAGGTTATAGAAATTACGCTTTCCAAAATTATAGTTCTTTACATTTAAGGTGAGAATAACTAGTCTTGTATTGTTTGAAGTAACGTTGTAATTATATACGATAAATAGATAATAAAATTAAGTTTTTGAATGAAAATAAGATACTTCAATTCTTATTAAAAATGGGTTAATAACACCTAAGGGCCATGTTGATTTTTTTATTTGTCATATTTGATATTTCAATTTTATTAGAAATGGGTCTATACTCGCCTTTAATTTTTAAAAAAGAAACAACCATCCAATTAAACCTCTAATTCTAACAAACAATCACATATTTGGTTGGATCTATCATTGTTGAAGATGAAAGACTAGTGTTGGTATTGTTGTTTCAAAAAATCGCGTAATATGGAAAACATTTTCAGCATGTATAACATTGTTGGTATAATTATTTCAAGTTAATCAAAAGACCGACTTTTTATATATCATAACTACAAAGAAAGACTAATAAAAAAACCTAAAATTTAGAGGTTTAATCAATCTATATACTTAAGGAAAAAGACAATTTGTAAAGACAAATATATTACACATACAATTTAACTTCTTATTTTGTTTTGGGTTAACACCACGGGGTGTTCTAGATAAGCCCCAACTATAGGTGGCACCTTTAAGCCATTACCATGCTCAGATAATCTCCGCTTATGCTTTGTGGGACTCCGAGGAGCGGCTTAGCACTACCACCAAGTATTTAATACTACTGCATACATAAGTAGGAGTCGAACCCCCAACTTTGCTTAAGCAAAGACCAACCATTACCGCTGGACTTTGGTGCTAGGTGGTACATACAATTTAGCTTCTAGTCAACTACATACAATCATTGTCTTTAAATGTGGAAGACATAAAATGAAACCCACAAAATAAAAGAGGTAAGAAATTTCAAATCACATAATTGAGAGAAGTGTTCAAGGACTTTATCCCTTAAAACTCTATTTTAACATGATCAAGATAAGGTTATAAAAATATTACAATAATTTGTTAAACATAGAATCACTTCATTCTTTCTTGTTCTTGGTCCATTTGACTTTAATTGTCTTGAAGCTCTCTTGAATTATATTTGGTACTCGACTCATATTCATTTTGATCTTTTGATCACTTTGCCCTTTTACGAACTTGATCTTTAATCTTTTACTTGAACCTTTGACATGTTAACTTATTACTATCATTAAAGATAAGATTATTAGTAGTAACAAGCTTTGAAATAATCAAAATTGTGAATTAGAACCTCACTTGGTCTAATACAAACATTGACAAATACCTCCCTAAAATGATGGAATAAACTAATGTAATTCGTAAAAGAGGTCTCTTCATAACTTGGTGTCCACGTAGACATATCTAGAGCCTGTGTAATCCAATAAGGATCTTTTATGGAAAAATAGTTAACTAATGTGAATGCTTACTTATGACAGTGGATATATGGCTATTTTAAAAAAATTCATATTTGATAAAATATGCAACACCTCGACATATCCTGTTTACCTCAAACTTACCCAAAACCTTAAACCTGAATACTAATATCCCCTTAATTTTTGCCATATTGTTATGTGATTCCACTAGAAAAATACCTATTAAAAATAAAAAGCATTTATTCTTGCCTATAATTTGCAGCTATCTAGGAGTTCACATCTTTTTCCTAAAGAAAACAAACAAAAGTGGGTCCATAAAGTCAAGAGAATCCAAGGTAATGTCTCAATCTTATGGTCCCTTCCACTTATTGAAACTTAAAACCCTAACATCAACCTAAAACTCCATCATCTGGGATCTGAGGGTAAGGCAACATCAAAGAAACTTGATTGAATTTCTGATTGGAACCCTAATTGATTATAATCCTAATGGCTTTTATGAGTATATGATTTTAGGTTTAGTTTACATGTGCCTTTTAGGGATGGAAACGAGTTTGGTCTAAAATGTTTTCCTAGGCCTACGCCTAGCCTAAAACCTGATTATTCTTGAGCGTGTATAACATTTAAAAGCCCCAAATTTCCAATTATTTTTATTAAAAACACAAATAAGAGAAGGATTTTAGTAGAGGTATATTTACCTTTTTGCTGCACAGATATAAAGATCCTTTTAACCATGAAACATAAGTGAAAGAAGAAACTCTTTCAATTTACATTGGACCAAAGTCGAATATGATCTAACTTCACATAATGACAAGAACCTAAGGTAATCAACCTTATGAGTTGCTTCCAAGAACAAGGCCTTTGATAACATTATAAGATAGATCTTCTAAAAACACCAAAAGGGTGTAGGAACTCGTTATAAGAATCTCAGATACAATACATACAATAATATAAGAGATGATACAAACAATATATATAATATTGCTTTTAAGAAAGGAGAGATACTAAGATGTATAAAGAGTGAAAAATGAGGTGACATAAGTGAGATAGTAGGTAGCAGTGACTAGGGCGAAGAGAAAGATGCATAAAGTTAAATAAGTTGGGTGGAGACTGGGGTGAGTTAGGTATGACGCACAGAGGAGAGGACCATGCTATCTTATTCACATTAACAAAATAACTTCATTTAATGTATTATGAGAGGTTCAAGCCATAAGGTCTGAGCATGAGCTTAGCCAAGAGTTCAAATAAAAAAAAATCCTATTCTTGTTGACTTCAAGCTAAGCTCAACTATAGGTTTTTTGTCATCCCTATTACTTTTGCACCTAATTTGGGTTTGAAATCCTAATTATATCAACTTGGAGTCTATTAGAAATTGAAAAAAATGGTTTTGTGCTAAATTCTTTAGGTAAATTAACAAAGTTTGAGGCACTCTCACTATATATAGCAATGCCCTATAGTGAGGAGTCTACCTTATTTAGGTAATTGTTTCGAGTTTTCAATTTGTTTATATATGGAAATTATCTCTTAAATGCACTACCATCATAACTTAAGAGAACGTACAAATATCACTTAAGTGTTAGTAGAGCTAAACAAAACAAAACAAATTAAAAAGAGTACTTAATGCTTAAGCCCATACTATAATCAATTATGCTTTAAAAATCAATCCAAAGTTTAGGGCATTACCTCTTAAATTATTATTCACATTCTTATTTATTTAAAAATCTTTCCTCTGTATTTTAGGTATTGATTTGCTTAAATTATTTGACATGTTTTTTAGGTCCATCTTTTATTGAATTCACTACGGATTTTTGTTGAATGGGGTTGTATCATATACTAGGTATAGGTGTTTCCCTAAAGTAAACTACATTACTTCACTTTACCTTTAAATTAGAGTAAAGTATGATCTTATGCCTTTTTTTTAAATTTCATGTGTTGGATTTCAAAGCATTAATATGTATACTTTTATTTAATTTGTAAAATTTTTAAAGTTATTCGTGTACATATCTTTTTAGGGTGAATGAGTAAAAATGAAGAATGAAAATCTATATTAAAAAATTTAAGCAAGATACATAATGAAGATATGTATGTGACAGATTTAGTTAGTAAGAAGAAAATACGTTGACTATTGAAATCATAAAGGTTCAAGTCCCTTTGTAAGTTTGAGGATAGTTTATGAGATGAGAGATGAGTTGGGTTACCATGATATAGTTAGAGCATATTTTAATGAACCAATAATAAAAATTTTGTAACAATTTAAAGGTTAGTTAATTCCAATGCAACTTGTATAAGGATAATCAACTTACTAAAGGAGTATGAAATGACTCATGTGTACATGAAGCATAAGACTAATGCTTCTATAGTAGTACCATAAATTCAATATTTAGATGGATCTATATAGGAAATTGTAATGGTCAAAAGTATAAGGAGTAATACAATAAAATTATGCATACTTATGGCAAGGAACCATTTATCAACAATTAGTGTGGTAGATGAAATATGATGTTAAGTTCTAATTGCTACATATGATGAAATAAATAAAGATAACTGAGAAACTATTAATAAGATGGAAGGTGATTCTTTAGATGACCTTGGATCTCATTCTAACACGATGATAATGGGAGCTAAAGAAGAAGAAGAGTTCTATGTTGAAATATTTGAAGGGCATCAATTTACATATGTAGAATCATCTAAATATGGTAGTTTTCTAGATAGAAATGAGTATCCAAATAAGGAAGAATCTAATTTAGTTTTGAGAAGGGTAATTAAAACTATTATTCCTAAACCAAAAAATGGGCCTCTAAAGTAAATATTTGAATGATTTTTGACAGTGCAAAGCATATTGTATAATTTCTACTGAGTTTAATGTTAGGCTGAAAATATGAATCTAAAAGAGTAAAGATTAAGTTCATTAAAAGCTATTAGTGAAATTATATGCTTATTATGATAACAATGACAGATGCTTCAAGAATAAGACCCAAAATTTAGAGCATTCATGCTTTATAAAAACACGTATATGATGGTTTTAACTTTATACCTAACTAGGTTAGTTAAGATAAAGATACTTAATAGGTCAGACGTTAAAACTTCCAAAACGGATGAGGAATATATTGAAAAATTTATATTTGTCATTGAAATCTTGCATGTGTAATACAACTGAAAGGAATTTATTCAAGGAAAGATCTAGGCTATATGTGAATGAATATTCTAAGTTGCATGGTTACCTAAATGAATTAAAGCTTAGTAAGCATAACTTATCTATTGACATTCAACTTGTTATGAACCAAATATAATCATATGTTGAAATTTAAGAGATCATACATATGTGTTTGATATAACGAAGAGATAGGGGAGGCATTTGAGGCACACTTTTAGGGTAGATAAATAGTTTTTAAAAATTGAAATGTAACTATCGAGTGAAATTAGAAGAAATAGTGATAAATGAAAGTATACTATCGCTTAAGTTATCATTAAAGTTGAAATTTTTGATTCATTGAACATTTGATAGCAAATTTGGAATTGGGAAATGAAGAAGAACTTACAACAAACATGTAAGATGTAGTTGTGGATAGTTATGATCATATTACTAACTATTAGTTCCTTTAAAATATGATTATTATTGAGTCTTTTTTCTTAATGGAGTATGCAGTGAATGAGGTAAAATTATTACATGTAGTTCAAAAAATGTGGGTCAAACATGTAACCATAATTGGAAATCTAATTATGGTGGAAAAGAATTGAGGAAGTAATCGGTCTATTTTTATTAAAATGTTCAATAAGGAGTTGACGAGGGTAATGCAAAGTTACCTTGCTAAAGTATTCATTATATATTTAGTCTAGATCATACCAAGTTTTTGAGTATTGCTCTAAATAAGTGAAGAAGATTGAAAAGATTAGGAAGGATGCAATGTAGTGGAGGATCATACGAATAAGGATGGTTATAAGGTGTCAAGGGGTGATTCAAAGCATAACTTAAGACATAGGGAGAAAATTGTAGCAGTTAGGATTTATATGGGTGTCTATGCAAACTTGTATTTATTGTTATAAACTATTCTCAAAAGAAGGTGGAGGATTTTTTTTTTGTAGTTACTATATGAAGGATTCATTTAACAAAATGTATATGAGTGTTTTACAACCTACTAAAGGTTTTATATTTTGGCCAACTAGTGAGAATGAAGAAATTCATCCTCTAGATAAGATAGATATATTCAGAAGGCAAAAGCACAAGGAGGAAAAACAAGAATGAGTCCAAAAAGCTAAAGAAGAAAGACACGTGCAAATTATCCAAAAGGGTAAATTACGAAAGTGTAGAAATATGGCTCATTATTCATGATAATAGTTCATGCAAAATGTTTTCTCAAACTCAAAACTTAACCTTGGTCAACTCCTCAAGCTTAGCTAAGAGTATATCTCGAATTACTCTAATTAGCTAGATTATAACTATTATGATATGTTTTAGTTGCTAACTTCTTTTTTTCTCCTTGTTTATATAAGAAAACTCAACAAAAATAATAGCAATGACAAAAGGCAATCATCACTGTAAGGCAATAGCAAGAGGATATAAGAAGGAGAACAACAATAAGAAGGACAATCCATTCATCACATGTTGATTGCATTAACTTCTCAACAACTAGTTTCACTTCAATCAGCTCAACCAACACTACATTAATCATTTGCTAACCATATTATTAGTTTTTTTAGCTTGCAAACAAACTTGTAACCATTTAACCTAATATACGAACATGATCTTTTACATGTATGTATTTTGGTTGCATGTTAGGTACATTGAACATTTGACAATATTTTGTGTTATTAACAACTTAATAGTATTTTGTGCATATTAATTATCTTTTGATGATAATCAAGCTGGATGTTTTTTGTTTACATGTTAGTGACATATCTTTGTATGACCATTTTTACAGTTACTTCAATAAAGTGAATAGTATGAATGCAAACAAAATAATAGCATACTATTATAAATAGTTCAAACTTTTCCTTACATTACAATTTAGTTAAAATTACAATATTACAAATTCAGAAAGATTAACATTATCTCTTATACAATAGTTATAAAATCATTTATTTACCACTGGATTTAATTAATTTTGCATATGTAATGAATTATCATAACAATCTAAATAATAAATAAAGCTAACGTAAACTTAATAAAAATAAACTTTAACACCTTATTCCCTTTCATCAAAGCTTCAATATTAAGCTTCATTCTCTCAATTTCCCCTTCAATTTCTGTTCTCCTTACTTATTCATTAGATTTTAACGTAACAAGCTCTTTATAGGCAAAAAAGTCACTTGTCATAGAATTCTTTCTTTTTTATTTTTAGCTTCATTCTCTAACATTTCAATTTTATTTATGAATATTTGTATTACAATTTGACTCATATCATAAAATGGAACATCATATCACATAAAAATAGTTACAATTTCCAACCTACAATTACGAGTATAATTTTATAATTTTTTATTTAAATTTATAGTATCTGAATAACAAGCAAATAAATTGTATTCATTAGATACTTGACATGTTTACGAAACCTTCTCCTTGGTTTTGTTCACAAGAAAGGTATGAGCACCTAATAAGAGAAGGGTATGGTCACCATAAGTGAGAAAATCTCACTTCTCTTTAATGGTTTTAGTTGTCTTCACGAATCCTACTGTTAAAAAGGTTTTCCTAGACCTCAAATTTATACTGAAATTGCATATATTCCTTTGCATGGAAATCTCACTTAGATCTGTTTAAGCAAGACTCAGCCTTCTCACGTGATCATTGACCATCAAAACCTTGTTCTTGAATGCCTCACGATCTTTGATATGTTTAACTCTCGCACTCGACTAAGAATACTATAAAGTATTAAATAACCATAGGCAACAATAAAACATAAGAGTTACAGTAAAAATAAACCTTTATTACTTCCTTAAAAGTATACAAAGGAATGCTCTCTATTAAATTGCTCCCTTCTGCTCTATCTCTTTTATCCAAAATCAACCTTGTCATGATTATTTTAACCAATGGCCATGCTTTTTGAAAGAAATACCTATTAAACCCATTCAGACATGGGGCTTTGGATGCATTCATCTTAAAGAAAATCTTCTTAATATATTGTGTAGTGAAAGGGCTTTCAAGAAACTTTAGTTATTCCTCCTTAAATTGATTGCTAATGAATGACTTTAATATTTGAATAAAGGAACTACTTCTTGCTGACAAACTAAGAGAATCCTAAAATAATTATAGGATTCTTCCTTCTCGCAAGGTTACTACTTCAACCATTTGGTTTGGATAGAGAGCTGATTCTGTTTACATTTTTCCTTTCCTTAATAAAATTGTGAATTGTTTTTGTATTTTTGTCTCTATCTTTCATCCAATTGTTCCTAGCTTTTTGCTTTAGGAGAGAATGGTGTATCTTAACTACCTTTGTGTAATCTTTAACTACTTTCTTCTCTTTTGTTAACAGTTTGGTAAAGAGTTTCTTAAGAAGAGTGTTATATTCCTTGCATTAGTAATATTTTGGCTTGTGCTTAACTTCCTCCTAGCATTTAGTTCCTTTAGTTCAACTTTGATCATATATAGCTTTTTAACACTTACGATAGCCTTGTGACCTTTAATTTAAGATAGCCTCATTAAACCCATTATCCTCTACTAAATAATTATTAAAATTGAATGGCCCATTTCTCCTACTCTTGGTGAGTATATTTTGGACTATGATAGATGTATGATTTGAAAACCTCACGCTCCCAAAAAAAAGCTTTGCTTTATAAGAATTCCTATAGACAATCACGATTTACTAAAGCTCTATCCAACTTCTTTCTTACTTGCTATTTTTTATTCTGTTTATTGCTCCATACGAAGACGCTTCATTCATATTTCAAGTTGGTGATTTCATTTTTTCCCACACATTCCTTAAAATCATTAAATAGAGTGATTCCTCATGCAAACATGCCCATCTGCTTCTAATTTACGAAGAATGTTATTAAAGTCCCCCAAAATTATCTAAGGGCATTGGATTGTAGAATGTATTATGCTTATCCCATCCCACAAGATTTTCCTTTGAAAATAGAAATCAGATTCATAAACAAAAGTGATCAAAACCTTATACCGCTCCTAAATGAAACATGCAGACAAGTGTATCATTTGGTCATTAGACTTTGTGATGTTTGCAATTACTTTTCCAAGGGTAAAAGCTATTATGATATGTCTATAACGTTGGGCCCCAATTCCTTTTCTTACTAAATAAGCATGTGTTCAGTTTATTTTGAGGTTGAGTTTAATTAATTTATTTTGGTTAGGATTTAATTAGAATGTTTATGGGTGGAGGAGTTTATTTCTTAGATTGATGGAATTAAAAGGAGAAAT
>JAOTAY010000190.1:21985243-21999736 GCA_025629805.1 Erythroxylum baracoense
GGTCGCGAGAGCGGGCATGGGTTGGCCACGCAGCTCCTCGCGAACGCAACTTTCTCGCGGTCGAGAGTGCGTGCATCCAGCGCGCGCCTTGCGATCGCGAGGGGGTCGCAGGCGCGAGCGTTCAGCCGCTTCTCACCTTCGCGAGGGATCGCGAGCGCGCGCTTCGCGCTCGAGAGGAGGTCGCGAGCGCGAGTGCTCAACCGCGTCTCTCGCGGCCGCGAGACTGTTGCAGTACGACGCGGCCTATACAAATTTTCTGATTATTTTTCCTTTCGGATTTTTTTTACCTCTCTCTGCTCTTTTGGCCGTAACTTTTTCTTCCAACCTCCGATTGATCTGATTTTTGAAGTTTTGGTTTTCTAAGACATTTTTCTACCTCTCCATCCGAATTTATAATTTTTGATATTATTTTCAGAATTTATGGATTAAATCAAAGTGATTATGGCCTACCATTTTTTTTTGATCTGAGGTAAGTGAAATGAGTTTGTTTTTAAGGTTTGACCTGGTGGGGAATTTCTTCCTTGTGGGATGCTCGTCCAGATGTCACGTAGGACGTCGGGCACGTGACTCGCCAGGGTGGGGTTCCAGCATATAATGATGGTATTGATGGTTTGACAAAAAACTCCAATGACTACCTAAAATCTTTAAGCTTGCAATATTCTCCTGGCTAATTCTCGTCTCCAGTAAACTTGATAAAGTTTCCTCTCAAAAACTTCCTACTAAGGAGGGTTCTATATTGCTTGTCTTGTTCTTTGAGTGATGGTTTCCACTTAGAGGATTATTGGGAAAATGAGACGGAATCTAATCCCGACCATAACAAAATAATTACTAAAATTTTTAGCAAATTGGTTTCACAAAAACTAAGATCAATTTAATTCCATAAAATGATTAACACATAATTATAATAAAGCATGAATCAAAATTCATACCTTATTATGAAGCATGATCTTTATCTTGTCGTATCCCTCAAATCGTTTACAAAATTGATCCATCTCAACCATCGTAGTCGTACAAATATTTGATCTTTAACGGTATCCACAGAATAAGCTAAGAGCATTCTGTAACTCTTACAGAAAGGGTTAAGCAAGAAGTGTTAACTCCATAAAACTTAAGCCTATTTATAATAGGTTATGGACATTTTATTAATTTAATTAAAATTAAACTCTAATTCCAATTAAACTTTAATTAGAATTAAAAATAGTTCTAATTAAATATATGTACAAATGAGATCTAGTATCTTATATTGATCCTTATTTATTAAATATCTCATAGTTAATCATAAAGTTTCTTAAACTTTACAATCAAATCCAACTTAATTAAAATATCTTTGCTCTCTTCAACTCATTCTTTATATGAGACCTATTAGGTTTCCAAATATGTTGACAATGATTATAAATTATAATTAGAATTAGATAAATTAAAACTCTTTTTAATTTATCTTTAATTCCTCAATTAAACAATATATTATTATAGATCAAGATTGATGTCTAGCAACACATCATGATCACCTAAATATTTAAGAATGTCAAAGTAGTTTTGACTAATTTTTTCATGCGTGATTTTTCCATATAATTCAATCCTTTTATCATTCAATGTTCTGATTAAACATAGAGCATGAAATTAAAGTCTACTCTATTTTGAGTTTGGTCATATTAGTTCTCTGTCATTAGCTATCGATTCAATTAATAACATCTATAAACTATTTACAAAACATCATTCTACCTTAGCCAAGGATTTCCTGAATCAATACTCATCGAGAATAATGAAACATTCTCCCTAATTACTTTAGGATGATATATCCTATCTTGATCACACAACTACTTCCATATAGTTCATGCTATACCCAATGACTGCTAATTTAACAACCCACGATTAAAGAGGTCATAAGTAGTATCAAAACATAACAATCCCTATACAAGATAACTTTGGAGACTTCAAGTCAAAGGATCACTTATACAATCATCACATTGAAAATTCCATAGACATATAAGTAATGTTCCAAATGGATTTCTCATATCAAGTCAGTTTAGTGAACTTGTTCTCTAACAAACATTTACATGTTTGTTTAAGTATCTCCATTTTTTAGTCTATGAAATTGACTATTTCCTTCATAAGGAAAACCAAAATTTGTGTTAGTCTTTTTAAGTTCTATTAATATCTAGTCTTAATATAACAATGACTAGAAATATTTAGGGATAATATATAAATGCAATACGAATCTTATAATTATAATCTCATTATAATTTTCTTTGTAATGTATAATTATCTCATGTTTTTTATCATATAGATCTACACATTTACAAGATAAAGAATATATTTAAATATTTTTTTTGTAAACTACAACCAAAACGATTAGAGCATAAACTAAAAAGTATATCATAATAAAGTCTTCAAACATTTTTTCTCCATCCCTTAGCTGATCAAATGTATACTGTCAAGGAGATCTTTCTCCAGCTTAATACTTGTAAAATCAATTCTTTTTCTCCTAGTTATCGTCTCATCCTTATAGCCCATCCCTCTAAGAAGGCTAGCGGAAAGTATTCCTAGGAGGAACCTAAGCTCTCTCTTAAGACTTGCATCCAGCTCAATCGAGGATTAAAAGGTTGGGTTGTGAGAGATGAACGATGAATGGAACCATTGGTAATTTCCAACTGATTTAAGGGACCTAATAATGGAGGCGAAGGGATGGGTGGAAAGGTAATATTGTTGGGGATGGTTTGAATGGTTTCTAAAACATTGTTGGCCATAGCTTAAACATAAAGAAAGTTTGATTCAAAAATTTATTACAAAAAGCAATAAGGCCTTTAGAGGCGAGAATTAAAATAGGTTGAAAGGGCTTTTTAAAGCTGAAGACACCTCAGGCGAAGAAGAAGGACTATATAAGATAGAAAGGGGGGTTTGTGTGACTTGGGGAAGGAAGCAAGAAAAATCAAAAGAGTGAAGAGCGAGTAAAGAGGGAATGCAAATGAAGCAAGAATCTTAGTCATCCATTTGGTATTTGGTAAAAGCAAGAATGTTGGTCATGTAAGACATTTGTGCCCCTACGGGCAATTTTGTCAATTTCCCATACAGTGGACAATTATTAATTATAATTTGGCTTTTAAATAAATTATCGATTAAGTTACATAATTTGATCTAGATAAAGAAAATAAAGTGACCCAATAAATGATCTAAATCAATGGGTCAAAGTCTGGGTGAAAAATGAATCCCTTTTAATATGGACTTAGTCCATAACGACCTTGTGATAGGGAAGCTCGATATGGAAGCTATATAAATAGGTTAAGGTAACCTGCAGTTACTTATATATCAATCGTAAGAATAAGGAATCTCTGACCCGTTAAGAGAGCTTATGTATTGAGAAAACTATAGAAAGACCTAGTTCGTGTCTCGGTGATAGATTGCCATTAAGACAATGGTAGATTCGGGATCGTTACAGCTTCAGAAAGCTCGTTTAAAGTTTAAGAATTGAAAATAAGGTATTTTTGCATTTCTCTATTTTTTGCCCTTTCATGTTCGATCTGGGTACGTAACTAAGGTACCATTACATATTACACATGGTATCAGAGTCGTGACGAGATCGGGTGGTTAAAAATAGAAATTTTTTTATTTTTCTCTCCATAAGGTTTTTAGAGAGTTAGTTTCCGTTTCTCGGTTGTTTCTTACTTTTTATTGCATGAAAGTAGTATACATATATTTAGCCTTGAGAAACGGGTTGAAAACGAGCTCGAGAAGTCGAAAAAAGGACCCAAAGGTGAATAGTGCCATCAGCGAGTGGATGTGTAAGGCGTATGTGATGCACGCGCCGATATGTGGCGCGATATCAACTAGACGCATGTCTGTCGCACGCGCCAATGTCGGTGGGAGCGTCTGTACGTGGTGCACGTTGGCGTATGTTTGACATGTGTCATTCGCGCAGACGCGTGGCTGACGCTGGGGCGATGTTAGCATGTTGACGTCAGCCTATACGAATAGGTGTACAGTACCTAAAACAAACACAAAAATGTTAGATTTCTCGTAAGGGTGCTCCAGGTGTTTTGGGTCAATTTCCAGGTTCAGGAAATTTATAAAGTGAATTTTTCCATTTTCCTAGATTTATTACATTAGTAATAAATTAAAGTTAAATTCCAAAAAAAGGAATTAAGGTGTTCTAAATTCGATTTCGAGTGAATTTTCATGCTTCAGATATTATATGAGGGAGATATTTCAAGTTTTCATGTCTTGGGGTCGTATATTTAGTGTTCGGGATCGCATGATAGTTAATCAAAAAAAGGAACTAAGACATTCTGAAGCCATTTTGAGTACATTTTCATACAACGAACTTGCCATAAGGGAGATACATGAGATTCTTGTGTCTCAAGTGGTCAGTTCGGTATCAAGTAATGCACGATAGTTACTTAACTGAGATTTTTCTTTTACTAAAATCTCAAATGAAGTTTTCAGAGAATGTCTTCATCATGGGTGTGTGACAATGAGACTGTGCATTCAGGTTTTTGCATTTATTGAAGTTACATTGTCATATACTATATGACCATAAAGAATGTGAGGATAGCTTAAAGTTGTATCTTTTAAGTCAGTAGACTTTCTAGGATATTGATGAGAATGTAGTCACCAAAGTGGCCTTTCAAGTCAGTATTTTGGATTGTTCTATTTACATGATGGGGGATGTCTTTGGCTTTATGTTTGGTTATTCTGCCCAAAGGTGTTAGCCTTACATAACATTTTGAGATGATCATAAAGGCATTAGATGGAGGAAAGTCGTTGCTTAAATGATCTATTCATCCAAAGATAGTAGTGTCGTGAGAGTTGATGGCTTATACTCTAATCACTTTTTATGTGGAAGTCTAATTGCATATATTATGTATTCAACCCAAAGGTGTTTCATAATATGTGTGATCAAATTTTCAAGAAAGATACTGTTTAATAGCTTTCAGTATCACTGTTATCTTACATTTGTGCTAATCTAATCAAAGTTACTTTGTAGTCACCTTTTTAGTCAATAAAACCAGTGTCACCATTGAAACCCTGATCGGTTTCAATACAAAGAAAAGAACTGAGGATGTATTGAATGTTATGGAAATAACTGAGGTTGATATGACCATACAGATACATAAGCCATCTCTACCTACATTCCATGAGCTTGAAAGCTCATAAAGTAGCCTATGAGGCCTAAGATCGGTCTAACAGATTATGTCTTATGACCATTAAGAGATCCATACTTGACCATCTACTTAGTGGACTTTCGGACTCAGATATAGTGAAATAATTCTTGGTAATATCTCTCAAAGGTACATAGTCTCATTTAGTATCGAGACAAGTGCCTTGTTAAAGAATTATTCTCCATAAGGTATACGGGAGAAGGGGGAGTAAAGGAGTACATTCTTCTTCCTAATGTCTTCATAATTCACCAGAATCTGAATATACTCCCTTCAGAGTTAAGTAATATGGTAATGACATATTATTCACAGGATGAGGAACGAGACTTCAATGCCTTAATTGTCCATTGCATTGCTGAGGAGGAGAAACTCAAGCTTGTTACTCCTACAGCCCTCGAAGCAACTAAATGGAAGGCAAAGATGAAGCACGCTAAGATCAAATGTAGAAAGACTAAATCTTCTCCATATACTGATGTTGGTCAATTTAGTGTTGGTAAAGGTCCTAGGGACATAAAGAAGCCAGTAGTATAAGGCCTAGAAGGAAAGACAGTAATCATCAGATAACTCCTTAGCTTGTCAATTTATGAATCAAATTTGTGATAGTCGTATTAAGTATTTGGTGACTATATAGTGGAGTATCTGACCGAGGTATTTCCACAATGTAGGGGTTCATATCTAGGATAAAGTCAAATAAAGAGAATGAGGAACTGATGGTTGACAACAATGAAGAAGTGGATGAAATATTTGTAGGGGGATGTATATATTGAACCTTATTGCAAGGTTCGTTTAGGTTTTTACATGACACATTTTATATATGATCTTTGGATCATTTTTGGACGAAGAAAGTTGACATTTTGTATTTAATGCTTCTATTGTACAGTTGTGTTTAATGCAAAACATAATGGTATAACTTTCTTATCATATGGTTTGTATAGAATGTGTCTTACCCCGAATTAGATATATGCTTCGTCGTATCTTGCTAAACAAGTCATGAAATGAAGGAGCCTGATGAATGAAAAGTCATACATAGTGTGACATAAAAGTTTAAGCCACATTTCCAGAGCTAGGGTTGAGAGTTTGATTAATGACAACATTTCTCAAGTCTAGATTATGATGATCTGGAAACATGTGCTAACTATTGCAGGGGTAAGTTGACTAAAATAAGGATATAGAGGTCAACTTGCACTTCTAGCTTGTTAGGTTTGATACATACGAATATCAGTAGACCTTACACAGTTGCATTGTGCATTTCTAAATGTTTTATGACATTTGTTAATGATTATTCCCATTACAGTTATGTGTTCTTGCTTAAGGATTGAAGATTGAGAACCAATTAGAAAAATCCATCCAAAGTGTCAGATCTGATCGCGGAGGAGAGTATCATGGCAAATATGGTATTTCAGGACTTGAAAAGGTCTGTTTGCCAGGTATATGAAATCAGTTGGAATACTTAATTCACTATGCCAAGTAGTCTCGAGCAAAATGGTGTATTTCTAAAAGGCATAACTGCACCTAAGGGACTTGAAGAAGTCGATGCAGAACATGACTAATCTACTTGATTATCTAGAAGTGCGAAAACTCAGCCTTACACACATTCGTGTATGGGGCTGCCCTATTAGGGTAATATAATCCTTATAAAGAAAAATTACATGCTTGTTACGCTCATTGCTATTTAGTAAGATATCTCAACCATTTTAAGGCTACAAATTTATTGTAGAAAAGGAAGGACTAGAATAGTGAAATCATAAACAACTAAGTTTCTGGGATACGATGTCTATGTTGATGGTGGGCCCATTGATCCTTCAGATGATAGTAGGGTGGATACTATACTTATTATATACATGCTACTCATACAGTTAGATCCGGTAGATTTAGGTCTTTGTATCGTGCCTATATAGGAACAGGAACCTGTACTTGTACATACAGTGGTTTCTAAGGGTACAAGATCTAATAAAATTATGTAAATCCACTAGAGTGAGACGACCTACTATTCCATCTGATTACATAGTCTGTCAGGTGAATAAGACTATGATATTAAACATGTTATGAATCCAGTTACTTATACAGAAGTTGTTTCTGGACCCAATGTGGATTTATGGTGGGATGCAATGATTGATGAGATACAAGCAATGAAGCATAGTAAAGTCTAGGAGTTAGTTGGTTTATAGTGGAACTGCAAACCCGTCAGTAGTAAATGAAGTTTTAAGACCTAAAAGATTTCGGGGTAAAGTTTAGAGGTTTATAGGCTCACTCAGTTGCCTGATGGTTCACTTAGGAAGAAAGGTTAACTTTAATGTTAATTTTTCTCCTGTATCCTTGAAGGATACATTTTGAATGATTATTACAATTGTAGCTCATGATGATATACAGTTACATTAGATGGTTGTGAAAACTGCTTTCCTAAATAAATCCCTTTATGAAGAGTTTTATATGGTACAACCTGAAGGATTTCAGGATCTAGATGGAACTGATATGGTTTGTATGTTAAGCAAATCAATATATGATTTACATTAAAACTCCCAAAAGTGATACCTTACAATTGATGAGGTTATAACCTCTTTCAGCTTCATGAAAAATAAAGTTAAAAAGATGCTTGTACTATAAAGTCAGGGGGAGCAAAGTTATCTTCTTATTATTACATGTGGATGATATATTACTCACATCAAATTTCTTGACCATGTTGTATAAGGTTAAGCAACTTTTGGTCAAGAACTTTGACATAAAGGACGTTGGTATAACATCTTCTGTCCTATGTATTCAGATTCATCGGAACAAATCTCCGTACTCATCAGACCTCTCACAGAGCACATACATTGAATATGCGTTACAAAGGTTTAATACGGTTAATTGTAAACATGTCGGGACACCTATCTCTCATAGTGAGAGATAATCTTTGATACAGTATCCAAAGAATAAAGTAAAGAGAGAAGTTATAAGGAATGTTCCGTATTCTAGTACAGTTGATAGCTTGATGTATGCTCGGCTATGTACTAGGCAGGACATTGCATTTACTGTTTGACTGTTTGGTCAATATCTGGTTAACCCAGGTGTTGAGATACTTAAAGGGAATCAAGGATTATATGTTGACATATAAAAAAGTCAACAGACCTCGTAGGGAATTCATATTCAAATTAAGCTATGTGTCCGAATGATAGAAAGTTCACTTAAGGTTACGGTTTAAGTTTGCAGATGGTACAATGTCGTGGAAGAGTGTCATATAGACACGGGTGAATTCCTAGACCATACATGCAGAGTGTATGCTAAAGGGCTGCTTCACAGATGATTTAGCTTAGAAACTTAATTTCTGAGTTGTCTATGATTGATTCAGTGGCTAGACCAATTCGGTTGTACTGTGATAATCTTGCTACTATATTGTTTAGTAACAACATTAAATATCACAAGGTCTTAGCATTTCAAGGTCAAATATTTGGCCATAAAAGAGTTGATACGAAAAGGTGACATTAAGGTTAGGAGCATTTAAAGACTGAGGAAAAGTTAGTTGATCCTTTAACTAAAGGACTTCAGCCGCTTGTGTTTGAAATACAAATATACAGTATGGATGTTTTGAAGTCATTAGACACTGTTAGTTAGAGGATCGTTATGTTTGCTCCATGTAAATTTGTACATTTGATGTATTATGACGGTATGATGGTTCATCAATAAAGATGATCATCGTTTATCCTCAGTAATACGTGTTGTTATGCATTGTCATAACACATATGAAAGTTTTAAGATTTGTGTTAATCTTAAGCATTTAAAGGTCATTAGGCATATATATAGATTGACCTTAAGCCTATGTCATTTAGACACATACAGTTTTATACGGATATCTATAAAGTTTTACATGACATAGGATAATATAAGTTTTTAATCTCATAAAGGATCTCTAATACAGTCTAGCATTCGATTGGAGAACATAAAGGTTTTTTCTAATGTAGTTTAGTATTTGGTGAGAGGAAACAAGTTTTCCCTAATGCTGTTTAGCATTTGGTGAGAGAAAATAGGATTTTTCTAATGCAGTTTAGCATAAAATTGGAGAAATCAAGACCTACAATGACGATAATATAATTTAGATCATACAGGTATTATCTTAGTTTGTCACACTCCATTTTTCATTCATATTAGCAAGGTATTAGATATGCGTGATTGTATTAGATATGTGTCGCACATTCGCATGCATTTTATACTTTTCGGTATCGAAAGCCTTCAAGACATAATGATGGACTTTCATTATTTTTTGATCAAATGTTTTTTTTCTAAACTTAGTATACTAATATAGTAACGTGACTTAACCGAATTTTAAAACTATTTTTAAATTGAGTCAATACTGCAATTAAGTATTTTTCAAGGGGGAATGTTGGATATTTTTTACTTTTCCCATAAAGTTGGACAACATTTAATTGCATTTTTAGATTTTGAATAACTTATTAGTTGAGTTACGTAATTTGATTCAGATAAAGATAATAGAGTAGCCCAATAAATGATCTAAATCAATGGGTCAAAGTCCTGGTAGAAAATAAATCCCGATTAGTATGGACCGGACTCATATCGGGCTTGTGATGGAGAAACCTGATATGGATGCTACATATAAAGGTTAAGGTCTGTTATAGTTACTCATATCATTCGTAAGCATAAGGATTTTCTGACTCATTAAGAGAGCTTACGTTTTGAGAAAACTGTAGAAAGACGTTGACCGCATTCCAGTGAGCAGCTTTAAAGTTATGGAATCGAAATCAGGTATTTTTTGCATTTCTTTATTTATTGCCCTTTCACGTTCAATCCAAAATACATAACTAAAGTCCTGTTATGTGTTACACAAGAAACAAATTTAAGACTAAGGATATATGTTTTGGTAACGTAGACTATATATGCTCCCTTTGTAAAACAAGTTCTGAAACTATTGCTCATTTATTTTCTCAATGTAATTATTCTCAAGCACCTGGTCAAGAGTCCAATATCTGATGAATGTGCACTGTGGGAAAGGCAATGGAGTGACATCCTGGAATGGGCAAGGTCCACTGCTAAAAGATTGAAGCAAGATAGTTACATCTTCAAAATTGGATTCAACCACTGCATTTATGCTCTATGGAGAAAAATGAATACTAGACAATATACAGGAGCTTCTACAGAACAGTATATGATAGTGGATAAAACTTTATGCGAGATCAGAGAGATCTTAATGGCACACAAAGCATATGAGGGAGCAAGCAGGAATATGAGGAACAATTGGAACTTAATGTAACTTTTTATCTCGTACACGTGCATTAGAAGTTGCTGTTGGCTCATTACAGCCTACACTATCCCTGTAGTGTTTTAAAAGCTTCGCTTTTGTTAAAATTTTTTAATAATAATAATAAACAAACAACATGAACAATAATAATGATAATGATGATGAAAAAAGTTAGAATTGTTGTAAACAAAGAGACCTTTAACATAAATTTTAAGCAGGACAATGAGACTTAATGGGAGAAATTATTACTTACCTATAGAAAAGTTGTTGAATGACCAAATGCATAATTCCTGGAGGTGTGGAAAGTCACAGTGTTGCAGAGAGGGGTTTGAGTTGAGTCATCGAAGTTGGCAACTATGTGGAGTCCACCGCATGTTGGCAAGGTTTGGACATTCAAGATTGGAAGTTGTGGGTTGTTCTTTTTAGGTTTAGAAAGTCCACGTATGTAGCAAGTTTTATAGGGTAACTGGCTATGGATTATAAATTGTTGTATGAAGATTGATATATGTTCCACTGATTCTGGAATGAAATTGCATTTGACTGAAGTTCAAAATGTGTCCATAGTCCATATTCTAGTTATTGGTATTCAATGTTCACTTGTTTCTTTCGGTGAATTAGAAGACAGGCTTATTTAGAGACCCTGGCCTTATAGTCTTTTTCCATGTCTATGGTAGCAAAAGTAGCTCGTTCATCTGATTAACTTCCTTTTATTTTATAATTTGTGAAATCCTTTGGTGAAATGTGGGGTAGAAGTAGAATTTATACTTTAACCTACTAATTAGTAATAAATGCAATTTGATGAATAATTAGGCTTAGGATTAGTTTTAAGCCTTAGTTAGTTGTGAAAGCCATCTCAAATCGAATTCTACTGCATACCTCATATAAAACTACACGTAAACATCTCTATTTATAACATGATCTAGTTTCAGATTAGAACTGATCATAGAAACACGAGTTTGTGATTAAAATATATATTTGCCAATATTTAGTAGTCTATATCATAATGCAACAGTTACACAACTCATATAGCAATATAAATTTCCAGGGTTCTAAATTTTTGGAAAATGTTGTATGCTTTAATTTTTTATTTAAAATGAAAATATAATTTGAAATATGAGAAATGAGAAGAAAAGTAATAGTCAAAAATATATTTATTAAGGCCAATTTAATCTTTTTGATAGGCTCTTTTTCTAAAAACAAAAACAAGAGGGTTTCTTTTTATATTAAAAGCTAAAAGTGTATTTATAACAAATTATAGAATGTTTCTAAATGTTTTAATTAATTAAAAAATTAATTACATCCTAGGTTTATTTTTATTTAAAAATAAAAATAATATCACGTCAGTATTAACATGGTATATAAATAACAGAAAATTAATTTTATTATACACTTCCTAAACTTATTCTGAATATTAAATGCTAAATAATATTATGTTATAAGTATTGAGATTTAAAATATAATTTTAACCTTATATTAAAATGCAAAAAGTGAGAAGACATTAAACCCATATCAAATAAAGATAGATGAATTCTTGAATGGATGCTCATAATCATAAAACATGATAGGAATAGAATAATGAAAATAAGTGATTTGAATCACATTGATAAAATAAAGTTAAAATACTGTAGCTGAAAGAGGGAATTTGATGTGAGTCCCAATAAACTTCAAATTACTTGCGTTGTAATTTTTTATGCCCTCTCGTCCAACAACATCCAACACATCTCATTTTTACTCTCGCAATTATTGTATGCTTGGATGTTGTCGAGAACATCTGAGCACAGGGATTACGAAAGAGGAGATTTGAAGTCGTCCCAAGACCCCAAGAACTATGACGCAAGATCCTCCGTTTCAAAATTTGATGTGCCCTTGATCTTAGTCGTCCCATTTTTGTAAATTCTATTTATTAAATAGATAAATTTTTATAGAATAAAGTTGTAACAAAAAGAAAGTGATCTGCTCCAAGAACGACGTTCCTTCCTATTGCTTCCCAATTCCCGAGATAGTGCACTTTCCAACACATTTATCATATTCACGTCCGTCAAATCGAGCTTTTACATTCAACGGTCAGGAATCTCCGTAGAACGGCTGTTGAACTCGAGTAACTGTGGTGTCTCTTCTTGCTTTTATCTTCGATCAATAAAAAGCCCACACTTGCATTAAATACTCAATCCTTTCTCCTTTTCAAGCTTCACACTTTAGTGGTTCTCTGTAAGTTGTTCGTTTATCGCTTCTCCATGTCCCAAAAAGCTTTTCCTTTATTCATCTTCGATTCTCCTTTTTTTTTTCTGGAGAGTTGACCATTTTGTTTACGAGTGCCCAACTTGTTGAAACTCTTCTTAGTATGTTCTGTGTTCTTCTTGATTAATTTTCCTAATCTTTATGTGTGGTCTAGTCTGTAGTAAATGTTTTTTTCCTTATTATTCTCATCTTTTTTTGTTGATTTCTCGATTTTGGAGTGTTTGAGTTCGCTAAACACGTCAAGTTCTTTCATTAGTTACATACTCTTAGTTTGTTGGTGTCTTAAGTAACCGAAGATTGTTCTTCGCTTGCTTTGTTGTTTACAAGGATTTGCCTCATTGTGTGTTTCTGAGTTGAGATGGTGTCTTCCTTTTCCAACTTGATCGATTTCTGCTAACTATGTACTTACCACCAAGTTGATATATATTACGGGTTTTCTTTACCGAATCGACTTGCTTATTGGCGTGACTTTGGAGAATATAGTTTTCCTGATTATGTTATGAGTTATGAATTTTCAGATCTGCTCTTATTAAGTCAAAATTTGAAGTTGTCATCTTTTCGCTAAATGTTCTGTCTGTGTGTCCCTGTTCTCTTAGTATTTATTGCTGAGTATTGATTGAGTAATATGTATCTGTGGACAGCGTGTTTCTGCTAAATAAGAAATGTGATGTATGTGTAACCTTATCAGCAGCTTTGTTTGGTTAATGAAGTTATACTCATCAGATGAATTTGTCTCATTCTGGTTGAAGGTGAACTGCAGCTCTCTTTTGTTTAGGTACGGCGGAAGGACAACATGGCTAGTAATGGTGGAGAAGGTGTTGTGAGGCCATATGGACATCCTCCTATCCTCAACGAGAGGATCCTTTCATCCATGTCACGGAGATCTGTTGCTGCTCATCCTTGGCATGACTTGGAAATTGGTAACTTTTCCTTTTGTTACATAACTCAAAAGTATTCTTCATTCTGTGGAGTTTTAATAAGATAAGTTGTTGCTTATATCCTACACCTTCCATTGATTATAGTCAATCTTTTAATTTGCTCAGGACCAGGTGCTCCATCAGTTTTCAATTGTGTAAGTTTGGTTTTCTTGAATGCTGCTTGGTGCATGATTGAAGAGAAACAAGACATTACCTCTTTATTTGGTTCGCAAGCCACTTGTGCAATTTATTCTTAACAAAACTAATTTAAATAGCACTAATTTAATCACCTACATGAAGCTTTAGCTGCTACGTTAACAGGTCTTTACATTCATCAAGGCTAGAATTCTTTGTGAATTAAGGTTCTAAACAGCCTGAAGATCTAATGTTGAATCTGAATGGCAGGTCGTGGAAATTGGTAAAGGCAGCAAGGTCAAATATGAACTTGACAAGACAAGTGGGCTCATAAAAGTAAGTTATTTTCCTTTTCTTCCTAACTCAGATAACTAATCAGAGTTTTAATCTTCTTCACCGAATGTTATATGATATGACAAACTTCTTTCATTTTAAGTATGATATGTTCACCATAGATTGTGGCCTCGTTTGGTAAGTTGCCCATCAGCTGTTTTTTTAGCTGATGGGCATCATTCGGCTGTTTGACTCTTCAAACAGCTATAAATGCTGTTTGGAGAGTAGCTGATATATTAGCTGAAAGTCTTCAAACAGCCAAAAGATAAAAAGCTCATATGGAGGAGCGTTTTCACCAACAAGCTAACTATTTAACTTTTAAAACTCAATTATACCCTTTCCTATGTAATAAAAGAGTTGCTCAACTTTACAACTTTTTTACAACTTTTTTTTCTAACATAAATTGTAGAAATATAAAATTTATTTATTAATAAAATTAATTAACAATTAGTTATAAAATATGTATTATAAATAAAATATGAGTAAT
>JAOTAY010000190.1:22049538-22059828 GCA_025629805.1 Erythroxylum baracoense
ATAAGTGATCATGTAGGCAAGTGACATGTGTCACTTGCCACATGTCACACTCTCATTTGCTCACTTAATTTTCTTCCAATTCAATTCTAATTTTTCTCCAAAATTCCAATGGCTCAATTCAAAAATTCTTAAATTGATATGTCTAAGTTTCCAGTACCATTGGACAGTCATTTTCACTACCAGTAACCCTTATTCTGTCACTTGACAGTTTTCCGGGTCCAAACTTGACTCCGAAAATTTCCCGAAAAATTTCTAGAGTTCTCTAAAAATTAGAAAATCCCTATAGCCCTCTCCAATACAGTTTTTTTTTTACACACACAAAGCCTATTTTTCAAAATTCCCATTTATTCACAATTATATCGGGAAAATGTCATGAATGCATGTACAGTTATTTTTCATGTGCAAAAATCACTGTTCACAAATGCACGAGCATGAGATGTGTTTTTCTAATTTCTCCGATTGACCTCACGTGTACCCGTTTCTATGGTTCAACCCGTTATATAGAAACGGGATGTTACAGAGCATCATCTAATTTAGGTTTCTAATTCTAAAGATGATGAAGATGAGGAGGAAAAATATGTAAATACATAATAAAAGGAGGTATACAATATTACTAAACACATAGAAGGCCACAAAGATTTACTAAGACTAATTTAGTGGCATATACATTAGTGGTTCAATGAGATAATGTTAATGAACGTTATAATTATTTTGAAGTTATTCTTTGTAATAGTAATAATAAGTGGTTAGTAGCTATGTAGTTGAATATTCCCTCTAAAAATTGATACCTAGAATCTAGTGAAATTGCTACTAATTAAAGAAGATCATTGGTTGCAAATGGATCTTTAAGAATAAAGCTGGCACTTTAGGTTTGAAAGATGTGAGGTATAAGTTCATCTAGCTACAAAAGCGTATGATTAGAAAATTAGAGTTAAGACAGTTAGATATTTTTGCTATTAGAAAACTTGTTTTATTCAAGTTTTTACTTTCTCTTATTGCCATATATGACCTTGAGTTGGAACAAGTCCAAAAGGATGTAAAACTACTTTTCTACTTGGTGAACTTGAAAAGTAGATCTATATCTAGCAACTTGAGGGCTTTGTTATTGAAGGAAAAGATTATCATGTCTACTTGTTGAATAAGTCTTTTTATTAATTGAAACACTCATTCACCTCACCGTATTTATAGTTATTCATGACTACTTTTAATGAAAGTAGAAAATTTGCTTTTATTACAAGATACCTTTTAATGAGTCATTCATTTAATTTTATTTGACGTTATAGTTATTGTTGTTAAGGACATGCCTGAAGTTAACATATTGAAATCTTTGTTAAGTAGTGAATTTAAATTAAAAATTTGAAGTTCCAAAGAAAATTGATGATATGGAGATCCTTTAAGAAAAAGAGTAAGAGAGATTATATCCCAACCAACAAAATTATATTGACAATGTTTTGAAAAGATTAGCATTGCAAATATAAAAAATGTCAAGGCTTCACTCGCAACACATTTAAAGCTTTCAGCTGCTCACTCACCATAAATGTTGATTATATGTCTCATGTTCCATGTTGTAATACAGTTAATATCATTATGAGTGATATCATTCACTCATCCTTATATTATGTTGTTAATGTTACTAGCATATGTATACTATTGTAAGGAGCACTCACAAGTTCGAGAAAGTGAATTTTGAGATATTCCCAAATTAGTAATAATGCAAGCTTAGAGTCTAAAAGCAAGTATGAACGCTTAATGGCCCATATTGACTCAAATTTTGTAAGTGATCTTAACATGTACTCAATTTTATATTGATGGTTGCACGGCCAATTGGACAGTAACTTTGAGAGCATATTTTTACTACAATTGAGTACATGGTTGATGGTTGTTGACTTTCAATGAAGTTATTTGGTCCAAAGGTTTGTTTACTAAACTCAATTTATATTCTGAAATAGTAATTGTTTATTGTAATAGCTAAAGTGTTGTATATATGACTGAAAACTAAGTAGAGTTTGTTTCAGATATTATTTCTTGTAGTAATATCATTACAAAGAAATTTGGTATTGATGACTATTTGACAAAATATGATGATCAAGTCTATTGTATTTTTAAGTTTGAGCAATAGTTAACTAAATTTGAATTATTAAGATTTGAGTTATCCTATACAAAGCATGGCTAGAGATGGAATTACGTTTACATATCGTTCGATTCAAGTCGAGCTGAAGATTTATTACATGCAAGTCTCAATATAAATGAGACAAAACGGTAGGGTTTATTGCTGATGTCAATTTGTTTTCGTCCTTGCGAAAGATGGGGATACTCTATGTACGTGAAGCTATAAACAAAGCAATCATAATTCTTTTTTATGGTGAAAGGTGATAATAACTAAATTCACTTCCTAGCTTGAGACACAATAAAGTTTAAAGATTTAGATAATAAAAAATCCCCTTTTGTTTGTAATCGCATAGAGTAATAAACTTGATCAACTTTCACACTAAAAATATAGTCGTGAGAAACATGAGTTCTATACTCTATATGAGCTAAAAGGAAATAATAAAAGAAATCCCAAGCGAGATGGCCCCAGAGCAAACGATGAGATTTTCGAAACAAAGATACCAGCTATAACCTGTTAAATCACCAGTTACCACATCCATCAAGAAACATTGTAACCTCGCTGCGACGACTGGTTCTGTAATCAACCCCGTGTCGAAGGCAAATTTTTCATGTACTCGTTTAGTTGCATCTGAAGTACAAGCACACGTCTCTGTAGGTGTGTATGTGATTGGTTCTTAGAGGTATATGATGGACAAAACAGAGCATCTATAACCAGATGAATTCTTCACTTCTCCAACTATCATCGCATACCTTGTTTCGTTTAACAAAATCTGGTACAGATACATACTATCCTTCAATTATTGCCACCCAACATCGAAAACACACCGTAAAATTCATTACCAAAATAATGGTTCATTTTGTTTCTAAAGTTAACATGCGCAAGTATTTTCGCAGCTTCTCTCTACACTCAACTTCTTGCCTCGAACTTCTCTTCCACTTTGGAAAGCATAAAGAAGCAACCATAAGTAAAAGTAATTCCTTGTTAGCAAATACTGCAACAGTCAACATTTGGCTTTCCTATGCTGCATCAAAAGAATTCACTCCAAAATTATCAACTTATTTGCAAGTCCAACATACTTCTTAACAAAATAGAAAAAGATCAATGAATGAATGAATATTGCGAGAAACCAAGATCAGAATAGGGATAACTTGAAATGGTTTACTGCAGGTCAGGGAAACGGATCTGACATAACACCAAAAGCATCTTTTGTTACAATTTTAACTTCCAAACATTTAAAGCTCAGAGATCAATGTTTAGTTACCCATATGACAAATAGATTAGACAAACATAGCCCTGTACCTTTGAAGAGATTTTTCAAAGAGTAGTAGTTGTAGCAGAAACCCAGCATTAGGATCTGCCTGGGGTCGTCTGCGTCTGACATAATCCAAAGCTTGGGATAGCTTCATAGAATGTTCTTTGATGAGATAAGCAACAACAATAGTCACACTGCAGAACATAAAAGAACTTCAAGCCAATCAACAGACATGAATGTATGACTGAATTTCCTGATTTAATTTGATAAATGCAACATAATCCTGTCCACAGATGACTTCCTTCTTCAACTATAACTTCATCTTGGTACATTTTAAGTTATTGAAATAACTTTGCAAAGATGGTAATAAGAATAAAGAAGGAATCACCTTCTAGATATTCCACTGAAGCAATGGACCAGCACACCTCCCTTCAATCTTTTAGCTTCGTTAATGAAATTGAAACAATCATCAAAGAACTGCGCTATGTACACATTTTCCTTGTCCAAAACTAACACAAAAAGAAAAAGTAGAAAGCCAATGAAATGATACCATCAAACTAATTGGGCCTGGGGTTGACAAATCCATGGAGATTCAATTGAAAAAGAAAAAATTATGGAACAGGTATGTTTTGGGGCAAGAATTAAACACAAACAGAATCATGCAAGTTGTGAATCTTGAATGCAATTGGCCATTAAGTAACTTCATACCTCTGACAATTTTATACTCAAAATCGTTTGGAAATGAAGGTTCCAACGCCTTAGCCACAGTTAAGATGTGTGTGATATTTGACCTTTTGAGTGCATCCTTCTTATTTGCATCTTCCATGGAACCCAAAAACAAACCCTAAAGATTTCAGAAGAACACTTATGAGCAAGCCTAGCTGCCATGTTAAGGGTGAGATATCTTGTGAAACCCAAATCAAGATGTCGATGAATTCAGTTCCATAGCAAGTTAATACAACCATAAACGGAATTAAGAAATTGGTTACCTCTTCTATTTGGCATAAATCGCACACCTCTTCAAAAACTTTTGTTTCATTTACTTCCCCATTTGCAGCGCTGTTATTCCCATATGGATCATCCATCATTGCCGTAGTATAGCTCTTGGCTAATCACAAAGTTCGAGCAAGTGCCCAACTATAATATGCAATTGCTGTTAGAAGCACTCCACCCTGCCTTAAGGAGCCTTTTAACTCTCAACAACGGAAAGTTTAAGCCTCAAAGGAACATAGGCACTGCAAATCGAACCTGTGCTTCCAATAATTTTTTCAATCAATATAACAGAACATCCTTGGCTTGGTTAGCCATTCTAATCCAAAAGCTGAATTGGGTTGTTTCCGTTAATCTTATTGTTCTTTCTTGTGTTTTTTCCTTTTGGGGTTGAGAGAACCTGATTCCTAACACTGACAGGTAGAATCCAAAAACAACGGATAAGAATATTTAGAAAATTACGCCAAAGCAAAGCTACAACAGTAATCAAAAGCAAATTCTCAAAGAATTCAAAAAGCATGGAAGAACTTGGAGAATAAAAAAAGGGGAGAAAGATGCCAATATTATTGATGGAATCTGAGGATCACCATACCTTAAATAGTTGATTAAGAAACATGACGCAACAGATTGACTATGAAAAACCTGAAAGGAAAACGAAAGAAAAAAAAAGAGAGAGAGAGGGTTACCCGGCTTGGTGCGTTCGAAGAGCTTGGAAATAAAGTTTTATCAGTTTTCTTTTGGGGATGTACTGGTAAACGAACAAGTTATTCACTTTCGCCTTTCCGTATATATATATATTTTTTTTTTATTAGCCCACGTATATACGCCTTTCCGTATATTACATTATAGACTTTAATGGATTTGATATTTTGGTCTCAAAATCAGAATAGACTTGGTTGGTCGGTATTCGGTAATCCACATATTAACAAACTGGCAGGTTGTCACCGCGCATAAGCGCAGTAGTATTAATCCCTAGTTATTTTTTAAATCAAAAAGTATGTATATATAGATTTTATTTAAGTTTCAGATTTTTTTAATTAATTTTTTAAAAAATTAGAAGTAATATTCAAATCTTTGGGCAATATCAAAGGCTATTATAGTATCAATTTATGTATATAATAGGATCCATTACAAAATTAAATAAGATTCTCCAAAATGGAATCTATTAATCTCTACCATCCATTTATGAGACAGCAGCAAACTCAGCAATCTTGATTCGGTATTATACTCATAATATATGAAATAACCGCTGACAGCCTACCTTCAACTTCCTAGCAACACAACCGAATTTCATGCCCGCGCGAAGGTATCGAGATGTAGTTGAAGACATCATCAGTCATGTTTGAAAATATATTTATGATAAATCATAAAATATAGATAATAAAAATTATGTAAAAATTTAAAATATGAATTTTTGAGCCGGTCTATAACATGCTTTTCTATGTTAAGTATTTTTTTAAGAACACTTATAATAAATATGAAATTATATATATTAAATAAATTATGTAATAATTAGATATTAATTTTAAAAAATATGAATTTTGAATATAAAATAAAGGATAATAATTTTATTTGAAGTTAGATTGATATTATTTTTTTGGAGCATTAAAAATTGTTCTTCTAATAAAAGCAATTTTAAACAACCAAATAGAGAGATAATCAAAATTTTGATAATTATATTCATTTCTCTTTAAATAAACTTTAGTTGAGTTAATTCATAAATATGGAAGGTAATACTAATTTAATAAAATTAAAAGAAATCATGGTTTAAGTCACAATCATGCCAAATAATAATGTAAGACGTAAAAGAAGTCACATCCGTGCTGCTGAATAACAATTTAAAGAAACTACATTACTAATTCTCTATGATAATAAATCTTTAATTATACAAAATAAATAAGTAAAAATTATATATTAATATCAAGAAATATGTATAATTCTTTGTAAATATACTTATGATAAATCATAAATTTATAAGTTAATAAATCCATAGATGACATCAGTACTATACATGTCATACATAATAAGTTTTGCAAACCTTTGATAAAAGCAATTGAATGTTGCATTAAAAATAATGATTAAGGTTAACCATCATTTGAGTTACTATATGCAAACCTTCTTTGATAAAAGCAATTGAATGTTGCATTAAAAATACTGATTAAGGTTCATCATCATTTGAGTTACTGTTACTACATGAGTGGTACTGGGTGATGTTGAATGTTAAGTTTTGCAAACCTTCTTTGATAAAAGCAATTGAATGTTGCGTTAAAAATAATGATCAAGGTTAATCCTCATTTGAGTTGCTATATTTTGACGTGAAAGCGATTAAATTATTAGACATGTCAGTAGAAGACAAAACGTAATTCATAAGACGTCCCGTGTCTTTGCATCCAAGTGTTCTTTAGTTTTTGGTCAAAAAGCAGACTCAGTACCGTTGTTTCGTGGATTTTTTAATCAGTTAAATAAGATTTGTCGGGCAGTCCACTATTTCCTTTTACGAAAAACCAGTCATTCTCATTGGCAAAGCAAACTTTCTGAGTTTCCCAATATCAAAGCACGTGATTGGAAGGACCAGCTAATTGTTATGGATCTATGGGTCATAAATTCGTTTTCAGAATCTGAAATAGAGTTTCAGAGGTCAAAAGAAGGCCAACATGGAAGGCTCTGCACTTGATGGTCTCCACGCGAATTCGCATCTCTATCATCTTTGTCAAACTTTTCTTCCAATAACAAACAAGAACTCCCAGCCGACCACTTTGGTGCGGGAGTGATAAGGATACCACAATCAATGCACGTGATAAGGATCAATCTCCGTCATGAATTGTAATCCTGTAATTATGGTTGTACTATTTTCTCGTATATCAACGCCTTAGTTATAGGAGTGTACATAGGTAGCCAGTAGGAGCCTTGTAATATGTCTATATATTTTACCATCAACAGTAATGCAAATCATTATTCACTGTTGTCTCATAGAAATGAGATATAATATGAAACCCACCTCTTTCATCATATTTCATTTTATTCCATTATAAACTCTCCTCTCAAATGATAGAATAATATTACATTCTATTTTATTTCATTAATAGCCACCTAAATAAACATAGCCTTAATCTTTAATCGATTATGCTGATAAAAAAAACAACAATGATATATGTGATAAACTAATAATAGCCACCATGGGTCAAGGGTCGAGTTTGGTGGTGAAAAAGGTCCAAAGTAAGCCCATATTACTAATACTCGAACTATGATTGGCATATGGAGTAGGGACAAATAAACAATTATATTCCTCCACATATTAAAAAGACAGCTTGAAAATATGAAATATTTATCACCTGATCATGACAGTCTTAAAATTTATTCCTGTAGTTTATTTAATAATTACAAGTTTGATAATTACAAATTGTGATCTTTGCTTGGTAATGAGACTTAAAGTTATGCTAACATTGAAGATAAGCTGTTCCAATTATTTTTTTGGAAAATTAATTATTCCAATTATTGAAACATCTTAAACTATTACAACAGTAGTATACATCCCATCGATATATGAGATCTGGAGAAGTTCAACAGTATGCAGCTTTATTCTTAATTAGTAGAAAGAAAAAGAGAGAGAGCTAGAGAGAGAAAGAGAAAAAAGATATAATAATAATAATAATAATAATAATAATAAGAAGAAGAAGAAGAAGAAGAAGAAAAAGAAAAATGTTAGTACTCCTAGTACTTATAATAATAATAATAATAATAATAATAATAATAATAATAACAATAACAACAACAACAACAACAACAACAACAACAACAACAACAACAACAACAATAATAATAATAATAATAATAATAATAATAATAATAATAATAACAGCAGTAAGTCGCAATGGTGGTAATAATAGTAGTAGTAGGAATGTCAATTTTAGCCCGAATTGATCAGACTATGGGCGGATCACAGGCCAAAATTGTTTTGTTGTGCTTGGCCAGACCTTGATCTATGGTCCACCGGAACGTAAAAAATAAAGTTATTTTTTCAAAACTTTTAAAAAAATATAGAGCACTTCGTGTCGGGTCAGAAGCGGCCCGAACCTAACCCTGCCTATTGACATAACTAAGTGATGGTGGTAGTAACAGTAGTAATAATAATAATAATAATAAAAATAATATTAATATTAATAACTATTAACTAATAATAATTACTATTGAAACCGTCAAAAAACTAAACCGCTAAAACCTTCAAATTGTTAAACCGTTAAATCATTAATTTGTAATTAATAAGAAATATAGTCGATGACGGTTTGATTTGGCTTTAGGTTTTTTAAAATTGATAAACTAAACCTAAAAGCGCATTATATACATTGTTATCAATACAAATAGTCTATCTAATAGACTTCCAAAAAACATAGGATTCTGTATTTCGAAACACACATTTATACTCTAGATAAATCTATAAAGTTGAATAATTTATTTAAGGAAAATATGTGTAGAAAGAGAGTAAAACTGAAAGGAAATAAAGAAGAAGACATTTGCTCAACATTTTTAATGGAGACAACCCTTTTACTTAATAAAACACTCACATTCTTTTACTTTTGTGATATCTTTTACTTAATATAAGACTCATAATTTTTAATGTTTATTTTTATAATGACAATGCTTTAATATAATTGCAATATTAAAGGACGTAATAAAGTTATATTACTTAAATAGTTTCACATTAGTAATTATTTTTAAATGAAAAATGTTATGGCACCAAACATATTTATTAATTTGAATATGCATAATATTATTTATGATATTAATATACTTATAAAACAACTGTTTCACATATTAAAAACAAAGATTGTGTATTAATAATTTATTTAAGATAAGATTTGGTATCACAATTATATATAGCAAAATTATTTTTTTGTATAAATTAAAAGAATAATTTTAAAAATTTTACTATGAAATTCTACCCCTTATACGTTAGTAACAACTTAATGCTATATTTTAAATTATTACAATTTTCTGTTAAAGTGTTTAGACAAAAATATTTTATTTTATTTTGATATTTTTAAATCAAACATTTACCATAATTTTATAAAATTGAACTTATTTTTAAATTTCAATTATTTTTAAATTTTAATTTTTTAACAAATAAGTTTAAATTAATCAAATTATAATTAATTTAAATAAGTTAGTTTGATATATTTGAACTTTTATATCATTTGATTTAGTTAGAAAATAAAACTTCAAATTTTATAATTTAAAAAAGAATTCTCAGTCTAAAAGTCCCCTAATGCTTCTGCGTGAGTGAATTGTATAGGATGATGTTGTTTACATTTCAGAACGCTGAATCCAAAGAAGTTTTCGGTAAAATTTTAAGGTTTGGTAATGTGGAATGTAAGTTTTCGTCCCCAAATTCCCTTTAGGAAAGAGTTATAGACTATTTTCCTAATTTTGTATTATTTTAGGGTATTTTTGTAATTTTATATTTTCCATTTCTATTAGGTTTATTGTCCTATTTAAATCCTTGTTTAGGGACGTCTTAGACAGATTTTGAATATTTGGAATTTAGATACATTAAGTTCTTTCTATTTTGTGTGACTTTCTTTGTTTTCTCGTTGCGTCAAATTGGTATTAGAGTGGTAGCTTGCTTGACGACTCGATGTCAGGCGATTTAGGTAGAGTCAGCGGCATTTCTTTTGGCAATAATCGGAGGGCTGAGACCCCAAATTGTAGGGTGGAGATTGACGAGTTGGTAGTTCAGGTTGATTAGATTGATGTTAGGCTTCAGCATTACGAGGAATATTTTGATCGCTTGGGAGAGATCTTGATTCAGCTAAACGAGTGGCTTGACGTCCCCAACAAGAACTAAAACGATGGGCTTGACAACCAGGAGTTGGCCTAATGGCTTTAGCTTCTCACTTAAGGCTCTCCTTTACAGGAGGTCTTGAGTTCGAGTCACGCCAAA
>JAOTAY010000190.1:22066729-22086617 GCA_025629805.1 Erythroxylum baracoense
TTTGTATCAAATGATGATAAAACAAAGTGAATGTTTGGTTATTAACTTTCTGTTCTTTATGTTTGTGGTTTTAAAAATATATATATATATATACATTCCGACTTTTAAGTGTTAAGTGATGTGGCACGCCACCCTCGCGGGGCACGGATTCGGATATCATTATCGATATCGGGTTCGGGTCCAACGGGAGTGGGGTGTTACATGTATCCTAGTTATAAGCTGGTATTATGATTCTTAATAGTCGTCTTCTCTTAATCTAGCTAATAGATATGCAACTATTTTCCTTGCTATCATGTTGAGTCTACACTATAGTGTGACTTTTTTAGTAAAGATGTTCCTTATCTCTTTTCTCATGTCTAAAGATTCTTCTATTTCTTTTTTCGTAGATTGTGTACACCATAGTTGCAAGGCTGATTTTCACTACTTTATAATTTATCTTGTTCGCTATTCTCAAAGCAACTACCCACTCAATTAGTTCTTCCCATTTTATGAATATTTTCCTAATATTTAGCATTCCCTACATTCTTCTCCATATAGTTCGGTTAAACCTGCAATTGACCATGATATGATTTAGTGTTTTAAGGTGGGAGTTACATAACTCACATTCTGATGAGTTCATTAGAAACTTCTCCCTATCTTTTGTTAGGAGCATCCTAACAATTCCGATCTAGAGAATTAATGCATGGGAGGGGATGATATCATTATCCTAAGCCAATTTACTCCAATTCACTATACTATCTGATTCCTTTTAAAGAAATTTCCTGCAGCCTTTCGATTTGAATACCTTTGATCCATTAACAATCAAGAGAATTGTATCCTACCTTGTTTCTTGACATGTAGGCATATTATTCATTATGATCCCCAATCCTCTACTATTATGGTAAGGCCATCTCCACTAATTGTTCATAATCATGTTACTAACCTTTATATTTGCACTAAAGATTAGTTTCAAGTGTTGAATCTCCTTTATTTTGTACAATGGGCCTTTGTTATGCTAGTTGTCATACCAAATTAGTGTTGAGACTCCATTCCCAATTTTGTAAAAGAATAGTTTTTTGCATCCATTATCTTGTTCCCAATGTTTGTGACAGGCCCCTATCTTGAAACGACTAGGCAGCCTGCCCAAAATCCTATGGTGACCCTCCAGTTGATATCTGATCCAACTAGAAAGTTCCTTTGGAGCTAAGCCTATTTCTCTTTTTTATCTAAAAGCTTTAACTCAATATTCATAAATATAAGCAGTAGAGTTTTTTTAAACCATTTTATTAAAAATTTTGGTAGTACAATGACTGTATTTTGACATTCTCAAAATTTTCAAAATCTATCTAAAAGTTCAAAAAAATTTATAATCACATCAAAATCCCCACTACAAATTTAGACTTTAAATCCATTCATAAGCAATCTCAACAATCACTTTAATAATCTTAAAAGAAAACCAAAACATATTCATGCATTTAGCTTTAAAACATTCATATACCTGCGCTTTTTACATAAAAGACATTCCAAAACATATTCACGAATATGCAAAACATCCGCAAGGCAAAATTTCCTACACAGTAGCACATGACAAAGCTGACTACTTGTGAGGTGATCCCAACTACTGAAGCCCTTGAGCATGCACCTGGGAGGTTTTATATTGAAACAGAAAGTAGAGTGTGAGCTAAACGAGCTTAATAAGTGTTAGCTTTTCTATGCAAATCATATTTAACAATTTAGACCTTCCTAAAAAAATTCATTTTATTTATTATGAAATCATACCAATATAAAACATATATGCTTGCTAAAATCAATTTCTCAAGTTACTTTTTAAAGTAAATAGTGGTGGCCTTGTTATTATCATGAACTTGTGACACAATATAGCCTACTACTAACTTCTTTGCCACATGGTACCTTTAGGCATAAGATCACAGAGTTGGTTCTGCATCTTTTACTCATAATTAGTTAATCATTAGTTACGAAACTGGTTCTACATCACTTACCTGCACTAGGTTAACCACTATATGATAGTAGTTAAGGACTTAGTTCTGCATCGCCTACCTGTAACTAGTTAACTATTAGTTACAGAGCTGGCTCTACATCGCTTACCGGTACTAAGTTAACTATTATACACTAGTGGTTATAAAACTGGTTCTACATCGCTTACTCGCAATTGTTTAACTGCTAGTTATGGAGCTAGTTCTACATCATTTACCTGTAATAGGTTAACCATTAGACACTGGTATAATAATATGTATAAAACCTAACGGTGTAACATAGGCTAAAAAAGTCATCTTTCCTTTTTATCAACCAATCATATAATTTCTATGTTAACTTAAATTTGTATGAAATTCAAAATTCAACTTTCGAATTTTAGTTTATATATTGCTAAAACATACACTTATACTAGCAATATTCACTTGCAATGCATCATTCATATTAAAACTTATAATCATACAATATATAAAGTCACAAGCCATCAATTCTTTTGCATAAAGTTTATTCATGTAAAACAATTAAAATACACTAACTATTTTGAGAACTCATTGCCAAGCACAGTCATGTGTTCAGTGCCTCTCCTTTACCTACATAAACTATATTAAAACTATGTATTCAATTTAACCGAATTTAAGATTTATATTTAATCATGTAATATGTATGTTAATCATATTTTCACTTTAACTTCCGTAAGCTAATCTATTTTTCTCCCTTTCAAAATCTAACTTTAAAAATTACTTCAATACCATCTTTTCCCCATTCCAACTTATCAATTTCTTCAAAGCACTACCTCACACAATTCATATATGGTCAGTCATATTTTATTTATGTATAGGTGTTTACAAAGTTTCATAAATGTCTGCAAAGGTCCATATATGATTTGGTACAAATTTGGAACAAAAATAAATTCAAAATAGTGTGATTTCCTATATGTCATATCCCCATCCCAGAATTCATACCTCTATTTGTTCCTTAATTTTCATATAGTAATTGTTTAAATTGGGTTTTGAGGTATTCTAGACATTTGTTTCCCTATATCTCTAGTTTCCATAAAATAAAAAATCTAGCCATTTGGACTTCTAAATCATGAAATATGCACTAAAAGTTACAAACTATTCCAATATAAGGGCAGCATCAGGTCATTTTCAATCTCAATTTCCAATGTCATTCATCTGTAATTAGGTATAGGTCTCTTCTAGATATTTTTAGTAATATGTCTTAAGTTTCGGATCCAATTGAAATCACCTAATTTGGAGGTCTTCAGGCTAAGTTATGGTCAAAAAAAAGGACTGGTTCAAGTGAACCAAGAACCAAAGACAAAATTTCATTAAACGTAACTCTTTCTCTTGTCATAATTCAACCCTTAAATTCTTCTGAACTTATTATCTACTCCATGGTAAGTCAAAAATAATCATTGATTTTAAATGATTCTATCCCACTTAAAAGCCCCAAAACTATAAATTTAGGTTAGGAAAACTTACCACTTTCTTTCAATCTTTTGGACAATTGAAGAACACCGGTGCTTGGAAATAGGTTTAATATTGGGTGTGTTTGGATACATGGATAGCCTTATTCTAAGAGTAGAATAGGCAGTGTTTGGATTTGAGAATTTTCTAACCTAAAACTAAGAATAAAGGGTGTTTGGACACTCTTTTAGTCTATTCTAGCATTAGAATTAGACATGTTTTAGGATTAGGATGAATGTAACCTTAATAAATTTTATTCCAAAAATTTTTTTAATTGTTTTAAAATCAAAATTCAATTCCAAAATTAAAGTAATTAATTTTCTTAATATGATTAAGAATAATACTTATATTGATTTCTTATTAATTTTAGAAAAGTAATTTCTAAAATTATAATTAATTAATTAATTAGAAAAGTAGTTTCTAAAATTGAAATTAATTAATTAGACTCCTTATTATTAAGAAAATTGTTTTCTTAAATAATTAAGAAAGGTGTTTCTTAATTAAAATTATTTATTTCAATTTGATTGAGATAAATTAAATTTATGATTTTGTTTGTTTAGAAAATTATTATTCAATGTATATATAAATTGTTTCTTTATTAATGAATAATAAGTTTCTTGATTTATTTAAAAAAAGTATTTTTTATTAACTTTTGAAAAGTGTTTTCATTTATTAATTACAAAATAGTGCTTTCTTTAATAATTTTTAAATAGTTTTTAATTTATTAAAGAAAGATTTTCTAATTAATTAAGAAATCAATCTCTAAACAAATAATATAAAGGACTTTCTTAATTAAATATGAAAGGTTTTTTATTTAATTTTGAAGTAGTTTCCTTTTAATATTAAAAAATAATTTTCTAAAGGAAAAATAAATATTATTAAGATTAGAAACATTCTTCTAATTGGATTAGAATATGTTACGTATATAATTTTGAAAAGGAGTTTTTCTAAAATATAATAAGTAAGTAGAACAATATATTGAAAATTATTTTCAATTAAATTTTGTTAAAGGGGTCAAGATAATTGGAAATAGTTTCCAATTGAATTTGAAAATTATTTTCAAATCAATTTAAATTTCTATTTGGAATATGAATTTAATTCATTTAGGAATCAATATATTCGATATAATTTAATTTTTCCAAGGAGTTAGAAATATTATTTTAGATTATGAAGATCAATAACTTGAATCAAACGAAGCTTAAAGTTTTATACATATAATTTGATTATGAGTGCGTAAGATACATACCTTATTTATATGATTGATGTATATATTGGATGCATGTTAAATTGTATGTTTTATACATGTGATATTTTACATGCAATTTTGTGTTTGATGAGACAAATTAAGTTAAAATCTCTCATTAAAATATTAAGAACACTTTGATAACATGATTGTTGCCTTCTATTGTTATAAGAATAAATCAGAGTTTTGTTTATTATAGGCTTGTTGAGCAAACTCAAGGCCGCTTAACCCAAACATGTTTAATGTTATGAAATTGGGTTCTACTTAACTAATTTTATGTGATTTGGATGAAAAAACTCATGATCACATTAATTTAGAGGTAGGGTTAGGAATAATATATATGTTATATTTTGGCAAGGGTCATCGCCTAATTGATCTAGGAGTCACATGAGATGTAGTTAATAAAGTTATTATCTACGTAATTTAAATCTAGTAGGTTTGTTGAGCAAACTCAAGATCAACTATATTTGAATAGGATCCTAGCCCACTAGAGACATTAGAGTAATCTTTCGAAATAGTAGTGAGGGCTATTATTTTGAATAAAATAGTAGGAATAACCAAATGCATGATTAAAGACCTAATTTTACTTGGTAGTCATAACATATGAATAATTACTTACTTTCTTACATTTATATTTTGTTTTGACTAGAATTTGCTTTCTTTAGTATAGTTGATACAAAGTTAGTGAACCAATTTTTTGGATATAGGATGTGTTTGAGAAGAGTTCTCAAAGTTAGATAGTAAATTTTATGCACATTATGCAATTTTGCTATAATCCTTGTTTTGGATTCGGTGACAAAGTTTTAGAGATGAGTCAAAATCATATAGATGACAAAATGTATTGACATTTTGAGTTGACTAATGTCTCATAAACTTAGATGACAACATGTAAGATGTATATCAACACCGTAATAGCAAGATGCAAGAGGTTGCATAGAGTAAAGTTGAAAGGTATAATACCTTGTTGGAATTGTTACACTTAATTTAGCCTACTAAAAGCATAAACATGGACATCAATTAAAGCCATTTGCTATAGTATGGTAATAGTTGTAATAAGAAGAAAAATGATTGCATGACTTTTATTGCCTATATGAGACATGATAGAGATCATATGTATTTATAGTTCATGCTTATGAGTATTTGATACTGAATTTAGATTCAACACTGTTATAATGTTCAAAGCATGATAAGAAATAGATAGTTACGTAAAAGTAGTTTTTTCAATCTTATACAAATAGTTTGTGTATGTTAGATCAAAGGAGACATAAGCTTAATATAAGTAGCAAGAATACAAAGTTGGATAACCGAGACTATCCTTTTATGTTATGTTGGTTAAATCATCAAAATGAGAATCATAAAGTTACATACAAGGATATGTGTACCCTATTGATTATGAATCGTATGAAACTTGTCAAGTTAAAGAATAATCAAATCAACCTTTAATGAAAGGATGATGATGGTATTGAATTTTTAAATCTTATACATATGATGTATTAGATGGAGTACCAATTCATAAAAGGATAATACTTATATTTCATTATATTAATAAAGACTTTATATGATACAGTCATATATATTAAATGAAATAAAGATTTAAAAATTGTGAAAAGTTCAAATTGTTTAAATCTAAGTAGAAATTAAGCATTGAGAATGTTGAAGCACTTCGAAGAGATCATTATGGTAATTTTTAAATTTTCGATTATTGATTGTGGTTTTTCGATATGTGTAAGTTTTAATATTTAACCTTGATAATCCATAAGCGTATGGGTCGTTCGCATAGTACCTAAGGTATCAATCCCACGAGGAGGGTTAATCTAATCCTAAAACCTGAGGCCAAAACAATGCACAATATTCAAAATGTAAAGAAACTAAAACAGGAATGCAGTTTAATCAAATAATTCAATTCAAGAATCAATCACGAAATATTAACAAGTTAGCAATTGCAATGCACACATTCAATAATTGACCTAAAGAACTACCAATTGAGACAAAGGGAAAATTTTACCTATCTTTAACACTAAACTAATCAATTATGAATTATTGGATCATTGGTCCTAGTCGATCCTAGGGTTGATTACTCTCTCTCAAGTTATAACCATTAACCCTAAATTATAAACCCCAATCAGATTATAGAAAATTGCAATTTCTCAATTAACAATCTATCCAAACCCTCATTAGATCTGAAGTTTTCCAATAGACTACCGGGATCCTGTGTGAGATCTCTCTTCACAGAATTACCGATTTGATTAATTTCTCATTCTTGTTAAATCACCTAATTCTCGTTAGCCCAATTTAATTATTTTTCATTCGATTCACCCTCTCATTCTATTACAGAATTATGTAATCTCATAAATCAATTATAATGAATCCAAATAACATAAAACAATCAGATTTTTATTAAATCAAAGATAAAAATAACTCGAAGTTGAGTTTAGACATCCTCAACATTCACACAATCATATCATCAATGGTTATTCCAATTCTATACATTAATAAAATTGAAAATAAACTGAAAACAATATCTAAATGGATGATGGAGGTAGCAATGTCGAGAAACCTCCTATTCCAGGAAGTACTTCGCGTCTGCCTCTTCTTTACGTCTCTCTTCCTTCTTTTCTTTCTCAATCTCTCGATGAACTCTCTCTAGGGTTTCTCAACGGTGGCTGATGCAAAAGCTCCTCATCTTCTTTGTCTTATTCTTTATATACCTTTTGTGTTTTAGTAGCCCTAGGGCTTTTCAGAGGTCCAAAAGGTTAAAAACAACTCCCTCAAAACTTGACTTTTCTGAGTGCCTACGCATCTGTCCCATTTAGGCCATAATTATGGCCCTACAAGCCACGATCATGGGTCACATCTGAGCCTTCTATCACGATTATGGCAAGCAGTCCATGATCGTTGGTCATGTCCTAGGCTTCTATCACGATCGTGGCGATTGTGGGCTAACTCTAGTGCTTCTGTCACAATCATGGCCTATTGTACCATGATCGTGGGTCATTGTTTCGACTCGAGTATCTCTGAAACTTTTCCGTTCTTCTATGTTGACCTTGAAACTCTAACAAACAAATCAAAATACCTCAAAGACATAATAATTAAGCTCAAACACTAACTTATAAAAACACTTAAAGATAATTAATTAACAAACTAACACAATTCTAACCTAAGCACGTACTAAACGATTAAGTTAACACTTAAATACATATAAAACTAGGCCCTAAAATATGATGCGATTGGCACTTATCAACATCCCACACTTAAACATTTGCTTGTCCTGAAGCAAACAAAACAACAAACACAAAGAAATTCACACAGTATATATTGCAGTAACGAGATAATGGCTTCAACTTCATAAAATCAACTTAATTTTAAACACAATCATTTGAGTCATTTCAATCATTAACATTCCAAATTCGCATCTTGGACCTTTGAACTACATATACATATTAATCCAGACTCAAGTGTTAAATTGTTTACCCTTTTCAATTGTACACATCCACTAATAATTTTTTGGTCATTCAGACTTTGTAACAACTCCTAAGTAAATTTTCATGAAAAGGTAACTATTGTAAGTTCGATAGGTTTTCATTCAAAAACATCCTTTTTCTTAACATGGACTTAGTCTTTTTATGCGGAGGCAAGCATTAGTAATGAATGTTGATTTGGTTACTTGACTAAGTCATGTTTTTTATTAAACTACTTGGTTGGAACATCATTATAGCATTTTTACTCGAAGGCACACATTTGTGATACACGTCGATCTGGTTACTCAGGTATATCACATTCTCAATTTGCTACTAGCTCTATTTATAACCCGAAGGCCAGCAGAATAGTTATTTATTTAGCAAACATGATTTTTTTAATTGGCTACCTTGTTGCTTTAGCTACTCGTTTCCATGAAAAATACTAGTAAAGCTACTTAAGTAGAAAGGCCATAAATTATGAATGAATGTAACAATTTAAAGGGTGACAAACTCACACTAAATCCTAATTAAGCTACATATTTATCCAAAGACCCCAATTCACTAATTTTGCGAGCTAATGATTCTTCACAACCTAATAGACTATGTTCAAAACTAAATCAATTCCAATCCACCAAGCCATTTACACATTCACACAATTCACATAATGCAATAATAACTATCACACAATATGCAAAATCACATTCAAAGCAAACCACATAACTCCCCCCCAACACACATACACACTTGAACAACATATTGTCTTCAATGTGAAAAGGGGACAAACAAACAAATAAGAAAAAAAGAAACATAAATTAAAGTAAAACAAAAACAAAAACAAAAATAAAAATGAAGACTAAATTTAAAAAGAAAGAGGGTTAGAACAAAGCCTCATGGTGAAGGAGGCAGGGATGATGTTGGAGGTTCCAATTGAACGTCCTGAGCCTCGAAATAATGATGGATACGAAATATGTCCTGGCTTTGACGTTGTTGAGTTTGGACCATCTCCTTCATCTTTCTAGAGTTCTCGGCAAGTATATCTGTAATTACCTTAGTGTTTGGAAAGATTGTATCCAGTACTTTCTTCCAGCCTGGTTCTTCCGTTTCTTCTTCTTCCTCAGATTCCTCACTAGTTGAATCATCTTTTTTTTGTAGTTAAGCACTTGAACTCACTTGACCAGTCCTGTCCTTGACATATGTCCTGGCACTAATATCCCGAAGTTTCATATTATGGGATTTTAGGATTTCGGCTAGCCATAGATGATGATGGTTTATGAATTAAGGTTGGTAGACTGTGAGTCTGTTGCACTTAACTCTATAGTTATTAGCTATGGACAAAACTAAGTAGCCCATTCCTAAGTTATTGCTCCTCTTCTTTTGAGTAGCAATAATGGAGTTAAAGATGTGGGTGGTCATGAAAACTGGGATGCTATGATCCATGCACCACAACATGAAAAGTTTTTTCGTCGAACACTTGTTTGTTTCCGTTTTGTCAAACATGGTTTGACACATGAACTTGTGCATCAACAAGTGTTCATAGCTCCTAATGATGTTGTTGTGTGTGTTCTTAGCATCGAAACACTCTAACCCAGTTAGTTCAATCCAGTAGGGGTTGACATGGAAATCATCTTGCTGATCCACTACGGACGACTCAAAGAAACCACAAATTTCATACAAAGTTTCATAATCAAGCCCATAAGGTTGTCCCCGTAACCTAAACCACAATTTCTTGATTTGTTGGGTTCGTACTGAAGGGATGTAAAAAATTATACAATAATTTCTTCGTAAACGGGGAATTGAAATTGAATGAACTGACCCTATTGAATTTTTCTACTAAACTTTTGACCTTGTCTCACAATTCTAATCTATCTAAAGTTTCAAAATGAAAATACTGTGGAATCATAGTTCGTTTATTGTGCAGAGAATGAAAATGGGTACGTTCCTCATCTGAGAAGATCAAGAAAGGTGCTTCATAATTGGCCGCCCTGTTTCTTTTCCCTCATCCCGAGACTTGGTTTTGTTCCACTGATTGATCTTGCCTTACTATTTGTTTGATGAGCAATATACCAGCTTGCAAGTTGGTAGAAGTTGGAAGAAACTGAAAGTTTCAAATTTAAGTAGAGAGAAGTGATAGTGTTTGGAGGTTTCAAATTTAGTGAGATAAAGTAAAAATGGAAGTGAATGAAAAAATGAAGTTAGAACTGAATATATAGGTGATTGGAGGGTAAAATGGTGAAATTTTATAATGACAGTCGCATGCCCCCTTTTTTTACCCTACCACAAGCTACAATCGTGGCCTGCAATTTTCCACCACTTTTTTAATTTTTTTTCCTTTTGTCCTTCTTCACTTTCCGAAGTTACTTCTTAACTCTTTGTGGCCCTTTCACCTGTCTTTGCTTACTTCCTCAATCATCTAATTAATGGAGAAGTCCTATGCCTTCCCGATTTTATTTGGAAACAAAATAATCCTAACTATGGAATTCAAACTTTCTAAAAAATCAAAGGAAATAAAATTCCTTGGGTTGCCTCCCATGCAACACTTCTTTTAACGTTGGTAGCTCGATGCTCTTTTTTGCTCACGATGGTTCAAATGAATGGTGCAATGGTAGTGCAGTCACCGATCTCACAATTTGCACATGAGCTACCATGCTATGGATTCTACCTTCCTTATGATTCTCCTTCCTTCACCTTCTACGCAATTGTTTCTTTCTGAATGCATTCCTAAGATCCTCAAATATCTTCCTATTATTGTCGAGATTTGGTTTCCTTGATATTAGTTGGAGGTAAAGGGAAACTGTTGTCTTTCTTTAACACTTTGAAGGTTATTTGCTGCTTTCCTAACTTTAGAATTAGTTTACCCCTATCAATGTCAATTATTGAGTGAGCAGTGGCCATGAGTCTAAGGATTATAGGGGTTTTTAGATCTTCTCCAATATCCAATATGTAGAAGTATGTGGGAAATGTAAATTTATCAATTTGTACTTGCACGTCCTTAATAATCCCCTTCGGTTGATGAACTATTTTGTCGGCAATTTTTACTAACAGCTTTATGGGTTCGAAATCTCCTAACCCCAACTTCTGACTAAAGGTATAGGGCATCATATTGATACTCACTCTTAAATCTGTGAATGCCCTGTCTATATTGACTCCATTAATACTGAAAGGAATGTAAAAATCCCCTGGGTCCTCTTTCTTCTATGCTATATTAGGGTTTTTTCCACTCTGTGCTCCTTAACCTTCTTCTTGATTGATTTCTTTAGTGTGAGCCTCGTTTGTAGTTGTTCTGTTAAGTCCTCAACCTTGTTTGGTTCAACCTTCTTAAAATTTCTCGTTGCCCTACTTGAAATTGACTTCCACTGAGCTAGGATAGGGCATGGAATTTTAGGTTAAGGTTCCTTGATTGGCTCAATTATGAGTACAATTGGAAGGAATTCCATAATTACTTATTCTCTTTCTTTATCTCCGTCTTCCTTCACATATTCAAGTTCCTTTTCCTAGGTCTGAGTGATGGCCATGATCTGTTCCTTTGAGTTAGACTTGATATTGCTTGGAAGGGTTCCCTCATTATGAGTAGATATTGCCCCACTAGTTAACCTACTTGGACTTCCAGATTGTGTATTGAAGAGGTGTGGTTCTTAGTTACTTGATTGAATTTGCTTTCAAGCCTCCCGTATGCAGCCTCTATGCCTCCAATTTTATCTAAAATTTTATCCAACTTGGATTCCATTGAGCTTAGTTTATCTTGTTGGAAGCTTGATTGTCCTTGAGGTCTGAACTGTCCTCTAGCATTGTTTGTCTAAGAGAAGTTATAGTGATTCTTCCACCCAGAGTTATAGGTGTTGGAGTAGGGACTCTTCGTCCATATTAAGCTCCCATATAATTCACTTCCTCTACTTCACTTTCCTTCATCAAGTGACAATCCACTGTATCATGGTCCAATTGGCCACAGAGTTCACACTTGAGTTGCACAACTTTCACCGGAGCTAAAGATAAAGCCTTCATATTGTTGATTTATTGCATTAAGTTATCAATTTTAGCTTGCATTTCCATCATTTGATTAACAACTACAATTCCTTTTTGTTCACAAAATGTAGTAGTTTGTCTACTCCACTCGTTCGTCCATGGGTAGCTATTACTCACCATCTCCTCTATTAGCTCTTCTACTTCATCAACCGTATTTCTCATCAGTGAGCCTCCTGAAGCTGTGTCAATCATGCCTCTCATATGTGGGTTTACTCCATTATAGATTGTTTGCAATAAGAATTCCTTAGGTAAGTTGTGGTGTGGGCACTTCCGTTGCAAATCCTTGTATCTTTCCCACGCTTCGTAGATCAATTCCCCATCACTTTACTGGAAGTTAGTAATTTCCTTGATGATCTTAGTGGTCTTAGTCAAGGGAAAATATTTGTCTAAGAAAGCATGAACTAGTTGATCACACGTCGTGACAATAGCTAGGTTAAGGGAATGATACCAAGCCTTTGCTATATCTCTAAGGGTAAAAAGGAAAAGCCTAATTCTGACCGTATCTTCCGACATCTAATGGTACCGAAAGGTATTACAGATTTCAAGGAAGTTCACTATATGTGTGTTAGGATCTTCATTCGTTAGTCCATAAATTGCACATTCTGTTGAAGCATATTTAGGAGGGCTGGTTTGATTTCAAATAATGCTGCTTGTACGGGTGGCCTAGCTACTCCTTAGTTAGACATATTGAACCCTAGTCTTATAAAGTCCATAAGGGTCCATTGTTGACGTATTTGGTTTGTTCTGAGGTCCAAATTTTGCTGAAATTCCTTAGCCACTGTTGATTTCACAATTTCTTCTTCTTTTTCTTCACGCCTAACTTTCCTAATAGTTCTTTCTAGTTGAGTGATGTCTAAATCTAAGGTTTTAGCTATGCGACTCGAATCTCTTGTGACTCTTGTATGAATACAAGAGCATGATTTCAAAAGTAGAAGAGAAAGAATGACAAAAAATTAAAAAACTAACTAAACACCTTAAACTATAGAACTAAACTAATCGCCTCCCCAGTAACGGTGCCAAAAACTTGATCACGATTTTCTGATATGTGTTAGTTTTAATATTTAACTTTGATAATCCACAAGCGTATAGGAAGTTCATGTAGTACCTAAGATGTCGATCCCACAAGGAGGGTTAATCTAATCCTAAAATCTAAGGCCAAAATAATGCGCAATATTTAAAATGTAACGAAACTAAAGCAAGAATGAAATTCAATCAACTAATTCAATTCAAGAATCAATCACGAAATATAACAAATTAGCAATTGCAATGCACACATTCAATAATCGACCTAACAAACTACTAATTGAGAGAAAGGGAAATTTTTCTCTATCTTTAACACTAACCTAATTGATTATGAATTACTGCATTATTGGTTCTAGACGATCCTAGGGTTGATTACTCTCTTTCAAATTATAACCATTAACCCTAAATTATAAACCGTAATCAGATTATAGAAAATTGTAATTTCTTAATTAACAATTTATCCAAACCCTAATTAGATCTGAAGTTTTCCAATAGACTACCTGGAACCTATGTGAGATCGCTCTTCACACAATTACCGATTTGATTAATTTCTCATTCTTATTAAATTACCTAACTCTCGTTAGCCCAATTTAATTATTTTTCATTTGATTCACCCTCTCAGTCTATTACCGAATTATGCAATCTCATAAATCAATCACAATGAATCCAAATAACATAAAACAATAAGATTTTTATTAAATCAAAGATAAAAATAACCCGAAGGTGAATTTAGACATCCTCAACATTCATACAATACTATCATCAACGGTTATTCCAATTCTATACATTAATAAAATTGAAAATACACCGAAAATAATATCTGAATGGATGATGGAAGCAGCAACGTCAGGAAACCTCCTACTCTGGGAAGTACTTCACGTAGGCTTCTTCTCCACATCTCTCTTCCTTTCTCTCTTCCTTAATCTCTTGATGAACTCTCTTTAGAGTTTCTAACGGTGGCTGATGCAAAAGCTCTTCATCTTCTTTGTCTTATTCTTTATATACCTTTTGTGTTCTGGGTAGCCCTAGAATTTTTCTAGGGTCCGAAAGGTTCAAAAACTCCCTCAAAACTTGACTTTTTTTAGTGTCTGCATGTTTGTCCAATGCAGGCCACGACCGTGGTTCTGTAAACCATGATTGTGGGCCACATCTGAGCCTTCTGTTAAGATCGTGGCAAGCCGTGTGTAATATCCAGTTTTCAGAACATGTTTAGGGTTAGAACCCCAGAATATTGAAAGTGAAAAATAGCATTGATAGCATTTCATTTGCATAGCATACACACATGAATTATAATTGGTAGACATTACAAAAATAACATATACACTCAATTGACTTATTCCAGGGTATAAAAGATTTTAAATGAATATGATGCGAATTGAGAATTGTTATGTCTTGAATTTTAATTTGATTGGATTCTAATTAGTAATTTGGAATTAATTGTGATTACTTAGGAGAGTGATGAATTAATATATACATTTGGACTAGAAAAAATGTCAAGTGATAAGATAAATTGGTACATGAAAAATTAGGGTGACTAAGCCTATAATTGAGTGACATTTGGCATAGATAAATGTGTGACAAATGGACTAGTAAATAACTGAAAAATGGACCAATTATTATGTGACTTGTGGACTAATTAATTGGTGACATATGGAAACTTAATGTGTGGATAAATGGTAGCATATTAGGTTGATACATTGCATACATGCCTTAAGACATATGTCTTGGTAATTTGATGACACCTAGCACTTTGATGAAGCAAGTTTTAGTAGCCATGTTTATGATGTCTTCATTCCTCTTCTCCATTAAAACTTGCATGAAGTTCTTCTCTTTGAATTGTAGTTTAACCTTAGCCAAATTGTTACACGAAATTCACATCTTAGTCCTTCACCAAATAGTCAAGAAACTAGCTGAATGTTACCTTTATCTTATTGCTAAAAATCAATCTGTTTTCACCTTAGAATTGTGTTAATTTTTTCTTGCTTGGAGGGCTAGTATAATCTGGAGTTTTAAGCCAAATTGGAAAGCTGAAAAGTAAGTAACAATCTAATCTTTATGGTATGATTAAGAGTATGAGAATGATGCTTTAATTGGAATGAAATGAATATGGTGTTGGTGATGATATGTGCTGGAATATGTTAGATAAACTTAGATGTTTTCTGCTTGTTCTTATTGTGTGAAAAACTGTGGTTTATAGGTTGATTCATAGATGAATTAGATCTGGATTTGAAGTATAATTAAGGTGCACTTATGCTAAAGAAAGATGTTAATATAGTGTTCTTGAATTGAAAAAGAACTAGGACTATATACATGATAATGTGTAATAATTTTTGGTTTGATCTTTGATGCATGAAAGATAATGATTTGTGAGCTATCAATTGAATAATTTTAAACTGGAATTGGAGATGATATTGATGAGGAATTAAAGTATAATTAAGGTATAATTGATGGACTAATAAGTAGATGTTTTGAATTTGGTATAAAGATGTCAAAATCCAGACAACTAGTGAAGGAAATGGATGGGGACTTTCGGATAACCCTGCTGCGATCGTGGGAAGCCATACACGGTTGTGGTAATTGCATGGAAGTGAAGAAAATGTTATTTTGTTTAATTCTTGAACTAATTAAGGATAAGGGACTTTACTATGATACTTTTGGACTTATGTAACGCTTAAAATGAGCCCAATTTGATGTTGGAAAAGTTGGTTAAATGTTTGATAAGTTTTGATTGATAATTGATGTTATACTTTAAAGAAAAGAATATTTGAAAATAATGTATCTAAGTTTAGAATGAAGGAGTGTTAAAGGAATGAAGATGTTCTTATGAATGCAAATGTATTCCAAAGGATATGAATAATGCATTAGGAATGAAAGAATGAGAATTGAGAATTTTATGAATACTTATAATGCTAGAAAAGGGTAATAAATGAATGGTTGATGAATTTACAATAATCAAGCTTATTTTGAAGATATTAACCTAATTACAAACTGGTTATATCTAAGTTATGACGTATGATTGGTTAAGAAATGAGAATAAGGATACATACCCAGGAAAACTCAATTGAGCATGCACCATAAAACATGCATATATATGTGCATGATTGAATATGTATTTGATTGATTAACTTTTTAATGTGAATTATGTATGTATTGAATGATTTTAGACGCACAAGTTGAACAACTAAATCCAAACATTGCCAGACCATTCAGGCAATAGCGTAATCTGGAGCGTACTGTGAGTAACCTAGATATTCTCACTAGGATTAATATATTTCTATTTATTTCCTAGTTATTGAATTGTTAATGATTTGTATGTGATAATTCCAAATATTAATAGTTCGAGGATTTTGATATTTTGGAATGTATTGGTAGTGTTCTATTTGCATATGAATATGAAAGATATCTGTATACTCAACAAAAAGTTGAATGTCTGACTTAAGTTCAATGAATATATGAATTTGATTGGCATCATGAGTAGATGTTATTGATGGCATATTTTGTGTTTTGATGCATCAAATTGATATGCACGATCAGATAAAGGCGTTGTGACTAAAGTAGCCAGTCTGAAAAAGTTTAAAGCTGAGAAATATGCACATAGAGCCACTAACTCCATGATTAATGAGCTCAATATCAACAATGGGTACGGGACAGTATCTGAAAAGAGCCCTATATTTACAAGGGATATGACATAGTGAAATGTGCTCGGTCATAACAAAATAATATTGAAAGTAGAGTTTCATATGCATATACATGTGTACATATATGATTGTGAAAACAATTTTTAATTGTGATGATATTATGATATGCCATATTTGTATACATATGATAACATAATTGAATTCTTCTGAAAAGATCATATGAAATAAGTGTAATCCATGATGAATTGTTGAGTTGGGAAATATTGTGTATTTGGTTTATAATTGAAATGTTTGATGTTCTGAATAAGTGAGCACATCGAGGATAGTTCGCTCACTAAATTTGCAAAACTCATCAAAATTACAACGTGGCTTTTCAGGTATAAGAGAGGAGACCTAGTTCCTAAGACACTCGAAGAACATTTTGGTATTAAGAAATGGCTCAAAGGTCGATCAGTTGACAACTGAGAAGTTGTATATTTATGTAATTTCTTTTGTCATGTAGAACTTTTTGTAAAAAGAGATGTAAACTCTTATATGCTTGTGATGAAGAAATATTTGTTTTAATGACTGCAAAGTAAATTATGTTAGTAAATGAAATGAGGAGTTGAGTTTTTTAAGTATTGTGTTATTCTTTATGATGCCATATAAGTAAAAGTGATTACTCTAACATGCCACTGTCATAGGATATATTCTTGAATGTCCTCTGGATGTTTGGGAATACAATCTATGGTAGTGGAGTGTTACACCGTGTCCTAGGCTTCTGTCACGATCGTGGCCTGTGGTGCCATGATCATGGGGTATTGTTTTGGCTCAAGTCTCCAAAACTTCTCCATTCTTCGATGTTAACCCTGAAACAGTAACAAACACATCAAAGTACCTCACTGACATAATAATTAAGCTCAAAGACTTGACTAACCCATAAAAACACTTAAACACAATTAATTAACAAACTAACATAATTTTAACCTAAACACATACTAAACAATTAAGTTAACACTTAAATGCATATTAAACTAGGGCCTAAAACATGATGTAATTCACACTTATCAGTTATCTATAGGGAATGAAATTCTCTGGTGAATACTGTTACAACTAAATTCATAAAAGTATAGATTTATGTAAAGAGGAAAATATGCTATGCGATATTGTAGGATGCAATATTATTTCTTCTTCAATAATGCCTAGTACAATGACTTACCTTCAATAGTTCCAATTGAATCAATTAGTAGGATTTCATATTATATATGTAATGCTAAATCTTTGAAAGAGTCAAAGTTAATGATTCAAAGATGTCATGCTTGGTTGAAGAATGTATAATCCATTAAGTTAAAAACGAAAATGGGTAATAAAAGGTTATAAGATATCCAAAAAGTTAGATATAATCTTACGGACCTATTGAACAAATTTTTTGTTTCATTGTATACTTGTAGGAGAATGGCTCTCAGGATAAGTAGTAGGAATAAGACGAAATTTGAAAAGTTTAAATCTCATATAGTACGTCCAATTAGAACTAGTGCCTTTATTGGTACATTTCATGTATAGTTAAAAGGCTATGAGAATTAAAAGATTCACTTTCATGATGAATTCAAAGAGTTTTATTTTGGAGATGATTTTGAATATATCCTCTTTACAAGAAGGTTAGTGGGAGTATATGAAGACATATTGATAAAAGAGAGCAACAATTCTAACTTTCAATTGTTGAAAACATAATTGTCTAAGAACAACTCTTGTTGAATATCAAAAGATAACAACTTAATTTTAGGAATTAGATCTGTAGAGATAGATTGGATGTTGTTAACGTATTCTAAGTCTACGTACATAGATAATATACTAAAGATGTTTAGTATTTGAGATATCAGATACTTGTAAAGTATTGAAGATATCAATTACTCTATGTGTGAGTTGATATTTGAGTTCAAGATGATAAAGATATAACTTTAGAAGTAAATCTTAATGAAGGTTTATTTACTTAGAATAATATCATTTAAGAATGGAAAGGTTCCAGTGTAGCAATGGTTTCTCATTACGCCATAATACATTTTTCATTTAGTGGAAATGATTATTTGGATCAATAAATTCTTTAATAAACTTGATATAGTTCCTTACATTATTAAAGACAGTAATGTATTGTGGAACACTAGATCCACTGGGCATGCAAAAGTAGCTAAGGTCTCGTCAAAGATCCAAGTATGTATTTAGGCAATTTTTCTTAATTATAATAATAAATAAGAATAGAATTGTAAGATTTAAGCAAGTGCTCACTTAGGAGAATCTTGTAGAATTCTCTCATTAAGCCACTATCTTAGCAGTAGAATAATCATCATATGGTGATATAGTAAGAAATAATTAAACAATTGGCTTAGCGCAAGTAGGAGATTTTTAGTTTATGCCCTATAACCAATCGTTTTGATTGTAGTTTAGTGACACTTATTTAAAGGTATTCTTTATCTTGTATATGTTTAGTTGTATATGGCAAAGTCCATAGGATAATTGTACATTGCAAATGAAATTATTATGAGATTCATATTACATTTATGTATTATCCTTAAATTGTGCATAGTCATTGTTCTATTAAGATTGGATATTAATAGAACATATAAAGGTTAACACATGTTACGTTTTTCCTTATGAAGGAAGTAGTTGATTTTATAGACTAGATTATGGGGATATTTAAACAAACGTGTGGGTGAATGATAGGGAACAAGTTTACTAAACAGATCCAACATGAGAAATCCATTTGAAACATTACTTGTATGTCTATGGAATTCTCATTTTGACGATTGTATAAGTGATCATTTGACTTAAGGTTACCAAAGTTATCTTGTATAGGGATATCTATGTTTCGATACTACTTATGATCTATTTAATCATGTCTTTAATTGGTAGTCATTGGATGTAACATGAACTATATGGAGGTAGTTGTATGATCAAGATAAGATTTATCACCCTAAAGTAATTAGGGAGAATATTCTGCCATTCTCGATTAATATTAATTCGAAAAATCCTTGGTCAAAGTGGAATGACATTTTGTAAATAGTTTATAAATGTCATTAATTGAATCGGTAG